>JAAWXA010000013.1:23011296-23611296 GCA_038090715.1 Florisuga fusca
GACAGCCCCGGGGCGGGTGCCCCTCCGGCGGGCGCTGGGGCTCCGTCAGGCACTGAGCAGCTTCCCCCGCTGCCCGGCCCCTGAAATACTCCGGTCGCGGAGCCTCCCGCGGCGACTCATGCGCAGACGAGGTGGCTGTGAGGCAAAGGCTCAGCCGGGGATCGCGGAGTCGGTCTGATACACTCCCGGACCGCAGGCGAGAGCAACAGGAAACCCAACTTTCCGCTAATGCGCAGCTCAGGAAGGATCAGACTTGGCGACGAGTTGCTAGCAGTTGCATCTCTGCGCTGCGCTCGGGCACACCCTGAGCAAGCGGGCTGCATCCAGCGTTCCTGGAACTTGTCAAAAAGCTTGCAGCTGGTCCCCTTGGAAGGCTCTACCCCTTCCTCCGAGGGATTATTTACCCAGACTTTTTTCCCTTTTATTTCATAGCGCCTAGAGGAGCTATGATTGCCCTGTGGGTATCCGCACTATTCCCCTCAGCCAGAAATAAGGGGAAGGATGCTGCTTGGTTAGAGGCTTCACTGAGGCCACTTGGACTCACCCTGTCCAGATGGCTGAACAAGTGCCCATAGTAGGGTGATGGTGATGGCACATTTTGTGGAAAATTAAGGTTTCTGTCTTCCTCTTTTTCATTTACGCTGTTACCACAAAAGTGGAATAATAAGAAAGGTTCTTTCAGTTATCACATTGTAGCAAAATCTGAAAAGACAAACATGAAAGAGGCTATAAATTCTCCCTCTGCACCTGTCAGGGAAGTGAACCATTGGGCTAATTCCCAAAGACACCATAAATTTTATATTTAAAGGAAAATAAAAGTGAGTAAGTTTTGGTGCACCAGAGCACTGCTACAGAAAAGAGCTGCCATGTCTAATTACTGTCACATTTTACAGATGATCGCCAGAACTGACATGAAGAAAAAGAAGAATAAAAGGTAGCTTTCCCACTATCCAAAATTATTATTAATATCCTAAGGAAATTCTGTATTGTATACATATCGTATATATCATCCCTGCAATGTAGTCTTGTCACGCAAGTGTGACCACTGTGCAAATAACTACGTGTAGAACTGCTTGAAAGAGCTTGAAAGCAATGGTTTGGGGTTTTTTTCCTTCTCAAAAGCAGTTATATGTTTTGGATCATGCCCTAGTTGAAAAGCTTGTTGTGGCATGTTATGTCTTAAGAACAAAGCAAAAAGACATGAGTTGTGTTATTTGGAAGAGAAGAACCAGTACTGTATTATTCTTCAGGATGTAAAGAAATTTAATGTTTTCCTTGATCAGAAAGCTGTCATTTTCAAAATTCTAAAAGTGCAGATACATTTGACAGAGGTTATGCTTGAGAAACAAAAATCCAATATAAATCTGTATAAGCCTTTGAGAAAAATAATCTATAAAAGCACAACAATAACAGTTCAGTTGCTGCATTTCTATCATAAGGGAACCAACACTGCAGAGCTAAACACAGTACAGAATTTTAGGAAGAACCAAATTATCATGGGAGAAGCTGTCTGTATCCACTCAGAGCAGAGGTTTTGCAATTACTGCCTCATATCAGCAGTACTTGAAGTTCCTCCTAGTCAGAACACATCTGCAACCTACCTTCCATTTAATAATATGACAAGGTTAGGGACCTTTTCTGTTAGCCATCTGTGAGTAAAGGCTGTCTGTATACTGATGTCAGGTTGGGCTATTTTATATCATCACAGAGATAACCTACTTGAGAAGATAGTTCCTGCTGGATCCAGGCAGAGGGCAACTTCTCTCTCTTTTTCTCTCTCTTCCACACATACCTAATTTCTCTCACATATCCTTTCCAAATGAAGAATTGTTTCTGAAAACTAATGGAGAAAGAACACATCAAAAGGAGACAAGAAAAAAAACAGTGTCAAGTAGCAAAAGGTCAGGGGAAAAATGATTCTACTTTTTCATGTGTACAGAGTTGTACAGCCCCCTGCAACAATATCCAGGATCTAAAGAATCCAGTAGGGATGCCAGTGTTGGATTTCCCCCTTTCTTTTCTTTGGACCTTTGTCAATGTTAGAAGTATATGCCTAAGTTCTGGTGTGCCATGGGTCCTCTGGCAACAACCCATAACGCTTCATACCAGCTGTCTTTTAATCAGATGTTCAAATGCTCATTTACAGCTTACAATGCTGGAAACAGTTGCTCGTGTGAGACCAGAAGGCTTAAATTTGCCAGTGTGGGTTCACAAAAGTAGGCAATCTGCCACCTCATCCCCTGAAAACACACACGCTCATGCTACTTTCCTGCCTATAAGGAGACATACACACTGCAAGTGCTCACAACACTCATACTGAACACACGTATTTCCCCAATCAAGGTCTTACAGTATTCTCTTTATTAATCAAGATGCTGTTTTTCTTGGAAGTGGGGCTTGTGGAGACTGCTGCAATAGAGATTGCTGCAGTAGAGATAAGAGAAAGAAAGAAAAAAAAAAGGTTCTTGTTATTAATTAACCTTTAATAGAGATAGATTATTCAGTTAGCACATATTAGGTAAGTACCTGATACTTTTTTTCTGATAGCTGCTTCACTCGTTAAATCTTGTATTCATCTGTTCTAAATATTGACCACAACTTACAGGATTTAATGGTTAGTGGACTGCATTCATTGGAAAGAAATAGGGGATGACTCAAATTCTCTTTTAATTTCACTCCAGAAGAGATGTGTCATACAAAATTCTGTGCAGATCATAACCAATCAAAAATCATCTCCAAACAATGTATTCTGCAAAGGCTAGCAATACATTTAATTTGGTTCTAATTTTAAGAAACCACCATGAAAGAAGGAGATCTCAAAAAAATTATATCAAATAATCAGCAAGTACAGAGAAAAGCAACCCATTCCCCACACTGTCTTATAATAGGTGGAGAGAAGGGAATTAAATTATATTAATAAGTATGGGGGGAAATGACGTGACTCATGGAACTGATCTTAAGAACAAATCTTTTCACTTCTAAGCCACTTGCTAAAAAGCAACCCATTTAAAAAACACGCTGATACCCATGATATTTTTCAGCATGCTCTGTAAATATCTCTGGTATTCACAGTTCCCAACAAGTACATGGAATATCTTCTCACCACCCAAATGGCAGCAGGTATGCCATTGTTGTCACATCACTGTTAATTAATGAAGCTTTAGTGAAGCTAGAGCCCTTCAATCCATCAAGACTCATCAGAAACTTTTTTTTTTATTTTTATTGCCTTGTTCTTTTTTTATTCCTTCTTTCTTTTCAGAGTCATGCTTTATTATACTTTGAACTATAGGGTCTTTGAGCAAGCAGGGTGTCCTTACCTGTTAGGCTAACACAGCTTGTATTCTTTCTGGAACAATAGGACAAATAACCAAGCAGACAGTAGTTAACATAATAAGTACCATGCTGTTAGTCTCTTTAGAAAAAGATGTGAGGCCTGACTCATCAGTCAAATACAATTCTGCAACACTTTTCCTGTGGCAGAATTCCAGTCAGCATATTTAACACCTGTGGAATAGCTTTGTCATACAGATCTTCCTAAAATGGCATAAAGCCAAACTGAAAGGTCCACACATTCCTGCTGCAGAGCCTATTTTGCAGGGGGAAAAAGCAGAGCAGTAAAAATCATGTGTATTTATCATAATTACCTGGAAAGGGAAAAGAGCAAAAGAAATATGAAGATCAACCATGCAGGAGTTCTGCCAACTGAAATGACTTCAAAATTGCTTAAATATTGTAACGAAGAATCTTAGTGTTCAACAGATAATCTTGCAGTTTTATTAAAACTATATACTTGAAAAATATTTGGCTCATGTTTGTGCAAACTCGACGTAGTCCTGAAGTCTTTAGAAACTGATGTCAAAATAATATAAGCCAAAAATATTTGATTTTGGAGATTGGAACTGAGGTTGGGGGGAAAAAAAAAAAAAAAAAAAAAAAGTAAAAATACCACAAGAAAAACTGGTGAGACCACACCTCAAATACTGTGTTCAGTTTTAGCCCCCACTCCCACCCAACAAAGAAGGACACTGGGATGCTGCAGTGAGACCAAACAAGAGCAGTGAAGCTGATGAATGAAATGAAGGGTCTGGAGAATAAGTCTTACCAGGAATGTCTGAAGGAACTGGTGTTGTATAGTCTGGAGGGAAGGACGCTGAGGAGAGATCTCCTTGCTTTCTACAACTACCTGAAAGGAGGTTGTGGATAGGTGAGGGTGGTCTCTTCTCCCAAGTAACAAGAAACAGAACAGGAGTAAATAGTCTCAAGTGCCAGGGGAGGTTTAGATGATATTAGAAAAAAATTCCCCACCAGACAGTTTTTTAAACCCTAGAACAAGCTGCCCAGGGAGTCTCAGGCCACCAGGGAAGTGGTTGAGTCTCCTTACTGAAGTTATTTAAAAGACATGTAGGTGTGATGCTCAGGGACATGGTGTAGTGGTGGACTTGGCAGTGTTAGGTCTACAGTTGGACTCAATGTTCTTAAAAGTATTTTGCAATCTAATTGATTCTATGATTCAATTGTTGATATTTCTTAGTGGAAATGAAAGTGCACAGATATGGGAAATGAGAGGAAAACAGTAAAATATTAACAGAATTTTAAAATTTTTTAGCTGAGATACAGTTCTAAAAATGGATATGTATGGGTATGCATTGATGCTCCCTCTTTCTCTAGCCAACCTGTTTCCCTTCCACAACGCAAGGCAGCGGTTAGAAGCAGAATTCTAGATTGCAGGATTCTGCTTTTTGGACTAAAGCTGACAAGAACTTCCTTGAGTACAATGCAAAAATATGCTGTCCTATTGAGCAGTAAAGAGGAATACTGTTCCCTTGAGCAAATGGCACAGGAACTTGAAATTCTGTCTTCCATATTCAGTGTTAAGTTCTTCAAAAACACTCATACTGTGCAAATTCTTTCCTCAGACTAATTCTACAACAGAATTACTCCTGATTTAATGGAATAGTTAGGACTTATGCAATGACTAGAATTTTTCACTTTACAAAGGTACAACTCTTCTACAGTTTTGAGAAAAAATAAAATGGTGAGTGAATAACTATTGACTCCATAAGAATAACTATTGAACTATAAGAACACATATATCCTCCCATTTTCATCTATTTTGTCCACTTCTTAAGAATTTGGTATATTGATAGATTTTAACCTAACAGAAATGAAAATTAAAGTGCTTTTTTTTTTCTAATTTTCTGTAGTGCCTCATAAACACAGTGGTGCATACTAGCATTGCTGTACTACACCAGCTTGTTATGAAACTTATCAAAGCTTCAGGCATGGGGGTGAAATTCCCAGGAGTCTTTTACTGGCATTTTTAACAAATGTGACAATGTTTAGCACTCCCAGGGGATAGCAAACATTAAATGGCATTTTACAGAAACTGCTGAAGCAACTTATTTACTGTTGCAGTGAAGTTCCAGGAGCCAAGATATGAAAAAAACCCAGCATGTGGCATTCTGCTGTACTGTAGAAATTCTCCTTTTCCTGCCTCACTTTCTCAAAATCCAGCACCCCGCCCCCATCTTACACAGATGGTTTGATGCTGCTTTTCTTGAGTCAGTGCAAACCCAGGTTAAGTCCCTTAAAGCCACTGGGAAAACCAACACAGTGGAAAAGAAAGCAATCAAATAAAAAGGCTGCAGAAACAGCATGGAGCTTCTACAGTGGGGGATGTTTTGATTATATTTATTATCCAGAGCACTCTCAGCAAGAACATCAAGAAAAAAATTAACCCCCCCTTGTGCAGGGTCAGGGCTGGTGTGACAGAGATCACTGCTGAGCTGCTCAGGGACAGAGGTGCACAAAGCCCTGTGGCTGGCTCTAGAGGAAGGAGTGCATGCAAACAGCTGAGCTCTGCTCTGAGCTCTTTGCTCAGAAGCAGTGTAAACAGATGCTGAACCAAAGAAACAGAGAGAGCTGGACTTGTGGGATGGACACGTTGTCATAGGTTGAACCCAGACATGACCTGAGAAGTTGCAGGGGGTGAATTGCTCTGGCATTATGGCACAGTGACTCTTGGCTGGGCAAATCCCCTTCTATGGGACAGATATAACTTGTCTCCTCATGGACAAGCAGCAAACCAGTGTTCATAGGATGCTAGAATGGTCTGGGTTGGAAGGGACTTTAAAGACAATCTAGTTTCAACACCCCCTGCAGAGACACCTCTTAGCAGACCAGGTTTCTCAAAAGCCCCTTCCAACATGGCTTTGAACACTTCCACTGATGGAACAGCCACAGCTTCTTGGGGCAACCCTTGCCAGTGCCTCACCACCCTCACACTAAAGAATTTCTTCCTAATATCTAATCTGAATTTAACCTCTTCCATCTACAAAGCATTACCCCTTGTCCTATCACTACAGGGTCTTGCAAAAAGTTCCTCTCTGAACCCTGTTGTACAGCCACCCCTGCTTCCCCTGCCCCTTAATCTTCAAGTGTTAAACTTTCTGTGGCAGGTGCTTGCTTGAATACCTTAAGCAACACCTTGCCTTTCCCCAAGCTCTCACTGCAGAGAGGTTTCTTCACACCCCCACTAACAGGTACAGCTTCTATTCATGAAGGTAATAAACTGGCACCATCTGCTTCAAGGAATAAATAGGAAGATATTTTTCTGTATTATCTAGGTACTATCCTCCCATCACACCCATCCCTTCCCCCTGCTTACCCACCCCCACATCCATCCACAGGAATATGTTATTGAAGAAAAAACTCTGGCTCAGAAGTGACTTAAATCTAAGAAATAGAATTGGCAGGTAATAAATAGGCCTGTATTATGCTGCTTTCATAAAAACACTCTCTGGGGATAAGACATTTAAATGTGAACACAGGCTATTGTGCACACACAGCTATTTTGGAGCCTCTATTATCATGCACCTTTCACTGAGTGTATTAAAAAAAGACCCAACAACAAAAAGCCCCCCTTTCATTAAGGTAAAGAAAGAAAATCAAAGAAGTGCCAGGACAAAATTGACCCTGTATAATATAAACTCCACACACTGGCATAGCAGGGGTTCCCTCAGTCAGTATGATGTTGCTTAGGAACAATAATAACATATAGCCCCAGATCTTCCCCTCTGATTCTACAGGGGCACTCAGTCCCCCCGAGCAGCATAGAAGTAAGGGATATCACAGCCCTCCATGGGTCTCACTCTCACCCTTGGGAGCTTTCATATGGAGAATGTGGGACAAGTCAGTCCCCAGTTCTGCCAGGAATCCCACCACAAACCTATGCTGCCAAGGCTGATAAGGTAAATTCATAAATGTACAGGATTAGAGAAGTGAAGCATAAGCTGGAGATGGCCCAGCCCACCTTTGCCCACCTATGTAAAAAGCCACAGGAAAGGCTCTCCTTCCCAGTACTCTGTGGTGAAATAATCCTGATCTGACCTCTCCTGCATCTGTGGCTGGGGGGACTTGAGGAACCCTTGGACTGGACTCGTGCTTGCTTCCCACATAGCATCTTTGTATGTACCTTCCTCAAACCTTGGTCCTGGGGGAGGACAGTAGGCACGTACATCTTCCACAGGGAGTGGTAGAAGAAATGCTACCTGCTCCTCTTGCAAGAGCCCAAGAGCCCCAGGACATTATCTACAGCTGAAGCTCTCTGTCACACCTAGCTAGGCACAACCTGTCAGAAGTGCCAGAAAATTTACCCTGGACAGGGTCCAGGACAACATTTTTTCCTCCTTATGCTGATGAGGTTCCTTGAGTTTTGCAATCTCTGAAATTTCTTTGGAGGAGCATTCCAAATTATTAATTTATCCTGAATTCTAAATTATTATTTTTTATAATTATGTTCATTTTGGTGCCTCTTAATGTCATTTGGGGTTTTGTCTCTTTCCTGGATAATTGTTTTCATTAATGCACCAGTAGTCTTGGAAACAGCTAAGCAGAGCTTGGTACCTAACATCTAGCTTTATGCAATGAGTTGAGCAAGTAAAACTACTTGGTGTGTTGTCATACACAGAGCAGTTCTGGGCAACTTGTATCTAGAGCTGCTGTGAGCTCTCCCTGCTATTACAATGCAGGCCCAGCTGCTGGTACTTTTGACACAGCAACTTTAAAAAAAAAATCAAAATAGGAAAAGATATCTGAAAAAGACATCGACCCACCACCCCTAAATTTTTTCAGGAGTAGAGAAAGCCCCCTCACTAGCTGGGCTAATTCAAGTGTAGGTTTAGGATAGGGAAATCTTGGTTTTAATTCTCTAACCTTCCTTAGTATTCTGGGGTAAAAAATCTTCCTTATTTTAACCTAAACAGGTCTGAGGCAGTAACTAAATTGCTGAGTGACAGAAGGCAGACATCTTATCTGTGGGTTAGTGGAGCAATTGGAAAGCTTTCATTTGGTTCTAACATTGAAGAGAAACAAATTTAACATCTTGAAATGTCTCACAAAATTGCTTTCTGTCCATTCCTGATTAGCAGCCCTCAGCCTGTACCCTCCTTACCTTGTATTTTTTTAACCGTGTTTACCCAAATTTCCACTCCTCTCACTTGCACAATTTGCTGTGTCTTATAGTCACGACATCAAATGTGCAGCAGAGATTTTAATTTCTCTTTAGACTCTTCCTGTGAGGTGCCACCCTGGTAGGGACTGCAATCACCCTCACAGAAACAGCAAATAATTATACCTGTCAGTGCTTTTGTTATTCAAGCAGCATTTGAAATGTGGAAATTCATTAAAAATCGTGTTCTAAGAGTGTGTGACCATGTCACCTTTGGTCAGGTACCTGCTCATTCTGGGTCAGTGATGGGTAAGAAGCACCATACCAAGGGAGAAATGCTCCAGGTCAGTGCAGACAGCTTTGGCTCCGAGCAGGAGCAGGTGGCACAAGGCTTGCAGGGGCTCAGCCTTGGAGTGTTGCAGTGGAGAGAAGGCAGGGATGGACCTCAAACATGAGTCATGGTGGCCTGGGAGTAAACTACATGGAGTACAAGCTCTGCTGCAGAACAGCCACCACTGACCATAACAATATGTCAGCAGAACCAATTGCTGTCCTCAGCAACCAGGACACTTATGAGCAGCATTTCTAATTGTTATAAATCTAGTAAAACTCTGCCAGGAACAGCTCTTTAAGCTCATTTTATAAAATTATCCAAGTTCTTTGAGATTATGTATGTGCTATTCCTTTCCAATTATATTGCATAATTTTATTTGAAAACCAGGTTCTTGCTAACTCTAAATGGGTTTATGCACAGCTTAGAAGACAGTATTGCCTTGAAATCTGGGGGGAGGGTTTAAGTAGCTAATGTTAAAAATCAAGGTATATAAAAGATTTTCTTCTGACATTCTGTCAAAAAGGGCTATGATATTATCTTGTTTGGACTATAGCATAAATAAAAATTCAATCTTGATGGACAAAAAAATCCTGTGTGGGATGATGTGCCAAATTTGTCCTGACTGATTGCTCTTACTCTAGAAAAAAGGAATGGCTCCTTTATGAACTGCATTTGTTCAGCTTTAACTTCAGCCAGGGGATTGTTTACACAGTTCTTCACTAGGTTAAAGAGTCAGATACATAAATTATGCTACTTGAAAATAAAATAGACTCAAAGAAAAGACCTTGTTGGAAAAAAACACTTAAGATCATCAAGCCCAACTGTTAATCTAGCACATCACCAAGTCCTCTAAACCACCTCTCTAAGCACCACATTACACATCTTTTAAATACCTCCAAGGAAGGTAACTTTACTACTTCCTTAGCCTGTTCCAACGCTTGACCACCCTTTTGGTGAAGAAATTTTTCCTAATATCCAATCTAAACCTCCTTTGGCACAACTTGACGCCATTTCTTCTTGTTCTGTCACAAGTTACATAAGAGAAGAGACAAACTGCCACCTCACTACAGCCTTGCTTCTAGCAGCTGTAGGGAGCAAAAAAGCTTCCCTTGCATCCTCCTTTTCTCCAGACTAAATAACACCAGTTTCCTCAGCTGCTCCTCATCAAGACTTCTTCTCCAGACCCTCCACCAGCTTCATTGCTCTTGTCTGGACATGCTCCAGCAACTCAATGGCCTTCTTTGTAGTGAGGGGCCTAAAACATGACACAGGGTTAGAGATGTGTCCTCACTAGTGCTGAGTACAGGGGCACAATTAGATTAAGATCGTAATTTTCCAGTCCTTATTTTGAGCCCTTTTCAGTTGAACATGTGTCTTTCATAGTGGAAATCCCAAGCACAGATGTGCTCACAACAGGTAATACCACAGTGGTGACGGGGAAGGCTGTTAGATGATGAAGGCTCCTATTAAATAATCTGATGTTGTAGCAGATAAAGCTGATTTCTAAGTTACCTGAAAATCCTTGTTTCCTCCCAAGTTCAGAGGGCATTTTTTAGCCCTAATGTAAACTAAATCTAATAACCCTACAAGTATGATTTGATGCTGGCTGTTTTAAAGCATATACTGTATAGTACTGGTTATGTAGCTGAGTGATCTGGACCACTGTAGGTTATGGACCTCCTCATTGTCTGCATTCTGTTCTCGAGCCAAAGCTTTTATCAGTGATCTTATATTATCTCCCAAGTTCCTTATCAAAGTATTAAATATCACACACCAAAACCAATTTCCTATGGTATTCTATAAGAAATATAATAATTGTTGGTAAATCTCAACTTAAAATTGCCTCTTATGTAAACTGATTTTTATAAGAAATAGCTCACAAATAAAAACTGACAGCTGTATTCCATTGTTGGAGTGAAAAAGACATTTATGAAAGTAATGATTGAAATCTGAACATTTCTACATTCAAAATCTCCAAAGGATGTTTTAAAATAAAAGTGACACGCAGAACAATTCTGCAGGCTATGAGGAGCAATCTTGTAAGAGAAACAAGAATTGCAATATCATAAAACAATGCGTGCTGTTTTATAAAACTAGATTTTTTAAGCTAGTGTTAGTGGCTGCTGGAGGCATGGGGTGGCTTCCTGATCTGCAGGCTTTATTCCTGCTCCTTCTTGAATGTGGTACAAAACCAGTTTTGTATATTTTAATCTGATAAACATCCTGATGATAGCAGGTAACAGCAAAACAATATGCAGAGCTGACAATGCTGTTTCCCTCTCTCCAATAGGCAGATGGTCAGCTCATACCTATTCTGTTTTCTTATTCCAGGATCAGCTGGCCATGCAGCTTTCCAGCAGCTCTGCTGAAGGCCCATATTCCTGGTTCCCAAAGGCACTCAATAAGATTAAACTGGAGTGACTAAGCACGTACCTTGTTTTTCCAAACCAGTCTATGGACAAGGACAAACCACCATTTCTGGTTAAACTGATAGGGCTTTCCCCTAGTTGAACTAGCAAAAAAAAAAAAAAAAGAAAAGAAAAGAAAATAATGAAAAAAAATTATTCTTAAGAAGCTGAATGTGGAAGAAGAATGTCCAAGTGATCCAGTTAAGGTTACTTGGTTTAGTTGCTTATTTGCATTTTATTTATCTTTTTTTTTTTTTTTGCTAGCCTTGTCCTCTGTCCTTGGATGACATAAGTAACATAAAAAAACCCCCCAGCAAAACAACAAAACAAAACAAAAATATCAGAATTTCAAGTCTTTTTTCCCCTCTGGGAATGTATATATTTAGCCACACTGAGAATAAACTGCACCATCCCAGCACCTACTTCTCTCATCACTGATTGCCTTTAAGTATTCTCAATTTATAGCTTTAGTGCTGGAAAGCAAGGAGTGTCGTATTCAGAGTACTTTTCAGCTGGCTAAGCACTAATGGATGATGATTAACAAGAAAACCTCTCTTCCTTGCCAGTCTAGGCTAACAGCAAATTGCTTATTTGGCTAACGTGTGTGTTTATTGTCCACGTATCTGAAAAAAATTAGAAGCAGAAATGTATCTACATAAATGTTGCATTAAGTAGTGGAGTAACTTAAACACTTCTTTTTGCTTTGTCCAGATATAAGTTAAGTTTCAAAACTGGTTCACAAGCATTTTGTCAAGCTGAATATCTTGGAGTCCGGTTTGTTATGAAACTGTATCCAAATCCCCAAATACAGACTGGGAAGTGCTGTTCTCTCTACTAACCATCTGGTTGAGAGTTGGATGGAGGATGGAGCAATAAGTGGTCAGAAAATAACAGATAAGAGCATCATAGATCAAAATACACAGCTGGTGCTAGAATTGCTCATTAGCTTAGATTTTAACCCACTTGGTTTACCACCCTCATGTGGAGCACACAGGGGAGAGTGTTAAGCCTCTCACCAGAAAGATTTCACATTCTGACAATTCAAACCTACATTTTGTCCCCTCTTTTAAAAGTGAAGCAGAAGCTATCCCCAAAACCTATTGGAAAAGCTTACATTACAACCTCTGAGAGTACGTAGTCACCTGCCAGCTTTTCAACCAATTTTTTGATGGTAAAGGCTGCATCCCCTTTGTAGCTCTTACAGAAATCCCAAGATATGGATTTCACAAGTTTTTACACATGGTAAAATAAGTTAATGGGACTGCAAAATTCCTAGAGTGTCATTTATCATGTCATCATTCTATACAGTTATCATCTATGAAGACAGCCTGAGAAGAGTTGGGGCTATTCAACCCGGGGAAGAGAAGGTCCAGAGAGACCTTATAGTGTGCTTCCAGTACATGGAGGTGGGCTACAGGGAAACTGGGAGAGGCTTTCCACCAGAGAGGGTAGTGACAGGCAAGGGGTAGTAGTTTCAAACTGAAAGAGGGTAGATTTACGTTAGATATTACAAAAAAATTCTTCACCATGACGGTAGTAGGATACTGGAATAGGTTGTCTGGGGAGGCTGTTGACATCCCCTCCCTAGAAGTGCTCAAGGCCAGGCTGGATGAAGACTTGTGCAACTTGGTCTAGTGGGAGGTGTCTCTGCCCATGCATGGATATTGATGATCTTTAAGGTCCCTTCCAACTCTTACTCATTCTATGATTCTATGGTCTGTGGTGCCCATTTATTTATGCAAAATATTACACATATGTAAATAACTCCTCTTTCATTAAGGACAAGCTCAGATTAATCACAACCCAAAGATTCAGCATGTGAGAGGGTCCTGTGAAACTATTGACATATCCTAAGTTTGTGTCAGAGTAAAACTACAGAGAAGTAATTGCAGTCATTGTAAGTTATTCTTAATTCACACACCCCTCAGTTCAGAGATTGTTTTTGTGCCTGCAAAATATACTTTTTGACTGCTAAGGAAATGATCAATTATATAAAAAATATTTATTTTTACTTTCAGGTTTTCCAGTGGATTTCAATGAACCTGTAATGAAATAAAATAGCTCTAAATATTTTCAAGGAGGAAAACATCTACATGAATTTTTTACAAAAATTCTGCACTTGCTCTTTTTTTTTTTTTTTTTTTTACTTCTCTGAATTTCCTTGGATGTGTTGCAGTCAAGAATGCAGCCTTTAGGAAGGATCATCTCAGAGTTATAGATAAAAGGCTTCTGTGTTACTCATTGTATTTCTGCAATGCCAAGAGGTGCCTCAGAGCTTCACTGCACAAACTGCTGTTCCACCACACAACAGAAGAGGCATTTGATTTTTATTATGTTCCACCAGAGAAAGAAGATGATTTCAAGCAAGAGTAGTGAAATAATTCTGATCAATATGGTTAGTAGCTAAAATCACAACGAAAATGGTCCATTGCATCATGTCTCTATACACACTGAAGTCACTGGCTTATTTTATTCATGTATCGTATTGCAAAGTGTTGTGTAAGTTACTTCCTGATTGTTTTCAATAAATCATAACATTTTCCAGGCTTTTGCCTCTCATTTCATTTTTTATTTCTAGGTTCCCTGGGTGTTTTTGTTGTTCATGTGGGCTTTTTTTGGTTTTTATTTTATTTAGTTATTTGGGGTTTTTTGTCCCTGTTAGTCTTATTTCTAATCTCTTAGGCTGAGATTTCTACTCTTTCCATGATTTTTGATCTCTAGACCTCAAAAAGATTATTAACTCTCTGCAAAGCTATATATGCTTCAGATTTTTGCAGATTTGGGTCTCTCTTTTCAGCTAATATTGAACACGTTTATACTCTTAATGTAATATAATGAGATTTGATTAGTTGCTGTCCCTACAGTATATGCCACTAGACACATATCTTTAACACTGTAGAAAGAGGACTGTTATCACTACCACATGTTTACAATCTGTCAGGCAGTTTTCAGCCCACATGAGTATGCTGCTATCCAAGCCAATCTGAATTATTTTAGCAGTAAGATTTCATGAAACACAATGCCAAGTGCTTTACTGAACTCTAAATATGTTACGTCCTCAATTTTCCCTTCACACATTCATGTTGATTTACAGTGGCATTTAGGGACCCCGTTTCCACTGATGTCCTGCTGTGACTTGGAAAAAGTTATGCTTACATCAAAAAAATGAACTGTGTCTGCAAAGCAAGGCTTCGTCTTCATAACCTTTTTTTGTTCAGTGCCTTTCTAGCTATGCTATAAGAAGAAAATGGACTGTCCAGCAGATTTTGGAGTAATTTCAACCCAAAATATGTGTTGCAGCCTCTTAGGAAGAAAAGCAACCATTCCTGATGTTTTTTGTTGGTTTTTTTTTTTGTGTGTGTTTTGGTTTGTTTTGTTTTCCCCATCTACTGTGCAAAGAGTTAATAATCAGTAGGGTGAGTATTTCGAGAAAAAAGAACTCATCGAAGGTGTTTTTGTCTCTTATCTGTAGTACTGGAGAAGACTGTCATAACTTTAGTGGTCCCTACAGGGTAGACAAAGGAAACTTGACCATACCAGTCTGCAGGACTGGTGTGTCAGTGGGGAATATTCTCAGGTGATTGTGAACAGCATGAGTCAAGCCAGGGTAAAAGTAATGAAATAATCCCCTGAGAAAAGAGTTCAGGTAAAGCTCTGACAAGGCACAAGTATTTGGCTGAGAACAGCTGTTGTTCTTGCAGGAAGTGACCAAAAAGAAAAAAAGTTTAGCAAGAGTAACTTTAAAACTGTTCTGGGTCTTAAAATTACAATAACTAACTCCATGCAGTTGTTCATTATCAGCACGCTATTTGAGTAAGGGACCTCACTCACATCATCACCAAATTCCCCTTGCACTATTCTGGCAGAATGAAGAGGGTGGGCTTTGAACTGAAAGCAAATTATTTTATAACCCTTTAACTTCCCAGAGCAGCAGAGATTTTGGCATAAATGAGAAGCAACACCCTGTTTCACGCGATCTTGGTTAGGAGAAAAAATATTATGGAGATAGTAGCAGTGATTTTAGATTCAGGTGGACACCTGGGAGTGCTGGTAGATACCAAGCTGAACATATAGTGTGCACTGTCTACTCAGCACTGGCCAGGCCACATATTGGAGTGATGGGTACAGTTCCAGGATCCCCAGTGCAAGAGTGACACGGGCAGGCTGGAGAGAGTCCAACAAATACCAACAAAGACGTCAAAGAAATAGGAGCATCTCTCCTATTAGAGATGTTATCTATCCTGAGAGAGATGGGACTCTCTAGACTGGAGACAAGGCTCAGAGGACCTTATCAATGTATACACATATCTGAAGAGAGAGTGTAAAGAAGATGGAGCCAGGCTTTTTTTCTATGCTGCCCACTAACAGGACAAGAAGAAACAGGCACAAGCTGAGATAAGCTGCATGTCAGGAAACTATTTTTGTTTTAATTTTTTATTGTGAAAGTGTAAACGGTGGCACACATTGACCAGGAAGGCTGTGTAGTCTCCATCTTTGGGGACAGTCAAAAACTGTCTCTAGTTAGTCCTGTTTGAGCAGGGGGCTTGGACCACATGACTTCCAGGGGTCTCTGTCAACCTTGAACTTTCTGTAATTCTCTTAAAATATCAGTCCACCTAACCAAAGTAGTTGGCAGGATTGTGTATGTTTTGATAAGATTTATAAGAAAGATTTTTTGTCTTTGGCTTTCCTAGGTAGAAAGGTCACCCCTTTCCTATTCTTCTGGGACTGAGCTCTCAGACAGGATGAGGAAGAGAGATTTAAGCTTTTGTTCTGCCCTACAGAGGTCAAGGTTTTGCTACATATCTTTTATCTACCCTGATCACCTGTAAAGGGGAAGTTCTCTTCCTCCACTTTCTCTTAAGCCTTTTCTCCCCCCTAATATTTATTTTCAAGACCAATCAGAATGGAGATAAAGGTTGAAACATCAATTTTTGCCTGTGAGATATTTTTTCCTTGGTCAGCTGTGTTCATGACATACAATGAGAAGCACTGTGCTCTTCATTTACAGAAGGATCCATATCTGTGTGATACACTAATTGCTGCTGAATTTAATCAGTGTTTTGTACAGTAACTTTCCATTGCATTTTTATAATGAATTTTTTTCTTGACACTATTTAATAATCCATGTATTTCAGCATTAAATGCTTTCTCTCTGAAGCCATGTCCTCATTCCTTGCACTGTAGTCCTCCAGCTTAAAAATACCTGTGTGTTTGGTGAAACTTTCGGATGCTGGGCTTTAGCTTCTTGCAGGAAGGTGCCCAAGGCTGGTATTGAAGTGAACAAACCCCCAAAATTGTTGACAGTATAGATGAAACTGACTTTCATGAGAAGTCAGTGGATTTAAGGTATCTTAGCAAACTCTTTTTTGATGTCTCTTTGAGGCATAATTCCTGAAACATGCTTATTATGTCAGCATTCTAGAAAAAGACATTCTAGAAAAAGAAGCACGGTCAGTAAGTAGCTTAGCTGTGTTCTTCAGTGGTGTAAACAAAGCACAGAAGACACTTTTTATTGCAGCAGTGTTGGTGACCACATCTGAGACAAATGGTAACAATTAACAAAAGTTTAGATCGAGTTGGAAGAAGGAGAAAAATGAGTCTATTTATTTAATTGATGCCATGTAAAATTATGAAAGATGGCAGAATTAGGATTAATTAAGACTGCAACCAAAATATTTCTTACCAGTTGGAAAGCCACCAAGTTACTAGGTGTAAACTCTCAAGGACCTTTGACAGTGGGGAGCAGATCAGTTGCCAGCTCAGGAAGCAACATTTTCCCATTTGTGAAAGTGCTAAGAAATAGATGGACACAAAATCATGCTGAGAAGTCCTATCCAGTCACACAGATCTATACATTTCACTGTAATTTCACAGCACATTTCTTGCCCTCCTTATGATGCACTTTTTTCTTCCCTTCAGTCGATTGCCTTCTTGTTTTCCTCAGGTGGCTGATACCTAAGGACACTGGTGTGCCTCAAAAGCCTCACCTCTGCAGAGAGGTGTGAACTGAAGATCCTCTGCTTCCCTTCCTTCTTGCAGAGATTTTTCACCTTTGATTTTTTCACTCCTTTTTGACATTACACATTTTCAGGGACATTACCACAGAGATATGCAAACCTCCTGACAGCTGTTACTAACTTCTGTCTCTACTATATTAGAAGGAACTCCACAGCTCAGAGACAGTAATTTTTTTCTGGGTATAACTCCTAAATAATTTTTAAATTGTGATTCAAATTTTTTTACCCCTCTTTTTTTGCAGAAAGCATCCGGCAAGAAGATGCAGGCAGCTTTTCCCTGCATATGTACCTCTCCCTTTTTCCAAGATGCTGACGCCAGTCTGGGATTAAACCCAGGGCTCTCCCCATACCACCCATCCCTTTACCTTCAGAATAGACACTGAGATGCACATGTGGGGCCTCACAATCTACAGTACCTTCCCAGAAGTAAGATCTAAGTAGTCAGCTCCCAGCACTGGATCATTTGTTTTGTCAGCTGTGCAGGGAGTTCCCCCTCCCTCCTAAGACTCTTTGAGAACACACCAGTAAAGCCATCAAGTTCTCTTTGGTTTTTTCATTCCCCTGGCAGTTGTTTAAAGACACGGATTAACTTCCAGAATAAACACAGTGGGGTTATGGGATTGATTGTGAGTGTATATATGTGTATATAAGTACATGGAGATTGTAAATATAAGTATGTGTATGTCTGGGGTTTTGAATATGTACATATCCTAAAGAATTCCTAAAATTCCCCATTTCCAGAAGTGGACATTATATTCATTTCAGACAGAGGTGCGAGTTAAAAATCATAGGGATCTTAGAATCATGGGCTGGTTTGTGTTGGAATGTGTTGGAACTTTAAAGACCATTTAGTGTTAATCCCCCTGCATGGTCAGGGATAAACAAAGGAAACAGTCAAGCAAAAGAAAATCTGGAAGACAGGACATCCCTATGGCAGGCCCAGGGGCAGTAAGCAAAGCCTCCAGCCTTGGATGCTAAGTTCCCTAGGGAGCAGTTGCCTCTCCTTAGCCATTTCCCTCAGCTTGACACCTGCCTACTGGAGTTAGCATCCATGGAGTGGAACATTGCACCTGAGTCCCTGCCCCTTCCTTTTGGGGAGGGAGAAGAGGTGGGGAGATAAAAAGGTCAGGTTCACACATTGATCTTGATCATTTAAAAAAAATTATTTCAAATTGTCAGTTCATTCTGGTCCCAACAAGAATGCTTCCTGGTTCCCCAGTACTGGAATCCAAGAGGCAAAAGCTCTGCCTTTCCCCCCCAAGTTGCACAGAAAACCGATAATAAATAATTAGAATAGGTTCCAGATAATAATGTTTTCAAGCATATAACAAATAAGATGGAGAAAAAAAAACTAGATAATGTGTACAGCATCAGGTTAAATTAAAGAAAAGAGAAAGTTAATGTTTCTAACTAAATCAGATGTGCTTCCTGGTCTCTATCTCATGCCTTTGAAAGGGAAAACACAAGGTAACCTTATCATGCAGGGATGACTCCATTATCAAGAGTTTGCAAATATTGAGCTGAAGCAAGAAGACAAAAAGGAATATCTAAAAATGAATAGCCAATATTCTACTATTCAATCATAAAAATTCCCATTCTTGAGAGCAATTTTAAACAAAGTGCATCAGATTCATTTATTTTTATTCGCTTTAGTTTCAATATTTTAGAAAACAACTGTAAATTATTAATTTGAAAATCAGCCTCAGGTTATTCTAGAAATCTGTTTATATGATTTCTTCAAGAGTTCTTGTAACAAAACTCAATGCAGGTTTCATGAAACATTTACTTAAAACTTCAGGAAATTTTTCAAACTGTGATAAAATTAAGCACTGACCTCCTTTGTACATGACTATTTTACAGAAATATTAAATTGAAAGTGTGACTTTTTTCTTTCTTAAAATACCCTTACACTAAGAAATTACAATAAACCATAAAAATTTATCAATATAGACACAAAAATATATGAATTTTCAATAAAATATTCAAAGTAATTTTAGAGTGTACAATCTGTTTTATAACTGCAGCATTTTATAACTTGTTTCATATACTACACATTAGACAACAATGGAAAAAAACCAACAAAGAATCAGAAAAATCACTTGAAAAAAGTTTTGTTTTTCAGAGAGGACATTTTTCAGAAATAAAAACCAGGTAAGCAGTTCCACTGAACTTTAGACAAAATGTTTTCTTCTAAAAAGCTCTGTCTGAGCCCTTGATACAAGCACACCCTTTTCCTCAGTCTCTGTCCTGGCAGAATTTTAGCATATTCACAACCCAGGAGTGTGTGGGGAAGAACAGCTTTTATCACTCAGCATGCTGGTAGTTATAAATCATTAGCAATAAGTGATGCAATTAAGTGTTTCTTGGAGTGATCTTCATGCATAATTATGGTTCCATTTTGAACGAGGCTTCACTAATAACACTGTACCTGCTCTGTAATTAGGTGACTACCTTGTATTTCTGATGTACTCATGAGCTGTACAGCAAGAACAAGCTTCTCCAGGCACTGTAAAAAGCCATCTCTCACTGAGACACAAGACACCATCTAGTCAATACAAAATGTGTTTTAAATCCTGTTTCCAGAGTTAGAAGTGATCTAACTTTTCCCCTAACAGTATAGTTGCACTGCAAACTTGAGTATATTATTGATTTTCAACAAAAAAATAAATTGCAGCATGCAACCTTTTGATACTTCTCATGTGCACTTTTATAAGTGGTACTTATTTTTTATTATATACGTCACAGTGGACCCTAAAGAGAAACCTCAGCAGCCCAGGGAGGAAACACCTACTCACACAGAGCATGAAAGCCCCAGTGCTTCTCATGGTGGAACATGACCATGTAGGTCCTTCTACATATGGAATAGACCCAGAGGATCTATATGCCTACCATGGATTATTCACAGCTGCCCAAAGCATTTGTTAGATTACAATGCTTCCAGTAAAGGAAGTCAAGAAACAATTCATCTGAGAAGAGCAAAAATGTTGGAAGACTATGATCTTAAAGGTCTTTTTCAACCTAAACAATTCCAATTCTGTGCGTTTTTATGCAGAAAGCTCCTGGGTTTCATGGTAGGGTATCTCTTGCTTTCTGAGGAGAATAAAGGAGACCTTCATTTTGCAAGATAAAATTGATTTACAGTAATGTATTTTTCAAACAGCTGAAGATTTGGGGTTTACTCCAGTGCTGAACCAATTCAATTCCTGATCACAAAACCCACTGCAGTCTGGTATTCCTCCCCACACCCAGCAACCCCTCAGCAGGGCACCATCCCCTCTACTCTTTTCAGCACCTGGAGGAGATGCATCAGCTGCACTGCACAGCTGCCACCAGAAACCATTCAGGAGAGCTGAATCATCCCATGTAGACCTGTCTGTCAACAGGAGTGATTGAAAAAAAAAAAAGTTTCCTGAGAAGTGTTTGGGGCTGGGCAACCTTTTTTTGTGCCTAACTCTGTTAGGACATTCCCTGCTCAGCTGAGCCGAGTGTTCTGCAGCAGGAACACACCTTCCAGCTGGGGAGGTCTCTTCTTACACACATTACACATAGCTCAGTGGTGGGCACTCAGAACTGTGACTGACCAGAGGAAAAAGCATCTCTCTTTTTATTTACATTGTCTGCATCAGCTGTGTGCCTCAGCCCTGAATCTAAATAGAATTTCTGTAGATACCAGAAACATTAATAAGAGGAGTGAATATGAAGATGGAGCGCTGCTCTGTGAGTAATTACAGGGTTTTCAAATAAAATAATTTCCTATTTAACATTAGAAAAGTGACTGGGAATTGCTACAAATGTAAACATGTGGATGTGGGTGCCTCTTTCCTGAAATCAGCATTTTCCTGAAAGCAATTTAGATGGAAGAAGAGCAAAAGGAATTTATTTTTAGACTGTGCTTTCCAGAAGTGTTTGTAGGGATGAATGAAGTAATTTAGAAGACTATAGTTCTCAGAATAAAGAATGCAGTCACCTAGAGATGCACACTAATATGGATTTTAAGTAAAACTTCCTGCTCTGTATATCACAAACACTTTACCAGATATTTGGTTGAATGGCAGAGCAGTATTTGGACCTTTCCAGTTTATTCTCTATAACCTGAACACTGGCTTTTCTGTGGGTCCATCATTTAGACCTCCACAGAAGAAATTCAAATGGCACAGCATTTACAATGATATCCCAGTGCTTGCTTGAGGTGAAAGACATAAATAAAGAATTTTGGTGTGACCCTATGAGGTTCTACTTTCCCCTGGGCTATCTGCCTTTCCTCTCACTCTGACTGCAAAGCCCATGTTACAGATTCAGGTCTATTTGCACAAATGCATTTTAATCATCAGACTGTAAGTGGGAAGAACTGAGGCACGAGCTCCCAAGTCCCACTGCTGTCTCAGCTGTGATGTCTCTTCATCTGGGGCAAGGGATCAGCTCCTCATACTTGGGCATATGGAGCAAAGGAAAGAAAACCACAGAGGTCTTAAATCCACAACTCAGAGATGCCATCTTAGCACAGGAATTGCCAGAACTGCAGTTTATAGAGATTTTCCCATAGAGCAATATGTGGGGGTGATGTTGTTGTGAGTGGGGTGGCCTTAGTTTGATACCAGATGCATTTGTTCAATTTCACCAAGAAAGCTCCTATGGCTGAACACTGACTTTAGGAAAACCCTGATGGGAGACTTTTGCAAATGGAAGGGGTACAAAATACCCTGGGAAGGGCCTGCAGTGGAGGAACTATCACAGAATCACAGAATGTTAGGGGCTGGAAGAGACCTGGAAAGATCATCAAGTTCAAATTCTCTCCCAGAGAAGGATTACCTAGTGTAGGTCACACAGGAACCATGCAGGTGGGCTTTGAATGCCTCCAGAGATTGAGACTCCACAACCTCACTGGGCATCCTGTGCCACTGCTCTGACACCCTCACAGAGAAAAAACTTTTTCTTGTGTTTACACAGAACCTCCTGTGCTCCATCTTGCACCTGTTACATCTTGTCCTATAACCAGTTCACTTATGTTACATATGGAGCTTGACTTACTGGAACAAACAAAACTACAATTTTGGAACAGTTTCATCCTCCTGGTAATCCACATTGCATTGACAATGCTCAGGCATCACTGGAAACATTTGCTTTGATTTTGGTAAGTCTGGGCTCAAATCTTCCACATCCTCTCAAGCCCTGTTAAGAAGTCAAGCTAACAGAAAGTAAACTCCCCAGAAAGACTACAGTGCCTTGAACTTTGTTTAAAGATTAACCCGTTCTATTATCCATGGGCTCCACATTACAGAATTATACCAAAATTCACCAAAACAAAACACTTACAATGATTAACCACAGGAGCTTTTTGAGTCAAAAGAATATTTTTGCTTTCTTGGTCATTAATTTTTTTTTGCCAGCAGTGATAGGTGTCAGATTTAAGTCCCACTGTGAAGTTCTTTTTTGCTAAAGCCAGGGAGGTAAAAAAGAAAAGGGTGACTGACTTATTGGGAACATTTATGAGTAATAGGAATGCAGAATGGCTAAATCCAGTTTTGCTGTTAACAGAGAAGAGAAGCAAAATCCACCCACTTTCTGAGGATGAATGTCTTGATGGTGTAATAGAGACAGCTGCATGTAGCAAAGCAAAACTGATTTGCAACCCAGAGCCCCACTCAGCCCATTGTGTTCCTGTGATATGGATCCACTGAGGACTGAATGAGAATAGAAAAAGTCCCTTTCTAGGTACCCCTTCAGAGGAAGCTAAGCTTCATTTTGGGTGATGCAGAATCTGGATTCTGAGTCTAGAAAAGAATACTGTGAGTTTGCTTGAGTGTTCCTGGACACAGAAAACTACAGGCTACCAGGCCATACCAAACAGACATTAAAAAAAATTAACAAAAGAACAATTCTGTGATTCTGTGTGTGACTTTCAAAAGATACAACAGGCATGCATTCCATCTAATGCTCTCTCACATCAGACTCAGGTGTCCTGGGTCCCAGCACTGCACTAACAGTGAGAGTCATGGAGACAAAGCTGGTATTCCTAACACCCAGATCTGTACATGCCCAGACCCTCCTGCCAGGCAGACGCCTCCAGGAGGAGATTCAGAACATGCACTTTGGGCAATCATCAGGCTATGAAACGAGGTGCTCTGAATCATGCTCTGCAGGGATGTACTTCTCTCCATTCTTTACCCCAGCAGCCTAGATTCCTAATTACACTGTAACAAATACCAAGCTGAAAAACCAACTGACTACTTACTGCTGGGCAATCATGAGCTGGGATGTATTCTTTCAGTCTAGTGTAAAGCCCAGTAAAATAAAACTGCTCCTGAAGATACTGGTGTATGACCCCAGGCGACCAAGTATCTTTTTTCACTTTGCTGTAATGACTTGTATGTGTGAAGGGTCTATAGAACTGGTGCTTCAGCTGAAGTTATAACAATATTTCACAATCAATAAAATATGACTGCTTCCTTTTTTCCAGATAATAGCATTCATCAAAATCCACAAGAAAGACATATAACTCAGTCTGTTAACCCAAAAGAACATTGTACTTCTCCAGTAACTATTGATAGGTTGTATCTTGATTTTCACTTTCTGCTAAAATTGTAATTTTTTAGTTCTTTCATAGAGTATAGCTTACTAATGAACTGGATGTTTCCCTGAAATGAAAACAGTTCTATTATCTATTATTTCATATTCAGTTCGTCCAGTCCATCTTGGTAGTAACCTGTTTCTCTCCTTTTTTTTTTTTTTTTTTTTTTTTTTTTTGCTCACCAATGAATAACTTTATTTACAGCAGGAAGAGACAGACAGAGAGACTCACATTGAGCTCAGGCGTAGGCAAGCTTTTTTGGCAGGAGCTTGGCATGGCTGCATCACTCTGAAGCTTGAGCTTCAGTAGAATTTGTTTATATTTGAGTCACAAATACATTTTGCAGTCCCTGAATTCCTGCTTTCCAGTGTACTTTATTAAACTGTAAAACTAACTGAAGCCAACACAAAATTATTAAAAAGTAAAATTAAAACACTATGTATCCTGTCAAGATGGTATGCAGAGCGTTTGCACCCACTTGTAGTGCAAAGGGTCCCAAATGCCACCCCCATTTATATCTGTAGAGTCCCCATGCTCTCTGGAGAACAAAATTTTTAAAAATACCAGAATGTTTCTTGATTAAAGAATGGATGGTAGAAATTATAATTGGTTGAACAGCGCATGCTTTGTAGGGACAAAAAACATGAACTACTTTTCTAGGATGCTCAGTTGCAGTGAGATTTCTCTGTGCCAACCTTCAGCAGTCAAGGCAACGTTTGGAGTCTTCTTTATTTCTTTGTGAGAGGCAGAGAAGACTCTGGATGGCCACAGGGAAAAATGTTGGGTTTTTTGGCAACTGTGGAAGGCCCTGATGGAACTCCTAGCTGTGCTGTCAGCTTTGTCCTGGGGAAGGGAAAGTCCACTGCCCCTCAGAGAGCAAATGATAGACTCCAGGTCAAGGACCTACTACTGCTGGGAAGCTCGAAGTGCATCAGTCATCCTTTTTGAAAAAAATAAACAAAAAACAAAACAAAACAAACAAAAAAAAGCCAAACACAAAACAAAACCCCAAAATAAACAAAAAACCCCACAAACCAATAGTTTATGTAGATTCTTCTAGTTTCTTGTATTTTATGGCTTTTGGTGTTTTTATAAAGTTGATTAAAAATCAAGATTATTGACCTCCATCACCTCCTCTGGAAGTGGTTGGGACCCCTGTGGCAGTGTTTTTGAGATACCCACTTTGAGGCATAAACACATGGAGGAGGCCAGGCCTCCTTTTGACTTGCCAGCAAAATGAGTTGATAGTGCACAGTGGCTGTGGAGAGATTCAAAGTATTGATTGCTAAAGTGGACTTTCAGTCCATTTGTTTGGTTTACATGTTTCTTCTGTGAGCTTCACTAAGGTAAGGTACTCGGCAGCTGGAAATCACTTTATATGATCCAAAATAGCTTATTATCATGATTTACACTTAATTCTTAATCTAATACTGTGTAGACTCATAGTTCTTTTTAGAGGGAGATTAAACCCACTGAACTACTCAAATTTCAAGGGAAGAAAAACAAATTGATTTACTAAAACTTGCCCTTTCACTGTAGTGTCTGGGGTAAGTCTACAATGGGAGCTCATTCATTTGCCATTTCCTTCCAAGCAGGAGGCAAATGAAATTGTATAGGAATGTTGCTTTACCATATTTTGTTGTGGGTTTTTAAAATATTATGGAAATGCCCTATGCTGTGAGATTTCTATCATCCAAGAAAATAAATTTTCTGGTCTTGCAAGCGCTGTGTTATCTGGAAGTATTTATTTGGAAAACAGATGATGTCTCAAAGTCTCTCGTGAACAGCTGCTGCTGTATGGCACCTCAGCTGCCTTTTCATCCTTCCTGATCCTCAGAGGTGGAGTGGGATGGCAGCTCTACCACCTGATGTTGGATACATCCAGCACTGAAAACTGGATTGTCATTACTTTCTCCTTAAAACCCAGCCTGTAGCAGTGAATTATACTGAGATCTGGAAGAAAAGAAAGGCAAGATGTGAAACAATGGGATTTTTCTCTGCTTTCTGATGGGACTGAAAAACAGTGTGGAGGGGGCAGTGAGGCTGCTGTCTGGAAAAGGAGAGGAACTGCACAGCTACCTGGTGGTACTGACACATTGATTCTGGGGGCCTGAATTTAAAGCACTCCTTTGAGAACTGCCCATTTAAGAATCTTTGAACACAAAGGCAAAAAATCCTCCTTGGAAATAACAGAGAACAAACGCATCTAAGAACTCTTGTACTCACATGGAAGACAAGATATAGACCCACTTTTCTGGTTTTCTCTCCCCAAAGTTATTTCATGACACAGCATCCATACAGAGATGGAAAATAAATGTAGCTTTTCTCTCGCCATTCTAGGAGACTGCAGAGGTGGTTTTTTTCCTCCTGACAAAGAATGAAAAATTTACAGGTTTTGTGTAGAAGATACTGCCAGCTATAGACAATAATAAAAAAAAAAGCATCATAGAAAAAAACCAACACAAAACTAAACACAAGGAAAAAAACACAACAAAAAGAACAAAACAACAAAAGCCGCCTCAATCCTGCCTTGATTCTTCCAAATATCTGACAAGGCTTAATATTTGCATGGTGGGGAGCTCATGGTGAGTCAAGCTAAGATGTGAAGACATAAAGGACTTCAGATTCCTATCACCATTTTTTCATACTATCTAACTTTAGGCAGCTGCTTTCCAGCTGCATGAGGATTTTAGACCATTTGGAAATTTTTCTGTAAACTATATAAATAATTTGCAAATTATATATTTATATATGTGTGTGTGTGTATGCAACTTATATACATAAAGCTGTTACTCACCAAAGTCAGGATTTTAGGTGCTGTCTGTGGACCAGGTGATTAAACCCAGGATACTGCAGTACTCTGATTTTTACCCTTAATCCAGTGTGTAGTTCCATTTATTCACCAAATATAATAACCAAAGATAAGTGAAACATAATGATGTTTATAAAAGCAAGCAGTCCCTCTAGGCTCCATGGAGTATTCTTTGTGGAAATTTTTGTCCTCATTGGAAGGAATCTAATAAAAATCAGCAACTATGGAATAAATTCCTTTACTGCTCTTACTCGGCAGGAAAAATGTAATGGGAGGAGAATGGTGTGAGTTTTTCTCTGACAAAACATTTTTCAGCTGTCAGACACAATGAAAAATATCATTTATATACAGGCTATAATGTATTGACAGAGTGAATGAACATTTCAAAGCTGAAAACTTTGGAGGAGAAGAAATGAGTTAGTCACATGGCCTTGCAAAAGGCATACCAAATACAGTCTTCATTTTTTCAGTCTAGTTTGTGCATTTGGCTTTTAATATCAGGCTCAAGATTAAATCTCTTTCTTTGAAAAATAAAGTCTCTGCTGTCTGCAAGCTTGATACAGGAATTACTTGCTAATGTTTTGCTGCCTGTATTTTATTTTTGTGGGTTGTTTTGTTTTCTTTTTTCATGCAGGAAATCAGAGTAGGTGATCACAATGGTTCTGCCAGGTTTAGATATGAATAGAAATTAATAAATCTGACATTATAATGAAAGTTTTTGAGGTGGTTTTTTTTTAGTTTGCTTGTTTAGTTTGTTTGGGGTTTTTTGTTTAGTTTTTTTGTTTGTTTTTAACCTTAAGGGTAAATAAATGCAAACTAAACCAGCTCAGCATTGAATGTCTGAGCACCGAACTCTCCTATATCCTACCTATTTTTTCCTGTCATTTTAAAATTAATTGGTTCCAGTTTTTGCATTTAATTTTCTCATATAATTTATTTCTTCAAAACAAAAGAATACCTTCATTGAAACACACCAGTGAAAAATAATCAGACAGAGCTTTCATTAAATTGCATAAAGTTCTCTCTACAGCATGAGAGTTTTTTGGACTCAGGAGAGTTGAAATCTTGTAACAGTCTCTGGAACTGCAGGTTGGGACCCCAGGAACACATGCATGTGGACTTCTGTGTAAACTGGAATATCACCAATATCACCATAGGCTAGTGGCCAAAGTGGCTTTTCTTGAAGATGTCATTCAAGAAATGGGCTTCTCATTGCCTGTTGGAAATTACATCCTTTTTTTCCCAAAAGGTTTACTAATGAGAGTCTACTCCTGTTGTTCAGTACAACTAGTTCAACAGCTGACCTATACTGGAATCTTCCCTGGGAACTCTACTGGGGCCTAGATTTCTAGGAAAATCTATTATTTTATTTTCCTAGTAGATCTAATTAGTCATTTGCCATATAGTCCAGTATTTTATTTAAATGAACATACAAGCACAATTGATCTAAACATTAAAAGGAAAGACTGGAAATATTTTTTATGTTTCATATTTCACAGTAAAACCAGAGAGCACTGGTCAATATTTTCAGAATGAATAATTCACTATTAATTTCCTTAACTCATGCTACCTTGGAATCCATCTCCTACTCAAAGCAAGGATGTTTTTTTTTTTTTTTTTTTTTTAATTTTTAAACTAAAACATTCTTTGGCCATATAAAACTCCATCTGACTTCAGAGGTCAGGTACAGTGATGCTAGGACTTTGAGACTAGGAATTTGATTCCAGAAACTTCCACAGTATCTACACTTGGATGTCTAAATAATGAGACACCACAGACTAAAACCTCTGTCCCAGGAACATAAAGAGTTTCAATATTAATAAATGGATTTGAGGAGGTTCTGGATATTTACAGCTGATGCTGTTATAAAATAACTGAGAAGTCATCTATAAGGCTTAACTCTTGCTACAATAAAGAAGAACAATCCTAGCAAAGGCTGCAATTTATTCCCTTTCCCTCCAGTGATGCCTTTTTCTATTAAAGTCACATTATTAAAGTCACATTGACTTGTCATATATTCTACAAATGGAGACTTGCAGAAATACACTGGTAATGGGAACAAGTGAAAAATAATTTAGAGAATTGAAGAACAGATTTTCAAGTGTTTCTGTTGATGACATGGAAGCAATAAGTAGAACAAATAAAGAGATGCAACTGAAATGGAAGCTGAATATGTCAGCTGCAGAGTCCATTAAATCATGGGAGGAGGTTTACATTGCAGTAAGTAATAAATGCAGACATATCTAACCTGCATATCTCTGACAGCATCATTGCCAAATAAAATCTTTACATTTTAACGTATTTTTAAAATCTTCTTCTCAAAGTCTCCTGAATTGACTAGTCACTTCTAAGATGAGAAGTAAGGACAAAGATGAAATAAGTCAATATGACAAAAAATTTTCTCTAAAAAAAATAGGAAAGTGATGGCTAGGGACAGAGAGGTGCAAAGGCTCACTCTTTGATTCATGTGTTTTCCTTAGCAGGATAATGCCTCTGAACCGATACTCATGAAAGCCCAAGATGATGCTTGATAAGTCTCACAGTTTACACTGTTCTCCCAGTCTCCAGCAGATACTTCTGGAAAACATAGCAAACCATACAGAGGTGCTGACATTTCTACTGGTAGACTTTATCACTGACAGACATTTGCTTTGGCTGATAGTAACAAGTATTTTTAGAGATGCTATCATTTACGTTATGGAAGATGTTGATTTATTATACCTGAAAGAAAGTTTAGAATCAGTTGGTTCTTCAATATTTTTGTTAAATTTTTTTTGTTGCTTTCTAGTTTACAGTAATGGAGACTGCTTTCTGGTTTATAATCATCTTTTAATCAATATGCAGTGAAACCAGCACTGGAAGAAATTAAAAGTAGCCAAGGCTGTGAATAGTGCTAAGAATATTGATTTAATAATAAACTAAGTGGTATTAATTGTAGTCAAAATAAAATCTTCCTTGCTATTTATGGACAGTTCCAAAAGAAGAAAGGAGACCAGCTGAAAGTAATACATGGTATGAGTGAGAGTCAAGGAACAACAGGAAAATCCCCCGCGTGATGCTGAGCAACTTGCACTCCTGTCACCATCAAGTCTCCTGTCATCCAGTGGGAAAATACTTACCAGACCATATTTCAGGGCCAGACTGCTGCTGGCCAACGTGGGACAGTAAATTTAAATATCACCAACATCATCAGCTGTAATGGGCAATTCATCCATGGTTCTGCCTCCACGTTCTTTCTCCCATTGATTTTAAAAGGCCAGGCATTCGATTTTCTGCTCTCCAAAGAAAATTTCATCATCTACAGTTGTTAAATGATGTTCCCTGGCTCTCTGTGGGTTACAGATTTCTGGGCTGAAGCCTGCTATCCTTTACATGCTCTGGCAAAGTCTTGCCAGCTGTTGAGAGCATCCTTCTGAGTGATGTGCTCAGCGCAGGGCTTCCTGCAGGTGCAGAGGAAAGGATGTGATCTTTGTGACCCTTTTTTTCTTATGTTCTCAGAGGAAACAGAACCCAGTTTTCTCACCTCTGGATTCTTAGTAAGAAGTACTAGTAGAAAGTACTCTCAGTGGAACAGACAGAAACTTGTTACACAAAGTGCAGAGGCAGCTAGAAAAATCATAAGCAAGCCACATGTTAGAGTAGTAGATATGGAGTGAAGAAAGTGATGGTGCAGAGACACTGAGGACAGGGAAGAAAAAAGGTTAAAGTATACTTTTTTAAGAAATGTGCCATCACTTTGTCTTAAAAACAGTTGACAATAATTATATACAATTGCAACTGCAGTAGTTTCTATAAGTTATTACATATTTACAAATAGATGACTACAGATTTTGCATTTTTAAAGACAATATCTGCAGAAGAGCAAGTTTGGAAATTTCTGACTAACAGAAGCTTTGGAAGATGTTAAAACGACCTTGCCATGCCTGTTTACTTATTTGTTCTTCCACTTTGAAAATGCCACTTCACTAGAAAGATGCTTATGGCTTTTATATATTGTCAATGAGCTCCTACAATCCAAATCACAGCCCAAAGAATTCTCATGGAACCCTTTGCATCACACTCCATAGAACTTATGTCAGGAATTTCATCAGTGACCCTATAGTTTCCCTTCCCATTACATCCACAGCCTGAGAAAAACTCTGAAGTAGCTTGTTTGTTATTAATGAAAATGAAGACAGGGGCAAATTTACTTCCTTAACTTTGCAAAAATTCAATTTCCAGCATGTATTTTTACTGACAAATTTAGAATCGAATTTTCATTGCATACTGTGCAAAGTCCAAATAAGAACAAAAACAAAAAAACAAAAAACAAATAACAAAAACAAACAAAACAAAAACAAAAACAAAAACAAAAAACCAAAAAAAACCCAAAAAAACCCAAAAACAAAAAACAAAAAACAAAACAAAAAAAACAAACAAACAAAAAAACAAAACAAAACAAAAAAACACCACAACAAAACCCCCTGAAGATTTTATTATTCATGTGGCATCTTAATCCACACTCATGGAGCATGAGTGTCAAAAAGAGACTGTGAGAAAAAGCTGCTACCTGAGCCAATGCAAGAAGCAAGCTAATTTAAGGTTGATAGACCCCTGCTCTCCCAAACAATTGAAGTTAATCTTATTGTAACACTTGTTCACTTCTCACTGACTTCTGGAAAGGTCTCATGCCTTTACCTCTCTGAAAAAAAGGCAACCCCCCCCCTACTTTAAATTACTGTCCTTTGAGAATATGTATTTTCCAATATTTCTTCTCCCTGGAATCATAAGGATATTTGTCACTCAAGTCACCAGTAATATTTTTCAAAGTTATATTCATGTTCTAAAGTCTGAGTTTGGACTTTCACCCAAACCATGTTTGCAGAGCACGGTTTTTTGCTGAAATAGGATGAGAATAGATAAGATCTCTCAGTGGTTTGAGGCATCTCACCTAACCTTCTTGTGTATCTATAATTCAGCACACTGCAAGATAAGATGAATTTTGACAAATAAAAATAAATAATGCATGTTTTCAGGGGGAAAAAACACAAAAAAACCCCCAGCAACAAAAACAACAAAACCCAAAAAATCACCCAAACCCCCCCCAAAAAACAACCAAACAAAAAACCCTCAAAAAACCCCACAAAAAACCCCAAAAATACAAACAAAAAACCCTCCACAAACAAACAAACAAACCCTAAAAACCCTGCATGGCACAGGAAACAGCGTGCTTATGAAAAAAAATAACCAAAAGGAGAAAAGAGGGAAAGATTGTTTCACAAATGTAAGATTACTACACATCAAAAAATGTATGTTAACAACAGTAAGAAATGGCTTTCTTAGTCCAAATTTAATCCTTGTCCTTCAATGGTGCAAAATTAATCCTGAAATTGCTATAGAAGAATCTGAACTAAACTGATCCTTTTCCATTTTTCCTGCATATTTCTGACTGCTGGTCAAAGGTCTTAAATTCTTACCATTATATACCAGATTAATTCCAGATAAATAACAGAAATAGATGTGTTATCTTAAAAAAGAAATCCTACCAATTGTTCGTAATTTAAACTATTGCTAATATAAAAGAAAAGAGGCTAAATTTTTTTCTTTGTGGAACTCTTTGACTCTTATTTAACCTGTTTGCTATGAAAATTCTCTCCATAATGGATGTAACTGTAATACAGTTGCATATTCAATTACTTATAATAATTCAGAATTTCTGCATATATACTCTAAAGTGAAATTAGCACCTGGTGTCTAGCCCATGTACACTATAGTCTAATGTGGTTAGAAAAATAGTTCATGTATCACTCAGCATTTCCAGACGTAGACATATTTTTCATATGTAGTTTGCTGCGGCAAAGGAAACAAGTGGTTAAGGTTTGTATAGGCATCTATCTATACTGTGTGTAACAAATCAGAAAAACCTCATTTCAAGTAAGTGAAAAGGATAAGGAAAATCGAATTGTTTATGTATGAGGACTAATAAATTAGATCACGAATCTATAAATTCGAAAAGGCACAAATAAGGAAGAAATACATCAGGAAAAAACATGTCACGGAGGCACAAAGTAAACAGGATGGATATAAAAAGACAAAGTGAGCCTAAATGAAATGAGCAGATGAACATCATCTGAAGCAGTATCACAGAATCCATGGAGCTCCTTGCCACAGAGCAGCTATCATCACTGCCAAAATTTCTTAATTCTGGAGGAGACCTTAAAACCCCCAGGAAAAAAACTTCATTGTTAGGTGTTAAGAAAAAAAAAGGCAATGTAAATCACTGGAACTGAAGAGTAGTCTGTGCAATATCACTGCATGTCTGCCTTGTTCTGATACTGTTTTTCTGCTGTGCATAGAAAGGACCTAGAAAATGTGACCACCAAATCTGCATTTAATGAGAAAGGCAGAAAAGGCAAATCTAGGAGTGATATGACCCAAGGGGGACATTTTGGATAGATCTGAATTCTATGCCTAGAAAAGGGTTTGTGCTTACAGACCCATGTTATCCAAACTGAGATTAAACTGAGGAAGAATGAGCCAGTGGCCAGCTCACTCAGTTCTGTGTCCATGCTATGTGTTACTTGTTAGATGTGTGCAATGAAGTGCAACCAGCTGTTCCTTCCCTCTGGCCACTGTGAATTATTAATTGCTGATTATCTCTGAATTTTTCACTCCTTGTGGGATTTCATTAAAGAAAAAGACACTATAACAATGAGTACTTGCGATACCAAGTCTTCCACTTTCAGGCCTGTTGTTCAGATGCATCTGTTCACACAATAATGTAATTCTTAAGGCATTAAGCCCTGTATCAAAACAGTTTTATAGTTATGAATCTCTATGAAAATAGCAATTTGAAGGTGTGACACAAAAATGATTAACCCATAAAGAATGTACGCTGTAGGGGAAATTTTTGAAGGAGTGTGAATTATAGGGTATTTTAAGAGTTCAAGACTTCAAATCCTTTGATAATCCATTGGTATCTAAGGGGGAAATTTAGACACTACACAGTTTTAAAACCCCATTTTTCTTTAGGTCTAAAAACTGAGCTCCTGGGACAATTTGCCTTTGTCTGAAAACTCAGGTTCAATGAGTTCTTCACATTCTAAGCACCTGATTTAATATTTCAACAGGAATAATATTTCAGCACATATTATTTTCCAATGTTGAATTCATTTTTATTTTTACCTTCATAAGAAGATAAACATATAAGGACAAAAAGCGCAGCATTTTTAAACATATGTAGAATAACCAGTTTATGAGAAATTCTGATAAAGTTGAAGCCAGGAGACTGATCAAAGATAAGTACATTCACCACTCAAGCACAAAGGAAATCAAGCAACACGCCATGAAAAAACAAATGACTTGTAACGTTTGCAGGTTAGCTGTAAAAGAGTTTTCATGGTTGGAAATGCAATGAAGGAACCACTTGAGAATTTCTGATGTTGAGGCATATATGTGAAGAAGGGAAGATTAAAAAATAATAAACCAACAAGAATTTTAATATAATGGGGAATGCAGTAGTTTCTTTTGACTTTGATTACAAAATGTATGAAAGGAGAAATAAGAATATAAGGTATGACTAAGTTAAAGGGACAAAAAAAAATGTATGAGACCATTCTGCGCTGTTACAGAGTGCTGGAACTAAGAAGAATGTAAAAGAGATGATTATTTAGATCCAGATTTCCCTCAAAGAATTCAGTGGACAAAACTGACCTCTGAAGTGACCCAAGTATGCCACAATCAACTCTCCCACTTACGGTCTGTAGTCTCTGCAAGATTACTATAGAAGATGAGTTACTGAGCAAACACACAAAGTCCCCACTATTAATTGTTCATCTTAGAGAAAGCCCAGCAAGGATCTGGAGTCTACTTTTAGCTGTAGTTGGCTCTTAGAATCAGTGATTATAAGTGTCATCCCTTCATGTTTCCAACTCTGCTAAAATGTTAAATCAGTAAGCTGTGGACCAGGCTCCCTGCTAAATACACCGAAGTGGTTTTGTCTCTTTCTGTGTCTGCCTGTGAAGGAAATAAGGCTGAGTAGTCTGCAACTAATGAATAAAAGCAATCAATCATAGGCAGGAAAGGAGGACATTACCACAGAAAGAACCATCATGAGAAGGGCAGAAAAAAATTTTCATTTTTAATTTGATCTCAGCACTATCTTGAAAATGAATAATGCTTTCTTCATCACTTATGTAATGCTTTTTTGTGGTTTTTTTTTTAAATCTTTATCAGCAGAGTAAAGGCAACATCCAAATGGAAACAAATTTTGTGTTTCCCTTTTTTCAATGTAGAACAAGAGGAACAATTTTGTTTTCAATATTCTTATTTACTGAGCCTCCCAGTGAAACACAGAAGCTGAGTGTTTCAGTCTGCAAGGCACAGAACAGCATTCTGTTGGCTGGATTTGGCTGAAGCAATATTGGAACAACTAGTGATGCTTATAAGACTCCAGCAATGGTTGGTACCACACTAAAACACTCAATAAAGCTAAAGACCAAGTATAACCTTTTTTGACTCTACAAAAAAAATTTCTTTGTATAATAGAGTCATCAGTCTTTGTGGATGGAAAGACAAAGTAGATATCATGTATGTAGGTTTTGGTAAATCTATTAACTTTGCCTAAGGACAGACTCTCAGTACTATAAGTGAATAAGCTAAAAAAGAGTTTGGCTACTCATTTCCAGACTGTAATTCCTTGGATTCACTGACAAAATTGAAAGACTTGTCAAGCAGGGTTCTCAAAAAATCTGCACAGTATTTAAATTCATTATCTGGATGATGGATAGTCAGTATGCCTATTAAAAGTGCAGATAATAAAAAGTCATAAATTACAGCATAGGCTGCAGGATGGGATAACAACTTAATAATGATCCTGACAAGTTAGAGGAATGGTCCAAAACCTGGATGAAATTCAGAACATGTGAAATTCAATAAGTGAAAGGTTTTAAAGATAAAGGAGAGTAATGAAGTGAACATATGGAGAACAAAGATTGTGCAGTGGTTTTGCAGAAATGTTATTCAGAAACAGAGTGCATAAAGAGAGGAATTCCAGAGAGAAGCAACAAGACTGACAGAAGTCTGAAAAAATATTGCTTCTGGATGCATGCAAGGAACAGCTGAATGGATCAAATTTTTTTGAAGTCTCATGGGCTACTGTAAACCATCTGAGTTCAAAAAGACTCTTTAAAGTCTTGCAAGACTGTTTTCAAGTCTATTTTGTAAAATGAGGTTATTAAGTGTTCTTCATGTCTATGGTAGAGCAAAGAATAATTGTGTAACGCACTGAGAAAAGTCTTTAATTACAAGCTTTGATTTACAAGGAACTTTCATTTGCTGATTGTGGAAGTCACAGAATTTCCATTCAGAAGGATTTTTAAAGGCTAGACAAACTTCTGTAAAGAACCATAAATGTATTGTTGACCCTGTCTTTAGGTAGGGAATGGATTAAATGACCTTTCCACTTCATTTTCAGCCTGGTTAACCACAGTTTAAAGTGTCAATTGTTAGCATCCTGAGTATTTGTCAGAAAATATTCTAGTGTTAAGGAATATTCAGGTTCTTTCATAGATAAGCTGTTAATTTTGTTAAATTAGCAACCACTCCCAGGAATGCTCCTGCAAGATCATTTACATGCTTTGAAACATTTAGGTTGGAAAAGATTCGTAGTATCATCAGGTAAAACTCTAAACTTTGAGATGCAAGTTATCCCAAGTTTCCTTATATTTTACAAGAGTAAAAGCATGCAAGCAGTCAAGTTCCATGATACTGATACCTGTTAAGTGCACAGCCTACCTTATCTCACAGTAACATTATTCATGTAGCCATACCTCTGCACTTAGTGGAGATGGGAGGTGATGAATTCTAGACTGACACAGACTAAATAATTAACTTGACTTGTAATACCATACTGAAGTCTGTAACACACACCTGGACAACTGTCAGAGACTGCACAGCAATGCCAGCCTGCATGTAGGTCACCTGGATTGGAGGTCACAGACCCATTTCCACTATGCCTACCCACTGCTATTGCATGGTTATCTGAAAACTGCCCTCATACACACTTAGTCAAAATAGGGATTTTTAGTTTCTTTAAAAAAAAAAACAAAACACAAAAAACAAACAAACAGAAAAACTAAAAAACCCCCAAAACCCCTTTGTACATGTGAGGAAAGCAGCTTTGCAAGAGGACTTGTAAAGTCCTTGAGTTTTTTCAAATAATTTATCTCTGTCAAATAGTCTTTTCCCAGCACACGTGGCTTCTCTGGTGACACAGGGTAATGTAAGACTTTCTGTTATATGTACATATTGAATGTGTTGGAAAGAATTTCACCTGATAATAGTGATAAACTACACAAGAGACTCAAAGCCTTATCTAGCATGCTTATATGCCAGTAAGAATCACTCAGGTATCAAAATTCATTCAAATCAAATAACACAAAACCCCTTAAAAATCTGTGGCACTACTTTATGGGTAAGGCAGCAGGGAAAAAAGCACTATAAAAATATTAGAGTCATTCATATGATATATTGCTTTCCTACACAGTGATCACTAGCAAGTAGCTATGTATACTAACTTTAAAAAATACCCAAGGAATTTAGCAAGTGTGATCTAATTTGTTTAAAGGGCTTTTTGACTGCAAGGGAGAGGCCCTGAGAATGATAAGAATTCAATAAAGAACTGACATTCTGCCTAGAAAGTAGCCAGGCTTTCATGTGTAAATTCTCAGGTGTGTTTTGATTTTTACTTTTTATAAGTGTATTGTTCTGCATATAGAGTGAATATTTTTGGAGCAGTTGCATAATGTTAAATTTGCCCTTGGTGAGTTTTTCTTTGGTTGCCTGAAATACTATTGCTTCATTTTAGTTCTTCTGAAATGACAGATTCATAAATGCCCAAAGGCCTTTATACATTAACTAGTTAATATGAAATGTCACCATGATTAATGAATGAGGTTTTTTTTTTAAAAAAAAAGCACTGCTTTCATTACCAGTTTTCATGAGAGGAGCCTGACATGACAATGCATAGCAATAGAAAGAAGAAAACTTTAAAATTTTGTAAAATTAACGTAAACTAGAAAAAAATACATAAAAAAGACTTGCAAGAGGAGAACTACAGTATGAGATGTGCTTGGGTTTATTCTGAAATATTTAAGAGTACCTTTTGATAGTAGATGTTTTAAAATGCTGAAAAACAGATATGAAATAGTTTGTGGACAGCTGAACTCTCAGCAAGGCAAAAACGCACCTTCAGTTATAATTATCAGCCATGCATATTTAAAGATGACTCGGGGAAGCAAGCAAACAAGCATCCACAGAGGTGCTAATGGCTGACATCAGAAGAGTTTAATACCTAATATTTGAGTAAGGTGTATACATCTAAGATGGAAAAAGCAGGTTACAAGCTAGAACATTTTCAAACTTAGAACAAGCAGCCAGCCCAGTCTGAAGTCAGAAGCAGATGTGGACATGACTGTGGAAGGCAATAAACCTGCAAAGAAGTGTAGCTAATCCAGGACTAGTAAAAGACACTTCAATGGTTTCAAGCCCAGGAACCTGGGCTTGTTATTACTGGAGGCAGGAAGAGAGTTAAAGAAGACTGTGGCTATGGGCAGAAGGATATTTAATGAAGGAGAAGAATGGCCAGACATGTCCAGTCCCCCTGCACACCTGGAAATGTAATCCAGCAGTTCTGCTTTGTGGGATGGGTAGAAGCTGGGCTGTTATACAACTTCTTCCTTCCATCTACTGTCCACATCAAATCTAAAGATCATAAAGACTATGCCAAATTCTAATTCCTATCTTCTCAACACCCATCCTAAATTGTTTTGCAACACTTTCCATCGTAGGTGCAAGCACTAAGGCACAGGAGATGGGACTGGCTGAAAGTCTTTTCCTGTCCTCTTCAGTAAGAGCCACTTTGCCCCATATGGCTTCATACCATTTGGAGGCGAAGGCCCTGCTCTTTGCAAAGTCATGCTGATGAAGAAGAAAAAGGGGAGAGAATTAGAAGTTATGAGAATAAAGATCAGACTTTATGGGAACAAACTCTGGTTAAGCACACCTACAAAAAATGCTGGAACTCCATTTCTTTGAGCTATCAAAACAGGCTGAAAACAGCCACTGGTTGTAACACATTCTTGGCCAGAAGACTGGCTTTTAAGAGAGGCTGCTTCAGCAGGAGAGTAGTAAAATTCTTACAATGGTCACTCGATGCGTTAGAATAATACAGGGATATTCATCTTTTCCCCAGCAGGGTCAGAGCAACAGAGGTGTTCAGATTCCCAGAAAGGAAGGAAACTTCCAGTCACTCAATCACTTCAGAGAAATACTCTCAGCTAACATCAATCAAGCCCCTCTCCCCCTTTTTTTTTTTTTTTTTTTTTTTGCTTTTTCTTCCTTTATTCCCTTTGGGGTCTATCCCTCCTCCTCCACCACTGCCATTTATCGTTCTTCAAGATCTTTTAACCTGTGTGACACCTACTTCAATGGCACAGCATCACTATGGTGACATCACTTTGCTAGTGGCAGGGAATAAAAAGTGTCTTGATATCACAGGAAAAGCCAGCACTCTAGCTCTATGCTAGAAATTTCTGTGGGAGGGAAAGGCAGCAGCTCACTCTTCCCCCAGCCCACCACAGCTCTCCTCTGAGACCTGAAGGTGCTCAGGCTGATGTTTTCTCTATTCAGCAGTGATTTGCATAGAAGAAACATCACCAAAAAGTTAATGATGCTTTGCCTCTGGTATTGAAATTACTTTTTCTTCTGCTATGCAATACAAGATTTCCTAGAAATGGGGAGTGATGTTCTTTCAGGATTTCCAAAGGCATTGCCTTTCCCTCTGGCACTGCTTCAGAGGGAAAACAAGTTTGCAAATGTTGGAATTTCCTATGAAACAAAATCCCATTAAATTGATTTATTTTCTGTCACAATCACCACAGCTTAAAAGGTGCAGCTCTCTCTGGTGATGCTGATCCAGGGAAGTGACAAAGCAGTTTTCCATTTGATAGCTTTATCCACAAGGATTGTACTGAAAGTGGCTCCAGAACAATAATTAAACCCAATACATGCTATTTACCTGTCGTCTAGTCACCTAAATCAGAAAAAACTGGGAAAATAAATCTGATTGCAATGATGATTGAAGCTAAAGACTAACAGAGAGTGAAGTGAGTGAATTGCCACCTCTCTGGGGAAACAAACTATAACAAGCAACCATGTCTGTGTAAGAGTGATTATTTGTCCACCTGCATAATGTATTTATTGCAGTTTTTAAGATATAGGGAACCAATTTATACCTGTGCTGCTTGAAGTACATGATTAATTTTTATTCCCCTAGATTTAAAAAAAAAGCATGTGTGAGTAGGAAGTCAGCTAAGGCATTAAAAATTAGTTGTATGCCATTTTTAAATTTAGATGTTTATAGACATGGTTCTGCTTAAAAAGATCAGATTAAATCCTATGTTAGATGAGCTTCAACTTGTGTATATGAAAGAAGTATTTTAACTGCTTTCTCAATCACAACAGGCAACATTGGATGTTCAGTAGTCATCCATCTGAACATCCTTCTGAGTGTAGGACCCAGGATTCTTACCTGTGTGTATTGGTAGCCCCAGGGTCTTGATAGGACCCAGCAGAGCAGCACTGGGCTGTGAGCATACAGGTAAGGTAACACGTGTACCTTCTGGATGCAAAGCTGAAACTCTCCCTATGGCCCCGCCTTCCTTTTACAGCAACATGGTCAACAGGGAGTACTGGAAAACAAATTGAGTAAATTATTGATTCATTTTCTTTGATGGGAGGTCATTGAAAAAGCAACTTTATGGGGAGACTTAGGACAGAAGTAGCCTGATTTTATTTTGGGCAGGGATCACAAAATTCTGTGCTTTACAAGCCAAGATGCTGCTGTGTCAAGGAAATCTGTGGGTGCACAGAGCTGCCCCCTGGCACTGCAGCCATGGGACCTATTATATTTAGGGTTTTTTGTCCTTGTGTCCTTGACCTAAGGCAGGAGTAAAGCTCCTGTTTTAAAGCTGGCTATACAGGCTTCCCGTAAGCAGGGAGGTCTGCCCCTTCACCACTTGGAAAAGTGTTGCAAGGGTCAAGAGAGAACCTATCCCCTTCTGAGATTCGGCAGCTGGGGCTTGGGGACAGCCTTGGACACTGAAGGCTGCCCAACTGGCACTGCCTGCCCAACCCAGCCGAGGTCTGCCCTGGCTCCTAGCCCTTCCTAACCCCCCACAGTATTAAGTAAAAGGGTCTGTGTATTTATGTAAATATGTATATTTATTCCTTCCCTTTAAATAACTGGATAGCATGCCTTGGTCTTCAGTGGAAGACTGATCATACTGTAATGTTTACCTTCAGTCATCTCAAAGACTTAGGCAATACAAAAGGACATGAAAGAAAAAACAAGGCCAGCTTAAAGCAGAGACACAGCCAAAATCATAATGAACAACACATTGGTGGCTGGCAAAAGAAGATTATACACCTACCTTCACCTCAGTGAGCAGCCTTTGACACTGTACCACATGGCATCCTGTGGTGAGAGACATGGGGGTTGATGGACGGTGGATAAAGAATTGGCTGGATGGTCCCACTCAGAGAGTGGTCAATGACTAATGTGTTCCTCAGGGATTAGTACTGGCACTGATGCTGTTTCACAGCTTTGCTGATGACATGGACAGTGGAATTGAGCAATTGAATATCAGCAAGTTTGCTGATAGCACCAAGCTGTGTGGTGTGATTGACATGCTGGACAGAGCAGAGGTTAACAAGAGAAGTCTTGACAGGCTTGAGAGATGGGCCTGTACAAACTGCAGGAAGTTCAATAAGGCCAAATGCAAGGATCTTGCACATAGATTGAGGCAATCCCAAACACAAATACAGGTTGAAGGCCTTGAGCACATTAGTTGATGAGAAGCAGAACATGGGCCAGCAATACATACTTAGAGCCCAGAAAGCCAGCTGTATCCTGGGCTACAGCCAAAGAAGTGATTCTCCCACTCTATTCCACTCTCATGAGACCCCTCCTGGAGTACTTTTTCCAGTTCTGGACTCCACAAAATAAGAAGGACATGGAGCTCCTGAAGAGATTCCAGAGGAGAGCCATGAAAATGATCAGAGGCCTGGCTGGAGCACCTTTCCTATGTAGACAGACAGAGAGACTTGGGGTTGTTCAGCCTGGAGAAGAGAAAGCTCTGGGGAGACCTTAGAGCAGTCTTCCAGTACCTGAAGGGAGCCTGCAGGAAAGCTGGGGAGGGACTTCTCACAAAGGCCTGTAGCAACAGGAAAGGGGAAATGGCTTAATCTGGAAGAGGGTATATTTATGTTAGAAGAAATGCTTTATTGTGAGGCTGGTGAGACACTGGCACAGGTTGCCAAGGGAGGCTGTGGATGCCCCATCCCTAGAAATATTCAAGGCCAGGTTGGCTGGAGCTTGGAGCAGACTGGTCTGATGGAAGGTGTTCCTGCCCATGGCATGGGGGCTAGATCTAGATGATCTTGAAGATCTCTTCCAACCCTAATTGTTTCATGCTTATATGAACAGTTTTTTCCCAGTGAAGGACAAGCTGAGGAACCACAGAAATAGCTCTGGCAACTTGTCTTGGTCTAGTTCTCAGAAAAACTTGAGTATAAAATTATCTCACCCGGGGGGTAGCCTGTGGTAGTGGCTTCAGTGTGGATCTATTTTGTTCACTGCTGATGTTATTATACACTGAGAATGAGAAAAAAAAATCTGACTCAAGCCAATCCTGTTGTTCATTCACTTTTAGAAAATAATTATTTCTTCTTTTTTTCCCATGAGACAATACTCAGTGTTTGAAATTATGTTTCTTTTCACAGTTCTTGTCCTTCTCATTTAGTCTAAGGAAGATGAAAAATAAGTAGTCAATTCCCACTTCCTTCCTTTGCAGAATTTACAATAATAACCTGGAATTACATTTCAACATCAAATCTTTTTCAGCAGATGGCTTTCAGCAAATAAATATACGCAACTTGACAACCTTTGTCCTGAAATACAAAAGCTATCCACATCAAATCAGAACTTTAGGAGTTTTCATTTTCACATCATGATCTATTTTGGTCATGAACCATGATGTGTGGTGAGATGCAAACTATTATTTGTTCAAATCTGGTGATTTCTATACAGGTTTCAGAGATAAGATGGAGAAGCAAAACAGACTGTGAATTGGCCCACCTTAGCACTCTTTTTTACAGCACTTATTGTCATGTGTTATAATCAGTTATGAAACAATAATCAGCTTCTCTTTTCCACACCATACATTATACTGAGGATCCGTCTACCTCTCAGAAATATAAAAGTGTTTTATGTGCTTTTTAGGGGTAACATAAAATCCAAATGCCTCTAAAATACATACAAATGAACTACGTGAGACTAATTTGCCCACCAAAACAAACCAAAAAAGTCAGCCAAGCCCATGTGATGATACCAGTAAGATTGAAAAGGTATTGGAAAAACACAGTGTAATTCAATGCTGGGAGCTGAAACTGAAGTTCAGAAAACTCAAGGCAGAAATGAGGGTTTGATGTTTTCAAGTAAGGTTAATTAACTATTAAAACAAATCAACAAGGGACTGGAAACTCTCAGTCTTCCAATTGGCTTTTACTTCTGGTCTCTTTACACCGCAAAAAGCATACAGGTGCATTCCTCCTTACCAGTGAGTCTCTAAATATGTTTTTTCTAGTGACTGACCACCACAGCAATATCTGGGATTTTTCCTCGTGAAGTCTGATTCAAGTTCACATTCAGATTTCTCTATGTTTACCCAAACCACAATAAATTCCTAAACCTTCTGCACATCCGCTTCCCTCACAACTGTTTCCAGGCTCTCTTCCATTTCCTAGGACCACCTGCAAAATCACTTACGCTGTTCTTATACAAATGTGAACACCCACTTGTTAGGCAAAACATCAAAACACTTCTCTACCTTGAAAATTATTTCTTTTCTCTCTCAGACCTGCTTCATTCCACCATGCCCTTGCCTCTGCTGAACATATGTATGGTCTTGCTAGTGAGTTTCCCCCCTCCTATGCTCCACTTTTGCCCTTTCTGCCTCATCATCTTCTCTGTGGCTTTTTTTATTTATTTCATAAGCTCTATCTCAAGGGATTTAATACACACATCTTTAAGGGAAGAGATGTCCCTTAACTTCCAGCAACAGGTCTTGCTAGAAGAGAGTGAAGCTGTGAACACAGAAAATCCATTAATCTGATGGCCATGGGAATAAAACTCAAAGGTTTAATCATTCTCTTAAAATGTCTGCCAGCACTTGCCCAGAGCTAAGCAAGAATGTGAGTACAGCATTAATACATAAGAAAATATGCCCTCTGAAATCCTGAGTTTTGTCTGCAAAACATGTCCTTTTAAGAAGAATTAATTATGACTACTGACATCTGAAATGACAACAAAGAAAAAAAAAAGAAAAAAATATTATTGATGAAGAGCAAGTGCTCGTGAGGGTGTGCCATATTGAGGAGGTTGCACGTGTATGGCTCTGAGAGACAAATTCTTAAGTATCTCTACTGGAGTAGTGTTTTCCCTTAATTTTTAACAAGCATCCATTTTCATGTTAGAGAGGGTGTTCCCCTTCACTGGGCAAGCATTCTGTGCATCACAATATGGAAAAATGTTTTACGTCAGATCTATAAACTTAACTAGTGTTAGGATTTCTGCCAGCTGTAAACAGGTTGAATTTATATACCTGTATGGGAGAGACCTTTTTAATATGAGGTTTTACATACTGGGCCCATGATTTGGAAATGGGGAGAGGTTTAAAGCTGGTGTCACCTGGGTGTACAGTTATCATGGTTGGATCAGATATTAGTAGTGCCAAAAATAACAGGTTCAAAGACAGAGAGAGAAGATTCTATGTGAGTAATTATTCAGATCCCTTTAGCAGCAAAGGTGGACAACTGTGGTTGGTAAAGATGAGGTACAGTTTCCCCCAGGGGATGATGCTCGCTGGATATGATCTGAAGTAACAAACCTGAAACAGTGGCACAGAGCTTGAGATAACACATGCCCACTGTTAACAAGATGATACAGCTTCTGGATGATTTAGAAACAATGATACACAGAAAGAGTCTCCCCTGGATTTAGCCTGAGAAGCTTTCACCTCTCTGCTCCATGTTCTGCTTTAGAAATTTAAATAAACCTTGATTCCAAAGCAGACAGGTCTAGAGCTATAATATCCAAATGAACTGTCGTTGACACATTTTTAAGATGTATGAGATAACTCTCTGGAGTACCATTTCTGTACAGCACTTTTCCCCATTTCTCCTCTTACACTGCGGAGTCCTCAGTTCTCTTTAAAGGTCTTTAAATTATTTTAATTGACATCACAATAATTTTTCTCTGTGAATATCTGTCCTGGTTTGGGCCGGGATAAATGTAATTTTCTGTCCTGTACTTTTGCTTTCAGCTAAGTCTCTGTAAGTAGCTGCACTTGCTGAAATTAACAGCAAGTTTCTCAGACAGTATCTTCTTCTGGGACTGATAGACCCTGATGTTTATAGTTACAGCCAGAGACTGGTATGGAGAACCAAGGGCATTGCTTGGTTCTGAGGAACATTTTGCCCTCCAGAAGGAGAAAAGAAATGAAGAGGTCACACCTGCAGCCTCTCCTTTGGGGAGGAACAGACAAGACAGATGGCCAAAATTGACCATAGTATTCCATCCCATACACATCATACTCAGTATAAATTTCAGGGATCATGAGGGTCAAACCCCCTTCCCTTCCTGCTTCCCCTTCTTCCCCTGTCTCTGTTTTGCTTCAGCATCCTGGGAGGATTCTGTCTGTTCCCCTGCCTGTGGTCCTGATCCATGCCAGCCTGAATCTGTGTGTTTCTGCCTCCAGCTCCCAACTGCTCCTGACCCTAGGGTCCAGCCTAGACTTTCCCAGGGCTGCCCTGCAGCCTCCATGGTGATGTGAGAGTTATTGGGGGGAAGGGAAGAGGAATGTGGTATCAATTTTCCTGTATATTTGTATATATTTAGTAATTTTTTTCCTATTTATCATTACTGTTTCATTAAAAATCACTACCGTTTCATGTAGTTTAGTTTCCAACCCATAAGTCTCTTCTCCCTTATTCTCTCTCCTTTCTTTATCAGGGAGGGGAGGGGGATTCATAGAAAGCATCTGTCATTCAGTTTAATTGCCGGGCCAGTGTTAAACTGTGACAATATCTTAAAATAAAGCTTTGTATTTTCAGCTTCAGTTTCCACCTTTTTCCTCATGGCTTCCTCAACTCATTTTATTAAAATCCAGGCTCTTTCCAAAGAGGTGTCGTAGCAGTTAGAAAAAATTATTATATGAACAAATTCCACTTCACTGTCATGAGTCTCCAAGGACTTCTCTCTTGAAAAAACAAATTTTCTCTAGCATTGCTGGTTATTTAGCCAGAGAACAGAGAGAGTGATCACTATTCTGCTCCTCTTTGCCAGCTGAGAAACACACAGCTTAGTTACAAGGTGCTGGCAGGAGTTGATATCATCACTCTTAAAAGAGGAAAATTGATTTTTCAATCTAACAGTGAATCACAGAGAAGCAGCAAGCTAACCAGGGCTACCTGTGCTCTTGTGCACAGCAGAAACCATTGACTGGGTTCAGTGGGTGGGGGGTTTTTTGTGTGGGGAATAAGCATAAAATCAAGAATCTGTGTCAAAGATTAAAACCTTAGTACAAGGGAAAAAAGAAACAAAACCAAAGAAACCAAAACCCACCCAAAACTCAAAACTTTGTCCTAATCACTATAATCTATATTTCACAAGGATAATTTGACTCACCTGCCAACAGCTGTATGGCAAAATGGCAGACAGTGAAGAACATGGTGAGCAAATTAGAAAAATTAACAGGATTACCATGTTTGTTCTTCATTCTCTCCTGCTTAGTCCTAAATCAGACATTCATTCTGCTCTCACTTTCTGAAAAATCAGACTTAACATCAGCTCATCAATACAAACTTTGAGCAAAAATCCAGCCAGCATCTGCTCTGCATCAGTAACCAGGCATAGCAGCAGACTGTCTCTCCATCTGAGATGAAAAAATGAAGTGCTGCTAGGAGTTCATTCTGCAGACCCTGCATTAGCCTTTCTTGGGGCCTGATCCAAATTACTTGCTTCTTCTTTCTAAGTTATTGGAAAATATTCTGAAAGCTACAATAGGCATTTGATTGGGTTATCAGTGAAGAAAAATAGCTATCTGCTTGCATTAAAAAGAAAGACTGTCTCTGCAATATTTGATTCAGAGAAAGAATCAAAGAAAATACAGCTTTCAGCTTAGATATTTATGTCTGCCTTATGCATCAGTGGACTTGAGCACAGTGGCACTTTAATGAGGTATTTGCACAAAGCAGTTAAAATTGTCTAATTACAGACTTTTCTAGGAGCATCTGTAGTTCCCATTGGGACCTGGCCTATTTTCAGAGTAGTATGGCTGGAAAGAAAGGATTCGTTTACCTGTCTCTATTACTGAAAGTTAACATGACTGAAGGCAGTAGACAGTGCCCCTTTGTACTTGCGGAGAAAATTCTCCCCAATTAGACATTAAGCTCAATTTAATGCTTTAATTGTCGGACACTCAGAATGTGTTTGATTGAAGTTCAGCAGTAAGAAGGGATGCAGCTGGCAGAACTCTGTGGTCTCATTGGAATTTAGGAAAAACAACAACAACAGCAACAATAATACTTCTCTTATTGTCAGACAAGAAAACTTTCTCAAGTGGCTGGAGCTCATCAAGCATCTAGGCTTGCTCAGCAGCTCTTTGGGCATTTCTATGGGCCTCTACTGTGTACTACATTGATATCTTCTGAAGGTCACAGGCTCAGAGAAGTTCTGGGCATGCACACAACTAGAATTACTGGTTTCTGGAGACCACTACAACCAGAAAGGTTTGGCAGCAGCTGAGTGAGATATAGTGGATATTATAGTTTCAGTTCTGTTTAAATAATGTTCTCAATGTTTATGTCTTGTGTAAAATTTAGGATGGGATCTTGAAATATTAAGTCTATATGTTTGGTCTAGCTTACAGTACCTTACCCCCAGCAGACATGATCAGAAGGAGTTATAATATTTCTTCTAGAAAGTAGGAAGAAAAGGTGTTTGCCAGCATATTTGTTTTTTAAGAAGAGAGTCTGCATAATTACAAATTAATGCAGATTTAAATTAAAATTTACTACCCCATGATAACAGGAATGGGACCTGAACTACTGTTCGTAGGTTTTGAATGTCTGACACCTTACCCTCAAGTCTGATGATAGCAATCTACAGGCATGATACTTCAGCTTCTGCCTTTTCCAGTGTGAAGGAAGAATGTGGATGAGGATATACGGATCCAAATCTCCATGGACATATGTGCACAGAGGAATGAGCAGAGTAGCTCAGCAGAAGGACAAGGAATCATCCAGAGATTAAGTATGGCAATTACCAGTCATGTTCACCAGCTATTTTTGAAACTCTATGGGAATAGTTGATAATAGCCGTTTAGCCTGGCACATCACTTTCCAGCTTTTCCTGCCAGTACAGCCAAATTGCAGTGGAAAGTTTATAAATGTAGAAGTTAAAAATATCTCTATCTTAGGCAAGACTAAGATGTGTGTCTGGTCTGAGGGCTGGGATGCAATACCTAAATCACACTTGAGCAATACAAGTGCTATTTGGGTTTCGCCTACTCGGGCATCCTTCCATAATTGTACACTCACCCTATACTTAAAGAAGGAATTTCCCATGTTTGGAAAACATATCCTGTATTTTCCAGCTGCATGGGCTTCTCCAAATATACCTGCTTTTCAGTCACATGTTATAGCATAGCTGTTGCACCACAAGTGGGATTAATATGAGATTAATTAGAAAACGTCGTAGCTACATATCTTGAGGAATATTCACACATTTCATTTTGTTCATGAGAAGTGTCCTTCAAGTTAGGATACAGAAACAACCTTAACACACATATCTACACTCTTACAAGTCCTCCTTGCTGTGTGAAATTTATCTTGCAGATTAAGTCCCTGTCTTTTTGAGGAAGCAGCATTTTCTGAAACCTGAAATCACATTTTTTATACAAGCTTTCAACCGTGATGCACTCCTACATAACAAGTAAAAAATGTCCATCCAATATCAACAGGAACTCTAGAAGCTGAGTTAACAGTAGTCAAAGTCCTAGAAACCTGAACTGCTACTTATGCTTCCTACCTTCCATATACTGCAACATCAAAGTATGTTTGCCATTGCCAGTGAAGGGATGGAGAACTTGGAGTAAAATCTTGGTTTTGCACAAGAACATGTCCCAGCCTTCACTCTTTCTGGATGATCATTGTCAAACTGAATTCATGCCCTGCACCATGGAAGGTTGTTCCACAGAGGTCTGTTTTCATTATTTCAGCAGCATTACCAGCCTGCACCTACAACAGAAAAGACTGGGAGGTTTGGAAGAAATAAATAAGGAAGGTACCATTCTTAGAAACACAAGGTAAAACATGGTAGCCACAGTCTTATCAAACAACCTAGGTGTAACAAAGCAAAAATACAGAAAAAGGAAAAAATGAGTTTCACACCATGGCTCAATGGGCTATTAAGTCTTCACTGCCTTTTTGTCTGCTCAGGGAAGATAGTTCAGACTGTAGATATTTAAATCTGAGTGCCTAAGATAGCATGGTGTCTACTTATGTGCTGTAATCAATACTGACTCTAGCTAGTGAGCCCAATGAGGTACTCAGCTCCCCACGAGGTGGGCCTACATTTAATCAGCTGAATAACTCACTCACTGTTATGGGCAGCATTGGTGTACCACATGCAGTCATCTCAGCAAAATCTCCAAATATCCCACGTCTCCCCTCCCCTTTACAGTTCCAGAACAAAGCAATTTATTTAACTCTGTGGAATTACCATTTTGAATCAGGAAATCAGTTAAACCTCATTATGTGGAAACTCTTATTATCATCACTTAACAATCTATCTATTCTCATGAGCATCATTCATTCAAGGCTATGCAGGCTGGTGTAATGGTAAAAAGACATGGAACTCCTAGTTTTGGCATGGATTGCACACCAATGGCAATGAACCCTAAGTACCAATTGCACCAACTACTAACAAAAACCCAGTGAACAGAAAATTATATTAATGATAACAAAAGAAATCAGAATGCTGTAGTCAAGTTCACTGCTTCAATCAGACTAGAAAACAATATAGCATTAGATAAGCAGTACATTATTTCTGATTCATTGAATGAAAGCTGATATTTGGCTAATTGTTTAATTGACAGACATGTTTTCATAAACAGCAGCACACTTTTGCTCGTGTGGAAAGAATAGCAATATCCTATTTTGTAGCCAGAATCTGTTGAGGTAAGGAAAGAAATTCCCTATATACTGGCTTTCAATATACGTCTGAGGAGACCCAGAAACATCCATCTCTTCTTGACAAGTGATAGTAGGCTGCACAGAGAAAAATATTCAGTAAGCACATTTTCCTCGCCAGTGCAGTCAGAAAACATTCTCTGCTAGGCTTGACAGAGAACCAGTCTAAAAGCAAGAGCATCTGAAAATGCTCACTCTTCACCAGGACTTTGCAATGTAAAAAGCCATAGTTGTAATATCCCAGGCATTTATTTTCAGCTCACATGGAGTACTAAGTGATCTCAGAGATAACCAGGAACAACATATGCACTGATTTAATATGAAATATTTTAATTGTTCCCAGAAGAGGAGTAGGAAGCTGATGTCACTGACTTACAAAATATAGTCTTTACGTTGTAGAGGAGTATGTTTATGCTCAAATAAAATAAGAGTTGCATGGCAAATTACCAAAGAGGGAGGAGTGGTTGCACTGGTATCTCCTGATACCTTGCCATGTCCTGTGCAGGGACACATCCAGCTCCCCCTGTAGCCATCCCCTCCTCCAGCATCATTCATATAGGTCTTGTAACACACTTGTCACTTGTCTGTTCACCCAATCAGTCCCAGAAGGAGAAATATATGCAGTGTGGTACCTTTTGCAATAATCCAGCAGGAGGGTAGAGTCAGCAGACCACTTTTTACCATCGCTGCAGACAGTTCAGTTGTGTGTGGGTGGAATTAATATTATCCAAATATAGTCCACGGAAAGAAACAAGCACTGCTGGGTAAGATTTGTCTACACTATCTTGGGCACTGACCTCAGGATGAGAAGATTTCTGCTATCAAGTGCCTATTTCTCCTCACTGACAGCACAGTGAGCCTGTGATGATTCACTCAGATGTAGGAGTCTACATCAGGGCTGATGAATCCTGCCTGGAGTCTCTTGAAGGTAAGGGCAAGACCCTGAACTGGAGGTAACCTCTTATGAAAAGCCAAGGGAAAAGGGAAACGTGAGTAGCAGGCCACGTTGCTGAGGAGATAAATGGTATTGGGACTGAGGCACTTACCTGATAATGTGGGTTTTAAAACATACTTGATACAAATTGTTCTGTGATTCAGAAATACCTGAACTTGTTCCTGCTACATTCAGTCTTGCTCTGATGTATATTTCTGACCGAGCTAGAGTTACATGTCACTGAGTGGACAGCTTGATGCTTCAGTGATTAAGGAGTTGTTTAAATTTGAGCTTCAGATAAAGAAAACATTCACAAATCTAAAAGGCAACAGCTATTCCTAAATAACAGCTTATGTAGATAAAAGGTAGATGGGAGAGCACATCACTGGACATCAGCAGAGTAGCAGATGGACGCTTCACCTGCTTGGTAAATTTCTCTGACTGGGAGATCTTTTAGCATCTCATTTGTAATGACCTATACCAATGTTTCTGTTGAAATCTTTCTTCATATGTTGGAGAAGAAACAACTACACATTTCAGAGTATTTATCAAAATACTATGTTAAAATACATTCACGTGCTGATTCCAATATAGTTGTTTGGTTTGGTTTTGTTTGGGGTTTTTTTGGTTGTTTTGTTGTTTTTAAATAAAAAAAATCTTGTTATTTATTCCATAATTCTATATAACTACAACAAAGTCCTTCACGCCTGCTAATTTTTCCCAGTTGCTTCTATGTAGATTGTGACATTCTCAGCACTCATCAAGGATGTCACTAATGCCAGCAAGCACAGCTGACTCTAGACAAGTCATTCAAATGATAGGGTTCTCAACAAATACCAGAAAAGTATCTCAGCTATCCAATGACAGATTTGCAACTCAGGAGAATCTTGTCCAGGAAAATGCTTTATACCTAATACCCTAATCAAGTAATAATAAAAAGCCCACTGCTTCTGAGGGGAAAAACATGCATAAGATGTTCCTTCTTTGTTGAATGGGGGTGGGTAGATTCCCTGAATGGTAACAGACACAATCTACATCACAGCAGCAGACATATAAAAGTAGGAAACATTTCACACAGATCAGGAATCGTATTCTATAAGTAAAATATGATTTCTGAAAACAGATGAGTTAATTCAAGAAAAACTTGTAAATCCTTATGTAGATACTATGCACCTTTATCTCAAGGCACAAAGCTACTGCATTTTGGAAAGCAGAAGCTGCAATCACAAAGATAGATTCCTCTTTCTCCACAACTTCATTACCAGCTGGATGAAACCTGAGGGATAGCATAAGGTATAAAGCTGAAATCTGAAGTAAAACACTAAAATGTATTAAAAGTTAGATTGAAGAGACAGTTGAACAGTTTAAATATTTGCATCATTGTGCTCCCACACATGAGCACCAATTGGTGCTCTAGTATTACAATACAAAAAAGCAAATTTCTTTCTTTTTATTTTAATCATAGCTCTTTATTCTCCAACTGTGCAAAAGAAGCAACACTTCAAAATTAGTGGGTGTTGATCGTGTTTTGCAGTTGAAGAATAGGTCCTAATTTTTAAGGGGCTTTCTAAAACCTTCTTCTCCTGCAGAAATTGGCCCACTTCCCTCAGAGCTGGGATACTTGATAGAGCCAATACTTTCTTTGTTATAGCAACAATACAACTTAAAATATAATTGGGCAGAGTCAACCTTAATTTCCCTTCTTGCATATTTGATGCTAGCATTGCACTCCAACTTTATTCCTAGAGCCTTAGGATTGCTGTAGTTACTTTTTCCAAAATTGACTATATTCTCATAAATAAATAGAATGATCATCAACCAATCAATTTGTAGACTTCTGAGTAAAATATTGGACTTAATTTGCATACACAGTTGCATAGGGTGCCCATTGCACAAGGATAACCATGACTGTGCATTCAGATATGATCACTTAACTCTGGATGTATGACACTATTTTATTGTATTATACACTATTAATAGTGCATGACACTATTTTATGAAACTAATGAAATGTTGGGGGTGAGTGGTTTAAGACTGTTTTGTTCAGGGAAATGTTTCTGTCCCTATTCAGGGTAATATTCAGTGAAAATATTCTTCAGAAGATGAAAAGGCCTGGCTCACCACTCTGTGAGACTAGAAGGATAATAAACAGCTTTCTGATAGTGATCAAATGGCTACAACAATTAACTTTAGTAACAAAGAGGGAGTTTGGCATAAATAAGAGAGAAAAAAGAATGTGCAGAAAAAAAGCAGAAAATGTTTAGATAAGTTTGAGTTGGGCCTGTGAGCAGGAGTTGCAACAGATGACCTCTAGAAGTTATTTGTTACCTGCATTATACTACACTTCTATAAACTGCATTTCCTGGCTCAGGATGACTTGGTGGGACTCACACTGAGTTGTATGGGGAACTAAGGAGTGCAATCTCAGGCAATTCACAAGTATTGGCTTTGAGAATTATTTGAGATAGTTGAACAAGAAGCCCATAAAAGAACATATGGCACCTTTATTTTTAAAATAAAAGCTGGAGTAGAAAGGCTGAACTGTCAGAACTGTAACCTAGTCAGCCTAACTCCAACAAAATTTAAAATACTGCAACAAAAATTCTAATTTACAAGTTCCTAAAAAAGCCATTAACAGCAACATGAATTTCTCAAGGCCCACTGATGTAGAAATTGTCCTACAGTGGATCCAAAACACCTGAAGGAAATGGATGTGGTGTGCTGTATTTTTTCCGAATACACCAGGAAAAGACTACTAAGATTATTTTTTTAAAACCCGCTAGAGTAATGTCCTGCAGATCAAGGGTTCCCAGGCTTGGTTTCCTAAGGTTTATTGTCAGTAATGGCCAAAAGTCCCTGACTCTGATGGGCAGAATTCAGGTAAAAAGGCAGCAATTTGCTCTTTTGCAGCAAGGTTGCGCACTGTAGTGGAGGTACTTATATACTGTTTTCTAAATGACCACACTAGCTGAAATTGTTGTAAGCTGTATAGAATTGCCTGAAAACCTTATGCCAAAAAGTACCAGTGTTCACTGTTAAACTAAAAGTATGTCCTATGGCTTTCTGAAAAAAACCAGCTTGTTTCTGGCATTTCTCAGTATTTTTATCAATGATCCTTATGAGAGGGGTGCATGGTCTTTATGAATTTTGTATACAACCTGAATTTTAATGTGAGTTGTGACCTCTATGTATGTAGACTTAAAATGAAAGAAATATCTTCATTAGCTGTAGAGCAGTCTGAAATAAATAGGAAACAATTCAGCAAGTACAGGTGAAAAGGTAGGAATAACCCACAGCACAAATAGAAGATGGCAAAGAACTTGATAATATTAAATTTTGGAGATGAGGGTCAGGTCTGCAACTTGAATGAGCTTACAGTGTCACACAGCTGCACCATATCTACCTACCTCCTTCTGTCATGTAGAGGCAGGTGGGTTTTAAGTAAGATGTGAAGCAATCCTCACCCTCCTTCCAGTTCTGGCATGGCCTCAGCAACAGTCCTGCCTCTGGTCTGGAATACCTAGTTACAGAAAGATGGGAGCAATCAGCATGTCAATGAGAGAGCAGCAATGCTCATCAGAGCCTGAGGAAACATGGCTTCTCAGGGACAGGTGAAAGAAATGCAGTTGTTCAGAGAAAATCGAGAGGAAACAGAATAACCTTGAGATACATAAAGGGTTGTTCCAGTCAGTTTGAGAGCATTTCCTGGTGAGACATGTATCTTCCAGGACTCTGTAGCACTGTACTGCTAGTAAGTGAAGCAAGTATTCACCCTGCAAAACCTTAATTTTAGGTGCTGAGTGGATCCATTCTCCACAACATAATGCTGAAGCTTACGTACAGCAGTGTTCCTCATTATGGTTCACACCAAAAGGTGATCTACAGGCTGCTCTGAAATACCAGTTCAGTTACAAGCAAGTAAGCAAATAGGCTGGTGAAAAGTAAAGTTTTCCAGTTAGCATGGAGTGCTCTGTATGGAAAACATCTTTGCCTCACAATGTGACCCACAGATTGTAACGAGGGGAGGACACAGTCTGCAAGTGCTCAAAGGGTGGTTATGGCACTGTACAGTCAGCTAATGGTGGTAGCTGTCTTTGTAGGTCTCCAATCCATTTCAGTTATGTACTTTTGTCAACTTTTAATGTCAAATGAAAACTAAGAAGGAGAAGAGAAGGAAAAGGAGAACAATGAGATACATGACAAGAATTCAACTAACATGAGATGGCACAGACTGAGATCCACCTGTCTTTTTGTGACAGGGAAGCTCCAGGGCAAACACTTTCCCTCAGCACTTAGTTCTGGTCAGCTGCACAGCCCTCTCACCTCCATTAATGTTAACAGGATTTTAAACACCCAACTCGTACAGAAACATCCATGTGCCAGTGATTTTACTGGGGGACTGAAACCTAACCGAAATGCTTGCATGCGCCTCCATGGCCCACCCATACCTGTTCTTCTTGACCTTTTCTTTTTCTTACTTTCCTAGTATTTTCCCCTGCTCCTTTTTCTTCTCTGTTCTTTAATGTAGACAAACTTTCCTGTGAACAGCCAAAAACTATCACCCAGACACTCCTTGCTAGTGGCATGCAAGATGCTAGAGTAGAGACTCAATTAGCTCCAGAAAAGTGGTGAATTACTTAAAAGAGGTCTTAAATAAATGAAAAAAATTACAAATAGACTTTCTTTGGTGAAGGACTTGTGTATGTGTATATTTTAACAGTATGTTTTCTAGTGCTGGCAATAAAGGCAGTGAGGATGAAAGAGAGAACACCTGACAGCTGCATTGCTGTCCTTTTCCACTGTTGTAGAGAGGAAACATCTTGCAACAATTGCATAGTAAAGAGCCCTTTCCCCTTCTGAGTTGTCTGCTCTCTGTTAAGACATGTTCTTCCTCCTGATTCGATTCATTTTTTGTAATTGAGCAGCATTTGTTTGCACCTCCTCTTGCCTGAGCATCAGAAAAAATAGCTTTGCCTCCCATCTTTTGTAAGGAAACTACTTGTGTTTTTATAGATGTTGTAGGCTCCTGGGGGAGAGAATGACATTTCCCAGCAAAACAAAGAAGAATCTGGTCACTGATTGAAGCATTTAAATTCCAAGTGTTAAGAGAAGGAAAAGAGTGCAAGCAGAAAATACCGTGTTCTTGCATTCAGCATGCATTTTCCTGCAAATTCTCCTCGTAACCCTGGGCTTGACTGGCAGCTGAGATGTAGCAGTGTTTGCAGCTGTGAAGCAGAAATGTTTATTTCCACAGGCAGAAGATTTTGTTATAGCTGAGGTCACTTTTTTAAGTTTTCCAAAAACACTGTCAGCCAGTATAAAGACATTAACAGAAGGATCAAAGAATGTGCAGAGTTGTAAATATTGGTGTTGTGGCTGCAAAACAAACTAAAAAGGCCAGACTACTTCTTTGAAGTTCTTGGAAAGTGAACCCAAGAGTTATGAACACTCAATAAGCTGTTCCCCCAAATGTCTGTATGAAGGCAGTTCGTTTCATTCCCAGCACAGTATTAATCATAAGGAAAGCTGATTACATTGCAGGCAACAAGGGATACAGTCTCACAGAACTGTGCACACACATGAAGCTCAGTATTTTCCCTCCATTTATTAGATCACTTCCTACAAATCCCACATGTAGAAAGGGGCTCTGGTCTGGTAATCTTTCAAACCGAAGTGGGAGTCCATGTAGAGACCTGCTTCAAGAAAATATAAACACAAATGATCTTGTAGAATGACATAAAATATTTGGCATCTGTTCTGTGACCCAAAAAATCCATGCAAAAGCATCTCACTATCTGAAGGGTATTTGATAAACATATGGTAGGAGAGCAGTTTTCTAAAGGCCAAGTTAGCAATTTTTAACTGAACCTTTTTATTCCCTACAGGAATATGTCAGTTCAGTAATTTGCATATTTAGCAGGGACACACTGGTTTAATTTACCTTTCCAAGGGAAACAGACTTGGCCTTCCACCACTTGATCTCAACTGCCCACGGCAGAGCCTAGAAGATGCATTTGACAAGGCTGACAGACTCCCTGCCATGAAGCCAGATAGCTTACAATCCTAGAATTCTGAGCTTGACAGGTAGTTTCAGAAAATCCAGCTTCTGTAAGTGTGCCTTGCAAGTATTCTGAGCTCATAATCACTGGAAGTACCTCTTCATTTTGCTGTCAGTACTAGAGAGCATGCTTGATGTGCACCAAGAGCTCCGGCCTTCTCCACCCTATAAATCTTAAAAAATTAATATTCCAGTGCAAACCAAAACCATCCTCATTGCAACAGAGCAACCAATTAGGAGATCCTAGGTTCAGACCTGCCCAGCATCACAGGGCTGTTACTTATCAATAGGCAACAGATGACAGCCTGCTTCAGGAGGTGGCAGAATGTCCCTCACAGGAGATTTTTAAAGAACAAGGTAGACACACATTTGTCAGTGATGGTCCAGGAAAAGCTGATCTTGCTGCAATATGGGGCACAGGCTACCTGACCCCTGTACACTCCTCTGAGCCACATTGCTTTTATTCCAGGTCGCTGGGCAGAGCAGCATCATGTTCCATTTCAGATTTCCAGACACTGTTTACATCCTCTGCATTTGAAGCTTTTGAGATCCGGGCAGATTCAAAGCACACTTTTTTCAAAGCCACCCTTCAGAGAAGGATGGGCACCTTGAATGAGCAGTTTTCAGAGGAAAAGCTGTTTTGTGACTCTTCAGCAAATCTTGCATTTGCACTGAAGCTGCCTCTTGCTCCCTCCTCTGCTCACCAGGAATGTAAAAATGAGACACACAGAAGCAATTTAGAAGGAAAGGAAAGGCTGAGAAGGCAGAGAGGCTGCAGGGTCTGCTGCCTCAAAAAGGTGTATAAATCTATGACTTACCAGCTACTAATAACAGTAGGTCTAAGGTGGCTATAGTATTTGGGTCTTTCCCCCCCTAGATATTAATGACTGAGAAACAGCACAGTGTTATTTACATTTTTTTGAATGATACAAAGTTGAAAAACGTAGAATTCCTCCTGAGGATGCACAAGCCAGTGTACTCAGATGGAAATCAGTAAGCTCAGAGCTGACCAAACAGGGAAAAGGACAACAAGGCCAATACAGCCCAAAGAACAGGTCCCCACACCCTGCATCACTTTAGCTCTCTTTTTCTGGGAACCCTCAGATGTGAGTGGAGAGTGGGCTGTGGGCTGGATAAAGCCATATAGCACCCACTGACGGCCACCTCTTTTCCTGTGCTAATAAGAAGCAGCCAGAATAGACCTCATCCCATGCCAGACAGGCATGTATTTATGTGATGGGAGGATGAGTGTGTGTAAAGATTTGTGTCTGCTGGTGAAATGCTTATAATTTGTTCACAGAAGATGCACAGTGAACTCTGTGGAGAAGTACTAAACTACACCAGTAAGGACCCTAAATATTTAGTTGACATTAAACCATTCCCTTTATTGGAAGAAAGTTCCTAATTCAGTGTTAGAAGCAGTTAATTCTTTACTGCAATATATAGCAACCCATACTTCCTCCTTCAGCTCCTCTTTACTGGTGTGCCAATTCTGCACCCTTTGGGCCCAATTCTGAATGCCTGCATACTGATACTACACAGCTGTGTAACAACATTGGCTCTAGTGCAATAACTCTTTTCATTGTGGAGTAAGCAAGATAAGAATCTGACCCTCAAAGTGTGATTTAAATTTGACCTGAATGATTCATGCCTTTGAGATCTCAAAATGAGATTACTGCAAAGTGCTTTCTAGTGGGCTGCCAAAAGGTCTAATCCGTTCCCCGAAGCTAATGCACAATACAGTGACTGGATTGTTATCAGAGGTGGGCAGAGAGAGATCTGCCTACTCACTACTTTTCTGTCAGCATTTGCTGCTTTTTGGTGCCTAGAAAAGGCCTACAGTTCTGCTTTTAGCTTTTAAAGCTATTAACAGGCTGGAAATTGATGTTGCCAAGGACATCTGTAAATGTGCCCTAGGGACTTATAAATACTTTATAATATTGAATTTTTCCCACTTTTGCTAGCCACAGGAATCCTATCAGACCAACAAGGGTAATTTCCAGGGACTCCTGTCAAACTGAACATGAGAGCAAAATGGTGGACTTAGCCATGCCTTTCACTTCTGCCACCTCTGCAAATGGTGTGGAATGAATAGGTGGGTCATAAACTGCCTTTCAGACTATAATCCCTCCATCAGTCTTTTATGATCAGATTTCAATTAATGTGAACCTGGATCTTTCCATGTGAATTTTCTTTTTTTGCTACAAAATTGGAACCATTTATGTGATATTAAAATTCTTCTCCCATCTCATTTTTCTTCCAATAAATGAAGATCAAGTACAAGCTCAGAAAACTTTGCATTGCTCTTACCTGACTCCAGGCAGCCTTTGCAATACACTTTGCAGAAGCAGCAAGTGCAGCAGAGGTGCATTTCTGCTTGTGGCATGATTTGCCCAGAAGTACTTTCCTGTAAGTTTAGGAGTGCAGCAGTCAGCCCCTCTACCCCTGGGCAATGGCATAAGGCTGGGAAACACACAGGAAAAGGAGAAACAGAAGTAGTTACAGTAATACAGAAGATCAGCACTCTGTTAGACACAAGAGACAGGAAGGTGGGTAGAGATTTGCAGATCTATTGTAGCACACCGAATCTCCCCCGCAGCACACGTGATGACTGCCTAGGAAGCTTAAACTGTTATGCACTTTTTAAGCATATTTTTTAATAATGTATTTTTTGTAGGGACAGCTGGATCCGAAACAATCCCATAAATCACCTCTATCAGCTGTAGCTATGGTATTTACACCATGACCTTCGTGTTCATTTGCAGAGCTCATGAGTTTGGAATTGCACACCTAGTTTCAGGCTTCCAAATTTGAAATGTTTGAGAGCAGGGGATTGGTGAGGTTTGCTGTCGTTAGCAGGATCTAGGAACATTCATGGGTGCCAGTGCCTGGCTGTATCTTCACTAATGCTGCACTCAAGTGAGAAAATCAACTGATACCCCTTAAAAAAGTGTCTCCAGTCCTTATAGTGACTGGCAGGTAGCTAATAAAGGCTCACAATTGCAAGTGTTAATGGTTACATTAGCCATCAGTGGAAAATACTAGTCGTGAAGTGTGAGTACAATATATTCCCATGATTAAAAGTCAGAAAAAACCTCCACCTGTTGTTATCTCTATTTCATGTGTGCCTGAATTAAGACTATGTTATCATATCAGTGACAACGCCAAGCATGAAAGCTTACATTTCTTCCACATCCATTCCTATTTTTCCTCTTCCAGCATTCTTTTTTTTGCATGTTACAGGCAAAGTACAAATCCTAAATTATTTTCACTATAATCTCCATTTATATAAATGAATTGCCTGCAATAAGTTAGAACTGCAACAACACTGATTTTAATCCTAGAAATAGCCAAGATCTTCCTCAGAAACAAGAGACAAAGAAAAACACAACCTAGAGGAAATGGCACAATATAGAGTTGTGAAAAGATCCATGGCATCTCAGACCAACATTTTAGTTTTCTACAGTCACTCTGCTTGATCCTTCTTCAAAAGATTTTTGAGAATTCACTACATAATAACTATCTCCAAAGCCTATGTAGCATTTAGAGGTTTTAAAAGTCATTTGCAGTTTCTCTTTCTTTGTGCTCTAAATATTTCTTAACAGAAACACAAACTCAAAAAATGGGAGGACTTGAGGGACTCTTGCATAATGCCATCACATGGATAGATTTTTTCCTTCTCTGACATCTTTCACAGAAGACTCCATGAAAGAAGTTTAAAAATACAGAAACGTATGAAAAATATTGACTTGAAACAAAGGCAGAACCAAACTTCACCTAGACTGCACTTCTCAGTTCTTCCATAAATTTAACTAGCAAACACTTTTTGAAAAGCAAGAAACTGTTTATAGAAAAGTGTCGTGGTTTGCTCATGGCATCTCCTGAAGAAGCACACAGGGATGGACTGAGCTGTGTTCTGCTCTTCAATGACAGTACACAAGATTTTTCAGATAGTTCCATGTGTCCCAGATACTGAGAAAACAGAACTGCAGTAGTTTGTGATGTCTCACAACCACTTGGACTTTCTGCTGTTCTTTTGCAGCATGTCCTGAAATAATTGTCAGGTTCCTAAATATAGTTTTGCACCACAGGCACTTTTCTCAGATAACGTTCCACTCTGAAACTATTTCTTGTTCCAGGCTCTGTGCTTTACCTCCTGAAATTCCCCAACTTCCTGAGGATGGGATTTTCCTGTAAAAAAAGCTCTTTCATGCTTCAGAAAAATTTAGGTTACTATGCATCAGCTGGGCTGTGATAGCTTAATGCCTGTTCAGTCTTTGCTCACCACGGGTTAAGTACATGCACTCAATTACTGATAAACTCTTAATCTTATCATCTGCCAGTCCTCAGAGAAAATATTGCTGACCTGCTTATTGATTTATAAGTAAAGATTTGGACCAGCTTATGTGCTTGCCTTGCACTGGGGGGAAGCCAGTACACTGAAATAATTGCAGCTACTCACATGAGCGACTGCTGGTCAGCCTGAGCCAGGGGTTCATCGTGGGGACTCCTATCAGTCATCATAATCTGTTGCTTCAAGAGCAACCTGGTAACAAACAAAATTTTTGCAGACCTTATTTCCTATTGAAATTCAATGTGTTCTCATCTGCTTGCCACATTTTTTATGGCTATACAAACTTACTTTGTATCTAAAAAGCATTTATTTACTTTTCCACTGCCCTTGCACTATATTGTACTAAAGATGACTTATAGACATCCAATATTTTTCGTTGGTAGAAAAGATTTATGAACAATTTTAGTAAGTGGCCTGAAAAACACTCACCCAACTGCTCACTCTCTGCTCCACACTCAATCCGATGTCCTTCTGGATTTTACATTGATAGAAGTGAAGGTAACATTTGTTTGATGACTACTGAAGGAGTTTTATACTCCTGCTACATTTCTTTTAGGTCCAGAGGACCCTATATTCAAGGTACAAGGAAGAGGGGCTTGAAGATGTGCTGAAAATGAATGTTTTCAACTTTTTGACCTACTGGATAACCACTGGATTTCCAACCCCATATCTCCATTGCCAAGAAATAAGAGGTGCATAAGATAAATACAGACACATAGAATGCAAGTTCAGAGCCCAGATTTTCTTCTGCCCATGACAAAGCTAAAATTACCTTTCTCTGTTTAAAAGCAGTTCTGCTGTAGCCACATACTGACGTTAGATCCAACAGCCTAAGGATTTCATTTGTCACCTGACAGCAGTCTCCAACAGATCACCAGTGATACAGATGTATCTTTTTGAAAGAGGGATAAAAACTCCTGTTCTAGCACATGAACTACTCTATACCAAGCCGTGCTCCAACTGCTTCCCAGACACCTGTGTAAGTAAATGAGGCTCCACTTTTAGTACTTTAGCTCTGAATATTTTCAGGCTGAAAAAAAAAAAAAAACAGGCCACCTTAAATAATGGCAAAATTTACATAATAATTATTTTTTCCAAACCAGCCTGCCCACCTAGCTGTATCTATGCCCTAGCTGTATTTACTACCATAATGAACTGAATCTCCTCCAGTGAGAAGATCTAATGACACAAACATAAGCATGACCATCTATTGTATTTCTGCAGATAAAAATTATATCTACATTTTAATTAGGAAACAATCCTATCTTCATCTAGAAAACCAGTAAGTTCTTACAGATTTTATGTTAAAAATAAGCTCTGGGGAATGTTATATTGAGAGTGTTTGCTCTATGATAAAAGTGGTTGGGATTCACAGCTGTACAAGTAGCTGCCAACACATGGACAGCAGTTCTCACCTTTTCAGATATCATTAATGATTCCCATTTATTTGTGCACAGTTATCTGAGCAGAAGGCCATGAAAAAATAATCCCACAGTAGCTATGAACTGACTCATTCTGTCCCCAAATGGTTTGAGCACACAGAGAATGTATATACAGAACTCCCTTTGCTGTATTTGCTTCTTTTGTGTCAAGGTAATGGTCTGGAAATGTATTCACTCCCCAGCACAAAAAATCTGGGAAAAATCAGAAGTTTGGAGTTGAAGAGAGCTAGTTTTATCCTTCATTCCCATACCTTCTATTATAGCATTAAAATAGAAGCAGTTTCATGCAGGACAACGCAGATGCTATACATCAATCAAGGCTGCAAGTTATAAAGCAAATATGTCAAAGGCTTTGAGCTGCTCCTTGGGACAGAAAACATTCAGTAATGTTCTGTTTGTACAATTTTGAGCATCATGAGCATTTTCTCTGAGGAATTTACACAAACAAAAACTTAGCAATCAACTGAGGATTCAAACAAATAAGGTGATTTAAAAAATGAGGCAAATCCTAAACATTTATTAATTACACTGTTGAGACTCAGGTGCTGATAGTACGGTTTACCTCCCCAAAGCAGATTCTGAAGTTAGTTAATCAATAGTCAGACAACCCTCTAATTTGTTCCATAAATAGAAATGCATTCACCCAATTTGCAGAGCACAAGGAAAAAGTTACATTCCCACAAAGTGGGTAGGTTGAAATGTTGCAACTCCTGTTAATGCTTGAAAATTTGCCAGCTGGCAAACTTTGCATGACTTGATTTTCTGAACACAAAGTTTTTCCCCAACTCTTCTACTGAAGAAACCGAAGTGGAAAAAAAAAAACAAAAAACCAAAAAAAAAAAAACCCCACAAACAAAAAACCACAAACAAACAAGAACTTACTCTTTTGATCGAAAAAAAGATGAAGTATTACAAGAAATATGACTAAAGGCAGTGTGGAAATTTTAGAGAGAGATTAAATTATCTGACTGCCTTTCCTTGGGCAATTTTCTTCAATATTGGATACGTAAAAAGCTTCAATCTGGGCCAGGCTTGGCTCCCTGCTGCCTAACAGTCCAAACATTTACATTTGGACAAAATAAATGCAAAATGCCACCATTCAAATTTGACACTATTTTAAAGCCTGACGGATGGAAGAAATTCCACAAAATATAAAGCAATTTGAAGAAAAAAACCAGCAAACCTCTGTCTTGTACTCCCAAGTGAGCATCTAGGCCGATTCACCCAAACAATAACACTCCATTTAACTAGGCTACCCAAGAGAGGGGCCCTTTCCACTTGAAGGAATCCATCTCCTCAAAGTATTTAATCATATTTTAAAGGAACCAAAACCACAAAGCAGGACTATCTATACTATATAGGGCAAAGGGTTCCCCTGTACTGGGAAGTAAACCCTGGGAGAAAGGCCAGAAGAGGGAATTTGCTTCAGGATCCTACCACAAACTGAAGAGCTCTGAAACTCAGTCAGGTCTGGTCAGCCACAGTGGAAAGAAATCACTGGTTCTGGCTGTGAGTGTGTGTGCCAGAGCAAAGATTTTTGTAGTAGCTGGTGAAATATGGCACCTTGCAGATGCCTATTTGAGACTCTGCTGAGTCCTTTGCAAGGTGAAACATTGAGTTCATCTGCAGTCTGAACTCAGCTGTCATTTTTTCACATGAGTCAATTATTTCAGGACACTGGCAAGCATCACTTGGGTTGTACTATTTGGCTTTGTTGTAAAGAGTTTTAAAGTCTGATGCACACCTGACGTGGTTTTGCAGGGCTACACTGCTACTCATGTTCACTGTGTGGAAAAAGAGAAGATTCCTCCTAACCTACTCACACATGAGAGTTTTCAATTCCACTCAAAACTGTCATCCTGACAGGGATCACTGTGTGTCTTTTCTCACCAAAAGAGCTGAACATCAGGAGGTAACAACCAATACAACACCCATCGCCACAGGCAAGCACCCATCTCTTGCCCTTCCGTGGGTCCTGCTTTCCCTCCTCTTCAAAATTTCCCCTTTTTCAACTATCCCGAACCTTTCTCATTTTTCAACAATAAAGTTTACTTGAAGGGAGGGTTCAGGGTGGTTGCCCACCATATCATGTCACCTGCAAGGTGCCTGTCTCAGCACTGAAGTACAGCCTCCATCCAATCACTGCACACACATGCCAAGACCAAAGGTGGGGTTTTCCTGGTCTGATACCAAGGCATGTGGGCAAAAAAAAGGCAAAATTACCAATATGAATCCCCTGAGATTGTGATGAGGCTCTGAGGTTCACCAAGATAACAGAAAAAGGGAAAATATCATGTCTGAAGTCACAGACACTGAGAGCAGTGACTGAGGTTATTTTAATTTTCTCTCTCATCAACTGCACACAACCCCTCTCTGTGCTGGCTGAACCTGCAATGACACTTTATTTACCTATCACTTGGCACCCAAGAGAGGTAGAAGAGCCAACCAAGTCCTTTTGCAGCCCTCGAAGGTGTCTCTCTGTGTGGAGGGTGTTTTCAGGGTCAGAAGGGCTGAAGGAAAAATTTTGGGTGGTAAGATCTGAACCACTGTGTGGACAGCAGAAAGGCAGACTGGGTGAAAGACAACTGATGATGCTCCTGGAAAGCTTAATTTTTTTCATTTCCATCTTATGCATTTTGCCTCAGCGATGCTCAAAAGTTCTGCTGGTGGCAAGGGCTATAGGGAAACACTTTCAGTTGGGAGAAACCACAAAAATAATGTGGTCAAATCACCCCTCTATTTTCCTTCTTCTGAACCCATGAGCCAAAGAGAGGTTGTTGCCCTGCTCCTCTGGTCTGACAGATCCTCAAGGGCACCCAAAGGCAATGTCCTGGTTGGATGACCCTGGGTCCATCTCCTCATAGCTGCTTGACATCCTGCTCCAGGCAGTGATGGGGTTTTTTTTCCACTCCTTGTTTGTGACATTTTATTAACAATTTCCCCAGCCTTCCATGGCTCATACCATCACTTCTGGCAAAAAAAAAAGATTGCTTTGTTCAACTGCAGTGGTATTTCTGTAAACTATTTATAAATCTGTATATGAGCATAACTGTCTGCAAATAACTAGTGCCACAAACACAGCTGAGCCACAGCTCAGGCTGAAAACAAGGGCTGTCCTCTAACTAGCAGCCTGAAGTAAATGTTTTCCATTTCCTAAGTACCTTTATTTATGGTAGACATATTAGCAACTCAAAGGCCTTAAATGCTTTTATACTGTTGTTTTGCTAAACCATGACTTATTTGCAGCACACTTAAAATTTCAGTGCAATACAGAAGAATGAGTCAACACGTTTGTTAACAGAAATAAATTAATTAGCACAAATAAATGCCCTTTTCTCATTTAGATTACAGTGGAGAACAAAGAAAAGTCAGTCAAGACTGCTTTTGCAAAGACACGGTACATTCAATTAGTCATTACTGAAATCAGGTGTAATACAAGTCACAAAACTTTACATATATTTTGTGGAAAAAAAAATAAATGAGGAAAGCACTGTGACAGCTCTGCAAAGCAGTAACTAAACTCTCTTATGAACATCCGCTTTGGACTTCACTAACAGAAGAGCTTGGCCATCTTCAGCTCTGAGGTTTTTCACCAGCAAACCCTGAATACACTCCAAACCAACATGATTTTAGCTGTCTCAGATACAGATGGCTGAAGGGAGTGAAATGAGTGCCAGGCACTGAAAACATTTCCCAAGCTGAAGGTGAGTCTCATAATAAAGCCATATGTCATGTGTCAAAAGCACATGGAACAAAGCCACAGGGAGGCAAGAAGAGAATGATGATTTAGCCTTTTTTTTTTTTTTTAACCTTACATAAGATACAGTAAAACCTTGCTTCATGCCTTAGGTGGAGACCAGCTAGGAGAGAACATCCTGCCAGAAGCACAGTGTGTCCTGACTACCCCTGGGCTTCCCATGCCCAACATTAGGTGACAGTTTCTCCTTTCCCAGCACAGATGTTGTACAGATAACATATTTTTTCCCAAAAGTATTGATCAGGAGCTTCCTACCTTGCTGCTCATGTCTATCTTCCAAATGTATGTTACACTATGACCCCACAGCTGTGCTGAATTCTGTAATGTAATTCTTTAATAGTTCAGGGATTTAATGGAAAACTTAATTTGGATACCCAGAGATATGCAATATCTGATGGACAGAAGAGCAGCAACTCCTACAATGCTGACAGAGGGTGGTGGAGCAGAGGAGGAGAAATTTGCCTCCCACTGAATGGCAACAGGGACCTCCAAGAAAAAAACACCACAAACATCTTGAGAATGACCAAACACTGTTGTAGGAACACCCAGAGAGCAAAACTCTTCACTGTTGATCCAGCTTCCCTGTGGTGACTTGACAAAAAAAAAAATTAATTAGTTAGCAGTAGCAGACAATGAGTGAGCAAGAGCCTCTTGTGCTCCTCCACAGCTCTGTAGCAGGTCCCACTCTTGTCTTTAGAAAAAAACCCTCACCTTTAAAACCCTGAAGTTTAGAGGCTGCTACTGATTACACCAAGGCTGTTGCACAATCCTCAGTATAATCCTCATGACTGCAAAATCATAAGAGACAATAAGATAACTTGGCCAAAATAATATGAGACTCCTACTGTTCCCCTCTTTTTTTTTTTCTTCTCTTCTCAGAATGTGATGCTGCTGACAGTACAAAATGTGTGCTACCAAGCACAGGATGAAGCCTCAAAGCCACCTGTTCATTGACAGCAGGGCTGTCCTTACATAATGAGAGGTGAATTGAGATTCCCCACATGTAACTAGCTGCCCCTCTTTTGCAACCTCACATGCAGTTTTTTCTTTAATATTTCTGAAAATACCATAGCCTCCATTAGAAGTCTGAGACAGGAAGCCCAGGAAGCTTTGCTTCCACTGTCCTCCTTTATGCACTTGGTATCCTGGAGAACAATTTTGAGGCAAAAAGAAGAGTACATTAATATTTACCTGAGAAAAGCAATAGCTCAGGTCCTTGTTAATCAAAGTCAACGAAAATACACAGTTGAGAATGCAATCCAGTGTTTACAAACATACATTTTGAAGCCGGATTTTTGTGCAGTTTCTACTCCAGCAATGCTATTCCCATGTTTTTCATTTATTCTGATAATGAGCTTAACTGGATATTTAGTGAAACAATTTAGAGAAAGAAAAATAAATGGCAGTGCGTTCTCAGCTTTAAGTGAAAAGGAGCTGTCATACTTCAGAGAAACAAATAGAATTTGTCCACCCACAGATAGGATAGTCCTAAACTAATTAAATAGGCTGCTTATCTCATATTTGAAATTCAGGCTTCATCTTTCAAAATGAGAGGTTTGGGGGGAAAGAATGTTGCAATCTATCAGCTATCTATATGTATGTTTGAATTAATATTTGGCTGCCTCCCAGGGAAACTGAAAAGGTTCTCGTGTTGTCTACAGAATACAGAGAATAATCAGAAGTGGTTATGATTTGTCCTTCTTCAACACAACCAACTTTGTTCAAGTTCTCTTTGACAGATAAGACTTTTCTAAGGTCACTCAGCTCTTATCTAGCTTATCTGTTCCCAATCCTGGAAACTTCATTCCATTGAATTTAAAAATTAGGCTTCTTTAGATAGCAAATGTCTGATCATCTTCCTCCTCCTAGGAGAGCCAGAGAAACAATGCTGAAAGACAGTAAATTAAAGCCAAATAAATAAGCCCCCAACACTCTGCAATAAGCCACTGTGAAGCAGAACTCAGACCACAGTTTAAAAGCATTCAGAAAATTTACAGGACTAATGAAGTGAGAGCTTAAATAAGAATTAGAAAAGGAAAAATTTCTAAAGTAGTTGCAAAGAAATTAAACTGCAAGCAATAAACAAATAGCTACATTTTGGTTTTGTTTTGCTTTTATTTATTGGGAACTCTCTCTGGAAGCTGGTACTGCCCATTGACAGGAGTAAGTTAATATAGTAGACTCCAGGTTTTAATGTAGTGCTGAAATTCCTGTACTATTTGAGAGCAACTGAGTGAGTATTTTAAACTGACTAAATTCTGAACAATTTTTTAACAATTTTTTTTCTGCTTCCCAGGGCCTTCATCACTGCCTGAGCAATTGAACTGTACCTCTGCTACAGAGGTGGTTCAAAACTCCTCACAATCAAGAGCATGCCTTGTCTGATCAGGTTCGACCACCAGATTTTCATCTCCTCATAGAAGCTGATGGGAAAGATGGCCACAAACACAGAGGGCAAGTCCAGGGGTAGTCTTGAAAATATAAATCAGAGTAAGAAAAAGAAAAGAAAAAGAAAAATTGTGCTCTTCAACTACACAGCACAACTTATTTTTATCTAATCCTGTCTAACACCTTGATGACTTGCAATCAGTGATGTTAGCTGAATTTTTTTATTTATACTCCATTTTTGCCAATTGCACAACATTCTCTAAATATAAGATATATGGGCAGGTGTTATTGGAGTGCACTGATTCAGCCATCCTGGGAGTTCAATTGGACAGAAACCATATGGAGGATGTCACAGAAAAAAAACCTCAACATTAAAGTCTTTACTGAATGATACAGGACTTCAGTATACAATGAAGTTTTACCCAGGATCCTCAGCAGGGAACTGCTTTTCTAAATTTGGTCTATAAGTTACTACTCATAGCAAAGTAACATAGTAAAGGGTTGTGCTGATTTTTGAAAATAAATAGGTTTAGAACAAAACAGTACCACCATTGACATGAAACACCCATGGACAGGGACTTCCATCTACCTTTATGTACTACAGAAACACCAGTGAGTACCCAGACATACAAAATAAATGTTATGAAAGAAAAACGTGCATACATGCAAATGGCTGCAAGAAAAGAGCAAAAGGCAACAGTGCTACAGCAGAATAAATATCCTCCTAAGAGATGTCACGGGGGGAGATCCATTAAGCTTCAAAAATACTCAAGAATCATTTTCAAGTGCTTATAAGTGAGACTACCACTCCTGCAGCAGCATGCATCTACTTCGAGGCAGCTTGTATGAGAGTGTCATGGAGTTATGCCCACTGGGAGAAGGTGCTTCAATTAGAGGTTACATTTATAATGTAATTAAATACCTAATTTATTGAAAGGAATGCAAATGACCTCAGCTTCTAAGTGGCAACAGTGGCATTTTGAGCATGCTACAGAACAGCTTTGTTTTAATAATTAAACTATGTATGCCCTTGGTAAGTGAAGTTCCAAATGGCATGTTGCTCCCTTCTCTCTTGAGAACAACAGAGAGCATAAATTATGAGAAATGGGATTATAACATTGGAGACAGACAACTGAGACATTCACAATAAACTGTATTTCAAGGGAGTTTTGTATTTTTTTCTTTATATATCAAGAACTACTTTAGCACAATTATTTAGTGATTTTTAAATCTTTTTTTACACAGAAGTTGTAAAAAAATTCTTAGTATACCAACTGTTTACAATCATAGTGGTTTGCCTTAGCCTTAAGAGCAGAGTTGTCTCCTTGAGCCGTGGTACCTTTCGTGCCTGTAACCCTCTGTTTTGCCAATGAGAATCTGGCTGAGAGCTATCATTCCCATTGCAAGACAAATTCAGATGATTTGTTGTAATAGTAAGTCCCTTCATGAAACAACTGAAGATTAGAGACAAGCAGCCCTGGAAAACTGTGAAAATATCTAATCATTTGTGTTGGTGTAAAATTAATTTTCTATATGACCCATTGTTGTATACTGACTGCTTCACCAAAGGAATTTATTTATGCATTGGATGGACATGCTGAGAAAAAAAAGGCCAAGATACACCAAAATATGTGATATTAAGATAAGATTTAAGTAAAACAAAAAAGCTCTGTGTATGATCTCAAACTATCTTTTTTTTTTATATATCTATTCTTTATTTACTAGGGCACTTTTAAAATGAGAAGACAGGTCAATATGTTTGAGGAAAAAAAATCTGAAGCAAAAAGGAACAAGGAACTGAACAAGGGGCAAAGGCTGAAACAACTCCTCTCTCCTCCCAGCGTGGAGGCAAAGTCAGAGCAGTACAGAAATCCACAGTGACACTACTTTGTTCCAGAGTTGTTCCCTGGTGTAGAGATTCTCATCTCATATTTTCCCTTTTTTCCCACATCTGGCATTGTCTGCTTCCAGGATTGAAGGTGGGTGGCTGAGTGCCTGCCCACTGCATCCACTAAAGTCAGCTGGACCCTCATTTTTGTAGAGGCAAATCTCTCTTGGCTTGATGCAGTGTAAAACCCAAATTCTGAAGTCTGCAAAACACAATATGTGAACCTTCCTTAATGCTTTCTATTTTAATTTTCAACTTGTTTACCCTCCTGTCTTTTCTCACTTGATTGCTAATAGATTATTTAATAAAAGCATAAATAACCCTCACCAAAACAGAAGCAGATGGAAAGGTGTCCTGATTAAAATATTTTCTTCTTTGAACTCAGTAATCAGGTGTAAGGCAACTACTGAAATTCTCTTCTCCAGACTAAATGGAATGGTCTATTTAGGCCATACTAGGAAACAAATTACAGCTGCCTTTTTCAAATGCTCTGTCAACTGTATATGTAATGTCAATTGAAATGTCAAGCTTTCCTCCAACTCTGTAAATGCACAGAGACCTGATACAGCAGGCTGGATTTTTTATTATTATTTGATTATTTAGGATTCCAAGAACAGTGTTGCTTTGTGTGAAATAAAGATAGTATGTTGCTTATGTATATACAGCTTCTAACTTAAATACAAGAGCAGTGTTTCATTTGCATATTTTGGTGTATTTCCAGCAAAATATTCTTCAGAAGGACAATCCTTTCTCTAAATTTTTTTACTTTTGGTATTTCACTCAGGTACTTCTAAGCAGCCCACTCTTTACAGTATCATGTTGAGATCTAAACTGAGGATCACAAAACTAATGTGGAAAGATGAGGATCCTTCATAACTAACACCAATGGAGTTTGGACCAAGCAATTTTTTATATTACTTCATTTCAAATGCCTTTTTCTTTGCTTCTTAAATCAGCCCAGGAATACACCTAGAATTCATGCAATACAAAATGATGATGAGGAAACACTGGTTTGCTATGGACAAAAAGAAGTCATCAGACCTCTGGCCTGTGCTACACTATTCCCATAGAATAGTGCCTGTGAATATTTCTAAACTTTTTTACGCTAGGTAGGATGTTGCTATCATAACAGACAACTTCAATGCTGTGAAAATAAACTAAATTATACACAGAATGACTTTTTTTCCCTATCCATAAAACACTTGAAGAGTCTTACATCTGTTTGCAGGAAACCCCAGGGAGATTACCTCTGGACTTCCAGATGGAACAGAAATATTTGGCTGGAGAGAAAAGCCCCAGTGGTATCAGACCACTAGAGCACTGAACGTATTCCTAGTTATTTAATGGCCTGGCATAAAACTTGGAAAATAGGTCCTCTCCTGATCTGATAAAACCCAAGTGAGTTGATCCGAGAAACTTTATATGTTCTCATGCCTTTCACAGGCAGAGCTTCTAATTTGTTCCAATAATTGACAATCCAGAGATTTGCATTGACTTAAAAAAAAAAAAAAAAATTATGAATATGAGAGTCACAGGACAGACAGCTCGTAGGGAGAATGGTCACTTTCCCATTGCAAGCCTCAGATTTCTGTCAAATACATGAATAAAACATCTCTCTTTTGGAAAATATTCGGGCCCAGCCAAATCACACATACCAGCCTAAACTATTGCATAATTAAGTAAACTGCTAAACTTTTCAGACAAACATGATGGGGACCTTACTTACATCCACAAACTTGAAGGCATCATCTGCTCTCACAAGGAAAAGCCACTTTGTTTCTATGGCATAGCCAGGTCTAAAAAAGGAGTTATAGTGATGCAAGATATTGCACACTACGTGACACTGGGAATTTGCCAGGTGACTAATTTTTCAACAAGCAAGAGAAAAACTCAGTGTGTATATATAAGAGCTATTAGCACTCTCTCTTTATTTCCATATTCCTCAGTGGAATTTACCAAGCACAGCAAAGAGGATGGCAGCCTCGACAGCAAAATAAAAGTCAGATGGCAAATAAATTTTTTTGAAAATTTAAAAGGCTTGACACAGATTTGATTAGATCTTTACTGTCACGTATGTGACAACCAAATTCCAATCAAAACTATACCACACTAAGGGGAAGGGCATTATTTGGTTCTGGTGCAGGGAGTGGTTTCTCTGCCCTGCAGCAAACTGCTGCCATGAGCCTCTGCTTTGTCTTGTCTGTCAGATTGGAGGATGGATAACCCTTCCAGCCTTGGGGTCTCATAAGGTTTCATCACCTACATGTTTAATAGCTTAACTACCAGCCTGGCTCCTAGAAATACAAATTACACCTTTACCATAGCATCCCAAATGAAAATAAAAAAATACTTGCCTGAAAAGTAGGATTTAGAGCCAGGATATTGACACAGACCAAACAACTTATTTCCAAGAGCACAGTCAGCTGCTGAAGGCACTGCCAGGAGGAAATAATACTCTTCTTAAGGGATTGCTACCAGTGAATCCTTTTTAGTGGCTGAGTGGCACCTCGTAAGGTGCCTTGCCTTTATACTCTAAATAAATTATCCATCTCATTCCCTAAACAGGGATTGCAAATTGTCACAGTTCTACCTGAAAAGCACTGGCATTATTTGGAACTCAGCTTTGGAAATGAGCCTGGCCAAAGTGTTTCTGCGATCCACTGGAATATCAGTTGGATAAAAAGAGTAGTGCATCACCAGTAGAGCATCATGTCCACTCACATAGCACTGCCTGAACCAGTGGTTATGGGCTGGTAACATACCAAACACTTTCATTCCATATTTAAAGGATCCAAAAGAACAGAAATCGTCTTCATCAGTAGAGTTAAGTTTAAAGAATGTTTCCTTTTTCTGGTACAGTGGCCTTAGTATAATTTTAAAAAAAACAAAAACACTAAAAAACAAACAAAAAAAGTGCCCCCAAAGAGAAAATGTCTGAGATGGAGTATTTCTCCAGTACTCTCTGATTTTAAGTAACAGGTGTAGATATGTCTCAGGAGACTTTTCTTACTGCAGCTGGAACTTGAAAGGCTTTTGGAGCGCTTTTATGACAACTTCTTTAGTCTTTCTCTTGCCATGTCAGTTGCCAGGTTTGGAAGTCAAGCCCTGCAAATCACATAATTCCTGGAAATGAGTTTCAGACCTCAAATGCTGACTCACTGGCAGTTAAGTACATTTTCATAAGTAGCTTGGTAACTTCTAGAGCCAGGAATTTCAGAAACAACCTTCTGTACTGCGGATTGTTGACAGATAAAATTATGTGCCAGTTTAAGGTAGAATAAAGGACTTTTCATTACCCATCTAAATTGCATTCATTGTACTGATGAATTCAATGGCTAGAAACAAGAACAGTGTATACCATACTTATAATGACTGACTACATATTTAATAGAAAATATCTCTACATCTATGTTAAGCAGCTCATCCAATATTCCCATATACCAGGACATATTAGCAGCATTACATACAGTGTACAAGCAGCCCATCTGGCCTGTCCTGCTGTTGTAAAAAAAAAAAAAAAAATCACAAGAACAGCTGCCAAGACCGCTTGGGCACACAGCGTCTGGTGGCACCCCTGAAGGTTTCCTGATAGATGCTGACACTGATCTGGAGAGAAATTCAAGGGACAAGATGTGTAAAATTCGTGGCTTTAGCTGAGGTCTGACTGCTAAACATGAGAGTACAAGGTTCGAGGTTCCCTTCCCTTCACTACAGGGGTGAATTGCACCTCACAATTAAATCCCTTCAGTGAAAGGAAGGGACTTACCACACTTAAGTCTTGCATCACACAGGGAGTTCATGAATATGCTCTAGGAGACACAGCCACAGATCTCCTCTGGGTATGCAGTGAACCAGAGTCCTCCTTTGTCTCCCTGCAGCCATCTTGAGTCCCAGAGATGCCAGAAGGTGGATGTCATTTGACATAGCTATAGCATCACAGTGGATTGTTGCCGAGAGATTCTGCTGCAGCAGGTGTTGCTAGGGGCTGCTATGGTCCCCAGGCTGGTGCTGGACCTCAACGAGATGCAACATATACTTTCCATTTCTGGAAGGCTTAGTGCAGCTCTGTATTAAAATGGGTTTTCTTGCTTGCACTTTACTCTTACATTTTTTAACAATTGTGCAGTGGGGAGAAAGTCTGTCTGAGATTGCACTGGATGATCACCCCATTCATGACTGAGCAATAACTCCTTCCTGATAAAATAGCATCTCCAGCTTTGCCAAGCATGCATCACTCTTGGGCTTTCACCCCGAAGACTGGTGGTCAGTGAAAGGACCTTTCTGCATGATGTTGGTTGATGTTTCTGCATGATGTTGAAATTCACTGCTTCATGTTCTCCAGGGTCCAAACAGCCTGGTGTCAGATACCCTGTATTATAGGATATACCCTATAATATAGGACATTCTATAACTTGAAAATTAACCTACTATTGTTATCGTATCCTATATTATAATAACTATCCTATTATTATTTTAGTTTATATTACATATAATATCCCACTGCATAGTACTGTAAGAATCAATTAAATAGGCTATCCTATCTTACTATATTGGTAATATTGACTTCAGGAAAACCACCTCCCTGCTTCCATATTCCTTTCCCTGGGACTGCTGTGCTGTGGGACCTCCACACTCCATGCCCTGGAGACATACACAGTCCTTCCCAGCAAGTCCCACCCATGCATTACCTCTCAGAATTCATGTTTTCTTGGAGTTTGGGAAAGCTTTTCCCCAGGGAGCTCCTTCACTAAAAACTCCTGAGTCAAGAGGAATTAAACAGTTTGAACATTCAGGTTAGATTATGTCACAAGATTCAGCTCAAAGGAAAAATCAGGTAAAATTCAAGTACCTTTTCAACATTTGCTTTCAAAATTATCATAGCATGTAGCTTTATTAATAAGTAATAATGAAAATTTCTCCCAAATAAAATAAAACAATTTTCAGGGAAGTAAACTTTTTCTTGGCCATCCACATTTTTTTCCTGTTTTAAGAAGAAAAAAAGGTTTAGCTTTTCATTTTAAACCAATATAGATTGTTCTCCCAATTCTCTTTTAGACAGACATGAAAATCAATTTTTTTTTCTATTATTTTCTGTGCAGGAGGTAAAGTCCTAGACTTTGCCCCTTACAGCAAAAATCCAAATCACATACACATATTGATAGGCAAAATATACCTAAATCTAAAACTAACTCAGTCGGAGCTAAGTAAAAGAGAATTTTCCATTTGTTCAGCTGAAGTTGGTACAATAATACTACTCTAAAGCCTTAAGACAAATGAATCTACTTTAAATTTAAATGCTTTTTCAGTTTCTGTGTAATTAGTTTAGAAAAAGCAGCATAGTATTAAGATAGCAGTATATAACAGAGGTGCTTCAAATTTTTCCTTTTGCAATGTAGCTGAATTCTCCTAGTCAAAAGGCATTTAATTAAAACCAACTAGTTGCCAGGCACGTAAACACAGCAGGTATGGTTAACACCTCAGCAAACAACACAGAAAGAGTTACAGGCCAAATAACCTGGTGATTCAAATGTGTTTTTCAAGTCTGTAGAACAAAAATGTAATGCATGGGACTGCAGGGGGCAGAGGAGAGGCAGGCAGTTCTTGCTGTGCCTCCAGGGACTCTTTCTGGATGGGTCAGAAGGAGATATTCCAGCAGAACCTCTGCTGTTCACCATCAATCTGTGCCATTCACAAGAATCTCACAGCCTGTAACCTTGCCAGGGCCCTCACAAGGCAGGAAAGAGCTCTTACATCCTCTCTTTGTGGAGCAATAGAGAAGTTGGATAAGGCATTGGTTATTGCAAGAAGACAGCTGCACCCCACAGATAGTAAAAAATGCATTGCAGGAAAACCCCATTTTATATCCCAACTGCAACATACAACAGCTCTGGCTGGGACGTGGCTCATGGGTGCTTCTCCCACCTTAACACTTTGGTATGGAGTAGACTTCCAAAAGTGCAAAAAAAAGGAATCAACACTCAAAAAACAGCCACTTACTTTTTGCTTGTGTTTGTCTCTCTAACTGCTCTGGGTGCTTTGGAAATCTGAAGCAGTTAGAGAAAGAAGAGAACTCGCTCATATCAAGGTACACCCCCATCTTAAAACTTCTATTGTTTAACCACTCTTGCATTTAGATTCTCGCCTGTAACTGCAATGCAGGAATTACTAAATTCATTCCCTGTCTCTTGAGAATTCTACCAGAAACACAAAGAATCTAATTAATGTCATTGAAAGACTTCACAGATTCATGGGTTATAATAAGAGAGGGTTTTTGCTATCACTATTGCATTTTAAAAGTGTATGATCTTCTAAAACATTTGTTTGCAGCACAGGGAATTATTGCTATAGCAATGAATGGAGTCAGGCTGCAGGAGCTTTTTAAGTACTCCCTTTCATTTCTGCACTCAGATTGCTGAAAAGTTACTGTGGTCTTTGCTGGCTTCCTATAAAACAGGGCTGCCAAAAGTGGGGTCAGAGGGAACGTCACTGACCAGACCTGCTCCACTTCAAAGGCTGAGGGCTCATTCTCACCCTCTGGGATTCCTGCCTAACATTCACGTCTTTTCTTGAAAATATCAGTTTGCCAAATGAAAACACAGTAACTGCTGTGCTTTTTTGGCAGGGACTAGGAGTGGTTTATAGTTAGACAGAACATACAGAGCTCAACTGGACCAGCTTTGTAGAGACTTTTCTCAAAATGCTGCAAAAGGCAAAACCCAGTGTGCAGGGAAGAGCTTGGGAGCAGCAGGGCTCTCTCCCAAATGTCCATTTGTCCTGAATGCTTGAGCATGAATGTTTATCTCTGTCAGCTAGATCATATTAATAAAGAAAATATTTCCAGAATGTCATCCATAAGATCCAAATGTAACCACTACACCTGGTCTTTCACCACACTGGTTTGGTGATTTGATTTCTAAGGGTAAAAAGTGAGCAGAGCTGGGGGCTTGACCTCCTCCAAAAGAAGTTTAATGGCTGAAGTTTCCCCTGCATACATTATCCCTACATTTATTTCCTGATGATCCATTATTTTCAACTACTGACTCCCCTAGGTTTCTCACTGTGATAAAGCAGGCTCCTCCAGCAGCATTTAAAATGGGATTGCAACAAACTGCAAATTAGACCAAGCACAGCAGGAGCTGAGCATCTAAAAGCTACTTCAGTGCTCAGTATTGATTCCAGAGCCCAGACCTTTCCTCCATGGTCAGCACACTTCTGCATGCAGAAGCATAAGCACAAATATCAGGCAGTCAGGGCTCTCTGTGTTTTGAAATAAATGGAATAATTTGTAAACCCAGATCCTGCTTTTTTTTGTTATTCTAGTCTGTTGCCTTTCAAAGCCTCCCAAATAGAGCCTGTTTCTCTAGAAAATAATATAGAAAATTATTTTTAAAAATCCATTAAAAATCAAACTCTAGGAAATTTAAATAAATTTTGGATGACAGTTTCAATATTCAACCACTCCACTGATTGCAAATGCAAAATTGTGATTTACAGATCACCTGTAGCTCTATCAAAGCAGCTGTTGATAAGACCCCTTGCACTGAGTTTAGAGTTAGATTTATCACAGGAAACTTTTCAGTCCATGTTTCCCTGTTATTGACTTTAACAGTATGCTTGAGCTGGTGTCTTTGAAGATTGCTTCTATCAGATCTCGTAACAACAATATCATGTGGCAGAGGTATGGACTGTTTCTCTGTGGGTCCAAGTGCATTTGTAGCCCACAGTACAGACCCAGTAGGAAGAGCTGTGCTAGCTCTGGACTCTGGTTAGAAGCCCAACTACTCTGAATTTCCAGCCCAAAAGCAGCAGAGATGCTTTCCTGGGATAACACAACTCAGCTGCCTCAAGGACCAGGGAAGGACCTACACGCAGTTTAACTGACTTGTCAGTCACCACATTTTGGTCAGGTGTCTCTGCAGAGCATCAGGTGTGGATGCAGGATTACAGTATATGTAATTTCATCTTAAACTCAGTATATTAGGAAAAAAAAATAATACCATTTTCCTTCCCTCACCTTGACTACAAAATACTAAAAAGAAAACAAAACCCAGGCTCACTAAGAATTAAAATGAAAGCAATACTGTAATGAGCATTTCTCATGCAGTTGTGTTTGTTTCAAAGACCATCCGTGCATTTCTCAGTTTTTAAATTTCACTTTCAGCAATGACTGTTTCCATTTCAATTCCAACCTTTCACTGTTATTTCCCTGACAGCATTCTATGGCTTCAATAAAGTAGACATATAATTGTTTTCTCATGTCTATTTGTGAACACTACGACCCAGCTTGAGCTCCCTGTTTGCAATATGTACACTGATAATACTGAAGCAGTCCTTCACAAGATCACTACCAAAATACAACAAATTTCCTCAAAATAAACTTCCTAAAATATATTTCTGAGTAGGGCCTTTTTCATGTTGAAAAAATCCACAATTTTTTTAGCTTCCATGAAAACTGAGGAACTTTCTCAGATGTCACTGAAAACAGTTTCAACTCCTGTTACACTGAAGGCACTGGAACTACCCTGGCACATGGTTTTCCACAAGCATGATGGGGATTAGACCCAAAACACCTGCATTTCACAAAGGAATTGTATTTTCACTAGTGACAGGCTGCATCAAGTATTTGTTCATTATTTGGGAATGCAGGAGAGAAATGTTCAGGATGGCACCACTGGAGGGACTCGTTCGGTGGAGGAGAGGTGGTGGGCAGGCGAGTCCCACCTCTGGGACAGAGTACTGGCCAGGGAGACAAGACACACCAGCACTTCTTTTCCTTTCTTTTCAAAAATAAATAATAAAAACAAAACCGCAAACAGGTTCTCTGCGGTTCCATGTGACACATCAAAGCAACGAACAAAGTCCATCCGACCAAACTACACTCCCAAGTGTAGTTCCAAGTCATTTTGGAAGTGATCATTTTGAACCTGCATATTATCTCTCGTTGTGTTTGGCAGGCAAAACTTGGTGCTGCAAAAAATAATTAGTCCATTAGAACAGGAAAACAATTTCTGAGCAGCAAGGTTAACTTTTTGGGCTGAATTATTAAGTTATTGTACAGTGTTTTGTTACAGCCAGGCTAGACAAAGCACTAGAGAATGATGTTCTATAGAGAATAATATTCCACCAACAGTAACAAGAGCATCTTTGCTTCAGGGGGATTTTATCTGCAGATATTTTTGAGGTGGGAAAGGCCCAGAAGTCTGTCAATCCCGCATAATGTGCTTATTTAACAAAAAACAGTGGGACCACAAAATCCTTTGAGATCCTTACTGAAAGCCTTATGAATCCTAAAACACGTACATTTAAATGTGGTATGTTCTTTTAACATTTCTGTTTAACATTTTCATTAAGGAAATTGCACAGTAATTATTTTAATTGTAGCTGAAATTATTGAAAACTGAAATTTCAACAACCCTTATGATTATTTACATTTTTAACAACCTGGTTTTGCTTTTCACAGGATCTCAAAATGCAGACACAAAATACTGTTGCACAATTTAATTCACCAAGCTCCAATGAAAAACGAGACCAAATGCGTAAAAATAAATTAAGTATAAAAGTTTTAGAAGCTTCTAGCAGTGTCAAAACTCTTGTTATAAAAACAGGCTCTTCACCTAGTGGTAGAATGAGAAATAAGAGGTATGCTGGACAGAAGAATACGCCTTTTACCCACCCAGCAGCTGAACAGCCTGGTTTTTTAACCCTCATGAGGCATTTGGTTGCAAACTTGAATTCAGTTTATCATTATCAAACACTTTCAAGAGCCCTTCTGGATATACAGCTGTGTACTAATTTACTGCTTTTACAACCCAACTTCTAAAACCCATTAATTGTCTGGAGACTCCCACTAACTTCCCTGGGTCCTGGTTTATGCCCTTAAAAATTCCTGAAGCCCTGATCAGCAAAACACTCCTGCTCATGCTCCAGTTTCATGGTTGACTCAGTTAGGTTGGTGAGAATGCTTGTGCATGGTTAACAAGAAGCTGGCTATATGAGGGTTTGGATTGGATGAGGGCTTTGGTTTAGGCCCTTGTACAGTGCTTAGCACATGTTTGGCACTAAATAAAACATGGTACTATAATTAGCCGTTACACCTAATAATATTCTTAAGTATGAGAGGAGCTATTAGTATAATGCGTTTTCAAAAATTTCTTTATTGGTTCAAATGAAAACAAAAGAGAAAGGCGACTCTTCCCTGAGGGGAAAGTGGATGTGCCTTAGGCACCACCTGTATCACTTCAGAGGATTGCATCTCATCCATTCCCCTTAATGATGGCTTGGGATGGACAACTGCAGATCAAAACACAGACTAAATAGTAAAACCAGTGTAGTGTTTGTGAAAGCAGGTACTGAAAATTCTCAAACTCCCTGCAAAACATGAGTATTTCAGATTTTATGCAGTGAAACATGGAGCTGCTAAGCACACTAAATGTGACGATTCCAAGCTGTTCAAGTTTTTGCAGTCATACCGAAAAGCAGTAACAAAAATTGTATGGCACATATTTGCTTTTGCCTGAGGTCAAATGTCTTTTTCTTTTGAGACATGTTTCTTTAATCTACTGAAAGCTGCATGGGCTTCGCCAGCCTCTGTGTGGCTTTGCTGTTGGCTGTGGCATTCTGTGGCAGGGGTGCCCAAGAAGAGGCATTTGTCTTGTGGTTTCCCCAGTGCTCTGTCAACATGTTACTTGGACTGACAGACTTTGTGCCAACAGGCAGCTGGAACAGGACCAGGGCCTGGACAACCAGAAAAAGTAAACCAAATCCCTCGTCAGTGTAGCTAGAAGAGTCAGAGGTGAATTCTGTGGTTTCCAGCATCCAATCTCATTGTCTCCAGCACACAGTCCATAATGGGTAGAGGGGACTGTGAGGAATGTTTTAATTTACCAAGAACTCATGACAGCTTTTAGTTTTCAGGATTGGGACACTGAAAGGTGATCCCTTAATGTTGCTTCTGATAGGATTATGACAAAACTCACCACACCAATATACGACATCATAATAGTTAAAGATTTTTCTGCATAAGCCTTCAAAGGCTTTGCTTAAGTCAGCAACAACTGAGTTAGTACCCAGACTTCCCCTGCTGCTTCCCATGGCATTCCCAAGCACAGTTCCCACATCTGGTGGCAGAGGCTGAAGTTGAACCTCACTGCACCAGTCCAGCTCACAGACTGGTGATCCAGCAGGGCTGTAAAGTTTCTCCTCAAACACTGGACTTCAAATTCATCACACACAAGGTGACCAGCCCTAACTCCATCACCAGGAGTGACACAGACTAGCAAGGCATTGCTTCTGTTTGTATTCTGTGTGGGTGAAAAAACATAACATCAAGTGTCCAAATGCCAGCAAGGAGTGAGAGTTCAGAGATAATTTGTCCATGCTTCTTTCCCTTAGCTTGCTGCAGGCAGAGCTGAGTTTATAAGAACAAACAAGTTGGGTTAGACCAAAGAGTAATAAGCAGCATCTATCATGAGTGGCAAAACCAGTATACATTTTTAATATGGCTTGGATCAGTACACGGGTGTTCTGGATCACTCTGGTCCCCTGTGTCTTTGTACTGATTGTAAAAGGGGTCTGCACCATGCTGGTAAAGCCACATGTCAGATACAGATGTAGAAACTTCAGGCACCCATATTTGTCTCTGCAGATCTTGGTTTTGTCCTTGAAGTACATAAAGCATATGACTGTATTTTGCTCACAAGAGTAAATACTCATGGTGGTTCATCAGCAAATGAAATAACCTGGCTCAGAGTTGCACTAAACCAATACAAACAGATCCAAACAGATCCCTTGATCCAAACAGAAGGATTGTTGTGTCTTTGGGAGGAAATGTTCAGCCAGGGCCCTGTGACTTGGAGAAGAAATGTTAAAGAAATTGGTTATACTTTCTCTTCCTCTCTAAAAACACATGAAAATCTTGACATTGTTAAATTACCATTTGCTGGTACCCGGCAGACACCTAATTGATTAGAGAAAAGCTAATTCAGTGCAAGTATCTGAAATATCTACTTATTCATTTTTTAACTTAAAATTACTATTTTATTCAGATGTCTCAGGTATGAGCTTGTTATAGTCCAGAAAAGTAACTTAAAGGGAGGCTGAATAAAGCCAATCCCTGGTGCAAAAGCAGATCAGCAAGCATGAATTTGTCCCAGGGTAACTCTCTGATTATTTTATTGGCTCAGCACCAGGCTAAAGTTATCCAGACAGTTCAGAGTTATTCCCAGCTGGGAAGAAGAAAAAAAAAAAAAAAAAAAAAAAAAAAAATTATTCAAGCTAAACTACCTTGACCTTTCCTAGGAAAGTTCAGAATTTGCCAGTTAAAAAAATTTCAATCAGACCTCTGCCACAGATCTCTGCATGAATTCAGGTTTAGCTTCCTTCCCTCCTGAGCTGTGACCTTCTCTGCTGGCAGAGGCCAAATTGCACCTTCCTTCATACCTTTCCCCTTTTCATCCAGCTGAGGACACCTTTTAGAAAAGAAATAGAAAGTATTTTTTTGTGGGAATACTTTCTGTTCGGTATCTGAAGTTTCTTCCATTTGCAGCCCACATTGATAGTCATGTGTAAGACTAATTTGTAAGACAGCATAATGAAACATAGCTGAGTTCTTTCCACTCTTCATAAGAAATCTCTTCAAAACACAGTGGTTTCACTAAATTCTAAGTCTACTCATGCTTTTCTATGAACAATTTCCTCTAATCAGGCACTGTCAGCTTTAGTCAGGGTGGTATAAAGGGTTTTCCAGCACATCCCTGGGATGAAAGATACTTCAAAGGATACCTGCACCTTTCCAGATACCTTCTCAGTTCCCAGAGGAATAGAACTTTTGAGATGAGGTTTACTAACAGAGATCACACACAAGATTTTCAATCTAGTGAAACACAAAGCTAGGTATTTGATTATAAAACAGCAAAGAAATACAGAGACAAAAAAACCAAGGGATCAAAGTATTGAAACACCACCTCAAACTGCATTCTGCTTGAAGACTGACCCCCCAGATGTGCTGCAGCATGGGACTGTCCCTTCACATCACTCACCACCCACTCTTTGTAGCCCAGAATGGACACGTTGCAAACATACAAAAACCTGCTATATAGGTTTTTTTCTCTCACCTCCTTGATGAAGGGAGGTCATTGAATAGAGGTTCACAGCTATGATCATGGAAATGAGATGCATTTCATTCCCCTTTTCTTTCCTAATTAGTAATTCTGGTTTTGCTTAAAATTTTGAGGTATTTGTACCATGAACAGTCCTCACTCCTCCCCTCACCCATTTTTCTATCCTGCCATCCTACCTTGACTCCAGTTTTTATCAACTTTTTTCACAAGCTATTTCAGTCTAGCCTTTTCCCACCTGCTGCATTATAAATAATATATCTAAAAACAACAACTAAGAAACACCTCATTAATGCCACAGAACCTGACTTGCCCCCAGTAGTTCAGAGTTCAAATATCATGTAGTGAGATAAAAGAGATCATAAAATTGAGGATGGGGTGATTGGACTGAGTCATACTATACCCACAAAAAGGGATAGTATGTAAGGTTTATATATTTTATATTCTTTCCTACTTATAGTCCTTAATTGTGAGTCACAAACATAAAAGTCTTAAGCTGCCTGAAGCCTTGGCTATCAGCAGTTTCAACACAATCCTGGCTAACCTGAAACCAGTGTGATATCCAACCTCACACACCAAAGGGTTGAAAATAGAAACTCTCAGCTCCAAAATGCAGTAGGATTTTGTAGTCCAAGCTGCTCAGTGTAGCAAGAGTGAAACAGGCAATGAATATACCACAGTTTTGGCACAGCTTCATTCTTGTCTTTTTATGAACATCTTAGGGACATTCTACCTGAGCAGAACTAATCCCTCCATCATGGGCAGTCTTCCATCTTGACTCCTGTACACTGAGTGATGTCTCATTAGACACCTTTTCACCTTTTTTTTTTTTAAATCACAAAACAACAAAAAGCTCAAACTTTTGGTTTTTTTTTACAAAATCAACAACAAAAAAGACAAAAACCAAATCAAACAAACAACCCACATATCTCCTCCCATTTTTCACCAGCTCTCTAATTTCCAAAATTTTGGTAAATCAGTTACTTTAGACTGTGTATACTCATAGGTATGTATATATATATATATATATGATACATTTAGGGTTTTCATATCTTTGAACCCCAAAGATAAACCTCTCAGAATAAATTACTGTACCATGTTTTGGTTTGTTTTTTTTTTTTAATTATAGCAAACATTATCTTGCCAGTCCAGATCTACCTGGGAAGGTGAAACAGAGTGTTCCTGATGAATTGTGTGAAACCTTCACACCCTTTCACTGGCGTCTTGTGCCTCAGACACAGGCACCTCTATGGTTACTCCCAAAGTCCCTCTCCTCGTGCCACAACTCATCCGGCACCTCAGAGCAGAAGGGCCTGGCCACCCTTAAATCAGCTGTTGATGCTGTTGTGTTATCCCCCTCTTAGTTGACTTCAGCAATCTCCCTTGCCAGGGTATGAACAGAAGCACTTGACAATAATTGGTGTGCCTTGGAAAATACATGCATTAGCCTTCTAGCCCACCTACTGTGATTAACACCAATATATGCTGATGACCACTTAAGCAGAATTTGGATACACTGATCAACTATTCATAGTTTCCTTGATAAACTCCACTGGTGTGTTGGTTTTTGGATTTTGGTTTTTTTTTGGGGCGGGCTGGGGTTTTTTGTTTTGGGGGGGTTTTTTGGTTTGGGGATTTTTCTGAGGTTTTGGTTGGGTTTAGGGGTTTTTTTTATTTTTTATGTGTGGGGTTTTTTTGTGTTCAACTGCTGGAAATATGGCAGACTGGGAAGTTTCACTCAAAATGAGACAGCCTCAGCTTGGTTTCCTACCACTCCTTTTGGTCAGCATCTCCCACACAAAGCAGACATAGAACACCACTATTCAAGCTTGCTAGTATTTAGTACTTACATCAAATATGTGCAAGTTAAAGCACACAAAGCTGTGTAATGGTCATGCACTATGATGCTACTCTGTGTTTGTCCCAGGGAATAGTTTCCCAGGACACTGGTTTTGGAAATGAAGTCACTGTGAACAGATCCCACTGGGGTTTTCCCATGGGACTTTGCATTCAAGATGCAGTGTCCCTCCTTGACTGTGATTAACACAACCAGTTAATTTTTACCACTTTTCCTAGCCAAGTCAACGCACTGAAAAGCTCAGCCACAGTTTCTCCATGTTACTTCCACTTCAACAGATGTAGCAAAACAGTCTGAACATGAAAAAAAAATCTTCAACATACACTCAACCACATTAAGACAACAAAATGCATTTTAGTGGGATATACCTAAACAAGAAGTGACATTAGCCCTCTGTGGTGATTTTCACTAACCAGTTATCTTGGTAGCCTAGAAACTATTGCATGGGCAGGATGCTACCTCTAAGAATAACTAAAGCTCTGTGGTGATGCGTGAGGAGGCAGCACACAGAGGAAAATGCTCTTTTTATATCCTGGAGAAAATCTAAGACAGATAAACTAGTTTCAATGGACTATATTCAGTCATCCCTAATATTTCTGTTCTTTTATGTAAGAGAAACAGAGCTTATGGCTTTAGGGGTTTCTCTAAGAGATAATGGTTTGCTTTGTGAAGATTTTTAATTTAAAGAAATACCCCGAGCAAAACTATGTTTTCAGAAACCTAAATGCTCAGCATCAAAATAGTATTACCAATAGTTATAAGGGCTGCAGTTCATCTTATCTCTCTGTGAATATAACATGAACTTTCATATCAGTGCCGAGGCATTCCCATTATGCCTCTACCCAATAAATTCCAATATTTATTTATTTTCCCCAAAAAAATATTAATATATGTGGGATTTCAGTGGGGGTTTTTTTGTTGTTGTTATTGGGATTTGGTTTTGTTTGTTTTGTTTTTGTTGTAAAAGATAAACTTTTCCACTGACAAGAAGTCAGGAGAAATAGGAGAATTTTAATCAGTCTCTAGCTCAGAGTTCTGGCTCTGTCACAGTTTACTGAGCAGAGGCAGCAGCTGCAGCACAGCCATCACCCAGCTGCAGTGCAGCTCTGCAGGGATGGGAACAGCCACAAGCTCCATGCAGAAACAGCAACAGCACAGGGTGGTCCCAGGTAAGGTCTCAAATGCTTACAGAATCATATACTTACTTATAAAGAATTGAACAGATAATAAATTAATCAGTGCTAGCTTTACACAAATGACACTTTTAAACTCTCAAAAAATTTCAGTTCTGTTGATTGTACAATTAAGATATAAGTGAAGATTTGATTATAGCACCTCCACTTTGCTGGAGAAATCCAGAGAAACTTTTAATTTAATACTGGGCAGGCAAGGAAAATCACAAAGTTCCATACAGCTGTAACAGGTGACCATGCTGGTATGCTGTATGGCTCAGTATCAGTTTGTGGTACCTTTCTGTGTGGCAGAAGTTGGGAGGAGGTGAGGCCTGAGCAGTGGGATTTGCACACTTGTCTCAAAAATAAAGTCCTGCATACCACTTTCTAGAAGTTTTTCTCCATGTTTTTGGTTCGTGCCCCCAAATTCAATGGTAGCACTAAAGGCTGCTAAAGCACAGGAACACCAGGCATTGTCTTCTGCAGTTCCCAGCATCAATACATCAATCTGACTCTGTGTGCAGATCCCTCTCCTACTCTGTCTTTTTGTGCAGGGTTGTAGGAGTCAGTGTCAGGCTTGAAGGTGTTTAAGACACACAAGGAGGAAAGTCACACAGCATCAAACTGCAAGTATCTGACCATATTTCAGGAGACTTTTAAAGACTATTTTCCTTTAGTCAACCAAAAACCTGTTCTTGCAATCAGCAGAGGAATCTGTGTTCCTGCAAATTGGCACCAACTGAGAAGTACAGAGATGCTGAAACACTGGATAGTTTTCTCTAGTGTTGGAGTGATGAATTCCCCCAGCTTTCCCAAAATTCCTCCTGGCACACCATGGGTACCAGGGACAGATTTGTGCTGACTCCTGACAAGTGGGTAGGTGGAAGACGCTATTCCAATTTTTTTAATTACTGTTTCAGATGTACCTGAGAAATGAATGTAAAGAGGGAAAAGGTAGAGTTTTGAACTAAGAGAAACTAGAGCATTGCCTTTAAGGAAAGGTCACTGGTCATCTGTCTGGAACAAAACACTCCTTGAAGCAAAATGTCAAGCTCTAGGAAGGCAGAGGTTTTTCTTTGCCAGAGAGGATTGGACACGCAAACTGATAAAAACGCTTCATGGAATTATCCCAATGAATGGAGTGAATTAAATGCCACATGCAAGCCTGTAAGCCAGTGTCTATTAGATATAAGGAACTGGCATGATGTTTTCCTCTGATGCCTACCAAGAGCTGATTTTTATACCTTCCACTGAAATAGCTGAGACTGGCCTCCATCTGACTGTTAGATCAGATGTCAGTAGGGCTCAATCTGCTGTGCAATTCTTGTGTGAAGCAGAATGCTATTTAACTTCGTTAAATAGCATAAAATTCAGGGATTAATGGTTAAAACCCAAGAAATGTTGATATATATTGACCATTTATACTAGCAAAACAGCTTCAAATGTAACTTCAGCTGATACCATGACCCACCTTTTTGAATAAACATTTATTTTATTACTTGCTAGACCTCTGCAGCTAAAAGTGGAAGTAAAAAATGTAAACCATGCCTCTTAGGATATTAAATTACTTCTTTAACTCATTACTGTGGGATGTAATGGTCAGAGCTCTAGAATTCCAGGGAAGAGGTAGAGTTGATACGTACATTGTACAGGGGGGGAGGGAGGCCCTAGTTCTCACCTAGAATTTTCTCTAACTGCTTACTGTGGATGATGTAATGTAGGGTAATGCTTTTTGATTAGCTGGTTTTGACACAGACTTTAATAAGTCACTAGTAGATATGTATGAGCCAATTCTATTGGGCCTGTGATAACATTCAAGACTAAGAAGCTATGGACATTATTCTTGGCTGGCCAGCCTGCAGAAACAGGCTACTGGATGCACAGAAGAAGGATGAAGAAAATTTTACCCTTGTTGTTTAGAGAAGGATCACCTCCAGCTCTAACAGGAAAATGGCCAAGGCTGGGCAGTTTTTCAAAGGTTCTTCTAACTATGTGGATGTCATTGAGGAACAGACAACATCACTAAATAGACAAGATGTGTCAGCCCTCAGTATCTCATCAGCTTGTGCATGTATCTTCTCAGCATCTTCACAGGCAGCAGAGCACTGTGTTCCCTGGACAGCCAGGAACTGCAGGGAGCAGGGCCACGTTCCCTGCAGTTTGCTCTGTTGCATCCCATGGCTCCCGGACTCTGCTTACGAGTGCAGTGCTGCAAATCTGGATGCAACACAGAACCCCAGCACTGCCTTCTCCTACTTCTGAAGATGCAGTGGTTAAGCAAACACCCAGGAAGGTGTTTGGACTGCAAATGCAGACAGAAGAACTTGCATCTTTTTGCAAAATAACTGCTTTCAAGTACAAAAAGATATTCCATAGCTCCTGGGACAGCTTAAGAAAGGTTATTTTGAGAAGAATGGATGGGAGTAATTTGTTCTTTTGTAGTCCCACAATCTTTAGACAGACAGAACCACCCCAGAATTCGAAACAAAGCCTTAACACCCAGGCAAGCCATGCTTATGGACTTGCAACCAAAAATTAAAAAAATAATAATAAAAAAACCCCAAACCAGTCTGTATTTCAGAAGCCAGAATTTCAGGAAAAGCTGTTAAATGCTTTGCAAAGTGTTAAGTACATCTCCTTAAAATTAGTTCTTAATGCCATCATTTACCAAGAATAATACAACTCAGTTCCACATAAGCCAAGTTCTGCAGCCTTGTGCATTTAGCAAGGCAGCAAGTCCTGTCCTTAATTAAAATGCAGAAGAGAGCCTGGGTACCCTATGCTGCATCCATGTTTTTGCTGATTGCAGAAGATGCTGCTGAGTGCACAGCACTCTTATAAAGTCAGGACATTTATTTTTTGGTTCATAAATATTAATTGAAGACACTCAAGCTCAAACATTTGAAAGTCTTGGCTCTTTTTTATTATTATTCATCACACAATGATATTTTAATTGGAAATAGATCATTAGCAGAATATTAATTCTGTCCTACTGTATTGGAATCAATGTGAGTGCATCTGCACAGAAAGAAGCACTGCAAGTTCTTGGCTGTATCTTAAAACTGACAAATGCCTCACTATATTGTACGTAAACATTATGTAAAATAAGTATTTTACATCTAGATATCTAGTATAATATAGACATGTTTCCATAGGGCTTGGGATGTAAGAGTAACCTGTAAGATTTTTCCCCAGCTGCAGACTTTTATAGAATCAAAATAAGGCAAAGGCTCTAATTAGTTTCAAATGAGAATGAAAAGTCTGTCAAGCTTGATGAATATTTTGAAAAACCTGATGAAATCTGAAGGTGCCTCATAATATGCTAACAACATAGTGTTTCAGTGGGATCACTTGATTTTTGAAGGCTCAAATTATGCTTGCAAGAAAGCCCAGTTTTGACAAAACCAAAGCAGAAAAATAAACAGAAAGTTGAGTAGCTTCAAGCAGGGACTACCTACTGAACTGTTCTTCCAAGACTTGAAGTGCTGGAAGAATTTAGCATCAGTACCCAGATGTTTGCCAAAGCAATGAGTCTAAAATATTTGTCCTGCAACAGTCATCCAAAACATCTCACTGGCATTGTTTCAGGCCTTGTTTCTGGATAGAAGGAAAGAAATTGTTTCTGATGAATAGTGTTACCTTTCTGAATCTCTCTCTACACTAAAACATTTCAGATTTTTTTCCTTTTATCTATTTGTGCTCCTCAGTCCTTACATATGGATTAATTACTTCCCCACCAGTCCTGAAGTTTTCATCCTCTTAGAAATGCCTTTGAAACAGGTTACAAAACTTTTCAATATTTGGTGTTTCAAGGAGTGCAGCAGCTGATGCATTCTCCAGCAAGTTCCTGGTGTTACCGTCCCGAATAGTGGATTAGCCATACAAAAGGAGCAGCCTTTGGTGGGACAACCAAGACAAAGACACTGAACCTCCCTACCCCAGATGAGTAAGATGGTCTCCTGAGACAGAGAAAAATCACTCTCTCTCTGCAGCAGGACTAATGAAGACTGATTTCTTGCAGCTACAGTACAGTTCCCCAGCTCCACACCCACCCCTCCCTCCTCCCCTGCAGTAACCTCATCTCCCCTCCACGTCCTCAGCTGCCTCTGCAGGGAAGGGGAAGGCACACACCATGTGCTGCTGGAGCTGGAGGTGTGCTGGTTGCCCAGCTGGCCACTGCCAACAGCATGAAGCCAACAGGCTCAGGTCTGTCAGGCAGACCTGGAATCCAGAACATTTGGCACTGGAATTGCAGAAATGTTTGGCATTCCTATCTTTCTATCAGATTTGGTTGGAGTTAATCAATGAGTTAGGAATATTGTTGCTGAAAGAGAAGACATTCCTGAAACAGTACATGGGTAACTTTTCAAGGGGGGTGGGGGGAGAAATCAACACACTATGCACTACCTTAACAAAAAGCCAGGCTTTTGGAAGCTGGAACCAGGATGTCTGTATAGCATTTCTGAGTGAAAGTTCAGGCAACCTTATTGTCCCTCTGCAATAGTCATTTCTAGTAAAGGGCTTACAGGTCTGAGAGCTGCTGAGTTGTGCACAAGCTGTGCTTCAAACCATCCCCTCTCGCTTAGATTTGAAAAACATACGTTTCAGCAGGTAATTCACACATAGCAAAGAGGCATCAAAAATCTATCCAGGCAGTAAATTAGTCATGTACTGAAGCATTTCTTGAAGAGAGGCAGCTCTTGCTTTCATAAAAAGTCAAATTTCATGCAAGTAAACACACGAACAATTCAAAAAAATAAAAATGAAGAAAGTAAAAACCCTACCAAATCTGGAAGCAGAGCTTTACTGTAACTTCAAGCATGGAAAGAAAATGCAGCTGGCTGTGTTCAAAAGTTATTTCAGAGCTGACATATGAACTATCACTTAAGTCAAATAGTGATTCTAAGAAGTGTACTTTGAATGAAGCGTTAAGATATTAGTCTTAGTAGTGAAGGTACAGAAGGACTGAGAAAGTACAACATAGGCCCCTATCCTGTGCCAACCTTGATGCCCCTGGGATGCACTGTAAGGAGGTAGGGAGCTACCAAAATGTTGAGTGCAGTTCCAGGAGGCAGAGGCAGGGAGGAGGCCAGCAGGGACCCGTGGTCCAATGTCCCAGGAGCTCTGGAGTCAGCCCTGGGAGTCACCAGGAAAACGAGATTTCAACCTCTCCCTCAAGTAGAAGAGAGGTGCTATGCAGATGGGTGGAACACATCTGCTGTTATAGATGTTAAGGAAACACAGAAGCAAGTATGAAATTACTTGCAGGTTGAGTTTTAAGATTTGAAGAAAAAAAAGATCAACCTAAATAAATTATGGAGATTTACTTATTGCTATTTTGTGGCTTATAACCAAGGCCCACGACCAAAAATCAAATCTTCATTAAGAAAAGTAATCGAGAAGCACCAATTAAAAAAGAAAAAAAAGTCTATTGAAGTCCTGACAAATTCTCAGGAGTTTAGCAGTTTGGAAAGCAGGTCTTGCTTCTTCAGTAGGAGTTCTTTTCTATTTGTCTAGACTAGTTAATAGGATACTTTTAAAACAGATAAAACTATTTTTTAAATTAATGAGTGCAAATAATTTCACAAAGAACTATAAATTAATTAAAGTATTAAATACATCTGCAGTACAGATTACTAAGCTATTAAAGTTCCCATTTGTGAATATTTTGAAACGTATATGAATCTCATTTTCTATTTGATTTTAGAACAGATTTAAGCTTTCCAATTAAATAATCCTTATGAGAATTCTAGTGAAGAAAAATAAGAGTGTATCAATCCCTATTTTCAGATGAAAGAAAAAATAAGCTATTTTACGTACAAATGTAACTGATTTAATTGTTCCTGAAGGAAGCAGAAGATTTGTATGCAAACTTCTTGCCAAATGGTAGCGACTTCAACTTCTTAGTTTTTTTTTTCCTCTCAAAACATTAGTTAAGAACTGCAGCTTCCTAATAGAAGAGGGTTCAGTCCTGCAGGGCACCCTTTTGAAACTCTTCATTCCCCAGAGAAGTCAGCAGAAGGTGAGGGGGGTGGGTGGTACTTGGCCGTGGAACTTGCTGACTACTCTGTTGGAGAGACAAGCACTTGACACTTTATAAGTCCAGTAAAGATAAAGCAAATTTCCACAGAAAGAGCTGTAAAAAGTATTTCATAGCCTACCATTCAAGAATTTGTTTTAAAGACATGCAGTGACCAAAAGGATCATCATGCCAGCGTACCTATACAAAACAACCTGATACTTAGGATTTGTGCTGTTCCCATGGCAAGTGGTAGAAATGTATAACTCACTGGCACAGTCAGGCACTCAGGCAAGACAAATAACCCATCATCAGGCAGCTTAAATTCCATTTCTACCTTTTACCCTGTGGGAAAAACTACAGGGTGTCTTGCAGTGGAAGGCATTTTAAAATTTCATTGTCAAAAACACAAAACCCATACCGTCTCTTTGCAAAGAGGCTGCTCTCACGCTAGCACAGCTGGGTTTTAGGCTGCATCACAGAGACCTTTTCCTGTGCTTTCTAACCCTGCTGAACATCTCTGTGCTTTGTCTCAGAGTAATGCATTCTTGTCTCTCCTTAGATAATTTATCCAATTTACATACAAATCTGCATCTCCTCTAATTTAGTTAGGCACTCCATGCAGTCTGAACGTGTCACTAACCCCTCAAAAAGGCAGATCCACAGTATATTCTTACATAAGCCTCAGTCATCCATTCAGAGAAGGGAGATATCTGAGTAGCCTTGCACAGTCAAAGCAAGGGACACCCACTCAGCATTTTGGCCCCTCTGCCACAGAGCTTTGCAGCTGTTTCCTGTGCCATATCACATCATCTCAGCAGATGTGTAGAGAAACAGCAAATGGTTGGGCTTTCTTTTTCTTTTCCTCCTGAATTGGCACCTGGGCTTCTAGATCTCAGCACATATTATTGAAGGAGAATGTTGCGTCTCACCAGTCCTGTGGCTTTAATGACCTGTTCCTCTTCAGGTGCAAATTATGCTCTTCTGAAGAGGTGATTTTGCTGGCACTCAGCTGTTTGCATGCCCACCCCAGGCACAGCCAGCCTCTCACCTCTTCCCACACACTCCTCAACTATCACTCACAGGATGTTGTCTTGCAAAGCTATGGGCTTCAAGGATGATTCACAGTTTAATGGCATAATTCAAGCTTCAAGAAGACCCTGATGTGTGTTTGGGGGTGTAGTGAATTTAACACCAGGGAAATAAAAGTAGTTCTCTAACTGACAAGTCTACCTCTCCAACTGCTGACAGCCATGCAAACATTCACTTTTTGATGCCTTCTGGACTGAAGTCCCAATACACATAGCAGGGTGTACAAAATGCTATTTGATACCTGGTGATAACCTCAAGATCTGTTTCAAAGTAAATTTGCAAAAGAACAATCAATTAGGAGACTTATTTTTACTTTTAGCTCATTAACCAGAGTATCTGTAAGAAGAGTGGGTTTTGGATATGTAAGAAATACAGTACAACTGATTATTTTCAAAACTATAGATAAGATCAAGCACCCCTTAGATTTTCATTTTAATTATAATTAGTATTTTAAATCTAACAGAACAGCTGACAGGGAAGGCAGCATGAACACAACAAGTCAGCAGCCTCAGCTCAAGTTATCAGCATAAACCAAGACTAAAATGAAAGATGACGTGAAGCAAGAAACTTCCACCCTGTAGCAAGAAAACCTCCAAAAGACATTTTCTGGGCTCTCAACAAACAAATCCTTGCTGAAAGACTGTTCACTGCCCAGTTCCCATCAGCACCACATCTCTGCTTTGTGGTCTTTCCTCCCCTGTTAACAACCAGGGCAGCACTTTGGATACAGGTTGTATAAATAATTATTTTGGCATTAATTTTAAATTCAGATTTATACCAGCACAGGAGAACTGTAAAGAAGTTAAAGGCTGCCTACACAATTTCTACCCATTTCCTTAGCACAAATCATTGTTGAAGAAAAAGTTAAGTGGACTTCTGCTGTCCTAATGTGTGGCCTTCCCCTTACTCCACAGCAGATTCCCCTTCATACTGAATTACATTGTGCTACGTTTCCCTGTAGGGAGGGAGAGGTAAAGAAACAGCACTGGATATTTCTGCATAGGTCTAACAAGACTCTTTGGGTGGAAAAGCACTCAGCAGGGGCTTTGTAGAGCTCCTGGCCTCCATCAGCACCCCTTCCACTGCTCCCCAGGGGTGTCCAGGCAGCTTCACCTCTGACAGCAGAAACACAACCAAGAACTGAAGCAGTTTGTTCCAAAGCACTGTTTGAACCTGGCCATGGGAATCTTACAGTTTGTTTCTCCAGATGACTTAAGACTTTCATTCCATGGAATTGCTTTCTCTACTCAGAAATAGAGCAGTGGTGTAAAATATTTAGATGAACAAAGCCAGTATTTTAGTTAATAGGTAAAGTTAAGCTGTGGAAAACCAGTGTCTGCTGCAGAGGCTGTGCATTCAATATTTAACTCCAAGTGTAGCTGGAACATTAGCTGCAACAATGGCCAAATATAGGAATTGTGATATATTATTTATTGTTCAAAATGATACCAAGATACGATTCATCATTCAAAAATTTGTAGCCTTTACAAAGTCAGCTTCATCAGATCCACAATTATCTCAAGATATATCACATCGCTGTCCTCAGTGAAACTCAAAAAAAGGGATTTCTGGATTAAAGCCAATATCATGTCATTGAATGTATTGCCAAGTAAGAAATGGAAGTTGCTATTTAGCTGGAAGTAGGAGAAATGAAAAAACCCCAAAACACTGGCATGTCTGTCTCAGGCTTTATCACTGATTTCAGGAGTGATTTTTGCATGGTTTGTCAGCTTTCCCGAATGTATGCAGAGGGGCTAGAAATTGTTTGAAGCCCTTGAATAGAGTTTAAAGGTCCCATGAATGTAACTGAGCATGCAAGCAGTACTGATGCAATGAGTGGGTGGAAATTATATTCATTTTCAGCAAAACAGATTCATAAACAAAAGTGTAGCAATTAAGTAGTTAAAAATGAAAGAAAATATTGAATTCTATAGCTAAGCAAACACGTTTGTGTAACATCAGCCTTGTGTTTGAAGCCTCTTTTGTGACTCCTTGGCTTTCTTCTAAAGTAGTAGCTGTCAGGACACCATCACCTGAAGAAGGTACTTGCTAATCAGACAATAATCTTTACCTGCTGGCATTCTAGAGCTATCCAGTTTGACATCCTAAGTTGCATTTCATTTGAAAAAACTATATACTAACTCATAACAAGTTTCCCAAAAGGCTCCATATGTTTTCTTCAGTGCTGCCACTCTGTTGGCTCAGGCTAGTTAAAAATAATCAAAACAACCTAAAAACCCACAAGACCCAATTACTGACCCAAGGCAAGACAAATCTGGAAGCTGACAAGTCTACCTGATCTGAAAACTGACAATCAGACAGACCAGCTCAGGGACTTCTATGGCAGTTATGGGAAAGAGTGGTCGTTAGGGCTAAATTTGAATTGCTTGTAAAGCATTTTAGAAGACAATAAAACACCAAGTCAACAGATATGAGGTATTTAAAGCCTTCTTTCAGAAGTGTCTGATAATAAACCACATCAAGTCTTGAAAATAAGTCTAAGCTATTCAATATTACTGGATCAATATCAGATAAGTCTCTCTTAGTCTGAGCCCACTACATTTAAAGAGGCACTTTGTTCTGCCAGTACCAAAGCAGTCGGTGGATTTTTTTATCAAGGATTTCACTATAAGCAATTGAAATGTAATTTGATATTTTACTTACACGCGGAATCATTTTTTTAGCAACTGCAGGCTCATTTCTGCCCTTTGGTAGTACCTTTCGATGTTCTCACTCAGTCATTTTACTTCCCACAGTTTCTGGGTCATCACTGCTGAGACAAGAATTCAACCAGCTGGTATTTTGTCCAGATACTGGAGTATCCATGGGATATTTCAGAGCAGCTGGAGATAACACCACAACATAGGTCTAAGGGCCATCTGAGAGAGAGGGACAAAGTCAGCACTGAAGACCAATACTCCTGAAGAACAACTGAAAACAGAGCCAGGTCTGAGCTTAAATGAAGTTTCTGGGCCCATGGTCAAGAGAGTGAAGAGGGGCTCAGGTGAGGCTGGTCAAGGCCACTAAGGCACTTTCATGATCTCAGGGCATTAGCACTGAGAAAGGATGAGGTGGTAGATTGGCTGCAGAACTCAGAGGTGAATGGAGAAATTAATGTGGCTGGGTAGGAAGCCTAGGACAAACATTAAGTCCTACCACAGGGACACCCCAATGGGAAAGATGGACTGGAACCCAGACAACAGAAATGTCAAAATCAATGAAAGAAAGTAGAGATGTTGTATTGGAAATCATGAAAATCTTAAAAAAATCCCTCAACAGTACAGCTAAAAAAAATGAATGAGGTTTGACATGCAAACTTGCCCTGAGGGAGGAAGTAGGACTGATGGTACAAGGCAGAGGTAAAGCTGAAATACTTTGTAGACATTCAGAGAGCATGAAGTCTGGGCTGTGAAACCATGCCCATCCCCCGAGTCTGCAGGCTTCATCTCTTTCCTTTATGTTGTTGGGAGGCTAGTAGTGTGTCATATTCTCTCTCCAAAGAAGGTCACCAGATAGACTACCAAATCACCACTCTCAGGTGACTGAGCAAAGTATTAATTGCACAGGCTGCACTTTCTGATGACTGAGTAAAAGGTCAACATCACTTCATATTTCTAATTTTTCACTTTTTAAAATTATTTTTTGTTGTTGTTTTTTGGGTTGTTTTGTTTGTTTCTTTGTTTGGGTTTTAGAACAAACACTCTCCATCAAGAACATAACACTGCAAAGTATTCAATGGTCATAAAGCTCCAGTACCATTTATTTTTGTTATCTTCATCCTAGGATTTCATACTTTTAGATACATAGATAATTAACATGATGACATAAAACATCTTTTTACCCATACCATGTTCCATCAAGCACACTAATGGGCTTTTATGTTCTGTAACTATTATTTTAAATTTTGATGCAAGGGTATCTATTAGCCACTACTCATATACGTCGCACGATTTTGCAAAAATAACAGGTTTTATGATTTAAGCAAATTACAGAGAATTATTTCAGGGAAAAGGGAAAAAAAATGAAACCACCTTTAAGGAGAGTTTTGTACAAGAGGAGGTTTTTACATAAATGAGTCACTCTGAGAAGGAGTCATTAAGAGAAAAAAAGGGAGTGATTGGGGGTTTTTCCCCCTTCCCTTTTAACACCGGGGCTATCGCAGGAATCTCCGCTGCTTCCTTTGGTTTGGGGCAGGACACCTCAGCTTTTCTGCTGGTCCTGTAGCTGAAGGTTGAAGTTGTAGCTGTGTGCCCAAGGCTGAGTATTTTTGCCTTTTTCCTCTGAGTTTTTATAGTAAAAGACTTCTTGCCTTTAGTTATTGTCAAAAGGGTTCTGTCTTTTTCATTAATTGTTGTCAGAGGTTTGCCATTTGGCCATTTGGGGACTTCCTTTTGATAATCAGGAACTCTTCAGTTCTTGGTATCTGATACTAATTTGCATTACGTGTTTGTCAGCTTATCAGGAGGCATTTTTATTAGCATTTTATCTTCAGCTGCCTGATGAGATTTTGGTGGATTCAGGTTTTTGAAACGTATCAAACAGAAGCTGGCAGACCAGGCTTTTTGTTTACTGATAATTTACTGATTTGCAAATTAAGAGGCTTTCATATATTTTAAAAGAGTAGAGAAACGTTGGACCAAGAGACAATTCATAATTTCAGTGTGTCCACATCATGGGCCTTTTCTGCTGACTCTCCTGTATTGCTTTGCTCACTTGTTAGATGACAGAAGGTGTTTGGTTTTTCACATTTATTCTGTTGACAAACATGCAACTCAGGGAAAGCCAGGAAAGTAAGCTTGTCCACTGCAGTTTTCATATATATGCTGAGCAAGTCAATCACACATGTATTTGCTTTAACTTTGCCTTCACATTTTGTGCCTAAGCTCCTTCACTGTTAAACAGAAATAAGAGGATGATACTATTGCAGAAGATGCACAAATAATGTTTTTCCAAACTGATTCTTTACTTCTCAGTGCAGATTTAGACATTAATAATGAAAAATTGAAGCTTACGGACTGAGCACTACCTGAGTCAATCAAGAACCTGGGGGAAAAGCATCTTTATGTATTATATGTGGCTAAAGCACATTTAAAAAAAGGCTGTTCACCATGACCTGAACAGAGATTGCACAGGCAATTTTGTTCTCAGAATTTTCTGCTGCTGAGTGTTTGACTCCCCTATCTGCGGAATATTTCTTTGACCATTTCTTTGAGTGTATAATGTACCTAAAGTTAATGTGCTCTTCTAGACACTTACAGCAGGATTAATGTAACTCCAACTGAGGTTAGTGAGTGCTTCCAGTATGTTTATTAAAGTTTAAAAGTAGGTTTATTTGAATAAAAGTTTTATGAACAAGGGGCTGCTATTTAGACCTCACATTATATAAAAGTTATCCTCTTCAAAATAGTTTTAGAAATGTATCTAACTGTGGAAAATTTTTAGAGTATCTTGCTGTTCCTAAGAGCATGAAGAATTTTTAAAATTTGTAAATGAAGTCTGAATTTGACAAACCTGCTCATTTTATGAGGTCCAAGAAAGGACCAAGAGCTAAATTTTACTTTTTGCCTTGCAAAGACTTCCCATCAACTTCTGATGAGTCTGAGTAGTATGTCAAATTACCATATGCTTCCTATGTAGGCTTCATTAATCTGCACAGAATATGTTGTCCATCACCATTAAAAGTGCCTTAACGAGGACAGAGGGCAGGCACTGAGAGGAGCTGTGTCCCATCACCTGCTGTGCAGCAGGCCAGCAGCAATAAATGATTATGGCATGGGACAGACCAGCACAATGAAGCTGTTCCTAAAGCCATCAATTTAGGGGCTAAGAATGAAATGCAATTTTCATGTTACTTATCCTTATCTCTACTTGGTTTAATTTTACTTTCCTCCCTCCATCTATTTTTCTCTGCTCTCCTCCGCAGTTGTCATTTCTAGCTGGAAATTCATATCAGCAGGTGACTCAGCTTTTGTCATTCTTCTCCCTCTTTCTTTCCTCCCTTTTTCTTTTCCTTCTCAATACTTTCCAGCTTTCCTTTTTTTTTGTTTTTTCCCCCCTCATTTCCAGCTTTCTCTCCCCTTCTCAAACACAATTTATCCTAAAATAACAGCTTTACTCTTATAAAATGTAGATGATGTTATAATATCATCTTGATATATAATATCCTCTTGATAAATAATGCCATCTAACCACTTGGCTTATTTACAATTTCTGATTAGTATTTAGGTTGTGGTAAACCAGCAAAATCTTTTCATCACGTTGGAATTCCCAAGCTTACATTTTTTTAATGGATCTGTCCAGATTGTGCAGAAAAAAAGAATTAGTTTTTAGTACAATTTTAACATTCTTTGGCTAGTGTTGCTCTTGGCTAAACATCTGCAGAAGGAAAAAGATTTTCTCTTTTCATCATGAGTAACTGTACAGGTAAAATTATCCCAGCTCAGGGTATACTGAAATGGAAATGTACCCTGATACACCTTGCACCAAAAGCAGTTTGTAGAGTTTTTAGGCACCTACAAAGACTTAGAAAGGGGAGAGAAAAGCAGTAGCACTTTAAAGACATCCCTGTACATCAGCATGCTAATTCATCAATCCTATTTAACAGCATCTTATTTATTCCTGAGAGCTGTCGTCAGAAGCGAAAGAAGAGAAGAACCCCCTGGGTATCTGTGTGCTTTTAGTAATTGCCCTGAAATTTTTACAGGGTAGAACTGGGCCTCCTGAAACCTAATGATAAAGGTGTGCACACACTTACTGAACATGTCAGGCAAAGACTGTGATTACTGCCTTGCTGGATTAAAAATACTTGAGATAACAAAAAAGGAGGGGAGGGTGAAAGGAAAGTAAGTTGTCTGAGGAGACGGTGCTGTTAATCATCTCATTTTAAAAATTATTTCATAATGAGCTTGTCTTCATGCTATCCCAATGGGGAAGGTGAGGGCTGGCTCTTCTAGCAAACCAGCAACCAAATCATCAAAAAATAATACATTTGAAACCAAGCATTTTAAACCGTGTTCTTTTCACTTTCTTTCTGGCATAAAGGAGAATTGATTGAGTGATTCTGAGTTCACAGTGTGTGTATATATATTTAAAGTGTATCTATACATGAAAATTATATTCCAGAGAGCTTCAAATCTAATCAAACTGCAGTAGCAAACTATAGCCCTAGCATGTGCTTGTCTGTGTGGGAGGCAAGGAATTGTTGTGGTTTGTTAGAAGACATGAGATGTGTTCTTCAATATAATCAATACAAAAACCTTCCACAGCCACATACTATTATTTAAATGGAAACAGCAAGTTTTCATATTTAGTTGATGTGAAGTTAGACTCTAGAGATGCTATTTGATGAGATCTATTTTAAATAAAGTTTTTGTATACCACATTGCTGTGCAAAATGAAATGTACCAAGATAGACAGCAACAGGACTCCCTGCTTCCTACACTGACTGCCCCAACAGATGGATAGGTGATGGGAACTCCCCAGAGAAGATCATGTCCTCCCTTTTGGTGTAGCTGTTGTATCCACTTTGAACTGAGTAGGCAGACAGTGTTTGGGGCCTTCTGGGGGTATTTTTAGTATAAAATTATTACATATCTCATATCTTTAATGTAATATTTGTTTACAAAGCATGTGTGTGTGTGTATGCTTTTGGTTCCCTGAACATGTGAGAAACACAAGGTTTTCTCCCTCCGTTTTCTTGGGATCTTTCCAAGGGCAAGGAGGTAGAGGAAGGGAACAGGGTGGAAACAGAGGAGAGAAAGAAAGCCCTTTGAGCTTGCTTTGCTTAAACTTTATCAGTAATATAGCAACCTACAGCCCCTCATAACCTGCAACACTGTCAGACTCACAGAGTAGTTTGAACTTCTGGTCTGACGATACCAAATGGCCAAAGTGCACATTGCTCCAGCTAAGCTAAGCTCTGTACCCCCTTAACCTTTTGCAAATAACCTACCATGCCTCATTTTGTATGTGCAGTGCAATGTGAGCAGCTATGTGTGTCCAGATGGGCATCACTCTTTTGATGAAAAAATCATTAAATGTGGGAATCTAGCCTGGAATAAAATCTCACATGGAGAGTCAGTGCAAGGCAAAATGTTGGAAAAACTGTTCTCCACACTTGTAACTAAAATGGCGGAAAAAGCCCTTGAAAAGATTGTATGACCATTTAAGTTGCTACTTCATGGATCTTGTATAAAGCACTTAAAACTCTGTGAAAACAAGGAGTGTTGTGATCTTTTAGCCAATACTCTAGTGATAATATGAAAAATGCTTCCAACATACCTAAGCTCTCCTTTTAGCTGACTTTTTAGGAACTGTTTTTGAAAAATAATCTCTGTCATGCTACATGCTCTTCATTTTCAGGCTAGGCTACAGATCAGAAACCTGTTATTCTGGTTTCCCTCCAGAGAGTAATGAAATGTTCCATAAATCTAGATGACCAGGTGAGATTTTAGGGAAGAGGTAATTTGCCATGGGGAACATATGCTGGTCACTACCTCTGTTCTTAGAGGAGACCGCAGACTTCTGAAGGGCAGCTAACAAAAATTAGGTTTGACAGGCTGTTTTGGGCTGTGTGGGATGATCTGCCATCTCTTCAGGTTCTTGTAAATCAGCGTAGGTCAAGACTTGGGTAAAATCTTCACATCTGTACAAAGGCACTGACTTTGTACCTTTTAAAAAGTGTCTTAGAGACTTAAGCTGTTGAATCTTGTATTCACAGTTGAAATGTTTTTCTAGTCTATCTTCCTTGAATGGAGAGCTCTGTGTTTACAAAAATTGGCCTGACTTTGGCCACGAAGTATTCTGAAGAGGTTTTTTGTCAGGAGTAAGATCTGGAAGTGAATTGCTGAAAGAAGAATAACAGCAGGACAGTAATGGGTAGATAGATACTCTGACCTTCATAAGTAATTATGTTTGAACCTGAGCATGGAGGGAAAATGCTTTTGTCTCAGGAAAAAAACACTTGGATTATTTTTCCTTCTTCCAGAATAGGTGCCAGAAACAGGAATTTCCTTAAGCAGTTCCATCACAGCAGACTAGGTTTTTATATTAAATATTCTTTTCTGTCCTGCAAACCAAACCTCATTCCTCTTGCCTTTATGGTGGCCATCAAAGACTAATTTAAATAAAGAAATATTCAGTCAACTCCTTGCCCTATTCTGATGCTAAAGGTAAGATTTGTTCATTCCTGTGCTCCCAAAAGCCCCTCAGAGGTCTGAAGTCTACTGTGAAAGGGATTCTCACAATTGTCACAGTTTTCACAAGCCACCTGAAGGACCCACTCTTTCTTTTATCTTGTGAATGTGCCACAAATAAGGCAGAAACTGGCTTACATATACATTCCTGCAGAATTTAATCAAAGATATAATGCATTTTTTTAGCCCCAGTTTCTAAGAAATTGAGGCTTATCAATCCTGATATAAAATAAAAAGTCCCCAAAGAGAAAAAAAAAGACAAAAAAAGACAGCACAAACCAGCCAATGGATTAAAAAATTAGAACACTTATTTTGAAATCAATTTTGTGCTGAGAAGGTGAGTGGGGTAGAACTCCCTTTGTAGATGGCTGCAGGGACCCTCCAGCTGCCTGCTGGATCACCTCAGGGTACAGAGAGGATGGGTGCAGCACATCTGGTTTAGCCAAGGCCCTGGGGGTTTCCGTAGTCCTTAGGTAAGTGTCCAAGTAGAAAGCTGTGGCAGACGATGGAGAGAACAGAACCATACCAGGAACTTCTTTTATTCTAGTTGAGGGCTGAGACACAGAAGGAGACAGCAGTCTGATGAGTTATACTGAGTGATACTTTGTGTGAAATCCACAGTTTATCTAGAAGCTGGAGAATATCTTTTAGAAAGAGACAATTATCAATTTACAGGGAGTAACAAATCCTTAGGTGAGTTTTCAAAACTTAACTCTCCTAATTAAACATTCATATGTTATATCTAGTCTGAATGTATTTAACTTCAGTTAGATTTGGCTGTCAGATACTGTTACACCTTTTCTTCAAAAATAGAAAGACCTATTGTAGCAAAAATCTTTTTTTTCTCTCTGGGTAATTCTAGGCTGTGATCATATTAACCTTCCTTCTGCTATACTCTTGCCTGAGCTCTTGCAGCCTCTCACTGCAATGTAGATGAGATTCCTGGAACACCAGTGTGGAGCTACCCTGGAATATTCACACACACTTTTACAAATGGCAATTATTTATAGAGACAGTTCTGGATTTGGATTTTTTTTTTTTTTCCCCTTTTAGAGGTTTTCTTTTCCTTCTGCCACTACCCACATGTCCAATTCCTGTGTCTGGGTTGCCCAGGCAACCTCTGGTGGCTGAGCCCTGGGTGCAGTGCTGGGGTTTCAGTTCTCCACCACAGAAGGAGGCTGATATGAAAGGTGGAGGAACAGGTAATGAGCTTAAGCAGGTAAGGAAAGCCCAGTTAGGTGACTGGAGGCAGTAATGGGAATTTCTTTAAAGGTCAACACTGATAATACATGCATTTATGCAGAGAACTAAAAATATCCTACGACTTACAGGATATAACGGGGAGATTTTACATCAGTGAATTGCTAATAGCAACTGAAGTGTAATAGCTAAAGTAATGCAAAGACATGAGTGACACTTGCTAAGCAGGCTACTTAAACTGAAACTGATCCAGCTCTTGGTTATTTATGTATGCACATCCTTGCATTTAGAAAGTATGAGCAGAAATTACCACCCAGGCAAAATTGGAGTATTTAAGATGTTCTGAAAGTGCATTATATTGAGGCTTGACTTTTAAACAAAAAAATCACTACCACCTCTACCAAAACTAGTTTGGGTAAATAATAGATATTTATTTGCTATCCAGAACTTATGTTTTCAGTAATCATCAGTAGATGTGTTGTTTTACAGCTACAGATACATTTGCTTCTCTTACAAAGGTAGCAGCTCAGGACAGGCAACTCATTCTAACAGGGAAAGTTTTAACACTACAAAAGGATGTTGTGACCCAAACTTCCTTCTAATGAGGATTTCAATGTTTCTTCAGCAGGCAGCTTTCTTTTGGTCCAACAAAAAGCTGAATTACATGCAAACAGCTCATTACCAAACAGATAAACTTGGATCCCAATGAGGGTTTTGTCAGTTTGTTCCACTTTGTTACTGTCCTGAGGGTTGTGGCAATCCCTGCGAGTTTCTAGGTGTTGAAGGTTCCTGTTATGTAGGTAGATTGCAGTCTCTGAATTCTAAGTTTCAAAAGCTTTTAATCTTATGAAAGCTTTTGATATTTTGCACCTACCACTGCTTGATGTCGTCATGGTAATGGTACTTCAAAGATCTCTTAATTTATTGATTGTCTTAATTTTTTAGTACCACAGGTGACTTATTCTAACATGGCAATCCAGAAGAAAAGAACTTAAAATAATTTTTAAATTAATAAAAATATAATGTAAGAGAAAGTAACAACATTTTTTTAAAGGAAGTTACACTTGAAGGCCGTTATTTTTATGATGTTAAAAATATTACTATCACTAAATGCAGAAAAAAAGGAAAGCTGCCCATGGGACCTAACTACCATGTGAATCAACACACTCCTACAAAATAGTTCAGTTTTCTTGCTACAAAATAATCAAGGCTACTTCCAGTTTTTTTGAAGGAGCTCGCAGACCCAGAAAGCTTTGACAGAAAGCATTAGGAAGATTCCAGCTCAGGTTCAGCAAAACAAGGGTCTGCACACAGCTGGGTTTTTATTTCTAGCTGAATCTTTAAAATGCCTAACCACCAAAATGATGCTCTGCAATTATTTCCTGTTTTCTGGAAAAGTTACTGTACTGCTACAGCTACCACTGCCAACCCATACAGTGTCAAGGGTTTCTGCTCTAACAAATGACACAGACTGCACTGAGAGTTATAAGCAGGAATTATCATAGGAAATATTCAAAAGGAAAGGAAGGAGATGGATAATGACACAGTGAAAGTGAAATAAGCAGAAGTTTTAAAAGCAAACCATAGAAGATGGTCACAGACATTATTGCAGCACTGACAAGCTTAAGGGAGCGTGAACTGGGAGAGATTGAGGTCAAAACTAATTTTCTGCCTCACCCAGAAAATGAGTCAATGTTAGGGGGAGCAATAAAGACAAGGCAGGTATGGAAACAAAGATGCAGCAAAAGACAGCTTTCAGTGATCACTCTTATTTCAGCCATCCCAGGCTTACAGCACAGGCAGCTTCAGGCTTTCTTCAAAGAGAGAGAGAGAAGGTGCTGGGATGCCCAAGGCCAACTTAGGAACCACCCCTGGGAGACCCCACCCCACTTCCACCTCCCCCAGGGACACTTCTACGCATTCTCCCAAGTCTTAATGCTCAGCAAATCTCCCAGAGTGACTTTGTCTCTAAAGGACAGACCTGAGGATTGCTGAAGACACTCTCAAATGTGAACCTCCACCAGGAAAGGCCGTTCTGGCTCCTGTTGCAGCTGATGAAAAGTCTGAGCATCTTTTCCCCAAGGACCCCAGCTGAAAGTGTTCTGAATTGCTCTAATTGTATAAAGAATTGTTTGCTCCTCACAGGACCACAGAGACACCCACTTCTGTATCAAGGTATCAAATCCTGGCTCTGTTGCTCCATGTCCACTCCTTTGCCTGGCATCTGCACACACAGTGGTGCAGCTGATCCAGGCCAGATCATCTCCCCTATTTCCACTTCATTTTTCTTTGATAAAATGTCTGGAAGAAATGTGATGGAGCAGGTGTTGTGAACCTTTTCCCAGGGACAATTCTCCCATAGGAATGCTGTTTAAGGGAACAAGGAGGACTTCTTCAGGATCCACCTTTCACTGCTGGTTTCCTTCAGTTAAAATTTCTCTGAGATAAAGCTGCTTTTATTGGAGTTCCCAGAAAACAGCACAATTTCATACTGTCCTGACTTCTATAAATATTTTTTTTTTTTTTTTTTTTTTAAGAAGCAGCTAAAAAATTAATTAGAAATAGTCATTAATGTGTGACTTGTTACATTAATATAGTATATGGATTTCTGTTTTGCTCAAACATGCTGAACAAAATAAAGTTTAACTGAATGGTTTATACCATCTTGCTTCAACTGTTTAGACTAATAACTCTAGAAAAGTCACAAATTTAATGAAAAAAAAAAATTTTCATCATTCTCATCAATAAATTTCCACGACCCAATTTGGAGTCTGCAGGGAGAAAGGTTTTTCTTTCCACTCTTCTATTTCCTTTCAACTATCTTCATTGCAGTAGGGAAATCTAAAAGGTTAATCAGAGAGGTGACAGGGAAAAGCAAACTATGAGTTGAAACCCAGAGACTTAAATTTTCTGTAGTTTGGTTTTAATTTTTGTTTTCAGTGAAAATTCATTCTAAGTGGAAAGAGCTGCATGAATTTCTAAAACATTTTTAAAATTTTGAATAAAACTTTAATCCATTTTCATCTGATTAGCAGGGGTTAACATCATGGTTTGAATTTTATTTTTAATTAATCCTCAATTTCCCATTGTCCCTTTCTAAATTTTCAACACTTGTTTGCTGATGACAATTTTCTGAAGCTTCAGAATGCTGATTACTTTATAGAATCACTGGTTGCTTAAAAGTGGATTTTACAATATTTCCCTTAAACTTTTAACTGGTTTGTGAAATTACTCAGACTACAAGCAAAGCAGACATTACTCAAAACCTGTCTTTTATTAGAGTGGTTTTCCAAATTCACTGATTTGCAGTTCCTCTAAGCATTCCAGTATAGATTAAAGGGGTCTCTCTGTGTTTCATTTATTTGGTATCTAAGTGTTTTCCAACAAGTTTTGAACTTTTTTTCCTTTCAGCACATATATTCATTTCAGAATTTCGGGACACAAACAGTCAAGACTATCAGGAGTTCAGCCCAGTATTTACAAGTATGACTTGTTAACAGGACTAGTGTGAAAGCAGGCTACTGGGAAGTAAAAAGAGAAGAGATGTGACCACATGAAAGAAGACCAGCAGAGATGGGTTTGTTCAGTCTCAAAACATAAAAGATGAAAAGGGGATGTCACCATCCTCTTTAAATATATGAGAAAAGCTGTTTCTACTGAAGGATAATACTGGAAGATGAATAAACAGACAAATAGGTACTATAAATAAATTATGAACTCATTTAGTCTGGAAATAAAGTGAAAATTGCTAATTGCTAGAGAGTCTGGTCTGAACAGTGTAAAAGGAATAAGATCCAAGTTAATTTAAGAACAGAACAAGGTGTAGAATAATCAGTGGTATATTGAAGATACGTATTCACAGCACCATATGCATGAAAATACCTTGGAAGACTATATGGTCTGACTGTGGGAATGGATTTAGCAATCAGATTAATTTTTCTTGGTTCTCTTGCAATTTGAGTCCCAAAAAAGTCAACTTCAGAAGCACCTTGATCCATGTAGCTTACTTTGGGTCTGTTTATAAGAACTGTCTAGACCCAGAAGAAAAAAAAATTTCATTTATAAATGCTGGAAATCCATGACATCTTCTACATGGTAAGCAAGTATTTCTCCTGTGACTCCCTAGTTAATGAACTTTATTTCTGGTGGTTACAGAAGTGCTCTCTACAAAGAACTGACCTCAGGGGGTGGCATGCAGGTTCTCCTTTCTGCTCCCAAGATTTGTCTAGTAAGAAAAGGAAAAGCTCCCCCTGGCCTTCCAAGCAGCTGGAGATCCAGTGAGAGAATTTCCTCTGTTGCTACAGGATAGTGCAAGTCTGGAGATCCTCAAGGAATGGTCTCAGTCATCCAACTCATGTAATTCACTGCATGCTGCACACCCAGGAAGAAATATTTGTGCAAAGCCAGTCAGAAATGTGTCTTAAACCTCCAGAACTGCTCAGATGAGACAAGAGAGCACAAGTATGGTGGGGAAGGGACAGGGAAAAAAAAAGAGAATAGAAATAAGACTTCTATTTCTGTTTCTATTTGGGAGTTGCTGGAATTTGAGGCATTCTAAAATACTAGAAGCAAACTAAGGTGGTGGACAGAGCGTGAGTGATAGGGTCAAGCTTCAAGACAGAATGATGACATGGCTCTCACCAGCACAAGGCAAATATTTTTGTACATGGCAGTCTAGAAACAGTGGCATTTCAAGGTTAAAAAATGTAACAAGCTTATTCTTATCAAACAGCTCCAGTAATAACTTTTCCTAGCCACCACTGTGCTCATGATTTATTTTTTATTATTATTTAATGAATTTTTATATGACTTTCAATGTTTTGTCCTCTAGTCGGTAATGGAAAATTGACAGCTGTACAATTATAAACCGGGGAAAGCAGCTCTGAATTTCCATCTTAAAAGAGATAGAGAATATCTAGAAACACCTCAAGACAGGTTCCCGTGGAGATGTTATTTAAAAAAACTTTCTTTTTTTTTACCCTTTCATCTCAAGACAGAACATCCTCTATACAGAATTAAAACATACCAGATACTTCTTCAATAACTTTTGATCAGGATTAGCAAAAATACTGAAATACTCTGCTAATCTAGATTGTATCCTCTCTCCTTTATAATGATATATTTTGCCCTTTATTTTCATTATTTTTTCTTCCAGCAGACAAAACTAATACATTCCCCAGACAAAGCCTGTAGGTGTGTTGCCAAGGACAACAGTTTCAGACATAAATTACTTTTGAACCACAAACCCTTTTATTGCTCTTTATTGAAGGCCATCTGTATGTTGTTATGTTAATTTAAGGCTTTCAACTAACCCTTCTGCACACAGTAATTTGGTGTTAGCAAATGTCCATATTGTAGCTGTTTTTTAAGAAGTGGTGATGTCCAGTTACAGACTGCAAACAGGTATTGCCTCAGCACAAGTTAATGTTTAAAACAAATTTTATAAAGTAGAAGAAAATATTCCTGAAAGAAAATCCTAAAATTTAATTAAAAGGGAACTGAAGCAGCATGATAAAAAAAAAAATCACAACTAATGATTTGACCTTATGGATTAAATGTATACAAGAGAAAAAAAGCATGATGAATTACCCAACCCCATCCACTTTCCAAATTACAATTTCATAGCAGGTGCCTAGACTCAATCCTTCACCACTACCAATTTGAGCACTGCTTTTTCCTGTTGGAATTAGCGGTTTAATGAGCTTCATATTTTTTGAAAAGTGGACCAATATTTTACCCCCAAAATTTGCTCAACGGTGTGAGAATTTCAGCCAATTAGAAAGAAATGTTTTCAGGCCAGAAAGTGCTTTTTCCTTTGGTATCAGCTTTGCTCATTGACATTGACTGAGGGTGAAAATATGTCAAGTTCTCAGGGAGAGGGTGTAATTGAAGATTTTACAACATGGCCAAAGACCTGGATGTTGTGCTTTGTTTTGTTTCTTTTAGTACTCCATAGATGTATTCTCTGTCTTGCTGGATTCGATTAGAAACTTTCAGGTAAATAAACCATTTGGCTTTTGCTCCCTGTATGTTGTCAAAGACACTGTTGATGCTGAATCAACTATAAGCATTACAACATCAGTGGGTTAGTTGCAGAATGGTGCAGAGTTTTGAACACCACCTCCTTAAAATGGTCATTAAATCACTTCAGTTCATAGGGACCTTCTGAGATGGTTCTGGCTGGAAAGGTTCTTAAAGATCACTTAGTTCCAACACTCCTGCATGGACAGGGACACCCCCCACTAGACCAAGTTGCTCCAAGTCCCCATCTTGGCCTTGAACAACTCCAGGGATGCAGTATCCACAATTTCTCTGGGCAACCTGTGCCAGTGTCTCACCATCCTCACAGGAAAGAATCTTTTTGTAATGTCTAACCTAAACCTACCCTCTTCCAGTTTAAAGCCATTGTCCCATTTAAACACCTGTCCTATCTCGGCATGCCCTTGTAAAAAGTCCCTCTCCAGCTTTCTTTTTTCCCCAGCAAAAGATTTGCAAAGCTACTTTGTGTTTCTGGAGGATCTTTGATGAAATCATATATAACAAATACAGTTACAGGAAAGGAGCCTCCTGTAACTTTGCATGTGGGTATTTTCTGGAAAGGTTATACATTTAATAGGCACATAGAAGAATCCTGTGTTTCAAATTATTTTTGAAATTAGATGTTTGAAAAGGAATTTTAAAATACTAAGAAAGAAAAATGTTAGAATTTAACTTGGAGATGAAATTGGAGGGATTTAAGGGATTCCTCAAATCCATGCCATTGAAAAGTATCACCTGATGATCTGTGCTTCTCTCCATCAAACAGAGCTAAACTCCTAAATAAATGACTCTGCAAATTTAGCTAGGTAGACTTACACTATTTAAACGAAGAAGATGAATCATTGATGGTACAATGAAAAGCAACGGAGGAAAGGAAACAGAGATGACTTTTAAGAAAAAAAATGTGGGTGTAGGTTATTAGTCAGACTGTCAGTCTTCCAAAGGAAGCAAGAGAATATTCAGTCCAATAAATGGGATTAAAGTGAAAGTGAACATTTCTTCATTAGCAGAGGGTACAGCAGAGAAGCAATCTCTTTTGCAGCTCTGATGTAGTTTTCAAGCTTTACTTGCCAGTTTTCTTTAGCAAACAGATCACATTTGACAGTTTATACGCCTCTCGCATGTCAACATTATTTGCGGTAGAACCATGGCTTTTTTGTCTTAATCTCTGAAAACCTGTATTATTTTTCATCTTTCCAAGCTTGTATCTCTGTAGTGTTCATCAGAGTAAAATTTAAGTCCTCCTACAGTGCATTAGATCTGTATCACATGAGTTTTTTAATACTTCCAAGCAAAAATAAATAATAACTGTGATATCTTCACAAATATCTGATTCCCTTTTTCAGCCATCTCCAGTTCTGAAGAAAAATTAAAAGTGTAGGAATAACTGATTTTTTTCGATCACTAACTAAACAAAGAAAGTTTAAAGAAAACCTTTTTTTCAGCAAAACAACTATAAATTATTCGCCAGTCAACTAAAACATATAAAGGAGACTAAAACATTTTAATCTTATTTACTTGTGACTTATTCTTCTTTTAATTTACTTTAGGGAACTGTAAAAACAAATGCCATTTGGAAATGCAGGGGTCAAAGTGTTCAGTTTAATCTCTTCCTGCCAAAGTTATTCCAATTTTACAATACAGTGCAAATAACCCAGATTTTCCCTCAGGAAAGGAAACAACCCCCATAATCCCATGGAAGAATTTACCAGTTTTGCCCTCTGGCCCCTTTACCCCATGTGTCAGAAGTTCTTCCCAAACAGAATTGTTTGGCAATTGCCTGAATAAAGACAGTAAAAACCAGTCAGGAATTTAGAAGCAGACAATAGAAATGAAATTCTGTTCTTGAGCCCTCTGCCAGGACAGTTTGTGACTGATATTCCCTGGAGCTGCTATTTAGCATTTTGGAGGCTTCTAACTAGAGCTGAATCTAAATCTTTTACAGGGCACAGACTTTGTACACTTGAAAGAAAGGTTAGCACCTGGGCCTCCTTTTGGCCTGTTTGGGGACTTGCTTGGAACAGTTCCATGGTCTATGGTCCTGGAGGCAAGATGGGTCCAAGAGATTTGGTTTGTGCTGCCATTCAAAGGGACCCCAATGGGTTGGAGAAAGGAGCCAACAGAAATCTTACAGAATTTTATAAAGAGAAATGTAAAATCCTGTACATGGGGAGAAATAACTGCACCAGTACAGGTTCAAGGCAGGAAAGCAACTCTGAAGAAAAGGGCCTGCGGGGGAACTGATGGGCACCAAGTTGACTACAAGCTAGCAAAGCATCCTTGCCATTCCATCATTGATGAAACTTTTTCATGTCCTCATGAAACTTTTTCATGTCACATATTTCTCAACCATAGCAAGAATTTATCAAATATTCCTGATATTTATCAAAAAATTCCTGGCTGAGTTGAGAGCAGCTGAGGCATCGGAGGGACTGTCTCCCACCCTCTTTCCCCTGGTTTCAGCTGGGTTTGTCTCATGAGAATCTGTGATGGTTCCACACTGGTTACTCTGTAATGCAGATCCTAAGCACAAGCATACGAATCAGAACATTTGTATGTACAATAAGCCTGGCAGAGAAGTTACAGTGCTGTGGGCTGATCAAAAGAAGTCTTTCATTGTGCAGCTGAGAATACTGCAATTCAAGAGAAATTAAAGTCTTCAAAGTTGTGGCTGTGTAGCTTAACAGATGGGCTTCTTCAAAGATTCATTATTACTCTACAGAAACTATAAATACAAGAGTGTGAACTGAACAACCAAAACACACACCTGCCAGCTTAAATTCATTAGAACTATGTCTTGCTTTCTGCAACAAAGGCAATGGAAAAAACCCTCCCTCCTGGCTAAAGAAACAATGTTAAGCACCTTGTCGTGATAGGTGAGAGACAACAGTTGTTTTCACAATGTATTATAATATATATTATAATTGTAATTATATATTAGAGCAAATGGGATGTAATTCTTCATTACATTTTTAGAAAAATCACCAATGCAAACATATTATACAGAGGTTGTAATTTGGGGGAACCAGGAATATTTATTAGTTGTGGATATCATAGAGGAGAAAATTTCAAACTCTTTTCATAACTGCTCTTCATCCTCCCTTCTCTGCACAAATCATGTCTCCTCTTCTGGTGCTCAGATTACTTTTAAGATGAGACCCACTACATAACAGCTGATCAGCTTTAGGATTGAAAATGCAAAGTGGCAAGAGGATATGTACAGAAAGAACATGTAGCAAATTGGCAGCCCTAGATATACCCAAGCAGCCAGATGCCAACTAAAAGGAAATCTGAAAACCATCAGCTTCTTCATCACCTCTTCCATGGGGCTGAGAAAACCCCACACTGGCAGCCGTGGTGCTGTGGCTGCACAGCTGTCAATACCCTCACCACCTAAACCAGAACACACTGCAGTATTGGTGTGTGTTGAAATCTCACCATGCAGAGTATTTATATTGGACCTTGCAATGTGTATGAGTGGGGAGACTTCTGACAAAGAACTGTCACAGGGTTTATGGATGGGATGGTTAATTTCTACCAGACCAGACTGTTCCAAAAGCAAATTTGTGATGTTAACTCCTTGCTGGGCTTTCTGCAGCTCCCCTGGACAACAAAGGGAAGGTCTGTTCATCCTTCCAGAGAGTGTCCATTGGCAGAGATCATTGCTGAACAAGAAAGAAAGATGATTTTTAGAAATTACTTCACGTCTCTTGCACAGTATTGAGTTACCCCCACAGAAAATGTGGTGGCCCTTGTTGCTTTGTTGCCCACATATGGTTACATGCAGCAATAATCTCCATCTTGGGCAGCAAATATAGATAAATTCTTTCTCTTCTGCTAAGTCCTCACCCCACATATCTGTTCAGCTGCTGTGTTGTATCATTTCCTTCTGTTCTTCTGTGCAGTGATATGCTGCATTTCAGTGATATGCTGCATTGGTAGCATGTGGAGCTTATACTTAAATATTTTAGCTAATGTTTGGTTCACTTCACTTTGCTTTCTCCTGACCACTTTTCGTCTTATGCTGTTTTCCCTTTCCTTCTTAAGGCCTTTCTATACCATTGACTGGTACAGAATAGGCCTCAGTCTCCTTTGAAACTGAAAAGGAACTTTGCCTAGAAAATGATATCTTCCCTTCCCCAGCATGGGTAATCTCTCTTCTTAAAAAAAAAAAAATAAAAATCTGCAAAATGCATTTTTTTTCTACCCCTCTGAGAGACTTACCTTGTACCAAGAACTGCAGTAACAATGTTTTATTTAACCAGTACTGCATCTCTGAGGGTCTCCTGGTGAGAACTGGATCCCTCTGTGTTTGCAGTGCACAGGGTTAGACTGTCCTGGCTCTGCACTACCTACATTTCAGACCACAGAGGACACAGCAGAGGGTTATGAAGACGCAGTCACTTCCACAACTGGTATCTGGAGGAGCCTGGAATGACACACATTTTCAGAGTTTGGGCAGAGAGACATTTACCCATGGCAACAGAGGGGTTCTGCACACAAACACAGCTCATGCTGTAACTCAGCTGGTAATAGCAGCTTGCTGATGTGCTGAAGGGGTCCCCCCTTGCTGGGAAACTAAATTATCCCAGATAACTATACCATTTTACACCATGCATACACCACCCTTGCATCCAGATGGCTCAGACAACATGTTCCTTGATGGCTTTTAAAAACCACTTGGGCATTCTCTGCCACCAAGGACAAGCAGCCCTTCGGGTGACTGTCCAGCTCTACAACAGAAACAAATTGTCTTCTTAAGTTTTGGAGGTCTTCTAAGGACTGGCATATTGAAGATTTTCATAAACTCAATTACTATGGTAATATAAATATGATAGATAAAACCAATATATTTAATATTGGTGAAATTGCATCAGAATGCTGTCAGGCCTCACTGAGCTGCAGGTGTTGAAAATTCAGAGCCTTATATTTGATTTTATAGTTGGCCGAGACTCATTTGTCTCCAATCCCCAAGGTGCTGGACTCCAGCCACAGTTGTGCTGTGACTTCCCCCTCCTGTCTCTAACATGACTGTTTCTGTTCATGTTCACACAGGGTACAATTCAGGTTATGTTGCCGTGCTGGTTTTTGCATGAATCTTGGAGGAAAGTAAAGGCTACCATTTGACAGGGAAGAAAAGGATAGCAAATTATTAGGTAAGATACATTTCCAGAGACAAACATCTCATTGAGTGACCAGTGTGAGAAAGAAAGTGATCGTGAGGCTGCACCTTAAGTCTTGTGTTCATCTCTGGGCCCCTCACTACAAGAAAGACCTAGAGCTGCTGGAGTGAGTTCAGAGGAGGGCAACCAAGCTGGTGAAGAGTCTGGAGAACAAGTCCTGTGAGGAGAGGCTGAAAGAATTGGGATTGTTCAGTTTGGAGAAGGAGAAGGCTGAGAGGAGACCTTATTGCTCTCTACAGCTACCTGGAAGGAGGTTGCAGGAGGTGGGTGCTTCTTCTCTCAAGTAAATACCAATAGGACTAGAGGGAATGGCCTGAAGTTGCACCAAGGGGGGTTTAGACTGGATCTGAGGAAGAATTTCTTTACTGTGAGAGCAGTCAGGCACTGGAACAGGCTGCCCAGGGAGGTGGAGGAGTCAACATCCACATAAGTATTTAAAAAATGTGTAGCTGAGGCACTTCAGGACATGCTTTAGTGGGCAGGGTGATACAGATATTGAGACATATATATTTTATTGGGGGAGGGGCAATGTTGACAGTTGGATGTGGTGATCTTAGAGTCGTTTCCAACTGTGACAATGCATTAATTCTGATGATTCTGTGACTGCATTAATCTGGAGTGGTCGTAACTAAAGATTGCCAAGTGCAGGGAGGCTCTTCGGTGCCTGAGATGTTGGTCAGATGCACTTTTGCTGTCAAGTGAGAAAAAAAGGAGAAAAGGGGAAAAAATGGGTTCTGCTTTATGTATAGCTGGGCAATTTCCACACATACATTCATCCATATGGCTTCACCCACCTGGGGCTGAGTGCTGCTGTGCCTGGCATGATGCTGGATCTCCCATTCTAGTCCCCACCCCCATGATTCACTTCCTTTGGCCAGCACAAACATTCTGCTCCTTTATGGGGAGGAACGTTCCAATAAACAAACATTTGTCAGACTTTTTTTAGCTTGAATTTTATTAATTTTTCTTTAGAGCAACTTTGTCATAGTTCCCTGTGCTTATGAAGGGAGCAAAAAAAGGAGCCTTTAGAGTCTCTTAGAAATGTGAAAGTACAAGCATAAGCAGTAGTCTTTGGAGGTCACACTCAGTAATTCTTGTCTGAATGCAGAGCACACAGTTTGCTGAACAGGGGAGAGGAGCCACTTTAATTTCAGTATCTCTGAAGATCTACAAAATCTCATCTAAAGTTCATCATTCCTCAGGCTCCATGTGCTTTTTGATATTGAACCACTGTGTATCCCATAAATCAGCAAGTCTTGATGGAGTTCTGGTGGAGTTTTTAAGAGAGGCGGCTGTGGTTTTTTGGCTCTCATCCCTGTTTCCAGATGGTAACGTTCATTTAAAGACACTGAATACATTTCCACCCAAAACATAAACAAATAAACAAAACCTGTGCTAAAAATGTTGGGTCATTTACAAAAATCAAGTATCAGAAGTCAAGAAAAGTGAGAAAGCAGGGTCACAATGCAGCCAGTTCACAGAATACCCATAAATCAGAAAACTGAAATTAGAACTTTCTGTGGGACACTTTTTGTCCCACTTGTCCAAATTTCTTATGCATGAGTGATGCAATTCATATGCAGAATTCACAAGGACCTGCAAGACCTCTGATCTTTATCCCTAATGGACACGTTTTTTGTTGTGCCAGCCCTGGCCTCTTCATAGCAATAACACAGCAGCAGCTCTCATTCAACCTCAGCCAAAACTACAGCTGTGTCCTCCTTTACCTTCATCTTGTTTCCAATGGATGATTATCACAGAACTCTCATGGCAAGCCCTATGACACTGCATCCTCCACAAGTTCTCTTCCCACCTCCCCAGCCCTATAAACCACCACCTTCCTTTGGTGGACACCCAAGGCCACCTCTGTGTTGTTTTGCCCACAGTTCTGCTTCACCTGCACAAAGCCAGCCCAGGTCAGCCTTAAGCATCAGAACCTCAAAGCACTTTCCCACTAAATTGATTCCACCTATTACCTACTGCCCTCAGGCAGTTCTTTGTGTGCTATTACTTATATCTAGTGTGATATTGTTTATATATTAAAGGGTTATGTCTATTCTGTCCTGTTGCAGCCATATTCAGAGCAGCCTCTGGTCAGGTTTGGACAATGTGAGGACACATTTGTGAAACAGTTTCTTTCACAATACCTCACATTTGGAAATTCAGGGTCATCTGCCCCATACACATACCAACTTTTGCTTCCTGGATTCTGTATACAGAAATACCCCTCCCATGCTACATTGTTTGGCTTTTGTTTGTGATGCTGAACACAAATTTCCATAATGGCATTGATATATCACTGTCTACAAGTCATTACCATGACTGAGTTATTTGTGTCCCTAAATATTTACGTATTCCATTTCAACCAGGAACTATTTATCAGACAAAGGCAATCACTGTGAAACAAAGTCAGCCTTTTGCTTGTGAAGAATGGTCCAAATATAAGCACTCTCTTCCTTCTGACTTCACATTAATCTTCTATGATATAAAAAGTCTGTCCCTTTTTCCAAGCCAGCAGCAGCAAAATTATTTCAGACTGCATTTTTTGAGTACTCTGAAGAAAATTGTTCTTCTGAGAAGTCCTGGTCAACATATTTAGTGCCATATGCATATTTTACAGCATGACAGATCAGTATTAAATGCACATAACAGGAGCAGAAGAAATATAGTATCAAAACAGCAGTGCCATTTATTTGATAACAATCCTGCCTTCAAATTGTAGTATTAATTTTACATTCAAAAATCAATTTATTTCATTGGTCATGCTGGTTTTTATTTTTACTTTTCTTTAAAAAAGGATGAAAAGTTCACCAAGAGCTTTGCAAAGGACCTGAGAACAAGTCTAAATTCACTTGGTTGGAGCCAAGCATTTGTTTTGGATGAATACTGTAGTTCTCTTGTAACTGGACCCTCCAGGCTGATACTACTGATAATAATTTCAACATAGTTTGCTTGGACCATCACATCGAGGCTGTCATTTGACCAGCTGTATACAAATATCCTCTCTACAAAGAGCGACCCAGAAAACGGAGAGTTCCCAAGTCTATCCCTCTGTGCTAAGGCAAGATCATCCATAACTAAGTCATTCCCCACGCTAGTTCTTAAAAAACTCAGTTAAAAAGTCCTATCAACCGTAACACCTGTAATAACACACTTTTCTCATTAAGAGCAGAGTTACACTTTACATTTATAATAGATACTGTAGTCATGTTAATAGAAGTTAAGCACTTAATACTTTAAAGTTTGCTTAAAGTTTAAATGGGGTGCATTATTTCAGACATTTCAAAAAGCAGTCTTGGCGTATGAAAGTTACCTTAGCAGTTGCTGGTATTTCAGCATTTTTTTCTAGTATCTAGGTTTTATTCTCCAGCTATATCTATCTGCACCAAGCTCTGCTCCAAAAACTAACACTTATCCCATCATGAAATGATTGCAAGGTACCTGTGTCTCTAATTAAAAATCACAATAATTGTGAATATTAAACACGCAAAACAGTCCTGCACTATATAGTTTGTGGTCAGATCAATCTTTGAGTTGTTTTTAATCTCCATCAAATATTCCTTTACTGATTTGCATGTGACTGACATATATTTTTCTGGATTTTATTGTCATCATCTGTATACTGGCAACTGGGAAATATAAAAGAGCAAAATACAATGAACAATTTTCTCTCAACAGTCCACCAAGCACTCATTTCCTGCTAAAACTATAATACCATTGGTTATCTTCAAAGGAAATATTTTTCTTTTGAATAGATGGAATTTCTAGAATAAAGCAGTTAAAGGAAAACAAAAAAAGGATATAAAAGTAATTGTTCCACAGTGTCTTGGGTAAAACTATATGTGCCAGCCTAAAAGGAGCCATGGCTGGTGATGTTCCTTTGCCAGGTCCTGCTGTGGGCCAGTGACTTCTGACTGCAGACTCCTGATAAACTCTCCCTCCTCATGCAGGGGTGGTGGAACTAGATGAGCTTTAAGGCCCCTTCCAACCTCAACCATTTTATAATATACTACACAACAGCACCAGCCAGGCATGTTCTCCCATACTGACATTTCATGCAACAGAAAACTGAAAACAAAAAAGGAGCCTTTGCTGTGAGGAACTGACAGCAGTCCATGGAGAGTTTCAGAAGTACAAAGCAGTAGATAAAATGAAACCAAGGAGTCAATGGGCTTTGAAGTCCTGGGAGCTGCTGCCTCATAGAAGCAGGATGATGGGTTTGTGGTGGGAAGTCACAGGTTACAATACGGAGCTGAAAGGGACTCTGCCTCTAACAATAAGTGACCTGCAGTGTAGCATTAGAGGCAGCATTTCTTCCAGCTTTGCATGAGTTGTCATGAGTTATAGACACAAATACTAAGGAATAGATTGTACCTTCCGTTGCCCCAAGAAGGTGGTTCAAAGAGGTGTTGTTTTGTTGTTTTGGTTTTTTTCTCCAAGATATCCTTAGAAAATCAGAACCCATCAGGCCGTGAGGAATGACACACAGGACATGACTCAAAAATAACAGTTTTTCCAGTGTCTAGAAAAAACTCTGATGCTTCTACCAGATTCAGAAGGACACATCACTGCCAAATTATCTTAGGGCTCAGCTACCTAAACTCAGCCATGGCAATGAGTTTTTAACACAAAGCCACAAAGTCAAATTCTTCTTCCACATGAGCCCCAGATTCATTTAGCCCCAGAAGTAGTCAATATAGATGAGGAGTTTGACATAGTAGATGAGGATTGGGTTAGGGATCAGCTGAGTAATCTGGACATCCATAAGTCGATGGGTCCAGATGGAATGCATCCAAGGGTGCTGAGGGAGCTGGCGGAGGTCATTGCTAGGCCACTCTCCATCATCTTCAGTAAGTCATGGGTAACAGGAGAGGTGCCTGAGGACTGGAGGATAGCAAATGTCACTCCAGTCTACAAGAAGGGCAAGAAGGAGGACCCGGGTAACTATAGACCGGTCAGCCTCACCTCCATCCCTGGAAAGGTGATGGAACAACTTGTTCTTGTCACTATCTCCAGGCATATCAAGGACATGGGGATCATCAAGAGCAGTCAGCATGGTTTTATCAAGGGTAAATCATGTTTGACTAACCTCATAGCCTTCTATGAGGAAATTACTAGGTGGATAGATGATGGAAGAGCGGTAGATGTGGTTTATCTTGATTTCAGTAAAGCCCTGGAACAGGCTGCCCAGGGGTGTTGTGGAGTCTCCTTCACTGGAGACATTCAAAACCCGCCTGGACACGTTCCTGTGCGATGTACTCTAGGGGGACCTGCTCTGGCAGGGGGGGTTGGACTAGATGATCTTTCGAGGTCCCTTCCAACCCCTAGGATTCTATGATTCTATGATTCACCTTCATTCACTAGTAGGACCCCTCTTCATCTTGGCTTAGCTGATGGATTTGGAACATTTGAAAATTTAGATTATGTGAATGTTGCCTGGTAACTTTTTTTCCTAAATCTGGCTGGAGATGTAAGATTTGGGAAGCTGCTGGGGCAAGCAGCCACCAAAGGCAACCTGGAGCTGTGCCATTCCATGTGTTACACCATCCTGATTAGCAGCTCACCAAACCAAGAAGGTCTTGGTCAGACTCTTTGGCTCCAAGTGACTAATTAACAGTTACTGCTAATGAAGAGCTGAGTTTTAAACAGCATACCACAGGTCCCATTTCTTTTGTAGTAACGTGTGTTTAGTGCAGTGATCCCTCCTTTGTTCTAAATCTACTTTTCAGGAACTAAAAAACCTACATCCCATCTCAAGCTCACAAAGTAATTTTGTTTGCTCTGGTAAAACAGCAAAAGATGAAGCAGGCTTATCAGCAAATGATTTCTTTTTCTTTTATTAGTTCTACATTTTTCACAAATTGTTACAATAACAGAAAGGCACCATTTAAAAAAAAATTCAAAAAGGAGCCTTACTCATACTGGACTGCTGAAGTAACACTGCAGAAATGGATTCAGAGGAAAAAAAAAAAGTGAAACAATGCATGAGAAGCTCAGCTTGCTGGGGTGCAGCTTGTATTATTTTGTGGTCTTAAAATACTTTACATTTTAGATACCTTAGACTTAAAAAACTGCCAAAGAACCAACCGGAGTGTATTACTGGCAAAAAAAAGAGCATGCTAGCAGTGCATCCCAGCAGCTGTGAATGTGAACTCTGATTATCTCTTGCCCTCAACTATTAAAAACTATCACTCCTCAACTATTAAAAACCAAGCTGACAGTATAGTTCTCTAAAGCATGCATGTGAGTATACAGAATGCTTTTAACAACTGTTCATGAATCTCAGAGCAGAAGCACTGATTTAGCCCTGGCTCAGCTCTTTTGTTAACACATTGGGTGCTCTGGGTGTGAGCCAGCAGCCACCCGGGATGCTCACCTTGTTCCTGCAGATGGCATCAGCTCGGGTGGCAGAAGCAGGGCAGGTACACCCTAAATGCAATTTATCAGCCTGGCTGGTAAAGCTGAGAGGCACCACTGGAAGTGCCAAACAGAGCTGGTGTTCCTGACTACTCACATATGCATCAAAAGTGCCCTTCATGAAGATTTGAAAGTTTTGCCTTGTACTGGAAGCCACAGCCCATTGCCTCTGTTGCACAGGTAGCACGAGACTCCACTCTGGCAAAGGTTCAAGAAGCAGAGGAAGTTTTCTGGTTATGTCAATTAGAAGCAGTAAAACACAGATGACTGAAATAATGGCTCTACTAATCTTTAATGGAAATACATTTAGATGTATTTTTACATTTTCAATACAACTATCAACATTTTTCAAGAGTACCCTGAAACACTTTACAAGCATTAATGAGAAAGCATCTTCCTTTTAGTGTTATTTTATTCATGTTACTTTTCCAGGTAACATCAAGAATATCTGCAACCAACAAATGAAAATAAAATGGTTTTGGTGGTTTTTTTTAAAACTTAATAAATACATTTGAAATATACTTCTCAGCTTTTGCTGCATGTTGAGGTAACACACATCACCTCTTGTTGGGATCGTTTTCTCCAAAAATGAGGAAAAAAATATTAATTAAAATAATTACCTAAAATTACACATTCATAGTAGTTCATATTGACATTTTAGTGGAATTATGATGAAAGGGGAAATAAAATTTCACCTCTTCAAGGCTAATACTAATCATTTGAAGCAAGAACCTCAGTTTGCACATTTATGGAAATAATTTTCTTATATAGAATTAAAAAATAACTTTAAAGTATTAAATTATAAAGTAGTTCAAACTATGTTATGTAGTTGCATTATGAATAGATATACTATCTTGTATAGCGCATTCATGTTATGAAATACTTTACTATTGAGGTTTTAAATTATGAAAACTGAAGCAAGTATGCTCCCATCCTCATAAATTCATGCTGAATTTAGGTTTCAGTGGGGTTCTGTAGGTTCAAAATCAATAGAGCAGCCTTAGAGAAACAAGGACACTGGCTTAAAAAGAAGAGACTTTATCAACACACTTTTTGCTCTTTAGACTGCTTTCTGACTTTTAAACTTTTATGATGGATATTGCTCTCAGCCCACCTGAGTGGATTACAGAGACTGCAGTTTAGCCCCAGATGTGCTACGGCTTCTTCAAGGTGAAGGACAGAAACAACCATCAACAAGGAGAAAACACAGAAGCCTCCAGCACTGGGGGCTGACAAACAGCACTGAGCAGGGAAGGAGCATCCATGAACTAATTGAAGTAAAATTAGTTACTTAGTAAAATTAGTAAAATTAGTTACTTAGTAAAATTAGTTACTTAAAATTAGTTACTAGAGAGAGAAAAGGATTCTGGGGGAAAGCCTTCCCAACACTGTACAAAAAGAGGTAATTTTTCCAGCCATTCCCAGAGACATACTGATACAAACATTTCATCCTATTAAATTCACACTCTTTTTATAGTTTTGCCATGCTGAAAATTGAGCATTTCCTACTAATTCTGTATTTTCTCTCCCTTCTTCCCAGCTTCCAATCTTACTTTTTAAAATTTCAGCTGAAGGATTTGGTTACACCCTGCCCTGGCTGAAGCTCAGCTGGGTTAAAAAGGTTACATCCCCCACTTCAGCAGCAGCTTCTCACCACCACATCCCTGGGAAGATCTGGCATTCTTTCAGATTGCCTGCTGTAAACTGCTCAGCCAGCTGCTCCCTAACCTGATTCAGTCAAACCCATCAGTTTCACTTAAAACATGGCAATATTTGCTTAAGCAAAGTGCCCACCCGGGCGCTGATCCAGGCTAGGGAGTTGTCAACCTCAGACCCCTCACCTCCCCATCACTGCTCTCACCCTACCTGCCTGCCAGAGATTAGCACCTCCTCACATCTCCCATTTGAACGGCTGGGTTGGAATGGCTGGGTTCCAGCCTGTCCAGGAACCTCTAGAGCTTTCCTACCCTGAGGCAGATCAACTCATGGTGTCATCTGCACACTTACCTGAACCCCTTGTCCAGTTCATTGATAAAGATAGTGAAGAGAATTGGGCAGAACTTTGTAGTTTTGCTAAAGCCCTTTTCTGAGGCCTGAAGAAGAGGTGGTGACCTTAGAAGAGGTGGGCAGGTGTCAACAAGAACTCTGGTTAAAGTATATTAAAGTCTGGTTAAACTGGCTAAAGTATAAGGGGTTTTTCAGAGAGTGAAAAATTTTAGCAAAATTTTCTACTTGATTAGAAAAAAAAAAAAAAAAGGAAAACAATCATTTACGGGAAACTTGACACGTGTCTCTGTTATGAAGAGTGATCAGTCCCAAGTCTCTCCATGGCATCAAAACCTGCACTTCCATTTAGAGATCCCACAAGTACAGCCCTTCTTATCGACTGGTCAGTTTTGCTCCCAGGCAGTGGAAGGCATCCAGGAGATTTCCTCCCCCTGAATCAGTAAAGACCATCTCAGAATCACAAAAAAGACCCCTAAAAAGAGCAGCTAGAAAACAGCTGCAGGAGCTGAAAGGGTAATAAATGACACAGCTAAGGCAAGAGGAAACCAGTGGCCTCCTCTTGCAAGCAGTGGCAACCATGAAAACATGATACTCTGAGGAAAGCAGGCTTTGTCCCTCCCTGCTTTATCCCTGGTCTCTCTTTGCTGAACATACACATCTCTGGTGCATAAAGAGGGAATTTTTAAGCTTCTGAAACCTAAACTGGTCCTGCAGTGCTCACTACTGCTGTCAGAAGGAAAAAAATAAATTTCTGAGAAATGTACCAGCTAAATCTTTAAAAGTAGAAAGAAATGTCCCCTTTGTTTTAGTAAAATGTCAGCCTGATGTGTAACTGAAAAGTCAAGACAAATAATGTTTATTGCCAAGCCACAAAAATGACCAAAATTCTGTTGTGTAGCTATAGTCACCACAAACATTTACTGTAGTTTTACAATAAATGCAAACTTAAGGCAAAAGTTAGAGTTTTCCAAATGCTAAGTAAAATATTTTATTGGCAAGTCTATGACACTAAGGGTCTGTTTAATGTAAATAAATTCATCAAAATTTGTCTGTTGCCAATAGCAGCAGCAACATACAAAGGGAAATCTCATACTCCCTGTCACTTTACCAAATCACTTCACTGCTACACTAGAATTATTTCTGATTAACACAGGTGTGACTGAGAAGAAAATTAGGTCTCATCTTTAGCAGAAATCTAAGCATATTGCTGGTGCTTAACATGTAAGTGCAGTTAAGACATATTGATTTTCTTCCTCTCTACAACCACTCTTACTAAATGCATCCTAAATGTCATGCTTACCAATGAAGGAAGCACAGCTTGAGTCAGAAGCTTGTTTAAATGCAAAGAAAGTCACCATACTTTAAAAAATACTGAAAAAAAAACCTGAAAATTTCTTTTAATTTTCTCTGTAATGATAATGAAGAGAGCATATCTGTACAAAGAACAAGTCTGACACCAGAGGCAGAAGCAAAGATGCAGTTTCTCATTGTCTGTAAATAATCACCCATTCAGTATTTCTTATTATAATACCTCACCTTGGTTTTTTTCTCTCAGAATTCAATAAATCATATCATGAGATTTAATCATAGCCTTCTGTATGAGTTATGAAATAATCATTGTCTGCTACATTATTTCTCTTTCATAACTTTGTTCCATAGTGAAACTCCATATAATGTCCTTTGCTTCAAATAGCTAATTCTTCATTAATAGGAAAAAAACCAGCAGCAGCCCATAATAATTCTTTTCATTATGCTCCAACACCCCACAAAATCCTTGGTGTTTCTTGCATTGTAAGGCTCGGAAACACAAGATGGAAGCCCCTCATGAGGCTGCCAAGAAGAACAGGAGAGGACACAGAAAAGCCAACGTGTTACGGGAGGTTACACTTGACATTTAGAGTCATGCAGCAGAAAAACCACTCTCTTCCCAGGACCTCTCACAGTTTGGACAGTAGCTGGGCAGTGACAGATGCTCTCTGTTATTCCCACTTCTGTCCCAGAGGGAACAAGGGAGAGAAACTTTAAAGCTGAAAAACCTTGAGAAGGTAGAAGGTGACCTAAACACTGTCCTGCAGTGAGGGAATGAGGAAGGGCAGCAGGGCCTTGACCCAGGTAACACACAAGCCAGACAAAGCCTCAGGGCTCTCTTGGGAGCCATTTTTCACTGAGTGCCATGGGAAGGAGCACTGTGATTGCTCCATTTGGGTCACCTGTCCCATCCTCTCCTCCCATGGGCTCAGCTGTTCCCCATTATCGCTGCCTCATCACCAGCCTGGCAGCTGCTGCTGCTGTCCCAGGCAGGGGTTTTCTGTCCTGGTCCTCTCAAACCAGGACAGACCAACTTCCAGAGCTGAGTAAAGTAAAGTGGCCTCTGCATGTGTCTGTTAAACTGCGACAGCATGTTAGAAAACTGAATTTTCATGGCTACACAACCTTTACGTCCCATTTGCTAGAGCAGCATTTCATATGAAGGCAGCAAGGAAAAATACATTTAAGCTTGGAAGCAGATGAGGCTTCTACTAAACTAAAAAAGGAGCTGGTAATTTAAGTGTTGTCAGTAGAGCTGGGTGCCAGCTCCCTTGCTCTGTTTTGGGACAGCTTCCCTACAAATTCCACTTCGAGGCAATCCCCAGCTCCCTCAGGGACAACACAGACCAAAGTGGACACAGAAGTTTAAGGGGGAGCTGTGTCTTCCTGGGACAGCCCGTCCCTTTCAACTAGGATCTGATGGACAGTTGCTTGTTAGGGGAAATAACTAACACAAGGCATTTGAAATAACATTTTCCTACAAAGAAAACAAACAAATTAACACAGATAGAGAGTGATAAGACTGAAAGCTCATCTATTTGGGAGCAGTAAAGAAAGTCAGTCTAAATTAGAAAAGGCTGTCAACACACTGACAAGGTACTGGGGGGGAGAGGCTGTGAATTCAGAGCTTAACTTTAACAGCTCTTGCTGCTGTGTTTGGGTTTGCTCTTTGTGTTGTGTGCTCCTGCCATCCAGAAGACAGCAGAGAATTCACCCCTCTTTTCCTCTGTTTAATTCTTAGGGTGTGTGCACAGGCACAGTAACCTCTGCTTAGTTCTGTTTTGCAACATCATTGAATGATAGAATACTTTGGGCTGGAAGGGACCTCTAAAGGTCATCTAGTCCAACCACCCTGCAGTAAGCAGGGACACCCTCAGCTAGATCAGGTAATTCCTTTTGCTCCCTTAGCAGTAATCAGTGCATCTGTCCATATGCTGGATCCAGCACACATCTATGGCAGGAAAAGTTGTCACACGTTAAACTCCTGTGGCAGAAACTCTGTACTTTAATTGGGCTTAAAATGTTACTTCAGTTTCACATGATTGAGCTGACAAAAGACCACTTTAACACTGAGTTCACAGAAGGATTAATCACTTTTAATGAAACCTCTATTAAAAGTGCCAGTTGAGACTGGGGGTCTGCTACCAAGAAACCCCCTGAAATCAGGCACAGAAGTCATCACATGCAAGTATGAGAAGAACAAAGAAGATCCCTCATGTTATCTGCTAACTTATGTTGTCCTGTTAAAACTTTTTATCTTGTTTGACAGTTGACAAAGTTACGCAAGAAGCAAATTTGTGAGACACCCTTACACGGACTTCTGCTTAACTATTTAATTAAGTATAAACTAGCTATGAAGCTCCGGACTTCAGGATTAATAAAGGTTAAAGAAAGAAAAGTAAATATCAGATGAAAATTAAATGCTACAAAGGTTATTTTTATTCATTGTGGTATTTTCCCAGGTTAAGCTTTTATGAATTTTGTAAATGGCATCATCTGTTAACTACTTAAGCCAGATAGCAACCTCTACAAAACATCCCAGTCTTAACAGAACTATGAATAATGAAGCAATATGGAAATGAAATGAAATTGTTCTCCCATACTTAGGTAAAAGCATACCTCCCTTGCCTGCAAACAGCCAGAAAAATAGACTTAGGTGTGGGTCTCCAGTGCAGCTGGCCTTTTTGGAAGCACATAGGTACCTTACAAGCACTAATATAATTGAAAATGCTTTCCCTGGTGGCTTCTCAAGCCATATAAATACTACTGAAGAGTCCACCCTCCAGAAACACTGACTCAGTTCTTGAATTCAAGGACATCTGGAAAGCCATCTGCTCAGCACAGGCTTGCACTGTGTATAATCACACACCAAGATGCAGAAGCCTTTATGAAATCACAATATCCCCACAGGGTGACTTGTTAAGGCTGTGCCAAGGCACTCACACCTTGGTGAAACCCCCAGCTGCTCCTCAGAAGATTGCTGTGCCATGGTACAGAAGATACCCATAGTAAGCAATTCAGTGCGTGCTGTCACTGCTATTGCTGCCTGGGGATTTTCTAACAAAACAGTTTTAGCACAGGAGAACTCTGCTTGTCAAATGTCAAGCTACCTACTCAAATATAAACAGCAATTTCAACAAAAGTGGCATTATAAGGAGATCTTTGTTTTTCACTCTAGTATGGCTCATGGACGCTCCTATGATGAATGTGCATCTCAGATCCAAACAAACTTTTTCCTGCTCTTCTGAGGTATTGCCTTCATTCACAGCATAGTCGTCTCTGATAGTGGCAGAAATGAGTTTTCTCAGGCTCCAGCACTGCTGGATGAAGGTTCCTGCCCCAGTGTGCTCAGTGCTGCTCTGCCACCTGCAGAATCTGCCTGCTTGTCTCTGCCAGCTCAGCCAGTTGTGTGATGGGGCCACTTTTTCAATGAAAAAGAAGTTAAAAAGGCAGCAACTGCATAAGTAACTTTCACAAGAAACCTCAGGGACTGCCAGTGTGGCAGCTGAAGGTTACTGGCAACAACCAAGACCTCCAGCTTAGCCTGATGCAGAGCCACCATCTCCTGTGTTCAAGGATGCAGCCCCAGCCACCTGGCCGCTCTTCATGAGCTTCTTCCTAAGCTTGCTTACAGGAATTACTTTACTTTACAGTCAGTCAATCCCTAGTCCTCTCCTGAATTCCAACTGAAATGTTTCTTCTACACGACAATATACTTTTTCTTGCTAAATGAGTATTTAGAAACATACCATTAAGTGAGGCAGCTCAAAAAGTGGAAACAAAGGACCAGTTAACCTAGGTTTCAGAAGTTAATTATAATAATTTTAGTTTTTTCTGGGCCTTACAAAGCTATTTTTTTATCCTTGATTTGTATATTATTTTGAGTTTCTGTAAGCCAAGCAGGTACTAATTGCTTGCAAAGACACTACTTTATGGTAACCATCTATTAATCGGTTTGGTTGCTCCATCACTATTCCTCCTTGATGCTCATCTGCCCCTTTCCTTCCCCAAAGTCATATTCAGCAGAGCTGATCCATAAAAGCCTTTCAGTTCCTATCTGCAGATGACAAAATCCTTTAAAAAGCTAATCTCAGGTTTTGTTTCATTTGACACTAACACATTAAGTCTCCAAGAACTCTCTGTATTGTGCTGCCAGCTTCCATTTCTCAGTGCTACAGGACTGAAAAGATGAAAATTAAATGGCAAGCCAGGGCTCTCTCCCTCAGCACTGGGAGATAACTGTGGTTCAATCTCACCTCTTCAGTGCATTTTTGAAGGCAGATGAACAGGTTTTTTCCCCGTGTGTGCAAAACTTTAATTTTCTCTACAGCTGTAATACATCTGTGCTCTGAGGTCCTGCCAGAACTGGCAGGAACCCCTTGGGCTACAGCTACCACTTCACATCAACAAGTATGTGTTAGGCACAGTGTAACAAACTAATCTATTTTCAGATTTTAATAGGAAAAACATCACTCAGATAATACCCAGTAAGTGCACAATCCTTGTATTATATTCAAGACCTTTCTTTGTCAGATTTTCAGACTTACAAACACTGATGTCTTGATGGGTGTTTATAGTAAGCAGGGGGGAAAAAAAGCTTTCTGCAAATATTTATGCTAGCAAAAAGAAAAAAATTAAGCACTTAATGCAAGCTTGATAGTTCCTTAATGTATGGTGTGTCCTGTAAAGGAAAAGAGACATTCAAAAAGCCATGTTTGCTGCTACATACAAAAATACAGGTTTATCAAGAAAATGGATCTCAGTATTATCTCCCAATCCAGAATGAATTCTGGCCTAGTCACAGATCACATTACTGGGTAGCTTGCTTTAAGCTGCAAAAAACTAGCACTCCTTTTTCTACGTCTCACAATAAGATTTGCTTTGTGTAGGAATAAATAACGCACCAGTGCGTTTGAAATTGTATTTTAATGAAAATGAATCTCCATCAATCTAAAGCTGCTCTAACTTTTATAGCATTCACACCAAGGATCAAGACAGCACTTTGACCCATTTTTTACTTAGGCTCACTCTGTCTTTTTGTTCATACAACTTAACCTGAATAAATGTACACAGGGTCTTAGTGAACTTGTAGAGAACACTCTATGGCAAGACTGTGAAAGCATTTTCATTGCATGAGAACTTCACACACTTTTGTCCTAATTGATAATAATTGATGATTATCCTAATAGCTTCCTGTCCTTTTCCTGAACACTACCTTCACAGAAAAAATATATATTACTTTCTCTCCAAAGGAGCTACAGAGATATGGGCTGGTATCCTTTATGATATGGACAGCTACACCTGAACCAGGAACCATATGCTTCATTTAGAGTTAATGGAGAAAATCAGGCACTTCTGGCATACATTTCCTTTCATCCCTTAGCAGACAGCTAAACCAGATAGCATTTAGAGTGATTACTGCTCCCCATTCATTACAAAAATAATTTAGGGGAACTAGTTCATCTATTGATCATTATAAACAACAATTAAGAATGGAAAATCTCCATCACTGCTGTCCAGTTTCAGGAACCTGATCACCCATTTTCATTAGGTTCTTGTGAAGCAGCAGAAAATTACTCTTAGCAACATGCTCTAAGCTGTTTTCAGCATCTTGGTACCAAGCAGGAAGATGGAGCCAGTCCCACCTGGGCAGGCAGCTCACTGGGGAGCTCCCCACACACTCCACAGGACACACTTTAAGAGCCCCTGTTACACAACATGGCATGAACAATATTTTCTTTGCATTAGCATCTGGGGAGGAATCTGGAAGAAAAGATGCATAAAAGGCCTTTTACAAGCACACAGACGAGGGCTACTCTGGCAGACCTTGTGAAAACTGTTTGGCTTAGTGTCTAAGAGGGGAGGAAAAAGCAAAACAGCACAAAAAGCCACAAATCTGCAAGAGGGAACAGACCTACAGTTAGCCCCAGCTCACACTTGACCAATAAATTATTTGTGCAAAGGCATGTTTACTTCTACATTCAGCCATTAAAATCTCTTGATGTTGTGCTAATATTTTGTCTCTGTTACAGTCAGGTCTCCAACTGCACAGAAGCCATTTACTGGTGTTCTTTAATGTTCCTTAACAAACGCCACATGTTTAATAGTGCCAGTAATCTCAAATATTATGACTATCTGTGATATTTTCAAAGTGCTTCCCTGCTAGAAAAGGCTGTCTGGGAGTAGTTAGAGAGCAATCACCAGGTCCCATCTAATCAAGCCAGAATGAGTCCAGGGGAAGGGGAATCAACTTGAGCCTTTGTATAATGTCTGTAACAATATTTGGAATGTAGGTTTGTCCTGACATGAACTTCCTTCAAAACACAGGACTCCAGATCCCATGTGAATTGGCTTTGACGTTTAAGCAAATTCAGTTTTCAGAAGAGCTTATATGTGAATTGAATAGACAAATAAAAACGTTTTCCCCTCCATATATCCTTATTCAAGCTCACAAAAAAATTATTTTATTTGGCTATGGAGCTGTATGTAATTTCACCGAAATGTATCAAGCGAAGAACTAAGACAGGAAAAGCACTTTCCCTTATTTTAGATATACAGCTTCATCTTGGACTGCTGGACCACAGTTCTGTGAGGGCAGAGATTTCTGTGACTGCATGCACTCAAGCTTTGCTGTTCACTTTGCTGCCTCTCTGAGGCAGGTGACAGCTGTCAGAGTGGATAGGCACAAGCTGTATGCAAGAGTTTAGGACTCCAGGTACCATACCATAGGTATCATTACTTTTTGTGTCCTCAGAATTGCCAAATTTCACAACCTGCAATACGAGTTCCCTCTTGAGTTGTCTTTCCATCACACCTCAAAACTTAGGATACATGAACTCAGTGCTCCTGAGTACTGCAGTCCCAGAAGGGGCACTGTCATAACTCTATCGTCACCACTGCAGACAGGAGTATGGACTGTGATAATGCTTCACAGATCTGCCTGGGACGATATTCAAATCCAACCTGATCTGGGACATGATTCAGTGAACTTCTTCCTGGAAGAAGGAAGGAAGAACATCTAAGCCAAAGCTATTCCCATCATTTCACTTGCACACATAATGAGGAAGGTGGCAGGTGCTGAGAGAGTGAAGAAAGAAAAGATAATACAGCATCTTTTGTGAAGGAAGAGAACTGGAAATGAAGACTGTGATGTTTTTTCTTTTAAATCCACATAAAAGAGTCCATAAGCTCTGTATCCACTATAGTTATTTAATAAATCTACTAAACATTGGAAATCCATGGCATTGGGACTGGTTAGAAAGTGTGCAGAATGCAAGACAGAAAAGGGACATACCTGACTTGTTTATTGTTCTCCTTCCCCAAGCATCCACAAGGAACACAGTCTGAGCTAGAAAGTTCTTTGGTATGATATTCAGTTTGTCCCTTTTAAATTCTGATCAAAGATGGACTAATTAACACTGTTATGTTTTCAGACTTACATCTTGGAAAGATACACTTAGATACTGGAAATCACCAGAGAACAAAGCTGAGCATTTTTTTCCTAAGTGAATTCCATCTTAACTGCAGCTGAGAGATGTTTTAAATATTTAAGCATTTAGAGACTAGACTTTAATGCCTCATTTTTTTCCCAGGTATAGGCCCCTTCAAGTCTCATTTTAATTAAAAAGATGTGCTTGAATACACTGGTAAAAATAATCACTGCTTCTTCTTTATTCCTCCAAAGCAAATAGATTTTCTGTGGGCTCAGAACCTAGCCCTGTGATTCTTCCACAGATGAAAAGAAGGATCTGCAAGACAGAGGTGCTGCTGACTACAGCTTTGAGAAAAACACTATTTCTTATTCATTCCTCTTGACCTCTAAAAAAGAAAAAAATTAGGTCAAATGTTTGATCTGGCCACAACAACACTACAGTACTTGAATAAATGAACCATAAATTTACAGTAATATACACTCATTTTATGTTTAAAAGCCCTCATATAAAATTTCATTACCCCATAACTTTTTTGTGGTGTCTTGGTTAATGTTAGGAGAGCTCTAGCCAAGTAAAATACAGTTATGTGGTTTTTATTATCCCCCTTCAAATAAACAGGCACAACTTCCAGCCTGATGTAAGAGGGCATATCTTAATCACAGTCATTAGATTAGGGTCTGTCTTTAGCTCTTGATGTTGAAAGCTAGAAAGATGAAACCTGTTAGATGAAAGAGAATGTCAGTGTTTGATGTATAACTCTCCTTCTCACTCCCATTCCCTGACCATAAAATTTATATCCATTGAAAATCAGAACAATTTTCTATCACTATCAAGCCTTTATTCCCCCTCCTTTCACCTAAGAGGTTAATTTATAATTACTCTAAATCAGTAACTTAATTACTCTACAGTTTTAATGTGTTTAATAGAATTAATGAGAGAAAAAGAAAATACAGCTCTCAACCTCTTGATTTTCTGCACACTAAACATCTATAAGAGTTGTTTAAATGAAATCATAGGCAAATCTTGGAAGTGCTATTTAATGTGCAAAGGACTGAAGTCAGAAAATCTATTCCCTGATTATTTATATATAAAAACACATATATCTCTCTGGATGAGAATTTGGACAAATATGCACAGCAAAATAAAATTCAAATCATAAATTAGCAGTATCAATGAGGACATAGCTTCAGTCACTATTCCACTTCGCACATCAGTTTCTATTGAAAAAGAGACAAATATTCATGTTGACTTTCAGTTACCCGTCACCTAATGGTAAGCTGTCAAATTCTCATCTTCTAGGAATGTACTTCAGCAGAAGGAGGAGCCTAAATCAGCTTTTTTATCGATTTGCTACATATCACAAAGGGCTATATACATACATACACAGGATCAGTGATTGTGTATCAGCCACAGATCCAACTAAGTAGGCTCAAAACTGTTCCTGAATACATGAACATATCTGACTGTTATTGTCTCACCTTCTCTGGATCAGTGGATAATTCTACCAACAAGTAGAACCAAAACACAACCTTCAGACAAAGAAGTCTTCATCTTCTTCCTCCAAAGCAGAAGCAGTGGGATCAAAGGTTTCTTTCAAATCATTCAGTTGAGGAAGAAACCAAACCCCAGGCTTTAGTATAACAGAAACTCTGGGAAGTTCTCCAAGCAGAGGGGGAATAGCTACTGTAAGGAGGCCTTTCCTTTTTTCCTTATAGAAGGAAAACCAGGATTTAATTAGGAGAACTTAAGCAGGATATTGGCCAAGCTAAAATTTGAATTTATCTGTTGGTTTCTGTCTGGATGTCTTACGTAGTTTTAAACAGTGCTCCATCTGGACTAAGTTAATTCAGGTGGTTTTGAGGGTACACCTATAATAATAAAATATAACTTAAAGACAGACCAAGGCTGACATGATTGCCCATATTGCTAAATCATTGGTTTCTCTAATACAGCTTTGCCTTATGCTAACTACTAATCTGCCAGACAACGCTCAGGTTGGAAAATAGATGAGGCCGCTCTGTGGAGGGCAAAAAGCCAGAGGAAAAGCCATGTCATCTGCCAACAAAGCCACAACCCAGGCCTTGGCATACTTGTTTACTACACCAGACACAGTCAGTCTGTCTTTCCTTGGGTATTTTACACTGTGCCAGACTCCCTTTACCAGGCAACTGGCAATGTAGAAGTTCAGTACTGCAAAAGATAAGTATCTGTAGCAAAAGAGTCTTTACTTTTTCTGTGTATTCCTTCATTCTATGATTCTGTGTACAATGGGATAAATTTTAATTCTTTTTCCCTGTATGTGTATAAATAAGTAGTATGTACCTGTGATACCTCTCATCTGGCAATAGCCCAGTTATGCACAAAAACAGGTGAAAAACTCATCTCAAGAATCAGGGACTATATCTATTATCTTGAAGCCTAGGAAAAGGAGCAGATGTGAGCTACAGTTAGCATTTGCCCTAGGTGCCAGGAAAGATCCTTGATGAGTGACTGTTTACACACAAGAACAAAGCAGTGAAATAACATGGTGCATTTATGTTGGTCATTTCAGGGACCTAGGCTTACCTAGGTTTAGAAATACATTCATATATGTGGAAAACAGGTTCACTGGGAACCAAAACCATGAAACTAAAGCATAAAAAAGTAGGAAGCATTTAACAAATCACAAAGAGAGACAAGGTAGCACCTTCTCCACTGTAAGGCTGCCATCTGGGGATATTGTTGTCCTGTTTGCCTTTAAAGAAACAAAAGATTTTGAAATACTGACTGAAAAAAAAAGCAAAAACCAAACCCAAAACCAAACACACAATAATTACACTCCTTGCAAAAGCACTGCCCAGAACTATTCCTAAGATAGTGCAATTGGTGTTCCAGAGGGCACAAAGCAGCCCATTTCACATGGGCTCTCAATATTAGGCAATTCTTCTTGATAGTTTAGTCCTAAACCTTGAGCTGAAGTTTAGCTCAATGCCCTGTTCCTAAGGAAATGCTGCAGGAAATGGGGAGGGAGCAAGGGAGGCCACTGCCTGTCTATGGTACAATAGTTGATCCCCTCCATTTTTTGTCTCCAGTAGCAAGACATGTAAGTATATTTTTCCTCACGTAATTCATTGTCCATTCAATTTTTTGGTTTTTTTAGGAAGGCTAAATTGTTTTATGATTAAACTTTGTATCAGAACTGAAGTAATGTGACTTCTTTTCCTGATGTGCCAGAGAGGACCTTTTAAAACTCTTTCAAATTTCATGTTATCTGCAAATATAATAGATTAAGCAGAAAGACTACCTGAAGAAAGATGGATCAGTCACTCTGCTCCCTAAAGAAAGCAAATTTTTGTTTAAATTTTTGCTCCAAAGTTGCCACGCTAGGTCAGGTCACCCAGGTTCCTGAAAAGTGCTCTAGCCAGAAAGCTGTTGCTTCTTCCATCCTATTAAATATGCAGCTGAAATCACAGCTGCCTTGAAGTATGTGGCAAGCCTTTTACTGAAACTGAGTAATGCTACAGTGCTACTAGATATATAGAAACCACTGCTACATTAGGCTTAGATTTTTGGTGTTTAAAAACTTCAAAACCTGTACCTTTTATTTAGATGTTAAGTAGCACAAAATATTATTTGCATAATTATGTTTTACCTCTTGTGCTAATTCCTAACTTTTTTTCCCTTTTAATTACTGCAAAATGGTCTGCAGCCATTTGGGTCCTTGGACCGAGAATATAAACCTGCTCTTTCTGTGACTTTTTAGGACCCGAATGTCTTACTTCTATTTCCTTACTTCTATTTCCACACAACTACTTTAGTTGCAGAGACATCTGCATAGTCCTGATTTTTTACTCCTGTTGTTACCTGGGAAAATGTAATATGGTAACTGGGCTATGCAATATGAGAGTCAAAAAAACAAACTAGAATCTGTTCACAATGTTGTACTGACCTTCATGGACTGTGGGTGTATTTGACCTTTCTAGATATTTGTGACATTCTATCATCTGCCTATACTCTGCAGTACTGAAGCAATTCTAGACACAGTATCATATGACAGTAATTAAATAAGATAAAGCATTCAAAAAGTAACACTGAACAGGGATACCACGACAGCCCTTACAACATACTCAGTGCTATGTAATAATCAGTGTAGAGAAAACAGACCAAAATTCTGAGAATAATGTAACTTTTCTGACTTGGATAATGCTGCTTGTGTGTTCTGCTCGATGCCCTTTCTTTTCTGCAAGTACCAGATTATCAATGCTTTGGGTTAAAAAACTGATACTTTTAATTATTTTCACAGTTATTTCAAGTATGACCAAACAGGACAGAAGTGAGTTTAATTGTTTTAATGATTCCAGTTTTAGAAGATTAGCTCTGAAAGCATCTAAATGCACATCCTTCCCTGCTTCTTCCTTGCTCCCTGTGAAGAGGGAGCTATCTGCCAGCTAGCTCAGCAGTAAATTAAGGTACTCCCCTACTGTCACAACAGTTCTTAAGACTGCTCCCTCACCATGCTGCTCCAGAAAGAGAGTGAGCAGGTGCATGTCTTCATTTAAGTGTCTGATAGAGCATCACCTGTGCCTACCTCAGAGATGATGGTCAGCAATCAGACAGCATGATTCCTGAGCTCAGACAGGACTGCCTGGAGGCTCAGAGGGGCAAGGTTGTCACAGACATGGGTTTATCCACCCTTAGGATTATTCTCGCCTTTCCACATTGGGCAGAAAATTGGGAATCTACACATTTCCTCCAGCTAATCACCTACAACCTCTTTTGCAACATTCAGATTACTTCACACTTGGTCTATCCAAAACATTGACATAGAGATTTCTGAGATGAAATACATCTTTTGCAAAAAGTAAAATAAATCAAGGATCTGAGCTCAGAAATCAAGATAAATGGTATATTTTGATAAATCATAAAAAGGTACACATATTTTTCAATTTGGAAAAGGTTGTTCTGGAGGAATTTCCCACAGTTTTGATGAACTGACACTTTGTGATGGGAAAACAAGAAGTTCAAAGAACATCTTCAAGTATCCCTGGTAGTAGAATCTTATCCTAAATTTCCCTGCACAAGCATAACATTTAGGTAACTTGTTACTTCTTGTATTCTGCTTAAAAAGTGTTGCCAAAACTTCTCTCACTTCTAGAGGCAAAAGCTACATTCACTCCTAAATTGGGCACCGATGAAAAAAAAAACCCTAAAGTATAACTGATAGCAGTGTGACAAGGGTCTCCACTTTTGATGATGCACCCCCAACTTCATGCTGTTTCTAAATAAAATGGCAATTCTCCAGAGAAGTGTCATAGCTTAACTAACACTTTTCTCCTGAACTGTGATAAATATAGAGTAATGCCTTAGAGAACTAAGGCAGCAGCAAGAAAAGTGCTGCTTCTTGAGAATTCCTAAGTTCCTTGTGTTGTCCTAGCAACTTTGNCATTCGGGTCCTTGGACCGAGAATATAAACCTGCTTTTTCTGTGACTTTTTAGGACCCGAATGTCTTACTTCTATTTCCTTACTTCTATTTCCACACAACTACTTTAGTTGCAGAGACATCTGCATAGTCCTGATTTTTTACTCCTGTTGTTACCTGGGAAAATGTAATATGGTAACTGGGCTATGCAATATGAGAGTCAAAAAAACAAACTAGAATCTGTTCACAATGTTGTACTGACCTTCATGGACTGTGGGTGTATTTGACCTTTCTAGATATTTGTGACATTCTATCATCTGCCTATACTCTGCAGTACTGAAGCAATTCTAGACACAGTATCATATGACAGTAATTAAATAAGATAAAGCATTCAAAAAGTAACACTGAACAGGGATACCACGACAGCCCTTACAACATACTCAGTGCTATGTAATAATCAGTGTAGAGAAAATAGACCAAAATTCTGAGAATAATGTAACTTTTCTGACTTGGATAATGCTGCTTGTGTGTTCTGCTCGATGCCCTTTCTTTTCTGCAAGTACCAGATTATCAATGCTTTGGGTTAAAAAACTGATATTTTTAATTATTTTCACAGTTATTTCAAGTATGACCAAACAGGACAGAAGTGAGTTTAATTGTTTTAATGATTCCAGTTTTAGAAGATTAGCTCTGAAAGCATCTAAATGCACATCCTTCCCTGCTTCTTCCTTGTTCCCTGTGAAGAGGGAGCTATCTGCCAGCTAGCTCAGCAGTAAATTAAGGTACTCCCCTACTGTCACAACAGTTCTTAAGACTGCTCCCTCACCATGCTGCTCCAGAAAGAGAGTGAGCAGGTGCATGTCTTCATTTAAGTGTCTGATAGAGCATCACCTGTGCCTACCTCAGAGATGATGGTCAGCAACCAGACAGCATGATTCCTGAGCTCAGACAGGTACACATATTTTTCAATTTGGAAAAGGTTGTTCTGGAGGAGGTTCCCACAGTTTTGATGAACTGACACTTTGTGATGGGAAAACAAGAAGTTCAAAGAACATCTTCAAGTATCCCTGGTAGTAGAATCCTATCCTAAATTTCCCTGCACAAGCATAACATTTAGGTAACTTGTTACTTCTTGTATTCTGCTTAAAAAGTGTTGCCAAAACTTCTCTCACTTCTAGAGGCAAAAGCTACATTCACTCCTAAATTGGGCACTGATGAAAAAAAAATCCCTAAAGTATAACTGATAGCAGTGTGACAAGGGTCTCCACTTTTGATGATGCACCCCCAACTTCATGCTGTTTCTAAATAAAATGGCAATTCTCCAGAGAAGTGTCATAGCTTAACTAACACTTTTCTCCTGAACTGTGATAAATATAGAGTAATGCCTTAGAGAACTAAGGCAGCAGCAAGAAAAGTGCTGCTTCTTGAGAATTCCTAAGTTCCTTGTGTTGTCCTAGCAACTTTGCAGAGTTGACATAGATTCTTCTCTTTGAAGGAGTTGGTATATGTCAGTTCTGAAACAGTGGTGTTATCTGTCATCAAATTACCTTGAGCGCTGAATAGAATAAAATACTGTTCTTGTAATCTGACTTAAGAAAAAAAAAAGTCTTAAATGCTAAAATTGCTCAAATATATAAAGAAGTAGATGATAATCAAGCTCAATCCAAAGTTTGATGAAGTAAGCAGAAACAGGCTTGCCCACTGCAATAAATTTTAGCTGAAAGTACAGATTTTTAAAAGCATTTTGAAAGCCAGATCCCCTTATATGCCTCTCAATTTACAAGAGAATTAAGTGTCAACACAATTAAAAAACTTTGTTTCTCCATCACTAATGAGAAAACAGACATCATAACTACTGGTGTACAGAGATATGTCTGCCTGTTTCAGGAGATCATATAGCAATATAGAGAGGAGATCATATTCATATAGAAGATAAAGTAAAATGTGCTATGCAATATTGCACATGCAAAAATACTGCCATGCAATAGCACTGACTTTGACCATTCCTTCTTCTCTGCTGTGGCTTCTTCTTAGGGTCAGGCTGCTCAAGGATGTTTATCTTGGCCAACATCATCTCCTAATGCCAGCACTATAGCTTTATACATCAGCCTGTATCCTGGCATTCAAAGCATTCCACCACCACAGCTTTATTCTTGTTCTGGTGGACATAGGTGACCTGTTTGTGGTTGGTGCTCTTCCTGCTGGGAAACTTCCACCAAGATTTATAGCCAGATTAATTTTGTGTTAATGTCAAATGAAGCCTGTGGTTTCCTACTTTATTCATAGTTTCATTTTTCCTTCTTCCTTCACAGAACTGCCAGAGCTCTGAGTTCATATGGCCAACACATATTTCCTCCATGCTCTTCCTTTGCCTTTTCTAGTGTTTTATTTTAAAGCTTTCCCTTTGGTGATCTTTTTTCCATAATAAGGCACCAAAAGGCTTAGATAATTCCTCCTCCACCCGTGTGAAAACTGCAGCTTGAACCCAGTTGTCTCTGGGGTCTGCCCATTCCCCCCCAGCTGCAGGCTTCCTCCCACAGTACTTCAGAAGGGATCAGATTTTAATTTCTCCTCGCTGTCTCTTTAGTTCTTAGTTGCAAGCTGTTGATTTTCGCTGTCTCTTTCTGGTTAAAGTAGATTCAGTTTTATTTTCTGCTAATACAAAGACTAAGGTTGCCACTCCTACAGATGTTCAGTCTATCCTTGAATGGAGGACACGGGCTCTGAATTTCAATTAGATGCAGATTGATTTGACTTCGAAGGGGAATGTAGATACAGTCAAAAAATATATCATCCTCCTGCTCCACCTTTTGTCATCTTGCTTTTATCAGTGAATTGCTGTAAACTATATTTAATGTTCTTTATTTACACAGGACAAAGGATTTCACTTAGAGGATAAGATGCTTTGGTTAAGCTAGTATTAAGCAACACATTAACTATTTACTAATAGTAATTTCGTTGTTTTTTTCCTCCATTGAGAAGAGTATTAAAACTAAAAAGGCGCCATAGGACATATATAATTTCTCCAGATTACACTTTTTTAAATGATAAAATATCTTTATAACATGGTCAAAATTTTTCTTACATGTTAATGACATGCCACAGCTACCTGAGGAGGTATTTAACAAATTCAGCAAATTGCTAAATGGTGTACATACCCTCAAGAATGCCAAGTAGGACAGTCAGCATGACTACAAGCTAATTGATCTAACAGGCAAATTCTCCATTAAATCCTGTATAAGTTTATCAACTGAAAAATAAGTGCTGGAATAGAATTAAAGCAGTGGTGATAATTTTATAGAAAGTGGATCTTATTGGCCAAATCTTATTTAATTATTTGATGAGGTCACAATTTTCTTAAAAAAACAACAACAACAAACAAACAAACAAAAAAACAAAACAAAAAAACCCAACCAACCAAAAAAAAAAAAAAAACCAACAAACCAAAAACAAACTTGGTGGGCTATCTTTAGACTTTTGTAAGACACCTGACTTATACATAAGTTATAAGCTAGTATAAAAATTAATACTATATATTACTAATAAAGCATACATTAAATGAATTTTTTAAATGGCCCACAAATCTCTAGAAGTAGTCACAAAAGGGAAAATAAAATGTAACCCAAGCAATTTTAGTCTGATTTTTCAGGACTGTCACGAGACTTTAGAATATATAATATTTTCATAAAATATTTGGATATAAGGCTAATGCAATCTCAAAACAATCACAGATGACAAAGCAGGAGGAATGACAAAGAGCAAGAAAAGCACAAATTATGCCTAGAGAATGGAGAGTGTATTGTCAAAGCAGTGCCTTGAAACTGATCTAGAGCTAAAATGGACAGCCCAATGATAAACTGAATTATTTTATCATTACTCTCTGAGCACCATGAAGACACATGAAATGCATACAAACCTGGAAAAGTAAGATTTTACTTCAGTGTGTTTACTGATAGCAGTGAAACAAAAATGCTTCTTCCAATTCTTTTGTCCGCATTTGGAAAATGATGGCACAAAATGCAGAGACACAAACATGAAAAAAATAAAAGCTTATACTGCCTACCTTCTCAAGAAGAGACCTAGAAGGATGCAGAGTCAGAGCAGGATTTGTAATCAAGCAGAGGAAATCCAAGAAGCAGTGGTAGAGAGATCAAGTTGAACAACTCAAACTGGAAAGAAGACTAAGTTTCAACTGCAAGAGTGATTATGCACTGAGACCTTCAAATCAAAACAGATCACATCTTTGAATAAAAGTCACAAACCTTTTGCAGCCCTTAGTTCTACCAATCTATAGCTTAATGAACAAGCAATCAAAGATAATGGGGACGCAGCTTGAAGCTCATTGCCATCTGAAGATTCTTCTTCCCACTTTGCTAAGGACCACAAAAATAATAACTGTTAAACTTTTGGAGTAATACTTGACATTGAAACAGAAGTTCACTTTCTTCAGCTCAGACAATTCTTTTTTCTGTTTTGGAGCATTTATTTGCAGAGGGTGTTAAGCAAAGACGACAGTCAGACCACAGCATAAAGGATACACAGCTGCTCTGAGGGTGCCAGAAACAGGCATATTATGCCAGATTTTTAATTTAAAAAAATCATTGTAGGTATATTGCTTTGGTTTGTTCTCACAGAAAAAGATGCAGTTCCCAAAACCAACATTTTGTCAGACATGGTGTTGACACCACCAAGAACCATGACCATATTCCTCAATTAGTTGCAAGATGCTGAAAAAAGGTTTTGTAATATTCAAATGACTTGGAAAAGGCTTTCCAGGACAGTAAATATGAAAGGAGATGTGGAAAGATTTTAAATGTGTAGGGATTCTATTAGTTTAACCAAATAGTCCAAATCAGTTAACTGCTTCTCACTTCTCTAAGACCCATATTACATCAGAAACACACCACACCTGATGTTTAACTTTCATGTTAAAACATGCAGGAATAATCTGTTCTCAGCATCCCATTTTGGCCTATTAAACTGTTAAGGTAATCTTTTAATTCTAAGGAAGGATATACAGAGAATCACCATAAAGAGACAAGTAAGGTGAAAATCCAGTCTCTCTCTTCAAAAGATAACATTTCCCAGACCTACACAATGTTAGAAATCTACCAAAGCTCACATATTTCGTCACCAGAAAATAGCATCAGCAGCACGAGGCTGTTGGGAGTGAGTCAGTGGCAAGTCTAAAGAGCAGTACGTAGGCTTCAGGGAAGAAAAGAAAATACAAATTAATCATGCTATTATATCAGCTCAGCTCGGGATCCAGGCAAGCAGACTGGTGCAAACCTTTGCTGAGAAAGCTATCCACTATGAATGCAAGGTGGGGGTACCCAATCTTCCTTCCTTGACTGCCATGACTTTTGATAAATGACAGACATGGATAAATGACAGCCTCATAGTCACTGCACCAGCACCCTCAGGTGAATCCCAACCATGCCCACAGATTTTAGGAAATCCAACCTCTCTGAGTAGTCTCTTACCTGTTTCCCCCCTCTGCTGGTTGCCATCTTCTTCTCAAACTGCACAAATACATGCAGAAGTGAGGGAGAAAGCTTGACTATGAACAGTGAGGAAAAAGGAGTCTTAAGAGTTTCAGCTTTCTCCCCATAGTCTGTCACCAGAATCATTCATTAACACATTTTTTGCTTAAACTTTCTCTGGTAGTAGCACATTTTTTTTTTAGAATCCATTCTTACTACCTTAATTGTCTCCAGCTAGTTTCAGCTGCAGCTAGGCTTTGTCATTTTTTAATTTTGTCTTTAATACCCAAGCAATGCTTTTGGATTATTCCTTTCTTGCTTTTCTTTATTGCTGTTAACTGTTTCCTAGATCAACCTTTGGAGAAATATTTCTTCAGCCCACTGATCCAGCCTCTGATAAAAATTAAGCACTTGGCTACATAAGGGATGTTGAAACAAAATGGTGTCGAGGATGAATATGACATAAATATGCAGACAGACATGAATATAGAGACAAAAAAAGAAGTTTTCCTTTGCTGTTTTTTTTTTAATAGCCCTTTCAAGTTGCCTTTACACATTACTAAGAGGTTAGCTGCAGAAGCAAAGAATTTTGCACAGAATTCAAATTAGGAACAAGTATGATTGCCAGACTCATTGGGAACTGTGTCTATCTGCTTCAGTATTCTCATCTGACAAGGGGTAACAGGAGATGTTTCAAAGCAAGACAAGCCCATTAAGGGCAAGATGATCTTTGAGAAATCACTTTTTTCCACTCAGATATATAAAGGGTCTCTTATGTCGTAAAGTGTGTAGTTTTTTGTCCTTTTTTTCCCTAGAGTCTTTTTTATTTTAATCTCCTCTAATATGTCAGGAGATTTGCTCATTATCTATTACTGGTTTTTGATCCTATTAAGCTTCTGGCAGCAAAGATATCAAGAGACAGTAGGGTTCAGAGGTTAATTGTGCCTTGTATTTAAAAAGTACTTCCTTTTTTCCCATCATAACTGTCTCATTTTTAAATAACACTAAAATAGAAAGTGAAAATAAATCTGTAGCTCAGTTTAAAATAAAAATTAAAGAAAAGAGAGAGAGTTAAATTATGACACTCAAATAATTCTATCCTGTAGGCCTTGGGGAAAACTCGATGGCACTGGGAAACTAATGTAAATTGCCACTGTAAAGGTTAGAATTGAAAGAAAAATTTAAAAATAATTCCTTAAATCAGCTCCTCAGCTGGAATGAATTAGCTTAATTCTTCCAGAGTCACTGAATTTGAAGCGATTTATATTATCTGAAGAGCAAGCCCTTTGATCTTTAAATTGCTGATAATTTTTATGGATCTCCTGCAACCTTCTTTTAATGGATGTACATCTTTCTTAAGTCATAGGGTACAGACCTTCTACTTCACCTTCAGTTTCACCTCTCACTCCCTATGCATCTTCTTGTTCGTAAATCCCACAAAATCCATAAATTGCAGAAAATCTCATTGATCCCTATTTACTTTCTGATCCATTAAAACATCATCTTCCAGTCAGCAACTCCCCCCTCCCTGCCTACAGACACACATCTCTCCCCATGTATTTAGCACTTGAACTTACTTAAGTTCATCTCACTGATTTGAAATCACTTATGCAATTAATCAAGATAATTTTGAATTATAATACTTGTTTCTCCTTTCCATTTTTCCTCCAGAACTGCCTCCTGCCAGCCAGGGACTGCATTTACCAGCTATAAACTCACTTCTGCATCATAATAATTTCATGTGAAGAATGTAACAAGTAGCACAACACTGGCATACTGCTGGCTATACAGCCACCTTGGGACTCAATATAAAAAGCTCAGAATCAAATATTTTAACATCCAGATTCCTCTTTCTTAATATACATACCACTGCACTGTGTGCTATAAATCTGCCTACAGAATATTTTAGTACTGAATATCCTGCTTCTGACCTAAGTATTCACCCACACCCCATGATTCTAACCATCTGGTGAAGAAGCACATTTAACCAAAGCCATTCACCCATGTTTGCTTATCCCTACCTTTAATTATTCATTCTTGTTAATTAATACAGTTATAAAAATTGACATAAAACCTCTTACCTTCTCCATTTTAAGCACTAGTTTATCACCAACCACTCCAAAATGATCACAATATCTTCCATGTAGCATAGTCTGAAAATATAATAAGCATCACCCTTATTTCATCACCCACATTTTATAAAAAATGACAGATTAGGATTCTAAAACTAGCTCTTTGTGGCTAAATAAACTTAGTGCATCCCTCAGGCACAACGTGCCTCTAGATGTAGTATTTCAAAGAGCTAGGAGCAAACTTCTAGCTATTTTCATCAACACGGTCTTAATTCATAAATCAAAACATAATATCTTTTGCCATCTGAGATATCCTAACACAGGTGATACACAGAACATGATAAAGGACCTAATGGAGGCCCTATATTCCCCTGGGCCATAAGCTGGAGACCTGCTGAGATACCAGACGAGCTGAGACAGCTTTATCTCAATTGGTGCTTCATGTTTAGGCAGCAGAATTGCTCTTTATATATCTCCCTGTCTTATTACAAATATGTCATGTAATGTGTCAGCACTTGCTTATGTGCAAGCCTGGATTCATGTGAAGGATGATGCTTCCATATGGAGGAAGACTACATTGCAGCTATTCTCTTCTCAGAGAGTTTTATGCCTCCCATGTACATTTGCTTTTGACAATGAGTCACAGAAGAATTTTTCAAAGCTCTTTGACTTAAGCTAAAAAAAGTCTTAGAAAGAACTGAGCACACCTAGTCCTCAACTCTGCCTGCACATCTTCACTTGGTAGGGGAAAATGCTGAAATGGCTGACATATTCAGTAACAAAAAGTGCTCTCTATTTTCAGCGTCAGCCAGCCAGCAACCAGAACCACTCCTATGGGTTATGCAATGTGGGCAGTAATTATCTCTTTCAGAAAGATTCAAGGAATACAAGCACAATCCTCCTTTTCATCCTCTTTAAAAACCTTTGTTGTGCTCAACATGGAGGCTCTGTCTTACCTCTCATTCTCTTGAACCCCCCCTTGGAAGAGGAAACACACCTATAGGTTGCTCTGCCAAGAACATACAGATGATTCCCCATTTTACTCTGCACAGATGTAGACATTGCTATCTGCAAAATGTCACGATGCTTGGCAGAAATTAGTTCCTGTGCAAACAGCAGCAAACTTGTCCTGACCCTACAGAAAGTCTAACAATTATCCACAGAGGAAAACACTTCAAAGACTTAGCTGGGGCATAACCTGTTTCTTTCATCAGAAACATCAGTCCTCTATTCATCAAAATGGTCTGAAGATGCCAGATTTTGTTCCATCACTGATTAAACATTGATAATCATCATTTGTGGAGGAAACACACATAAGAAACCATTTCCACATTTAAGAAGAGTATTTCAAGCCAAAGCTGATTGCCTGTTGACAAAATTACTAAGTATGTCCGGATTTTACAAAATTAAGCCCATAATCTACTGAAGTGCAGAGGTGGAGTGCTGTGATAGATGAGTAATGGCAGCAAGGGTGTTCCATGTTCGCTGAACCTGCATCACAGCTTGATCCTGTATCTCAAAGTTAAGAGCAAATAACTCACTGCCTTTGCAGGGCCTTAAGAAAGGGTCCTCTTCTGGATCCAGAGGAGAAAAGAGGTGTTATTCCCTTTTTCCATAACACAAGAATCTGGTTGTAAAGAAATGAGGAATGGGTGCAGTGGGTCTTCCTGTCCAGCTGCAGAGGTACTTCTGCCCTGTGGTCAAAGCAATAATCAAGAGGCTGATCCCAACCATGATACACTAAACTATGGCTCCATGGACCTGTCTCCAGGTTGACAGGGATATGATAGATCAACACCGGAACTTTCTTTCATCAATTGCTTTTTATACTGGCTTAAAACATTTCTTCTTGTTATTAAATTTAGAATCTCTCTACTCAGAAGTTACTCTTATGCTAAACAGTTATCCCTGTAAGTTCCTTCCCTAGTTGCCCTGCTGAGGGATTGCTACTGCTTGGTTGGCTGCTCTCATGGCAGACAACAGCAACATCACCCATTTTGTTTCACTCTCTTCATCACAATAATGCTTCTAACCTATCATGACCCTCTCCAAAGCCTTACCAGCAATACACTATCATGAAGTATCATCAAAAAATCAAAGAAACAAACAGCCCATAGCAGTACAAACTGAAGGAACCGCCTATGTAAATCCAAAGAATAAAAATTTTTCTAAGAAAAGCATCAATGTTTAAGCAGAGGGAGTGTTTCAATGACTGAGACACCATGCAAATCAGCTTTCCAAGCTGTGTCAGACACAAATTGATGTTAAATACCTGGTGGCAAAAAGCAAGAAAGATGACAAGCTCTCTTACACAATAAATTGAGCTATGGGTAATTACATGCCTGAGACACACTTTAACAAACTAACTTCAGCTGTGCTCAGCCAGCATCTTGCCAATCACCCTTTCCCACGGAACCTGTAAGCAAACTGGCACATCTGTTATTTTTACTGGGACATTTGGAGTTTAGGAAGTAACTACTCATTTCATTTTATACTAGTCTTTCAAGGGCATGAAGTTTGTGAATATCTTGAAACACATTTTCCTATTACAATGGTCATTCTACCTCCAGAAGTTGAGTGAGAAAAAAAAAAGGCCAGAAAAGCACTTAATTGTGCCATAAAGACACTTCTTCCCACAAGGACTCCTAGGAGACACCAATTTGCACCACTGTGCAGCATCTTCCTGGTTTGCTTTTTTGGCCACTACAGGTAGATTCCAAGAAGCCTTTCCTTTTCAAAGGAAAGATTGTGACATCTCTCTGTGTATATGAGGAGGTACCAAGACAATTCAGGACCCTTTAACTTAGCAGAACAGAAAAGTTGACCAAAACTACCCTTTTTTTTTTTTCCCATGCATTACAAGACCTAGGACATCAGAGGCATTTTCAGAAAAGGAAGCAATGTTTCAGAAAAAAAAAAAACCTGGAAAAAAAGGTGCAAAATTACTTAAACTCCTGATTTCTTAATAATAATTGGTATTCCAGCTTGCCAAGAAATGACATGAGACAATCCAGTCTCTCTTCATCTAATCAGGGAGATTTTGAGAACAGCAGCACTTCCTTGTAATATGCTTCGGTTACTTCACTTAGGCAGTTATCTTTACACACAAGGAAAATCCTAGAGAGAAGTAAATGCAGATTCTCTTTTAAAGGGAAGAATAGCGGTATACCCTGGAATGATGGAAGAACCAAGAGCCTACCACGACTACCGAGGTGCACGGCAGCCACCAGCCCGCTTTGCCCAGCTGCAGCTGGCCTGGAGTTGTTCCTCGGCAGCTTTCTCACCTTCTCCACCTGGTGGCCACGCTGGAAACCAGCACAGGACCCGATACGTTCTGTTCACAGGAAAATACGAGGCTGAAGTGATGCTGCCCCGACACGGATACACTTGCACAGTCCATTAATGAAGTTTCTCTGGATTTTTTGTTGTTCAAAATAAACAGTATAAAAATCTGTACCTATGTGAAGAACAAACCACTAAAAAAAAGTAAAAAAAAAAAAAAAATGAAAGAAACATCATTCCTCTACAACTACCTGAAAGGAGGTTGTAGCCAGGTGGGGGTTGGTCTCTTTTCCCAGGTACCTCTCAGCAAGACAAGAGGGCATGGTCTTAAGTTGTGCCGGGGGAGGTTTAGGTTAGATATTAGAAAGAATTTCTTTACGGAGAGGGTGATCAGGCATTGGAATGGGCTGCCCAGGGAAGGAGTGGATTCTCTGTCCCTGGAGATATTTAAAAAGAGACTGGATGTGGCACTCAGTGCCATGGGCTGGTAACTACAGCAGTAGTGGATCAAGGGTTGGACTTGATGATCTCTGAGGTCCCTTCCAACCCAGCCAATTCTATGATTCTATGATTCTATCAGAAATATCTGACCATTAAAGCTTTCCAAAAACCAAAAGGCTTATCTCAATTGAAAGCATTCCTATGATCTGCTTAAATTCCAAATACAAGAAAGAGTATGACTGCAGGGCTAAACTCAATGGGAAGGGTCAATATTTCTGGTCACAGCATTATCATATCACTGCTAGTAGATGATGTGCTCACTATGGGATTTAAAGTCACTAAAGAAATCTGACAAAACAAACATTAAATAGAAAAAAAAAAAGCTATGGCTATACTGTTTCACAGAATACAGAAGTAAGGACAGCAAGGATTGATTTCTTCTTGAGGCAGCAAGGAAAGCTAACAGTGAAAAAAGATATGGTGCTATAGAGTAAAAGCACTGCCCCTAGGAAGGCTACACATTCAAAGAAAAAGTAAAAGCATGATACATTGGCAACGGACAGGCAACTTGAAAACTCTTTGATCTCTTAATATTTTGTACCTGAAAAAAGAGCAATTTTCCATTCATCTCTCAGTTCCATGTTTATTCACTGGATTAAAAACTACTAACATGAAGCCTACAATCCCAAGCAAAAAGACTCCCATTTCACAGCTGTTGTATCTCTCAGTATTATACACCCCACTCATAATATCAATTAGGAGTGAGGACAGCTTTCTTACTGCTACTACAGTGAGGCAATTACCAAAGTATTCAAAATTCAGGGCAGGCTTTCTGGGAAAAAGTTGTTTTGATTCTCTATACTGTCTGGCTAGCTGTCAGACAAGACAACTGATGACTGGCAGCTTGAATGAGGGTGTTTGCACAGCATGGCAGCCAGCACCTGCCTCTTGGGCATGCACAGCACCACATACCCGGGAAGGGCTGGATTCTACCCCTGTGCAAAGTGTGGGGTGGCTCACCAAGGAACTAATGCAGATGGGTCCACTGATCTCTGAAGAAAATTTGCCTTGATGTTTCTACCACAAAGGAATCCGAAGCCATACTCACCCACACAGAGCTGTGGAAGCCTGTTACAATAGAACTGTAGACAGAAGAGAGGAGCTAGGTTGCAAATGCTAAGCAGAACTATCTGGCAGTACTGTAGTAGCAACCCAGTTAGAAGTGGCTTGAAGGAAGGTGGTAAATGAGCACTAAAGCAGCTCCATATTTCTACCTTCTAAATATGCATATTATAATACTAATGAAATGCATAAACTTATCAGGTTCAAATGACAGTGCTCCCAAAAAACTACTCACAACGCACAAAGCCCAGTCATGGAATGATTGCCATATATGTACTGTGATGCTGCAATAACCTTCTGCAAGAGGAAATGTGTCAACACAACAGCAGAAAAAAGTGGCTTTGAAAGGTATTCCCTGCAGTAACACATTGGCATTACACTCTGGGTTAATTCCCTGTTGACTGCAATTTTTCTATAAAAATACTCATTCAATTGTATCAACCGAAGTTACCAGTGACAACAAATCATAATGTCTGACTTCAGTTGATGCCAAATGTTTAAATACTTTAGTGGACACCTGTTTCAATATTTGTTTTAACTGTCACTTGGAAGAACTGTTTCATCTGTTGAATCTAAATGAGGCTCAAAGCAAAGCTACTGATTGTTCATTCTTGCCTGGTTTATGCAGCTAAAGTCAGATTCCAGCTCATACAAACATGCTAAGATCATGCTAAGAGTTAATTATCATTAAAGCTTTGAATCTGAACAGCAAGCCTGAAACCAAGCCAGTTTTATTACAAAGCTCACCTTGAGTCCTGTACTTGCTGTCAGAAAAGCTGTAAGACTTTGTCATGGTTTAACTGCAGCCAGCAACTACGCCCCACACAGCTGATTGCTCACTGCCCAAGGGATGGGAAAGGGAATCAGAAGGGTAAAAGTGAAAAACCTCATGGGTTGAGATACTGACAGTTTAATACCCAAAGCAGAAGCTGTTCTCATGAGCAGTGCAAAACAAGAAATTCATTCACCACTCCCCATCGACCAGCAGGTGTGTTCAGCCATCTCCAGGACAGCAGGGCTCCATCATCAGTAATGGTTACTTGGGAAGACAAACCTCACCACTCCAAATGTCCCACCTTCCTTCTTCCCCCAGCTGTATATGCTGAGCATGACAACATATGTTATGGAATATCACTTTGGTCAGCTGTCCTGGCTGTGTCCCCTCCTGAGTTCTTGTGCACTACACTCTGGTGGGTGGGGTGAGAGGCAGAAAAGGCCTTGACTCTGTGGAGGCTCAGCAGGAAAAAAAACATCACAGTACTCTCAGCACTGCAGCCCAAATCCAAAACACAGCCCATGCTAGCTACTGTGAAGTAATTAATTCTAGGACTTGCTCTAGATCTGGGCTAATAACTTAGAAGATGAAGTGACAGTAATATTGTGAACAACAATGCAAATGCCTACACAGAAAAGTATCCACATTTTAAGTGTGCCAGAAAATAGACTGTTCTGAAGCTATATATATTTCTGTTTTCCCCGAGTAAAAATATTGCCTTTTCCATGTTAATAAAACAATATTAAAAATGCAGGGGGACTTTTAAACCAGCTGGAAAATCAGATGCATAGGAATGGGGAAAATCCCTCCAAATTGTACAGATCTACATGCAGTAGGTAGTCCCAAAGGCAATCGTAGATTCAGTTATGTACATGAGTTTAAACATAAGTGGCAGCATTTTATTACTGTTTATGTTTTTTCTTTTTAATAATCTGAGGCTCCCTTAGCTCCTCAGTTCCATGAGCATATGGGCAAGAATCAGAAGGTAAAGAACAACCATCAGGATGATGAATGAAAAACCAGCAGAGACGTGTTTTAAACGCTTCAGCTGAAAGGCACCGTTTCACTTCAGGCTTAGTTTTCTGTGATGGTTTCTCTTTCCTCCAGTCACGAATATGAACTCTCCCATTTAGAACTAAGATTTAAAAACAAACAAAAATGCAGCTGTTAACAGAAAGCCATGGGAATTATACTGGAAAAAATGCATAGTGACATTCTGTGAAAAAAAAATATATTCTACAAATGGATCACTCAGGCAAAACCAAATGTGCCATTTGTTGAGAAACAGAAGTGCACAACAAACTGAAACAATACAGACATGGTCTAAAGAAGAATTGATTGATTTCCCTGTGAGATGCTTACTGTGATGCTAAATAGTTTGAGGCACCTTAGCAGCATCTTTGTAGAGGTTGGTTGGTTGGTTGGTTGGTTTGTTTGTTTTAAATATAGCAGTTAGGATCATTCAGACTCTAATCTTCTGAATTTATATTGTGAGTCCTGCCAAGAAAGTTTCAGCTTCAAGAACTGCAATCCTTCTAGTGTTCAAAACTTTATTACTCCACATTTAAAATGTGATTACTAGCAAAAATCTAGTAAGAGTCTTCTACTACTTTTAACACACAGAAATGCTCTTCCAAAGACAATGGTTCCCTGACCCAAAGATACACTGCACCAAAGAGATGACAAATCTAACCTTTGATAGGAATCAACAGTGATTAATTGGTCAGTAACGATTTGGGACTTTGTTTTTTTAAAAAAAAATTATTTGCTGTGTTAGGATCTTAAACTGAACATGTACATTTGTTTACATTTGAATAATGTAAATATTACATTTAATATACATGAATAATATTCATGTATTATTAATATCATAATATTACATGAATAATATTACATTTACATTTGAATCTCTATCAACCCCTAGCACCCATGTCAAATTAAAATGCCTATTCCACGTGACAGATTGTAAACCTGCTCAACCTTTTCCTAACGACAAGGGATTAAATTCAGGGACATAATGTGTGACCAAATCTTTTCAAGGAATGTTAATTAAAAAGGATTTGAAGCATGGTTTCATATTTTGTAACTGCCCAGTGTACAGAAATCCTTAGTGGGTGCTAAATGAGGAAAGGTTAAACACTGTCAGCAATGAGGTTGCATACTCAAGACAATTTGCCATGGATTAGTTGATCAGGACTCTACAGCTGATGTAAAACTGTTGGGACACAAAGTAAAACACACTTCCAAATTTGAAGCAGCCTTAAATACAGCAAAGCTAGACTTTACTTTTCCAAGACTCGAAGCTGACAAAAGAACCTCCAAAATCAACCCAACAAAACCTATCATGACCTAATTACAACAGAAAAACAAAAACCAGCTATCAACAAACTCCACTGCCCCCAGAAACCATGGCAGTTCTTTCTGCCATGCTACCACAGGCTTCAGAAACACATTAAGCCCCATAGTTCTAGGTGCTTATGGAGCCTATTTATATTTTGTGCTGGCATTTACAATGTGAGGCATGGTAAGGCTGGACTAAGTCTCAGTTAAATGCTTTAGTGAACTTGAATTTCATGGCCCCAAAATCATCAACACTTCATTAAAAAAAAAAAAAAAAAAAAAAAATTTCCCAGTCAAACAATAGCATATACCTTTCCATGAAGGTATAGAAAGCAGGTTAAAGACCAACCACCACAGTAATTTTTCAGTTGAGTGTAACTGCATACCAAGGAGATAAAATAGATGATTACAGAAAAAAAAAACAAAAAAAGCCCCCACAAACAAAAACACCCCTCTTTACCTTTGAATACTTGATGATTGTTCTTGAGTAGTGTCTGCAGGCCTCCATATTCACTCTTTAGCCTTTTTAAAGTTTCTTTATTTAGGTGTTCTGCTACTTCTCTCAAGGAAAGGCTTTCTGCAATAAATAAATGGGTGGCTATTAAAAATGTATACATATAAAACCCTAAAAAAAATACAACCTGCATATAAATTAATGATTTTAAGCAGAATCTATGAATTATCTACCAGCACTGCAGTAACTTCATAGTCCCAGTATCATGCATAATATATATTTGATATATATGCATTGTCTGTAAGATATCAGCTTTCATTCTACAGGAATCAAGTCAGAATTTCCACAGGCAAGACAGATCTTTCACTTTCCCTAGTTTTTTTACAGTGGGACTTAGCTCTCATTCTGATAAGTACTGTTTACATGCATTTAGTTTGAGAAGAGACAATGACTCAAAGATCTCCTATAACAGTAACATATGACAAACTACAGTAAGTAAATAATAAAGAAGAAAAATAGAAAGATGGTAGTAGTGAGAACTGAATGCTTAGTAAATTACAAGCAACTTCTATTATTTTTCTTCCTGAGACCAAAACTCAATTAAATGAAACCAAATTTTACTTCCAGGCACTGCTTCCAGAATTCTTACAGAAATACAGGTAATTATTACACAGCTATCCAAAAAGTAACTTAATATTCTCACCAAATAGATGTAGAGTGTTTTGTTTTTATAAATGGGGAGGAAATCTGGGTTTGTTTTGGTTTGCCTTTTTTAGTACACCTTGATTCTGTCCCAGTAATAAAGTGTAGAGGGAAAAAACCAAAACTTTCAAAATACTCTTTAGTTGCCTTACCTGCCCCCAACTATCCAATAAAATATAGTGGAATAAAAAAGCTTTTCATTACTACTCTTCTTGGTATTTCCTGAAATCTATATCGCTTATTAAATTTACAAACATGCAAAGTGATTAGAGAAGACAACCTCTACAAGCAAAAGATAATAAAGGAAAGACAGCCTCACCTCCTTGATTCCAGGTATTTGTATTTCCAACATGCATATTAGAACATGATTTTTCAGGGGCTGCACTTAACAGCAAGTTTGCCACATTGAGAACCACATCATCTACAAAATCCCGAGGGAGGGAAGAACAATTTCTGATTTGTTCTATTTTTTCTCTGGGTTGAAATCCAGGCATCCAAATTGTACAAGCAGTCTCAGACTCATTTTCAGGAAGTTCTGAGCCCATTCCCTGGCATACACCATCAGACTGATCCTTATGATTAAATCCAGTTCTGTTGCATGTGACCACAGCACAGCTGGGACGACTCTTGAGATACTGTGTTATCTGCTTGTCAATCAGAGCACACTCTGTAGGTGGGTAAGTTCTGTTTTTTCCAATGAGGCACACCTAATTCATAGAAACACAGGAAGCCCTGGTTTTTCAGTTTCACATTTATACACAGCCCCCCAACCTGCACATCTTGTGCAGGCTTCCAAATCTACCTATAGGATGCATCTACTCAAATTCAATGCTCATCTAAGGGGTTTTTAATTTTAGTTTTCAAATACTGGTTCTAGAGAAGAAATTGACTAATCACACCACAATCCATGATGCCATAAAAGCACAGAACAAAAAAATTGTTCCTGATCCTCTAATTATTTACAAAATTAAAGCTGTACACCTCTTCCTTGTCTGAGAACATTTCACTTCCAATTTCATGGGATATGAAAACAGCAAAATTAAGTACATATAAGTAACATAAGCTAGAAAAATTAAGTATAAAAATTAGTTTTGTAAGTTTTCCATCCTATAGGGTGGCATAAGAGGTGACCATAAAGCCTTGCATTCTTGTTGTATCTATGACATTAAGAGCTGATTACCTCCCAAAAATTAGTATTTTTTGTCTCTCTTCAGAACATACTGTCCCAAGTAATGCAGCTGATGACAGTTTGCTCTTATAATAATAATAATGAACAAAACAGCCAGATTTCAGACACCTAGAAGATAAAAAAAAAAAGAAAAAAAAGAAAAAAAAAGACAGGAGCCCCCCACAGTCCAAAATCACCCTTTTTGTTGATGGAATTCTAAGGCAATCTTCCTCCACATGAAAGCCACATACAGATCCCACTTGAACTACAAAATCAAGATATTCTCTGTACTGAGTCTTCTTGCTTTGTCTTCGGCTGTATTTTCCATGGAAATCAAAGAAGCAACATGGCAGCACAAAATAGCAACAGGAATATGAAGACCTACAAGAAGGATAACAAACAGCTGAATAGAACTTTACTTCAGAAACCACACAAATTTAGCAAATAGCCCATCAGATTCCATTCATAATGTAAATGTTTAAGTGATAGAGCTTCACTAAATACCACTTACATGTTTCTCTTTCAATAGATCTATTAGCATAATAAAAAATGTTTTCACAACGTATTTGCTATAGCAAAATACTGTGCCAGCTTGGTTACCAGGACACCTCTAGTTACTAAACTATTGCAGCTAGTTGTGAAGAGTACAATGGTTCAAGGAGAGAAAGGCAGAATCAACAGCAACTTTATTTATAAACCCTAAACAAGACTGACATGTAAAAAATAAAAATAAGTTCTCTTTTTGAACTGCAAAAGCAAAAAGCTGTACTGAATTCTAAAAGAATGTAAATAATACATCTGTGCTACTCCACAGAAAGAGAAGCATTTGGTGAAAATTATCAGTTGGCATCAAAAGCAGCAAGTCCTGCAAGGACAGCAGGAGTGGCTGTGGAAGTGAGTTTTCACGAAGCACACATAGGTAATTATGTTTCATGGTTGGTTGTTTTTGTTTTTTAATTCCTCCCCTCCCTCTGCAAATACCTAGCTGCAATTACAGGAATCCATGGTGTTAACTCATCTGAATGGTTTCCTATAAGCCAGTCAGTATCTGGAAAGAGATGACTGTCACCTGGCATGATTGTAGATTCCTGAAAAAATAAACAATAAGTGAATTTTATTACACGTTTTTATAGATGCATTTTATTTGTTAATAAAGCACTAAGTAGTAATATAAAATCTTACAAGATGACAAACACAAGGTGAATGAGAACCACAGATACAGACACCACCACTGGTTTCCTCAATGTGTACTTCAAACAGGCAGTAATTTTTTAAACTATAAACAGGTGATCTGGCAACAATTATCCAAAAAATATTGCTCATAGAACTAAGAAACAAAAAGTTGAGAAACAAGATATCCAGCACCCTAAACATTTGTGAATAAATATTATACACTGGATTACTATTTCTTGCAATTTTTGCAACTTTCCTTTGCAATTTTTCCATAGCAGTTTCACTGCTATCTTCTGTTCTTCAATGGACCTTCCTCAAATCAAATCCTAACATACTGAACACCACTCTTCACACCCTATATAATAGATCTATATTCCTATATAATAAACCTAATCCAGCCTAACATTTTCACTTTGGTCTATGCTGCCATTCCATCCCCTTCCATGTTGTGTTAAGACTACTTTCTGATATGTACAATATCAGGAGCAAAAAATAGGAAACAGCAGGTTGGAGAAAGAAGGCTGCTCTGCTGGCCTTTAGAATAGCATTTTGACTCCCGGAAATTCAATAGATATTGACTGAGGAGACAACAGCATATAAGTCTTCCCACCACAATATTGACTCATGAAATAGTTGCTAGTCTCAAGAATAACCTATACTAATATTCCTTTAAAAAACCAGAAAAACAAACAAAACACAACTCCCCACAAAATCCTCAAAAAAACCCCAAATCCAACAACCAATACAATACATTCCTCATACAGGTTAAATTTCAGAAGTTCTAGGGTGCCTTTAATGTTTGACCTTCTCACACACACGCCTTCTAGAATTAAGTTCAGCAAAGAAAGTACTTAAGCATGTTGGTAGTATGGAAGTATATAACTCTTCTCTAAAAGTGTGCATTAATCTCAAAATAATTTTGGGGCTGATTTGAAAAAAGTTTTTAATTTCTATCTCCACAGATCTTTAGGAAAAGCCCTGACATTATGCCTATACTCATATTTTAAATATAAAACGTATGTTTTATGAGGTCAAAATGTACATGTAAAAGAGTATCTGTAAAAAAAACAAAAACAAATAGCACTTAATTGGGAATTTCAGAAATCTCAGACTACCTCCATTACATTTCAATCCCTCTCTTCAGAAAGAACTGTTATGTGTTTTAACTATCAGCATGATGTATTATTGTTCTCTTTAAATGCTATGTCTCTAACCATTTTTAGTTATGCATATAATTTCTAAATAATATTTGTAACAAATTTCTATTTGGCAGGTTAGTGAATGTCAGAATGTTTGTTGTTTTCTTATGGTTGATTAAACAAGCTACTCCTATTTTACATTTCAGTTTTCATCATTCAATTTAGGCATAGCATGAATTACCAATGCCATACTCCACATTTGGACAGTCACCCATTATGAAATTTGTATTCACCATGTCTGACAACAGTTCAGTGATGCTGTGTGCCACCTGTTACATCCATTTCTATTGTCAGTATTGGCACTGAATGTCACAGATGGCAATATTCATCCTGCAACTCATGCTTCAAGCAAAGATCAAAACAAAATTAGCTCCAAGGGTGAGGAGGTGCTTTCTCCTGCAGCCACAGAAACCTTGCAAAATCATTTCACCCTTCCTGTCCATTAACTCCTTCTCACATGAATCAGTCCTTTCTCTATATGAGTAATTTGGATATTTTTATTGTTTCTGTCTTACTTTTTCAAGTGTTCCCTGTGAATTTTTTCTTTTTTTTTCCTTTTAAAAAAGACAAACCCCATACTTTTCTATTTTGTCTCCACTTGCTACAGGGAGCAAGTGGCTGATGCTGACAAGTTTACCCATGAGACAAGAAATCTGAGAACCTGTAAACAGCCAGACCTTAATATGAAGTGAATGTACAAAATTCTAAGATTACCACAACACAGAAACAGGGACAGAAAAAGAAATGTGTAACATGATGGAAAAGAAAAGACACTGTTTGGTATGACCAGCAACTGTTGATCACTACTGATCTATTTGCCATGCCAAAAAACAGCTGCAGTTGAAGTGAAACTTCATGTGCTGGAATTGTTTCTATTCTCATAAAAATATTAACAGGGAACCTGAAATACAATCCATCTTTCATACTAATTTTCCTGTTCATTTTTTCAAAAGATATTATTTCAATTACCTACCACAAGGGCAGTACAGCAGATGATTAGCTCTGTTGAAGTTCAACAACAGTTTTGTCCCCAAAACAGCACACAGCACTCCAACGCCAGAATCACTTTCAAGATTAAACCACTCACAAGTTTTGGTACTAATATCATCTTTTATGAGACACAGTGATGAAAAAAAGCTGCTTATTGTTGTTCTTCCAGTAAAACCAGATTGGTTTATGATGTGCATGTCTGTACATGCAGTGGGCAATACACTAGTCTCCTCAGCTGAAAAATAGGTTTCAAATATGCCAGTGTATAATACAGCACTGCTCTTTTAATTGCCTTTACAACTTATTTGATAGTCCCATGAGACATCTGGGTGGCATCATACCAAACACACAGATCACTTTATACAACCGTCTGTAAGATTACATTTGCAGCAACACAAATGAAGTAATGAACAAATTAATAGTTACAAATCAATAATATTTACATACATTTGCATAGTACCTCTAAATGAGTTTCGGGTCCATACATGTCCCATATTTTTCTCCTCCTGACATCAATTCCTCTGCCTGAATGCTGAAATTTGAACAAAAAGTATCATTTTAAGTACTACTTTTAGCAGAAATTGTCAAACAGCCTCCATATTTCATTCTAAATACTAAGATTTAGACACATAATGAAATAGAGCTTCACCATTTCATACAGAACCTGAAGTGGTGAATCCCTGAAGTGAATGGGAATTAAGAGAAAGGCAAGGAAACATTAAGAATATATCTGGTTTGAAATTTTGCATGGGCACACCTATTGAGACTGCTCTTAATAATTTGGATCTGTTCAAAAGTAAAAGAAGAGTATTGCCTTTTGTTTGTTGGCTTTAAATACCAAAACCTTTCATAAGACAAGTACTTCTGTAGCACCCACAGAGCTCAGAAGTATGCTTTTGTGAACCACCTCTCAACTTGAAGTCAAAACATACTTTTCCCTGTGTGAACTGATGAGAATATGAAATAGGACTGCAAACCAAAGCAAGAAATGAAAAATCCATAACTAATAGTATTTGAGTTCCAAAAACCCCGTGCAGAAGGAACCAAAGTCAGTTACTAAAAAAGCCTCATAAAATTCTGGCACTCATGATTTTTTGACAGTCAACAATGTTCATCAGTGCTACAGCAGTGAAAGAGAGAAACTAGCTTCTTGTATTAGATGAAATTTTTCTGGCCACAAATGGAAAGAGAACTTGTGTTGGGAGAAGTTGGAGTGTTCCCTCACCCCCAAGGACATCTACCAAACAGGAGATAGCAATTTCCTCTACAAAGTTCACCATGTTCTCCCACAGTGGAAAATCCAATTTTCTGAAACACAGATTCAGCTTCACTGGTTTTGCTCAATGTCATTGACATTTTTTTGTCATTTCAGAAACTATCCTCAAAGAAACTGAATGTTGCCATTTCCACATTTTCACTTGCAAAAGCACAGCACGTTGTTAGGCATTTTCACAATTAACAAAGTCCAGGATTGTTTTTAAAAATACAGAACATTTTCAGAACGTCACAAGTAGAATTCAACTTCAATAAAATTAAGTTTAAATCATTTATTTATATCACCCATCTCATTTAAAGGTTCTTTCCATGTTAAGATTCCTCATTTCTTTTTGGCTTGTGTAAAAGCGTAACTACATTACACCATTACTTTTTATTTTCCCTCTTAGTTTTTCACCTTAGAAAAACAGCCTTGAATTGAAATAAAATGGACTAATGAAAATATAAACCTAAGTGAAAGATTTCTAGAGATCTGCTGTATTTTTTTCCTGGTATCTAGAGTGACACAATCCTATTTAAGCAACATGAATTATCTGTATTTTGACTATGTGCATGCCAGATAAAAGGGGAACATAACAAGAATATCAACTATCTATTTTTAAATTATTATTGTGAAAAACACTCTATTTACCCCTTCATTATTTAGGATATGAACCAGTAGACCATTTCCACATCCAAGATCTACAAATGACTGTTTCTTGGTCAACCCTTTTTCCTTTCTCTCTTCTTCCCAAAGAATCTAAGACAAGGAAAGAAATCATTTTAGACTTCTGCTTTCCAGTTTCACTGTAAGAGAGAAGCAAAGTTTATAGGAAATGAAAGGAGAAAGATGGGAGAGAATACAAAAGTGACAGAAATCACCCCCTGTACTGGCAGAGAAAATAACTTGAGAGGGGGAAAAGAACCCCAAAACTGCAGCCATATTATTGGTGCAAGTGATGACCAGAGGAAGCAAGAGAAGTAAAGTTCAACAGTGTCTCTGCAGATAACCCCACAAAAGCATTTATATCCACTGTATTAAAGAAAGAATCGATGGCTGAGCTGAAAATAATTTAAAAAACAAACATTCTTCATAATCAGTTGGCTGTATGTTGGTACAGGTAACATCACTTTCAACAGAAAAAAGTGCAATTTAGCTAGCAGCAAACAGCTGCCCTAAATTCTACATCAGCTAATAGGATCCCAAAGCTTTTAGCCCAATTCTAGTCCATGCTGTGTACATAAGAAGTTACTTTTACATAGTTATGAAATTCATAATCAGTTAATAATTGGATGTTTCTCTTCAGGGAATGGATTAGTCTCTTCCAACTTCTGTCTTTTTCTTTTAATGAGAAGCTACAGAGCACACACCCATCAATTCTGCACTTAGTTTTTACTATACTAAAAAAAGTAATCAAATGTTTTTAACCATGAAAATTAGTAACATTTCTGCTTGTTAATGTGTCAGTTTTGGTAAAGCTAAATAAGCAGAAGACAACCCAGGAGATTATCAGGCTATTTTCATTTCAAAAGGTACCTATCATTGCACTTTTGCATTACAGGCTGTATCCCAGAAATCCTTGATCACCTCCTACACAGATTACACCTATCCTCCCCTCCCTGCTGAGTTTGTCATGATGCAAACTTAATAGATACTTGTTTGGGCACATGTCTAGGCAGTAGGCAACCTTAATATGACTGCAGAGTAAAATGAAGCCAGATGTAGATGCAGTAAATATGTAAAAAATTAACATCTGCCTACCACCTTCTATCTTCTCCTTACCTTCTCCTAACCCTGTTAAATGCACTTCTAAATAATGCCATACTTTAAGCTTTCACTTATATAAGTCACATACAGGGTGACTTAAATAACTTTTTGAAAACTAGTGCCACATCAGCTAAAACACATTATCATTAATCTAACACATGCAAACATTTGATAACCTAGATTTTGCAAAACATTTTCAAGAGTGTTATTAAAGAATTTTCTTGTGGTTACATCTGATTTTCTAATTTTTGACATCTAATTGTATCATGGTGGCAAAAATGGTAAAAGGTAAGTCTGTTATTTAGCTCCTTCCACAAGGCAGCAGCATAGATCAGAACAGTTCAGTTGGAAGGAACCCACAACAATCATCTACTTCAACTGCCTGAACACTTCATCTTAATCATTTATCTGATGTAAAGAGTTCTGTCACACCAACGTGACAATCACAATTTTGAGACAAGCCTAGGTCACTAAGGCTTTCTCTGACAATTTTAGAAATCTTGGGAAAAAAACTAGAGTTCTTATTTTAAACTGTCAATTGTAAAAAAAAAATTGGCCCTCCATGAGTTCTGTAAATGAACTAACTTATTTACAACCACTGATTTAGAGAAGACACAAAAGGTATCTCCATTATACTTCAAACCAGACATGCTCTTACTGCACTCCGGAAAGCAGTCCAAAATTGTCTGTTTGTTTGTTTATTTTTATAGTGACAAATTTTGATGCTGTTTACAAACCTGAAGTTTCTAGTGACTGCAGGAGGCAGAATTCTCACAGATTCTTGAATAGGTAAGTGCCTTAGAGAACTGCACCAAGCATTTACCTGCATCCCTCACATCTGGCCTTAGGACTTTTGAACAGAAAGGCAAAGTAGTGAAAAAATCTTTAATATAAAAATTAGCAAGTCATAAAAATATGCATGAAACAGTAACTTTGGAGCTCCAAATCAGTCTCACTGTTTTTCTGCTACATCAGTGATTTTCACTTTATCACTTCAAAAAAAAAAAGATACATCTTGTCTAGGTGATCAACTTCCTCTGAGAGAGGACTGCAAATCTTTGTCAGATAAAGACTAACAAAACTTCAGAAAACTGAAGAAGCTTTAGTATCCTTCTAAACTTAACTTCCATTGTGGTATAGGGCAGCATGAAAACCAAATCAACTGCTTTTCCCCTTGCTTTGTCACATTAACTTTTTTCCAATGCTGTTATAAAATGCCTACTCTCTGTAATCACTCATTACATGTGAATTCCTGAAAACACTGCTGAGAGTACTAGCAAAGATTAGAATTCAAATATGTGAATACAACTATAGACATGAATTCCACTTTCAGTTTAAGTTACACTTGAAAAAAATGTAATAAGAACTTTGTGTCTCTGCTCAAAAAAAAAAGCTCCAAAGCAAAAAAACAAAAGGAAAAAAAAAACTAACCAAAAAATGCCCCCAAGCCCCAAAAAACCAACGCCCTTTCTCCCACCCCTTTCATTTTGCCTTGTGTGTCTGTAATAGCTGCAGGTCATTCTATTTTAAAGAATGCAAAACCTATAAAATTAAAACCTTTAGAGAGGTTCTATTAGGAAACTGAACCATATAGAATATTACTAGGCAAAACAGTCCCTTACCAGCAAGTAAGTGGCAATGGCAACATCTTCATAAACAAATTTCTCAGGATCTGTAACTTCAGGCCACACCTTCAGAAACAAAAAACAAAAAAAACCAGAAAAAAAAATTCTGCACCATTTGAAATTACTTCAAAAAGCATTCACAGCAATCTGAAATTTTTAGATTCTGAAATCTGAAACATTTCAATAGGTTTCTGCACTTCACAAATTTTGTATTTTAACCTCATGAAAATGAAAAGATACCCGAAGAAAATTAAAAATGTTTGATTTTGTGAGTCACACAAAAGAATAATGGCATAAAGTATGTCTGCTGTCATCCAATCAGTCAAGTTTCCAAGAACATTATGGCTCTGTATGGTCAGGTCATAGGAGGTAAACTACTACATCTGTTCTGCAAGAAAGCATGCTACCTTTTGGTTAGTTGTCTCAGAAAAAAAGTACTTATATTATCACTGCCAGGTGAAACATTGATAATATGAGCATTTGTAAATCTATTTGCAAAACATAAGAGAGACAGAATTATCCTAGCACAACAGAACACAAAGAACCAAAATCAGAAGGAGGAAGACAGGAAGTAGAAGTATTATGTGTATTTTGTAAATAAGGAATTGAAACAAATATTAAAATGCTCAACGCTACACTAAGTCTAAATTTAACCTGACCAGGTTTTGGAGATGAGTGTGCTTTATTTATGCCTCCTAGTGTGCATGACTTGGCATTTAAACACACTGACCTACTGCTTACTTATGAGAACAGACACAATCTGGAAAACACCTAACTCCTCTAGACATTCTGTGTGAACATGGCTTCAAATCTTGCTTTGCCATTTCAGTTCTTCCAAATACTAAATTGTTTTATTTTCCCCCACATGCACAGACAAAACCACTCCAAAACATGAAAGCTTAAAACACACTTTTCTATTAAATTGCTTCTTTTAGAAAAAAATATTTAGCAAAAGAAGTGGATTCACTAAACAACAAAAAATACAAGAAATAACATTATTACTGCATTTATTGTTAAACTTACCTTTACCATCTCTTTGTATTTTTCTTTAAGGGCTTGATAAACTTGGCTGTATTTTGCTACAGAAATGAGTGAGAGTGTACTTTTAAACTCACTGGGCTTTTGCTCTACAGACCACTTAGCTAGTTTGGACAAAAGTTCATTTCCAAGCCATGCTAGTTTGGGATATGTAATTCCATCTGAAAGCCAATCTTCTGGAAATGGAGCTACAACAGACATGGACCTTTAAAAAAATAAAAGAAAAACTTTGCATAAATAGTGTGCTTCATTATTTCATTTACCTCAAAGACAGAGAAAACAATGATTAAGTAAGTTAAACAAGGCCAGGTGCAAGGTCCTGCCCAGGGCAATCCCAAGCACAAACACAGGCTGGGACTGAGAGCAGCCCTGAGGAGAAGGACTTGGTGGTGCTGGCTGATGCTGGCTCAATGTGCACTTGCAACCCTGAGAGCCAACCATAACCTGGGCTGAATCAAAAGAATTGTGGCCAGCAGGCCAAGGAGGTTATTTGCCCCCTCTATTCTGCTCTTATGAGATCCCACCTGCAGTGCTGTGTCCAGTTCTGGGTTCCTCAACATAAGGACATGGAGCTGTTTCAGCAAGTCCAGAGGAGGGCCAATAAGACTGCCAGAGGGCTGGAGCACCTCTCCCATGAAGACAGGCTGAGAGAGTTAAGGCTGCCCAGCCTGCAGAAGACTCTGGGGAAATTTTACAGTGGCCTTCCAGTACCTACAAGAAAGCTGGAGAGGGACCTTTTGCAGTGATAGGACAAGGGGTAATGGTTTTAAACTGAAAGAGGTCAGATTTAGGTTAGACATTAGGAAGAAATTCTTCACTGTGAGGGTGGTGAGACACTGGCACAAATTGCCCATTAAAGCTGTGAATGCCTCCTGCCTCGAAGTGTTCAAGGCCAGGCTGAATGGGGATCAGAGCAAACTGGTCTAGTGGGTGGTGTTCCTGCCCATGGTGGGACTAGTTGGAACTAGATGATCTTTATGGCCCCTTCCAACCCAAACCATTCCATGATTCTGTGAAAATCAGCAGATGAAACAGAGGCACAAAGGTAAACAGAAGAATAAGGAAATATGTAATACACAAAACCAAGGTAAATAAAACAGTCAAGTTACTGAAACAGTCTCCCCTGAGTTTTGTTAGCTCATTATGTGCCAATTCAAAGACTGGGCATGAGAATCCATGCTGCATTTAACACAATGGCTGAGGACTCACATATGATGAACAACCTTACTTAGCAACGTATGCAAGCACTATTAAAAATGAATTCATAAAATTCAGGAAAACAGCAGGAAAATTTAGGAGGAAAATATATCAGTTGCCACATTTTATTATTTCATCATCTCCAACTTTTTCCAGATTTCATTAGGACTATGCCCTCAGATGCTCAGGACCAAACTGCAGTAGTCTGCACTTGAGTCACTGAAGCTCAGTAGGTTCACAGCAATTCCAATTTGACCTTCAACCATATTAACACCTACAGTACCTGACCTCTCACACAGGCATAGCTAGTTCCTCATGATCAGAAATTGCATGCTTTTGTAGACCACACACATTCAGTCAATGTATACATTCTAAGCTAAAACATATTTGTTTTCCATTTTTGGGGGTATTGTAGATGTTTAACTTAGCTCTATAAACCAAGGTCACACCCATACTGTCACATACTGATCAAGCAGGAAATCACACAAGCCAAATCGCTGAGGAATCAATACTAAAACACAGTGAGATCCTTGCCAATAAATCAGGGTTTGCCACCTCCTCCACTCCCAGCACTTACCACTCCTCATCTTTTATGTGTGTAAGTTGAATTTGATAAATATTGCACTTTTTAATCTGGTATTTTCCTTCATCATTTTCCTCCAAAGGCAGAAATGTCACAGTTCCATTGTAAACATCTGAAAAGATGTGTAAACAGTGATATAGTATTCCAAAAATATAAACTTTTCTTTCCTTACTATGTTAAATGTAAACTAGTGAGACAATCTAGGACAACACAGGAAGAATCACAGTGCTAAGTCTGACTAGCAAGAATATTCATTTTCTTTAAACATAGCTATTTCGATAAAGCAAAAGCCAACCATGCTGCTGGTCTTAACTGTATTTATTTATCCAATGTTTATCTCCAGTGATAGACTGTCAGTCCTTGTCTCTGCTTTGTAAGGATGACAAAGAGATGAGGAATTTTCTATACCTCTACCCCTGGAGCAGGGTGCCTGGCTTCACTAAGTGCTATTCCCACCTCAGTAACTCATTCACACGTAAGTCACAAGCTCTTCCCCTACTGTGCTTTCCTGAGGCTGATGCGGTGGTTGCTAAAATCAGAGTCCTACAAGTGTGTGATTTCTTTGTATGTCAACAGCTGACACTGTTTAGCACAAGTACAACAACAACAAATGATAAAATATAAGCACACGAGGACAAATCTGCCCCTCCACAACTAAGGAAAAAGTGGTATTTATCCCATTAACAAGACACTTTCGGGCCGGACGGGTCAGCGCCAGAGGCAGCACCGCCCCCGGGACACAGGGTGCTGCCTCCGTNGCGCGGAGATCAGCGCTGCGCCCCGGCCCGCCCCAAGGTTTGAGGGGCGGCGATAAGTTTCCGCGCCCCTCCGGGAGTTGCCCGCACACCTCCCTCCAGAGCCAGCCCAGCTCCGCACCGCCGGCAGCCGCCCCTCGCCTCTCCTGCCCAGCGCCGCTGCTGCCTTCCCGCCCGGTGGGGAGCGGGGGGGACGGTTCCCCGCCCTCCTCGGGAGGCAGCGTCCCCTCTGCCTCGATGACGGCTCCGCACAGCCGCCTGTTTACCACCTGCGGCTTCTCCAGCCAGACGCGCACCGCCGCCCAGAAGCCGTGAGGCAGAGCGGCGGCGGCGCCACCATCCCGCACAGCCGCGGTCCCCACCGGCCCCATCGCCGCTCTGCCACGGCCTCCGCAGCCGCGCAAGGGGAAGGAGGCGGAGCGCGTCGCAGGCTGCGCTCGTCAGTTCCTGAGGCGGAGACGGTGGTAGCGGCGGCGTCAGGTGAGTGTCACGTCCCTTTACCCCAGGGCAGGGTGTTGGAGCTCCAACCGAGGCAGCTGCGGGCTCTCCGCCTCAGGGCGCAGCGGTCGCGGCCAGGGCGGGCGGTTCGAGAGCGCCGAGGTCCTGTCAGGCCTATCCGCGGAGCCGCAGCTGCCGCCGTGTGAGAAACTGCCGCGGTGCTGGACGGCGGCTGCAAAACATGGGGTACCCGCTGCTCCCAGAACCAGACGTGTGCGGGAGGAGTTTTACCGCGTTGAGGAAGGGCTGCGCGTCCCTGTGAGAGTGGCTGCGGTACTTGGGCGTGGGGACGCCTTCCTGACAGCGGACTCAGAACTGTGGACTCTGGCTGGCGTCCTGACAGCCCCTCAGCCGCACTGCCCTTCGAGGAAACAAACCGACATTTTTTTGTAGTAAAGCCCAGCACTTTTTTTTATTTCCCCCGCTCCGAACAGAAGCGAGGCGAAAGTGGAAGTTGGAGGTAGCAGCAGAGGGCACTCTGACATCTGCTTCTGGAAGCAGCAGAGGTATAAAAACCTTTCCTCTCTGGGTCAGTTCTAACACCCTGGAGATTCCCCTTCCCAAAACCAGTGAGGCTGTACCTACTGATAATGAAATCCTCTGGTTTCTGTCAAGTTTTGCAGTGCACTTGCTTGACCCATAGATGTACACAACAAAATGCCAGCATGCTTCACAGGGCCTTTGTCTTAGTGCTTTGCACACAACAGCAGCTCAGCAAAGGAAGAAGTGTATTAAAAAAAGAAAAAAAAAGTGTAGTAGGAAGAAAAATGGAAAAAATTATAAGCTACCATATAACAAATGAAAATTTAGAGAATAAAGAAGGAAAAATGAAGTTTAAATATGGTTGCCAGGTTCATGTTTTGTATTATTTTAAATTGATTCTTGAATATGGCAATATAACACTTAAGAGAAGCACATACCTACGTGCAACAGTGCATACTGTAGTTCTTTGTGTTTTGTAGAAGTCACTGCAGTGATAGTTTGATTTTATTTCATTTATGGAAGTTTAATCTGTACCTTTTACAGACCCATTGCAGCCAGGGCCTCCTACTTGTGCCATTTACCCCTTCTTTTCACGTCAATGTTTGTGATGGAGAACACGTTGATACTCTTAGTTTCACAATTCTAAAAGTTCAGCATATCAAAGCAATTAATAGTGTACAGGGATGGAGTACTTTGTTTCCCCTATGTAAAGTCACCTATTTATTTCTGAGCTATATTCATGGCCTGGGCTTGGTATACCCTGGTAGCAGAGTGCTCTCATAGCCATTTCTGGACAAGAATTTTTTTTTCTTGCAATTGGTGTGTATGAAATAAAGGTTTTATTACAAACTTACACTTTCATATTTTCAATCAGTGGTAGATTAGGGTCAAGTTCCTACCATTTCTCTAATGACTTTTTTCTTATGTTTATGCATGAACTTCATCACTTCAGTCATATAAAAACAAACCTTAGCTTATAACCAATTATTCCGTGTTGCTGAAGACATGTATCTCATCCTTCCTTTCTTACTGAGTAGTATTAACCAATTGTGTCCTTTTTTATATGCTTTAGCTCATATTCTAAAACAAATATCATACAATTATTTTATATTTTATCAAAGATGCTTTTTTTTCTTAGCTTTTACCAAGCCAGCTGAATCAGAAAACTGGAAAGGCAAGCTCAGCACTTCTGTACAGTTGAAACAAGTCTATGGATTTAATTAACAATTCTTTTTAGATCTTTATATTAGTAAGAATAGATGTTCGTGGTGCTTCAGTTCATGATGTGTATTTTCTTGTTTGTTGTAGTTTAGCTAACAATGGCATCCACACTGAATCTGAAAGAACCTACTGGCAACCCAAGTTCATGGGAGACTTTGCTGCCAGACTTCCCTAAAGGACCACTTAGCAGATATCGTCAGAAAGCTTCCTTCAGCTGGAAGGAGATGGCAGTGTTGTTAGATGGCAAAGATATCATTCATCTTAAGGTAAACTTTGCAACAACTGTACACGTTTAAAGTTCGGAGGTATAAGGAGAAGTGAGTATGGGGTTTTCAAAGGGAGAGTATTTAATAAAATATCTTGTAGATACGGAGCATGAAGAAACTGGTTTTGATATCCAATTTTAAGAGCAATGCCAAACTTTTAAGAAACCTACTTTGCTGTCTCATAAGGCTCAGTTGATTGCTAACTTCGATGCTTTGATGGTCATTTCAAGCTGAGAAAGAACTACCATATTTCTTTAACTGTGCTGTTAACATTAATAATACATCCCATGGTTTTATAATGCACTTAAGCTACACTAAGTTCATGCCACTGTCACACATAGTATTGCTGTGTTCCTTTGACATTTCATAATTTCCTTTGATCTTCTGTGCTTGCATTAATGCAGGTGGCATTGCAGTTAAACAGATTAGCACACCTACCTCTCTGAAAGGTAGGATACCTACCAAAAAATAGACTAGTGGCAGCACAAGACATGGTGTGGGAATGCACAACTGAGATGCAGGAGGAGTCAGTACTGTCTGTTTTTGAAGGTGGTGTAGGTTTACATGGATTTAAGCTGATCCTGAAAATTCAACATGTTTATTAAAAGGTTAGAAGGTGGATCAGAGGAACCAAAAATGCCATGTTCTGCATCTGACATGCTTAAAAGCATAGAAAAACCACAAGTGCTATGTGTCTTGAGGGAATTTTCAAGCTCTATGAATGACCCTACTTTTCAAAGAAAAGCACAGGAAATCTTTGAGTTTTTTTCATGCTTATTGTGTCATTCTTTTCAGAGTGGAGCAAGGGACTTTAAAAACCTTTTTAAAAGATTTTGCCTAAAGCATGGCATTTTTTTTTTTTTATAAATTACCTGAAAGACAATTAGAGAAGATGGGGGTATCTTGGTGACAGACATCTGAGGTCAAAAATTGCCATATTTTCATATAATGAAAAAAAGCCACAAAAAAAAAATCCAAATTAAGGGCTGCACATACAAATATGGAATGGCTGCATATTATGGTTCCATTAAATGGAGTATATTTCTGCTTTCATCCAGGAACAGAGCAGTTGTGGTAGCTTAATGGGTTTTACTATTACAGCATATTTCTAACTGAATGTAACCCTTGGAGTTTTAACATTATTCTCAGTTTTGGGGGCCATTTCCCTTTAGTTCCTGCCAGCAGCTTCATATAGTGAAATAACAAAGTGCTTTAAGAAGCTGGTGTGTTTTACTATACTATTCTCTTACAATCAGAGTGAATCCGTCCCATTCAGGACTTGATGACCAAGCAGCTTTCCAATATAGCTACATAAACTATATCTATAAGGACAGTTCATTTAAATGTATTTTTTAATTTTCTGGAGTTCTGACTTTATAAATTTACATCTTCTATCAGCTGATAGCAGTTTGAGGCCTAGAAGAATATTAACTTGTTTTGTTAATGCTTTTAGATTAACATTCTCATGTCAGTTTTTTTCCTTCTCAAGAACAGAATCTTCTCTGCTCTGGAAAGTGATCCCCTCTTTGCACGTCAACCTGGAGAAGATTTGTGCCATGAGAAATATCAGGAGCTGACATTCCTGCGCTCTAAAAGGCTTTTTGAGTATGAGTTTCTTACTCAGCAAGAGGTCATGGAGAACCCACTAAGGATATTTAATATGGTGATCTGTGTAGGAATGTATGATTGGTCTCCATGTCTCCAGTTTTTCTTACATTGTGGTGTAAGTACAGCTGAAAAGTTATAGAGGTGTATATTAGAATTAAAGTATCTTGTAATACCATAATTCCTTTGCTTTCTGCTGATTTTATTAAAGCTAGGTTTTTTCCCAGTCCTTTATTTCCAAAAGTGTAATTCAATTTAACTGTTGAAAAGAATCAGAGAGATGTGGGATGCAGCTAGTCGATTGCTGAACTCCACTAGAAAACTAGATTGTTAAACTCCACTATTGTCTCCACTAGGATCCCACCTAGAAAGTAAAGGTGGAGCAGCATAGACAGGTACAGAAAGGTATTTTGACACCTAGAGTTCACCTCCTTCTGTCCACTCCTTTGCCTCCTCTCTCAGGCAGCAGCAGTCAAAGAACTTGGTTGTTGGCCTCTATTTGGTGGTTATTTGGTCTTTGCTGCAGATACAGGTATCAGAAACTTCCCTGTCTCTGGGCAGAATTCAGAAGGAACAAAAGCAAGTGTGAAGTTGACCTCAGTTGTCTTGCTGACATCAGAGGCTGGGATTCTGTTAATCGGTTGCTCCCTAGATGAGTCTCTCAGAAAGAATACTTGACATTGCTGGTCAAATAACGTTAGCTGAATTAACTAATTATTCACACAGCAGGGGAGGGCCTGGGAATTTCAGGTTTGTTATGTGAATAACCATCTAGGAAAAAAATGTTACCTTTAAAATCATGTGCTTCTCTGATCTTGAAGCAGCTACCTTCAGTTCCCAATCCCTTTCCAATAAACAAACTAGAATAGTCTTGAGATTTTACTTTACTCAAGGGGAGATAAGTAAGGACAAGTGGAAAGTCAGCTTATTATGCATTTTTAAGAGTTTGTGATGAAAGCTTTTAACAGGTTGGTGCTGTGAAAATTTCAGTCCTCTGAGAGGTCTTTACAAGATCAAATCCTGACTTACTTCCTCCAGCTGTATTCTAAGGAGCAGCTTACTGTGCAGCCCATTTTCCCTGGTGTCTTTAATGAACATCACTGTTACAAATTATTATGCATGCATAATTCATGCTTTCTATCATGGGATCACTGATTTCTTTAATAATTCTCTGTTTTTATAGATATTTGGAGGTGCAATTTTGAGTGCTTCTAAGAGGTTTTCACACCTTCTGGAAAAGATTTATAACATGGAGGTAATTTATTTATCTATGTAATAACTTGTGAGAACTGAGGCACTGCCTGCACCCTTGCTTTGTTTTGATGTCTTTACATACCTAACTACTTCTAAATAATGAAAGAAAAGAACAAGGAGCAGATGGCAGCACTGAACCCTCATTATCCTCACTGCCATTATGCCACTTTCTGGATCTGTCCAAGTTAACGTGCAGGCAAAGTTTGGGAACTTCTCCCAGGAGGCAAAATTGATGACACTACACCAGTTTAGTCTCTGTTTGTGTCCATTAAGAGTATATTCTAGCAAGTTTTTTGTGCTTACACACTGCAACCTTACATATCTATATCATATGCTGTGCAATACATTTGCTTGCCATGATGTTATAAATATTCCATTCTGATGCTGTGAAGAGGAAATTAAAATGTCTTAATGTCTCAGAAACACCACAGAGAGTCCAGTGGCGATTCAGAACCAGGTGCCCTGCAGAATAAGACTATCTGATACAGAAGGAGAAAGTCCTACACTGTGCTGCCTCTGCCATCTGGCCATGTGGGGAACATTCATTCTTAGGCCTGACCCTTTTTGATTCTGCAAGATATGTAAGCACAGCATAGCCAAACTGAGCTTCACGCTGCTTCTGTTGTTCTTTATCACTTCTTTTTTTGCCCACCATTCACCTTGTTTGCATATTTAAGTTTTTGAAATTTTGTGCTTGTCTGTCTGCTTGTACACAGCAATGTACTTCTACATAGCTCTGATTTGATATCCCATGTTAAAAATCAGGATGAATTCTTTCAGTGAGTGTTTGGCTCCAGAAAAGCCTGAGGATATGTATTTGTCAGAGTAATTTGGCCAGAGGCCTTAGTTTATTTTTATTCTCACTTGGGCTTTAAAAGTTTGCTATGAAGAGTATGTACTATGGGCCAAACCAGTCTAGGGTAAAGGATTCCAGGATTCTCATTTCAGCAGCAGCAGACTTCAAGCAGGCAGCATTCCCAAATGCTGCAGAGAGCCAAGAGTATGCATATATTGATCTGATATAAATTTTTCCCCTTCAATAATGCAGACTGTTCCCAATTTTAAAAATTCACAGCCTCGTTCTTTCTCCTCCTAAATTTAGGAGTTCCCAGAACTGCTTGTAATGCAAGCAGACTTGCAAATTTTCACCACACAATAGTTCCTTCAGCCTAGACAGCTGAAAGCTTAGCCAGAGGACGTAATAATCTGTACCTGCCTGAATGAGTCAACCATTAGCAAAGGAAAAAAGATCCTGTTACCCTGCTGGAGGCATGGCATCCTATTCTTAGGGCTGGGCTTGGTTTCTTGTAATTGCTATTTTACTATCCAGTATTTGCAGTCATTTGAAAGTCTTACCATTTGAATTGCTGTAATAAAGTACTCTTGAACCATGGCTTATATTTTGTTATTTAGATTTTTGGATGTTTTGCTCTGACTGAACTCAGCCATGGAACTAATACCAAAGGCATACGGACTACTGCTACGTTTGACCATAGCACTCAGGTCAGTCCTTAATGCACAGGAGTGATGTTTGACACTGTTAGACCTTATTACTTGATAACAGGGTAGAATTATTCAAGGATTTGTTTGATTAACAAGAAAGAATTAAGTTTAACTTAAAATGTAAAAAAACCTAGTCAAATACTTCTATTGGAGTGAAGAGTGTTTCTGGGAAGCTCTGGTTCAAGGAAACCAGAAGAGACAAGCTTCATGTATTGTGGGTGCCTCAATACAGAGGCAAGTCATTCTCCGTTAATTTCTAACAAAAATAAATGGGTCCCTGCAAATAATACAGTTAAAGGTGGGAATTTCAACAGATAAGTCTGCTCCCACACAACTTTCCAGTGTTTTCAAAACAGAAGTCTTCTGCATTAGTATTTTGGCTACTATGAATCAGTGCATTTAATGCACAGAAAACTTTTTAAAAGGAGGAAAGTGAATCCATTCTAGCAGAGCAAAAGACAAGAAACAGTTGTTTATCTGAAGTCAATATTTACAATATATCCAGAATTTTCTCTTTTCTTGTAAAAGTAGTTAATTTAGATTCTTATTGTGATATAAAATCAGGATGGCATTCTTCTCCCTTGTTGTGCCCCTTAAGGAGTAGTTGGATGGGCAAATTAAATGGGCCTTTGTCTTTAAATATGAAGGCTTTATATATGACAATTAGGATTATTTCCTGAGGATCAGAAAAAGAAATATGAAAAGAGATGACTATTGGAGAGACTGAAAGAGCAAAGTAATAAACTGCTCTTTCCATTAAGATACTGCTTTTTTTTTTTTTTTCTCAAATAAATTCATAAACATATAATAAATTAATCAGCAATAAATTCAATCCCAACTTCCTCAGCCTGTCCTCAGCCTAAATCTCTATTAGGATCTTGAAGCTCTGAATTCAGATTTCTTTTATGTTTAGAAAGCACACTGTTTGGAACCTAAGCTATGTCTAAATTTCAGGATTCATGATTCTTCAGAATTCTAACTCCTCATGGTCCCCAGTTGTCAAAAATGGCAAATGTGCTGCCTTTGACACTGTCAGCCTGGCTTCCTTTCCACACAAAACTGCTTCAGAGGAAGGTGGTCCCTGCACAGATTTCAGTCCTCACAGTCCCTCATGGACACAAAGCTCAGCTTAAAGCTTAACCAAAGATCTGGGAAATGCTTCTGAGTCCATTTTTTTTTTTTTTTTTTTTTAACTGCTTACCTGAGCAATTAAAAAGTTCATCTTTTTTAGCTCTAAATTTTCCTCACTGCCTCTATTCTCTCCAAAGCTGAACTCAGGAAGAGTGCCACAGAGCTGTTGGGAGTGGAGTGCAGAGTGAAACCCTTACAGATAATGGATGTTACAAAACATTACATGGTCATGGAAATAAAAAAAAAAAAAAGGCTGTGTGTTGTTTTTTTATGATTTGCTACTCTCATTTGCTGCTTTCTTTCCTGGCTACAGGAATTTATCATCAATACTCCTGACTTTGAAGCAGCAAAGTTCTGGGTTGGTAATATGGGGAAACATGCCACTCATGCAGTTGTGTATGCCCAGCTCTATACTCCTGATGGACAATGCCAAGGATTACATTCCTTTATTGTACAGGTATGGTGGAAATATTGCTAATTCTTTGTTTGTTTGTTTGCTTTCTTTTTAGAGGGAGCAAGTTCAAATTAAAGACTTCCTGTTATGCTGCTGTTTCTATCTGACCAGCAGATTATTTACATCATGCTTTCAACATTTACTGCAATTGTAACATTCTGCTGCTTTTATATGTTTACAGATTTTGTGATCATTGTACAGCCTGTGTTATACTGCTAGTTTTCTGCAAAAGAAAAAACCTGAAAAATTGAAAATAATGTTTTATTTCACTTTATGCAGCTTCGAGATACGAAAACTCTCCTACCAATGCCAGGTGTGATGGTAGGTGACATAGGAAAGAAAATTGGACTGAATGGGTTGGATAATGGGTAAGTCAATCCATTAGAAGGAGATGGTTTTAAGTTGTTGGTATTTCTAAAAAAAAAAAACCCAGATTGGAAAACCCTGATTTTCAGTATCATCTGTATGAATAACCATAGTTTTTCTGCTTCTCTTACTTTTTAGAATATCAAGTGCCACTGTTAAAAACTCCCAAGCATTCTCACAGTCATATATTGCAATAATAATAATGAAAAAAAAACCCACCACCATTAAGTTTTGAGTAAAGATTTTAATCAGCATCTCCACCCATTGGGCTGTAAGCCTTTTAAGTATTTTGTGTGTTGATTTCCAGCCCATGGGAAGGCTAATGGGTGATCCCCAGGCAAGATTTATTGTTAGTAAAGACATAAGATTAGTGAGACCCAGTAGAGAAACAAGGTATCTTGTTTAAACCATGGGATTTCTGGACTAACTGTTCACTGCAGAAGAGAAGGTTAGTTACTTTTTCCCTGTGTTCTTTGTGCACAGTTGAAATAAAAAGTTACAGTGAGAAAATTTAGGAAGAATTCTGCATTAAAACAGCTGTTATGAGAAAATTATCATTAACCCCCTGTATGAGATACATAGCTCTGTGTAAAGACAGAGACCCAAAATAGTAATGGAGGAGTTAGCCTCAAATTTATTTCTTTCTGCTGGTGCAGTTTGTTACAGATATATTAGTTGTCCTTCAGAACATGCCACTGCAGAGAACAGAGTATAGACATCCTGAGATACCCTGCATCCAGATGCAATGGCTTTGACTGGCTTTCCAGGTCATAGGTCTTGTTGTCTGTACCAGGCTTCTCTTGCTGTCCCAAACAGCCTATCAAGGCAAAAAGAACATTAAATTTTATGCTACCTAGCTCATCCACATTGGTGCTCTATTGCTTGAAGGCATAGATGAAAAAAAGAAAAAAAATGCAGAATTTTTTTAGAGGAAAAGTATGAGAAAAGGCCTGGAAAAGAAGGGGATTTGGGGTTTTGGTGGGTGTTTTTGCCCTCATCTGCATTACAAAGTAGTAGCCACCAGATGGCACAGCAGCATGGGCCTGAGTAAGCTAAATGTAATTCAGTTTTATATTTCTGTAGAAATGTTCAGAGTCTGCTGTTTGTTCTTAATTTGCAGCATAGTTTTATGCACAAGATGTGAAAGAAGAAGAGTGTGCTTGTCACATAAAATTGGAATGAACATAATTTTAAAAACCATTTATCACAGAAAGTTCGGGGTAGGAAGGAATCTCTGGTGATCCAGCCCCCAGCCCTCCCTGCCAGAGCAGGTTCACCAATAGTAGGTTGCACAGGATGGGATCCTGCCAGGTTTTGAATGTCTCCAGAGATAGAGACCCCACAACCTCTCAGGGCAGTCTGTTCCAGTGCAGTTTTGTTACCATTACTGTAAAGAGGTTTTTCCTTATCAATTGGTTGAACCTCCTCTGTTCCAGTTTGTGACCATTGCGCCTTGTCACTGGACACCATGGACAAGGGTCTTGTCCCATCCTTCTGATACCCACCTGTAGATATTTATGAGCATTGAGGATGTTCCCCCTCAGTCTTCTCCAGGCTGAATAGACCCAGCTCCTTCAGCCTTTCTTTGTATGGTAGATACATTTCTTAAAATATCAGTAATAACTGGATAATCAGAAAAGAGAATCCACATAATGCACCTGAATAAGGGATCCCAATGACTTCTGTTGTTTGAGGGTTTTCTGGGGGGGAAGGTATGTGTTCATTCTTGTTCAACTACCATAGACATTTGGTTAAATCGGATATATTTCCATGGAATTACACTCAGGAAAAGCAGAGGGAAGATCACAGTCTGGTATCTCTGGTAGAGGTCAGATTTTCTTCCTCACCTTCTTCATGCTAATAATTTTCAATATGGATACAGAGAGTTAGGTTTCTGAACATGTAGGTAGGACACAGGGAAGAAATTCCAGAGCTTCCTTGGAAAATGCCATTGATTTGTGCTGTGTAAGAGAACAGAGTGGGTGATTGTAGTTGTCCTTTCTGTCTTTGGAAGACAATCTCATTTAGCTGAAGGCTGGTTCCCTGCGAATGCAAAGTGTAATGTTTTCAGTAAGAGAATTTCAGAAGTAATGTGGGAATTTTTGCCATGTAAATGCAATTGAGTAGCCTACTCCTTATAAATCTGTCTTTCCAGATAGTTCTCATAGTTTCATAATTGGAATGGCCAAAAATCACATGTACATGTTAGTCTTTGTAACTTCCATTATCCTGAAAAAAATACAGAATCATCTTAAAATATTTTAAAATATTTTTCTTTCTCTCAGTCTTTTCCAATAATTTGTGTAATCAATACATATGTAGTTAAAAACAGAACTCATATTTTTCTTACAGGGAGTTTAGACTGGTGTTGTGTTGTGTTGTGCCACCAGGGGATGCAAGTGCTTCGGTCTTAGTTTTTAGAATGTCGAAATGCCCACCTGTTGCTCGTGCTTTGACAGTCTTTGAAATGTGCTTGTTCACTGAGGTCTCAAAATGGAAGTTGCTGAGGAAAAAAAAAGAATGATTGAAAAAAAAAAAAATTGGTATTGTTTTCAATAAAATACTTGGCAAGGATAAAAGGAGGGGTGTAAAGCAAGAGTTTTGTGGTTAATTTGTGTTTCTGTCTCTTTGTTTTATGTTTTTTGTTTGCCTTGGCTAACGTACCAAAATCACCCATTAAGTGCAGTGCCCATCAGTAAAAAATTGCCTCTGAATCAGTGGTGATCCAGTTTCATGTTTAGTTGTAACTAGCAGCAAATTGCTGCTTTCCCCACTTCAGGAATGATGCCCAACAGAATCTGAGTGGGGAAGAGTTTGAAAATCAGTTACAACTGTTTCTGAAATGGTGTTTAACAGGCCTGTCTTTGTAAAACATGCTCTGAACTCATTCAGCTGCAGACACTGATAAGGTGTATACAGTTAGTGAGCAGACAAAACCTACAGTAAGAAAAAAGCTAGTGAGATGAAGCTATCACAGATACAGCAAACCACTGCCAGACAGAAAGCTATTTATTTTAACTGAATTGGTTGTAGAGGGAAAAAAAGATCTTTCTGGGAGAAGTATTGTTAGCTCTAACTATAATGATGGACTTCGGAAATCTGAAGTTTTTTATTAGCTGTTCAACAGTCTTTCATGCACAATTAAAATGTGATTAATCTCCACACATGCAGCATGCTAATGTACTCAGCATGTTCTCCAGCAATTACTGAGGCCAAATTCAGTTTTCTGGATACTGAAAACAAAAGAACAGAAACCACCCAAGAGAAAGTGGGTGACATGGACTTACTGGTCAGAAAAGCACTAAATGGTGTAAAAGAATCTCTCTCTCTCTTTTTTTTTTTTTTTTTTTTTTTTTTTTTTTTTAATTTTTATTTTCCCCAGGTCCTGAAAGCCCTCATTACAATTCCTTATATGTTGGTGAAGATGGCATACCTCACACAGCCTTCAGGCTGTTACAGTTGACTTTTAAATGATTAATTAATTTTTATTATTTTGTTACTATGCCAGTATCAGTGCCAATAATATGTTAAGATTCTGCTACTGCCAGTTTAATAGTAGAGCAAATGAAAGTCTAGTCCTTCAAAGGGTGTTTCTCATGTAATATTTATCCTTTTTGTTCTTATTTGGACTTTTCAGTGGCTGCAGTTACTTCACTAGGAAAATAGGAGCTGTAGTACGTGGTTGAAGCCTAAATAATCTCTTGGAGTTTGATTTGACAATCTGAAGTGGTAGTTCGGGGAGGATAATTTCTATACTCAGCTTCTTTAGTTGTTTTTTTCTACTCCCACACTGCTTGTTTTGTTGTGCTGGGACAGACAGTTGTGGAGCTGTGTAGGGGACTCAGCTAGGGATCTGGAACTGCCTGAAAAATAATATGACAAAAAACCCACAATAATTTGGCTGTCTTCAAGCAGATCATTTGTCATGTCTGGTTCACTGCAAGGACACAGAAGTCTGATCCAGTATAGGGATATGTGTAAGAAAGCAAGTGTAGAAATCAGTCCTATGTCTCAAACAAATAAGCTTGTGCTTGTTTTATGTTCTAATTGTCCAGCAGTCTCTTACCAGAGTCCTAAACAAAGCAATTGTAAAGGTAAAAAAAAGTTTAAAATACTTGTACTTATATTATCTGAATACTGTAGTACCATCAATCCTTTAATCCTGGTGAAGAGTGCTGCTTTCACAGTTAAACCAAATGTTTTGCATGTATCTTGCATATTTGCTATGTAAATCAAAATGGTGATTTTTCTCATGCAATCATTTATCTTTCTGTGTCTTGCCCTCTTAGTTTCTACAGTCAAGGTTAGACAGACACCATCTGGGTACACACAGTCCTGTGCACATTGCTAAGGTGCTGAGGAGTGCTGCTGCCTTGTTACCCACAAGTACTGCAAAACTCTGTAGCCATAGCCAGGTCATGCTGACAGGCACTTGGTGGTAATGGGGAAGGGTAACTTCTGATCTGGGCATGCATTTTTTTTTTATCAATCACAGAAATACAGCCTCACATCTGCAGTGAAGTTCAAACACCCTTTTTTGCTTCCTTTATTCCTAAGTCAGCTCTTGACAGTTGCAGGAGGTTGCATATCCAGAACTCCTTGCAAGGCTGGCACTTAGAATGTAAGAACTGTAGGGTGAGTGAATCTTTGTGTGTCCATGAAATCCATTAGGATAGGATTAGGAGCCCTATAAAATGCTCTGTTGTTTTATCATTGCTATTGAGTGTTACTGTTAGAGTAACACTCTTGGATTAGAGCCTCAATAGTAGAAACTAGAGCTAAAATATTGCCATGCAGTTTTCCCCAGCTTCTCTGTAACTCGAGTTTCAGTCTGGAATATGTTGCTGTTTCCTTCTGTTTTTCACCAAATCTCTGAAGTGTTATTCTTCCCAGGGTTTACTGTATCCCATAAACAGTCATAAGACTGCTTGACTCACAGCCTTCCAGTGCAGTTCACCTGCTTTCTGTGTCTGGCTGGAAGGACTGAAGGAACTATCAATGCACCATTTCTAACACAGTCAATAACAAAAACTGTCAGGAAAGGCATCTCTGAAATGTACCAAACCATCTTTGAGCTATTTCTGCTATAGGTGACAGCATATTAATTTAGCACTAGCAAAAGGACCTGCTCCAGCTGCTGCTTTTTATCATCATTGCTGCACACCAGATGAATTATGTTGCATGATTTGAAGTCATTCAGATAAATTGTGCTTGAAATATTCCCTTAACTACTGGCCAAAGAACTCAAACAAGAATGCTGCTATTGGAATAGCACTTCATTCTTCTCAGCTAATCTAGGTAGGAAGCTGTGCAGTACAGCTTTCAAACTGTAGGCTACATGATGCAAAATTGCATGTTGCTGTAGAACCCTATGATAGATATTTAAAGTGACAGCTATCTGTCTCTGCTGAGAGGTTCTCAGCTCAGTCAGACTGTTTGCTATGCAGAAGAGGCCCTAAGTAGAATAGCTTTCAAACCTATGGTCTTGTCATCACTGTGTGAAATGTAGCCATTTTCCAAACTTCCTGGTATATGATATCCCCATGACTCTATACACAATTCCATTATTGCAAGTTTTTTCTTCAATTCTTGAAGGGGATTTTGTACCCTAAATGCATTGACAGATGTGGTCCATGCCTATTTATTATGCTTTCTAGGTAATAACCATTAGAAATGTGATCACTGATTTCATTAAATCTTACTATTTATTTTAGTATGTTCCAATATCAAGTTCAAATTGGCCAGTATGTCTAACAGTTTCAAATAGTGAAGTTCTTGGAGAAAGAGTGAAACAGGAGTTGGCAATGATCTCACAAGATTGCCTGACTCCAAGATCCTGTAAGGTTCTGCTTTTATTTTCAACTCTAATACTTACAGACAATATATCGTATTCTTTACACATGGGGGTTTTTTTCTGTGTGATTTTTAATTGCTATTTCTTTCTTGCTTGCTTCTTAACATTTTTGCTATCTTATATGCATTTATTTTGATAGCAACTTAGAGAAGGAAAAGGCAATAATGTATCTGTAATGGACAATATAAAAAGGAAAAGTCTAAACTTAAGTTATTTGAAATAATTTTGATTCTAAGAAAATAGATTGTCATGTAGTGATGAGAAATAACTATTCTGTTCACTAGATTTGAAAAAAGTTGTAAGAAGAGTACATGTGGTTTTAATCAATATAATTATAGGTAATGTTTTATGTGGTACAGAATTATCTACATTGTTTTTATGTTGGACAGATTATAATAAAACTCCCTGTGAAATTTTTCACTCTATCCAACAAAAAACTTTCCCTAGATTTAACTGTTTGGAATTGCATCACAACAGGTGAAAGTGGGTAAAATTGTTTAGGTCCTTTTGGGAGGCATGTAGTTTGGCACACATCTGCCACTTGTTCAATATTAGTATGCTTGAATTTTCTAAAAATAGTTTGTGAGTATATAGATTTATATATAAGTACTTTTTTTTTTTTTTTCCATTTAAGAACTCCAGAGTTTCAAGTCCATATCAGTATAAATAATTTTATATAACTGTACAGCTTTGCTGAATGAATTGAACTAATCACTATAGTGTAAAACACAAAAGGACAAATTGCCATCTTGTTTATTGTCATTACTACAATGAATCTTACACACAGGACTAAACATGCTCCATGTATTTGTAAAGAAAACCCTAGGAGCTGGAGCTCTTTGAAATTTCTTCCTAATCTGTCCCAGAGGTTGTATCATCTCTCTGTTGGGTCAACTGTTCCTTTAGTCTGATTGATTCCAGTTTCTATCACCCTTTTAGTTTCTTGAAGATGATATTTTGTTTTATTCTATGTATCTTTTACTACTTTAGAGGGATACTTTGCAAACATCCCTGAAGCGCCCATACTTGCATAGCTCAGATTCATTAAATTCTCAGTTGCTCTAGTGGCTTATGAAGAACAGCCAAAGCTGAGCTGCCAAGCTGCTGTGACTGGAAGGTGTCATATAAAGATAAGTTTTCTTCAGTAGCAGGTGTCTGCCTCACTGCTGGAACACATCTGTAGCCTTTTGCCTCATGTGTGCTCTTTTGCCTACGTAAGCTCTTAGGAAGAAGAACCTTCTTGTAGTTTTATGGCTGTACAGTAACAAGGAAAAGAGAGTGCTAAACTAGGGACTTATACTTTGTGATACTGTAATTAAAGTATTGAGTAATACTAATTAAAAGCACTCAAGTTTGGTCTAACATGCATACTACTACTGCCTAAAAATATTGGAGTTGCTATACAGTGTTAGTTGTGATGGATTTTATTTGGGATATAGGGAGCAGAGAATACCAATTTACAAAAGAAAACTGTTTGTAATTATGTATTTTTTTATTTTCAGTGCTACAAAAAATATTTACAAAGATGGCAATTGGATTTTTTAAAATTCTAAGTTTTCCTCTGTTACAAAGTGGTGTTGCCTCACCAAAGCTGGCACTTAATAAAGCACTCTTAACATCATTAGGGCCAGTAAGCAGCTGGTTGTTGGCTAGGCTTGCATGCTGTTCTCTGTGGCTAAGTCCAAAAATACTGTGTACCTCTAAGGCTGAATAAATTCACAATGCAGATATGTTTCCTTGGAAATACCATGTAATTTTAAAGAACATGCAGCAATGCAGCCCTGATGTAATTTATTAATGTGAAAGACCTGGCTCTCGTGAGCATTATTAAATAGATCAGCCTGTATTGGCAGGAAAAATGAATTTACTTTGATTACAAATGCAGCTTTTCAAGTGCTATTAGATACTGAGATACTAATGAGTGGAGCTGATACTACTGCTAGTGTGCCATTTGGGAGAAAGAGTTCATGCACCTTCTTCCTGAGTAATATGAATACTCAGGACACTGTTTATTCTGGGAACTTCCTTCTTATTGCTGCTAAGGGTGCCACAGTTTAGAGCAGGTTATCTTGCTCTTCCTTTTTAAGGAAGAGCATACCAAGGAACAGAAATCCTAGCTGGAGTTCAAACAGGAAAATTCTCCACTTTATTCCTTCTGAGGGCATTGTTTCAGCTATGTCCTCATTTATATTACAGTATGATGAATGATCCTCACAGATCTGTATTTTAGGCTCATAAAAATATATAGTGTTTCTGTTCCAAAGTGGTCTGCAGACTGGAATGAACTGACAGCACTTCAGTGGAGCACATGGTTCATCAGAATTGATTGTGGCAGGAAATTATTAATAGCCAGAATGTTCCAGTCAGGTACCAAGCAGGAGAAGGAAGCTGTCCATCTTCCCAAGCTTCTCAGTAGCTGAGATATGCTAAGTGACTTACCTGAACTCCTGCAGATTAGAATTCAGTCTCTGGGCTGTTGGTGAAAGTGTCTCAAACTGTATGTGAACTCTAATAAGTCACTTTACCTGTTCCTACCCCCAAACAGAATACACTGCTAATCCTTCCATTAGTTGTTTACTTCCTTAATGATGACACTGCTGAAATGGTCTTCTAGAATCAGTGAGGTGTTTGGATCTTTTTTGGAAGCATTATCTTTTTAAAAACAAAACAAGAAACAAAAACAAAGCACAAAACAAACTGAAGAGCTACAGCAAATAGTTTCCCATCTTGAATTTCCTCTGCTTCCCTGAGTCAGAAAATGTAGGTATCCCCAGGCATACTCTCCTAAGATTACCCCCATGGCTTGATGGGCACTGTTGTCAGTTCACTGGCATGCCTGAGATCATTGTGCACTGGTGCCCTTGTTGTGACCTTTTTTCTGTAATGTAGACACTGCAGAATGTGGCACAGAGGATTTTACATTGTTTGTGTATTTGTTTAAACAGATTTGCTGTGTTCCACAATGTGAGGATACCTAAAGAAAACATAGTGAATATAGCTGGAGATGTCACAGCTGAAGGGAAGTACTCAAGTTCAACCAAGGTACGAAGCAAGGTTTTGTTTCATTAATACGGTTCTTTAAATATACAAAGGTAAGTAGGTTAAGAGCTGGAGCACGTTGGGAAGTGCTAGATAGCTGGACTTAAATGAGGCTGTTAAAGATCTCACATGAGGTAGTCAGAATGCTGGTATTTTGAATTGCGTTTTAGAGATGACTCAACTCACCTTACTGATTTCACTGACTTCTTGCTCTTTGCACTACCCCAGTGCTCACAAAATAATTTAGAAATTTGAGTCTTGCTTGAACACCTTATCTGACTTTGTCAAGAAGTAAAATTGGCCAACCCTCTGGGCTGCTGATCGTGCTGCAGGAGTTGTATCTTTCTGGGAGATGTAAATGAAATGTTAGCCTCACCTTTCAGTCTGTGCCTTTCATTCATCTAGGATGCTAAAGAGCGGTTCAGTGCAGTTCTGGGATCCTTGTCCAGTGGCAGAATTCTGATCACAGCAATTTCCACGACCAATTTAAAGCTTGCCTTATCAATAGCCATTCGCTTCTCTGCAGTTCGCCATCAGTTTGGACCAACTGATGATGAAGAAATACCTGTTCTGGAATACCAAACACAGGTAAATATTTTGGAATTCGTATCTTCAGACATTTATGTAGTGAAACTCAGATTCAGAGGCACTAGATTAGAACAGCAGCGCTGAAGCTAGTGAAATCAGAGTTGACATTCTAGTCCATTCCAACCCAAGACCTTCTCCTGGCAACATCTTGGAACAGCAAACCCCAAAATATTCATATTTCCCTGAAGTATCAAGAAGCATTTGTCTTTTATAATAGTAACCTTTTCAGAGAAAAACTGTCTGCTATGCACATGTGAAAGTACTGCAGATGTAGAAGCTATTTGTTTAAAAATGTCAGTGCCTCTTTTGCTGCTTTGCTAATTTTCTCTTTTTTTAGCCTCTAATCTTTCTGAGTATAGAACTCAGCTCATTGTGGTGAAGTCTTAAGATAGCACTTACTTTGAAAGGAATATAACCAATGTTTATCTGCAGATTATGCAGATGAAATAAACCCTTTTGCTCTGGAAAAATAGAACAAGAACTCGAAAAGATTTCATGAGTTTCTACAAACTGGCACAAGATGCCTTCTTTCCACCTTTTCTTGGTAAAGCAGGCTCTCATTTCCACTATTCTTCAAGTTTCTTAGTTTTTCTCAGTTTTGCCTTGTTCTGCAGGCTGTGCTTGCTGAACCACATAGTCTCTTCTTGCTCTACCACAAAAGCTTTCTGAAGTAATTTCTGTTTTCCTTCATGGGCTCTGAGTTCAATGGTGCAGCAAAAATGCTTTTTTCCTTGCTTCCCAGCCCTGGCTTTTTTTTTCACAGAATGGACTCAGCACTAACATACATTCAACAATGAACAAGCAGGTGAAACAGTTACATCCTCTACCATGTTGGTGCAGCACAAACATATGAATCATGGCTGGCCCTGGCTTGCCAGACCTTGTATTAATACAAGGCAAAAATATCATTGGTCCCCCTAGCTTCAGTGAACTTCAGCACTGGTTTGGCAGAATGTTTATCATTAATTCATAAAATGCATGAACTAGAATAACATTACTGTAGCTTGTGTATAGAGGAGTTAGAATTAATTATGTTTATAGGTAATTATTGTTAAGGTCTCTTCTCCATCAGGCAGTTTTTCAATTTGTTGAACAAAGTATAAAATGGGTTGGTTTAATGTTATGTGATAGTTACATCTATATAACTGTAAAATAAGTATATAATTGTGCAATCAAATCTATTTTTTTATTCTAGCAATGGCGTCTTCTTCCTTACCTGGCTGCCACATATGCCTTAGATTATTTCTCCAAATCCCTGTTTGAGAACTTTGTAGAATTTTATGCAGGCTTATTGACAAAGCAGAGGAGTCAGAGACAGGTGAGATAGTTGCACATTTCTTCTTCGCTGAATTCTTATTCTATTAAATTGGAAATTGTTAAATGAAGGACCTACTTAGAAGTCTTAGCCCATCTTACAATCAAGAGTGTTGAAATGTTGAAATGTCTCAGAAATATGGGACATACAAAGTAATGATTAAAATTACACTCAGAAAAGCATGGAAATTAGTTTTGATGGCATGGTTAAAGTTTTACTGGTTTCTGTGGGATTTGATGTGATGTTCCCTTGCACAATAATTATCATAAATATATGATGATAATGCAAATTCAGCTTATAACTATTGCAAATTATACTGCAAGGGGCATTTATCAAAGACCTGAAATTAGACTGTTCTTATTTCCTTCACACACTCTGTGAGTCTGGCTTGAGTTTGCAATTCATATTGATGCATTAGGATGAATATTTTTTGAGAAAAAAGTTAAAACTTCCACGTCTAACTGCTTGATTTCTTATTCACAATCAGAACACTGGAAGTCATGCCTTTACAGAAGAAATAGTTTGATTAATCTGACTCTGTACAAGGACTGATTCTCAATCAAAATACTGCAGAATTATGGGTTATAGCATAGATTTTATTTATTTTAAAATGTTTTGAAAATATCAATTGTTAGGGCCTGCATATTGGCTGTTTATTGCTCAGATCTCACTTAAACATTCAGCTAAAATAAAGCTCATGTAAGAGTTGTGTAATAATGTCTGGGTATTCAAATTTCTCCTCTTTGCACAAAGATCAGAAGAAACTGTTCTATTTTATTTAACCTAATATTTTATCTCTGGATGTCTCCAGTGGAGTCACTAATCTTACACAAAACAATGGCTATCAGAAAAAAAAATTGTGCTGGAGAAAAGTCTGATTGTTAATGATGTAATCCTTATGAGGTCCTTTTGTTCTACAGGAGATCTTGGAAAAAAAAGACAAAATACCACAAAAAAACCCAAGCTAACCAACCAACAAAAAAACCCCACCAACAAAAAAAGAACAACCCAATCAGGGACTCTACTCTTAAACAAGTTTTGGTAGTAGCAATGCAGTATCTCCAGAAACTGTAATTCCAAACACATTTTTAAAGGAAAGCCAACAGAGTTAGTGTAAATGCAGGCTACTGCCATTCTCGGGAAATTGAGAGGATACATTTAAGTTTTTCTGCTCTGCAAAACTAATGCTTGGAAAATGATGAGAACCATGTAAGGCAGTAAGTATTTTAAATACCCTTTGCTGATGAGAGAGAGGGATTGCTCATGTCACAGAGGGGACAGAAGCTTTCTCTGGTCATGCCACCTTCAGCCACCTGCCTCTCCATTTTTGAAGGAAGAGGCTGGCAGGCAGTGCCAGCTGGCACATATCAGCTATGATGAACCTATGTGTTCATTACCTGGAACAAATTATTACTATCCTATGTAAGATAGAGCTAAAGGTTTTTCAGTTGTGGTGAGGTTTTTTGTGGCAGCAAATACTACACTCTGCCCTTACATTAATCTCAGAAAATTCTACGTATGTTTTGCCAATTACTTATTTCTTCATTAGAAAGCAGTACACTATGGCTTTAACTGGTCACAGACTTATTTTAAATAAAAGTTATTACTTGTAACTTGTTTTTCACACAGACTGATTTGGGACGTGAGATTCATGCTTTATCTGCTGCCAGCAAACCATTGGCCTCTTGGACTGCTCAGCAGGGAGCCCAGGAGTGCCGAGAAGCTTGTGGAGGACATGGTTACCTGGCCAGTAAGTTACAAACTACTGCATGCACTGATAGAAACAGAATGGCTGTCACTATCTTCTTTGGCTGATGTTGTGTCATGGCATCTGAAATTTATAAAATATGGTTAGAAGGTTTTTTTTCCTCATATCCATTTTCTAAAGTTTTATAAAGTTTGTTTTATACACCAAAAAAAGGCTAAACCTTTGCCATGTCTATACCAGCATTTGGTCAGACTGCACATGTGATTCAGTCTCAGTTCCAAAAATAAAGATTTAGACTTCATAGACGAAAACTTCATCTTGTAAGATGAGTTCCAAACTTTTCTAAAATCTTTATAAGATACTCATTTTTGTAAGCTAAACAGTGAACTTTCATGCTTGTTTGTTGGTAACAATAGCTGCACGTACAGGAACAGACAAGTCTTACTTTGTCACAGAATAATTATTTCATCCCTCTTAGCTTCTATTAATACATTTCAATTTATTAAATTGTGCACTTGTTCTTACTAAGTGAATCGTCTGGGTGAAATCCGAAATGACAACGATCCAAACTGCACATATGAGGGAGATAACAATGTCCTGCTTCAGCAAACCAGCAACTACTTAATGAGCTGGATGAATTGCATAAGAGGTAAGTTTTCATTGTGGAATGCTATGGTGGATCCATCAGTGTGTATTTAATGGAATTAGGAGACAATTTCACACTGAAAGGAATAGACAGTCATTTAATCATTGTATTGAGCATGAATAATGTGCTGCAGGCTCCGTCACATGATACATTCACAATACACAGGTATTCATTGCAATATTCCTTCTCCCAAGTCATGCAGAAGTTTGCTAGATGTTTTGCCATGCCTAATCCTTGAGAAGTGAAGTTTAGTTCAATGGAACCACTTTCTAAGTCTGGGTACCCTCTGCTCATTGTATTTCAATAGTTCGTATCACCTAACTTTGTAGCAAGATGCATCAATACCTTTTGTGGTTCACTAGATAAATGATTTTATTTCAATTTTCTAGTGTCAGGTTTCACCAGCATCCTAAAGAACTGGGAAACTCAGCTGTAGGCATTGAATTTTATGTGGCTGATAGGCTGATACCAGGTTTTTTCAGCACTTGTCCACTAGTCCCCATTTGGCTGGATTAGGTGCAATAAAATAAATATTATGGCCTAATTGGATCTGGCCTATCAAGTGTATGCATGGCTTTGTAATAGGATTATGGTTCCAAAGAATCTGATTTACTTTCTCATAAATTGTTTTTTTTTTCTTTTGTATTTCAGATAAAGCTCCCATTGAATCCCCCTTTGGAACAATAAACTTTTTGCAAGACTACCATCATATCCTTGGCTGGAAATTCACAGCCATTAGTGCTGAAGATTGCATGGACTCCTCAGGTAGCCTTCTACTGTTGTTAAACTGATTCTAGAATCTTAAATTCCTTTCCAGAGGAAAACATCCAGAGACTGAGATTCAACCTCTGCTACTTATTAGATACTTGTCATATTACTAGTTACTGACTTTCTTTGTTTCATACGTTTCAATTTACTAAGAACATAGTTTACATTTCAAAATGTGTCCTATTGTCTCTCATCTCAGTTGTGGAATGGAGGATAGCATCAGAAATTTTTCTTCCAGTAACATTCTCTAAAATAGCATTTGTGATCTGGGTTTTTTTACCACCATATTGTTTCCAAGTGAAACTGTTTTAAGGGACATTGAATGCCTCTACCTTGTATCAGTAGGGGCAATCCTTGTATTATTCATTAAGAAGCCCTGGAAGTGCTTTGGAAATACCCTGGAATGGCTCAAAGTGCATCTGCTTTTGAAAGTTGCTTGAGGTTGCATAGACAAAAATTAGTAATGTTGAAAGAAAATTTCCTGCAGTTTTCCTGGCTTCCTCTGCTGTAATCAAGTATGACATTAGATAGCATTCCCACTTCTGTAGCACTGTGAGCCCAGACTGAGCCTTGGAGGCAAAAAATTAACAAATGAGCAGATAGTGAGAAAGCATTGAGTAAAAATGAATCTGTGAAACTGAGAACATACTGGGGGAAGAAACTCTAGCCTTAATGTAAGGGACAATCAAGTTGATTCCTAGAATTCAGTAATCACTTCTGTGCTCAAATAATTGTAACAAAAAGCTGAACTTTGGATAGTGATGAATAGTACCAAGTGAGGTAGTATCATGGGGCAAAATCTGGAGAATTTCAAAACACAAGAGATAATGAGAAAAAGTCTAGTTCAGAAGAACTGATTGTTTTCTTCTTCATTATATGTCTCCAAATTGTGAAATCTAGCAGAGCACAAACTGATACCTAAGCACATGTTCGCTCCTGTCTTGTAATACCTACTGAATCACACTGTAATTCTTAAAATATCTGAATCTGTTGATTGTTCCATTCTGTTAGAAACTGGACTATGAATAGGTGCCTAAATTTAGGCAGCTTGTGAACACTTGCTATTACTCAAATAATATCTTGCATTAAATCTTAAGATAAGACACAAGCAGCAGGATTCAAACAAGGATTTTATGTGGAAGCATTTTTTCTTTGATAGTTCCAGATATCTCTAAAAATATAACACAAGGGGGTTATATTCAAATGCAGGTCATTCAGATGCACTATGTTAGATATCATGCACTTCCAGGACTGTCTTCTCTTCTTGTATTCTCAGAAGGCAGATTACCTTGCAGACCTAAGGTTTAATATGGGAAAAAAATAGCAAGCCAAAGAAGTCTGACTGAGTCAGAAGTCTAAACTGAGCTGTGCATGTACCTGGTCTTTTAGCTTGGGGTCAGTTGGCAGTAGTGCAGGGTCAGGCATGGTGTAACTACACTGTACAGTTACAGTCTGACTAGGTGATCCAGTTGTTATTTATTGCATCTGCAGCATGTCATGTTAATGGGCTGATGTGTTAACACTTTCACTTTTCATCTTAGGTAACAAAAACTGAGGCTGCAGTAGAACCTGCATGTGACTTCTTGCATTATGAATGTGTATTAAGAATTTTGGGGTTCTCTCTTTTACAGTTCCTTTAGCAGCATATCAGTGGCTGGTTTGCTACCTGCTCCGAGAAAGTGACCTCAAGCTGAGCAAGGAGAAACAGTCTGGGAGAAGTGATTTTGAGGCAAAAAACAACTGTCAGGTAGTATTTACTTATTTCTTCTGAGTTTGTCAGAGCCTGTTAGTTTTGTCTTCTTGTGTCATGAAGTACAATTTCCTCAAGCATAAAGCAGCAAGTCAAATAAGTGATAAAGCCTAATTCTTGTCCATGTGCATGGTATTGAACATAACAGCAGGAGGACATTACCATCAGCAGAAGTCTTCCAGGGTGTATTTCGCTTCAGAAAAGCTGCAGGCATGTGCTGGGTGATGCCTATAACTTTGGTAATACAAATTCTGAAGACTAAGTATGCTACTATTAAATCTAGTGCAGCATCTGATTATTAAATCCCCATCTACTCTTGTGGTCGAATATATCCTGTAGGAAAGAACCTTCCTCTGGCAGGTAGGTAAACTAGATGACCTAATAGGTCTTTTCCATCTCTAATTTCTGTAATGCAAAGTACTCATGAAAAATACCAGACTGACAGCACTGGAACCTGAAAAGGAAACAGTGACAATCTGTGTATAACAGATCCACTCTCACCAGAGAGTTTTAACAGCTAGGAATGGCTTAATTCCACATTTCAGTGTACATACCCAAACTCCCCAAATTCTGCCATTACCTCTGTGGGAAAAATTGGCTCACATCTAAGGAAGGGACACTTGACATTTGTCACTCAGGAGAGGTCTGTTCCCAGAAAAAGGTTGGTGTCATTTGTCTTATCTCTAAGCTCATTTAAAAAAATATCAGGAAGGAATATTCAACTCTGCACCTAGAAAGAGCCAGCCTCTGTTGGCTTCAACAAGAGATGCTGTGTGAGAAACCATTGGTAGAGTGGAGGAAATCTTTCTTGGTTTTAATGTAAAAGGAGCTTGTTAGAGAAACTTCTCCATGTCACATTCAGAATGGGAACTGCCATAAAATCAAGTCTAATTGCCTGCCAGTTGGCCAGCTCTTAGGGCACTGGTGCCAGTGTGTTAAGAAAGAATGGTTTGCACAGAAGTATGGAGGTTCTTTTCTCTTTTGTGTTTAAATGTGCTAAAATTTAAAGATACGTAGGCACACAACTGTTTTTGAGGTAGGCATTGATATGCCATAGGTCATTAGTTTCTTTCTCCCTAAATTTATCTTCAGGACAGCAGGATTGTGGCTTTTGCGTTTTTTAAATGGTATGCCTCAAAAGCATCTGAAAATTATTTATAAGCTGTGTTTTAAAGATATGTACGTTTTTGATTTAAAACTTTCCAGGCATGAAGAAGAACATTTCTGTCAGCCCAGTGGGTCTCTAGGATGTAATATTTGTTCTTGCTATGAGAGATCTAGATTATCCCTAGGTTTTTTTTGGTTTGGGAATAGATTGATAGAAGCAATACAGAAGTGCAAGCAAAGATAAAGAAAGTAATAGAATTGTAGAGGAAAGAAATCAGGAATTAATTCTTAATTCTTCTTTTTTTCTGAACATACTGCAATGTATTGTAATCCAAAACCAGAATCCAGACATGCTAACATGATCAGATTTTTATTTATTATTTGAAGGGACTGTAATGAGTTTTCAATAGGTAACTGAAACACTTGGAAGATTCTATCCTCTTTTAAAACTCTACTTAATGCTAAATAAATATAAACTTACCTTTATCTTCTTAAAGTTCTATGGGTTTATTAATGAACTGAAAGTCAGTGAAACTGATTTTGTGTGGTCTTCTCTGATGTAGCTGTTTGATCCCATGCAGTCTGGATGCAGCTGTCAAACTACACTGGTACCAGGCATACACCCTGTGCTACCTATGGATTGGTACTGGAGAGCACCCAAACTGAAAAATGTTATTTCTAGGACACATTTCATGACTAACATTTGCAAAAGACATTTTAGAAAGAATTTTCTCCCAGAGCTCCTGCTTAGATGTTCTCTAATCTCAAGCTAGATCAGCAGATCGAAGTCAACAGGTCTCTACAAACTTCAGCAGAGCAATGCCATTTTGCACCAGCTGAGCATTGGTTCCTTGTATTTTATTACTTGGTGTCCTTCTTTTCTGTTTCTTAAGGTGTACTACTGCAGGCCATTAGCCATTGCTTTTATTGAACTGACAGTCTTACAAAGATATCATGACTACACTCATGATCCCAACATACCATCTACTCTGCAGCCAGTGCTTAAGAATCTCAGTGCTCTCTATGGACTCTGGTCTTTAAGTAAACATCTGGCTGTGCTCTACCAAGGTGAGATCAGCTTCCTGAATGTCCTGTGCATGTTACTTGATACATGTCCTAACTCAGCAGGAGGAGAGAATCATTAGGATTTAGATAAGAGCATTATCATTCTGGATACAAAATTTTGAAAAAAAAATCGTTTTCGGGACCAGGAATCTGGAGTGACAAATTACCCAGTAGATTCTCTCTTAGCTCAGAGATGATGGAAGGTTCACAAGTTTTGCTGTGTTCCAGTGCCTGGGGTGAGAGGATGCTGTTGGACAGCAAGATGCTTTGATGTAGTTGGTTAATGCAAAAGGCTCAAAACATCTTAGATTAACGGGTTTGCAGTCACCTCATTAATGAAAGACAATTGACCAAATTCCACTGGAGCATCTATTTAGTCTCTTGAATACTGAACTGATAAACTCTGATAAACTGATAATCTTTTTCAAAAGGATTGTATCAGTGTAATCTTAACTGACATAAGCTTCTTTGTAAATTTATTTCTAGGTGGCTATGCTTCAGGTGAGCAAGCTGGTAGATTTACACAAAATGCTATCCTGGAGCTCTGTTACAGGGTAAGTCTAAAATATTGGTTTTTGTTATGGAATAATAATATTGTATAGAAATACTAATAAAAAGGGATATTTTATTTATTCTGTACTTCAAGGGGTAAATTACCAGGGTATTACATTAATAGTTTCTCAGTATCTTACTGTGAAGCTTAGTAAATCATTGAGCCTGAACCTAGTCCTAGTACTTTATTTATCAAAAAAAAAAAAGAAAAACAATATCTCTTACAATATAACACCTAGTCATTTGTGGACTTGCATTTTCATTGGAAGGCCAGTGAATTGATACAGTCCAGTTCTATTCATTTCTTTATTGTGTTAGCTCATTAATTTTTTTTTCTCAACACAAAAGCTTTTCAAACTGGATTATATTATTTGCAGGTAAGCAAAATTCCAAAGAAGAATCTGGATGTTAGATTTTTAAAGTTCAAAAATATGTGTTTGTGTGTGTAGACTCTACCATCTTGGCTAAAATGTGTTTTAGAAGCTATAAGGAAAGAAGAAAAACATGTAAAGAAAAATATAAAATACAGTCTCTTTTGGAAATTATCCCATCATGAAAAGCAAAATACATCTAGACTCCTTATCATGGATTTATTTTGAATTACCAGTAGCTGGTACTTTGTGGAATTGAGCCATAGACAATGGAAGTTGCCAAATGTATATCTTTCATTTTTAAACAGTTGAAAGATGATGCAGTTGCCCTGGTTGATGTCTTTGCTCCTCCTGACTTCATTCTCAACTCTCCCATTGGTAAAGCTAGTGGAGAGGTAAGAAAACCTGTTCTAAAATTTGTCAAGTTTAATCATTAAGAAGGATATTGCCTCTAAATAGCCATAATGCATTCAAACTTCAGTTAATTATGAACTGCCAAATATTGATAAAATTTTATTTTTGCAGAATTTACTTTCTATGTACTTTTTTTTTTAACCATTCCACATAAAATTGCAAATTAAGATAATTCATTAAAAGTCTGCTTTTGAGAGAGGATTTCCTTATGCTCAGATTGAATAGTTCATACCTGTGAGAGAAGTTATGCTACTTTTCAGTAATGTGTTGAAATAAATGTGAAGTCAGACATGCATGAGCCTTCTCAGACACAGTCTTCAGCTTTGACAGAACAAAGTCTCCAGATGTCTGCCTTTGATAATACAACTCATGCCAAGTTGAAAAAAAAATGCTAGAGGTTACTGGTTTTCTGCTCGTATGCCAAGGATGGTCTAAATGATTTAAACATGTATCTGTTGTTTACAGTACTTTTAGATTTTGCACTTTATCTTTGTATTTATTCTTGCCTGCATGTAGTTGTTCATGTGGTATTTAGAAATTAAATCGCAATCTCATTTCAATCAGTAAGTTAGAAAATCTATAATTGCAGAATTTTTCCTCATTTTATGTATGAATTAATCCTTTTTAATTATTATTTTACAGTTATATAAAAATATATGGGGAGAGATGCTTCAAGGCAGCAAAGCTTTGCAGAGACCTTCATGGTGGGCAGAATTTTGTATTAATAAACCTGTTACGGGCAGGCTGAGGTCAAGACTGTAAAACAAACAACTTGTAAGAGGCTGGATGGGCCTGAGATGGATCCTGGATTTCAAACATCCAAAGGAAATGAGACCATATGTCAAACAATGAAAATGAAAAAGATTTTCACAAAGAAGTGCCAAGTTTCAAAATAACTTTGCAATCAAGTCCATCTTGGTCTCTGGGACCCTTAGCATAATAGTGACAGGGAGCTAGAGCAACACATCTGCACACTATTCATAATTATTCAATTCAATTCAAAAAATGAAGATCGCTGCTTTGCAAAGTTTCTATAAAAGGATTGATCTGGTAAGTCTTGTGACTTTATTGTTACATTACAGAAGTGACAATTTTTTTAAAAATCCCACCAGGCATTATGAATGAATTGAACAAAAGTAGAATAAAAGGGAACTTAAAGAAAAAAAGACAAAAGACATCAAGAACAGCAACAGTGATAAACTCTAATAAGGGATGGGAGTAATTTCCAACAGTCCCTTTGAAGTCTGTGAAGCTGTCCTGATTTTCTTCATATGCCTCTGTGTTAAACTACTTGATTGTTCTTTCAAATCAGGAGAGGATTGGGATTGTAGATAATCAGTCTTTAAATGGTGTATAACGCTATAGATAAAATTAATTGAAAATACTAATGCATACAGCTGTTTAAAAAAATTTATGGAAATGCAAACTTTTAAATCTTATAATCTTATAACCAAATCTGATTAGTTATAACATTTTCAATACTGCAAAACCAGTATCAAGCCTGGAATACACTGACACACAGAAACTGCTTCTGTGTTCTAGGTCAGAATATACTGAAATGAATTATTACCAATATTGTTTTATAAGAATATATGACAGTGGTAGGCATTATAGAACATATCAAGATATTTCTTTAAGCTATATTAACTCAAATATTTTTATTCAAATAGACCAGACAGTAACAAAGCTTTGAAAATCCAGAATATCTTCTGTTCTAGTTATGCTTTGAAAAAGAGATCCATTTTTTCCTTTATAGTATGTATGAAATGAAGGACTTCTAAACCTAATTCCTGTTGACCTTATTGTTGTGAGTAACCCTATCAAGCCAAAGAGATTATTAGCTAAAAAATTGTGTTATTTATGGCCAATCAGGGATGAATTATGGTTTGGACTATTAAATATATATGATTTCAAACTTGTGTGTTGATTTTTTCTTGAGCAGAATCAGACTCTTTCCCTTGAGGGGTTTTATATTTTCATCTGGTTTTGCAGTGTAAATATATGAAGGTTTTTGTATGTCTTTATTGGCTGCCACAATGCCAAAAGACCTATTTATTCTCTTTTAAATGTTTTGCCTCTTCTAATGATGTCCAACAGGTGGCATCATCCCATGGGAGAAAAAAAAAATCAATAGAGCTAAATATCTGTCATCAGATATTCTGCAATCATGGAGTCTCATGATTACCCTCCTCTATTTCTGTATATCTACAGAATCCAGCAAGTTTCTCCTGCTTGCATCTGTGCAGACCTGAGGGAGGTCAGAGCACATTATGTCCAATATCCAGAGGGAACAGCAGGATCTCTGGCAGTGAACAGGGAACATGGGGATGAGCTGCCCTGCTACATAAAATGCAGATACCAGTAGTAGTGATCTGTCACTCCACATTCTGTACTATCAGTTGATAAGCAGCATTATTTCACTGTTTTACAAGCTTGCAGTTTTGCCTTCACCTCTGAGCTCTTCATAAGTGATATGATCTTTTCCTGCCTCCTTCCTCACAGCTGGGAAACAGAGCTGGATATAAATCTTGCATATAAAGTGTAAGTCTATTTATGAGGCCTTTGTAGCCCAGAATTAAAAACTAAGGTGTTTGGCACCCAACTTAAGCAACCATCATCCAAAAACAACCCCTGAGAAACAAGCTGTGTCACAGTAGTGCAGAGCAGAAGATCTGGTGAGCAACAAAGCTACCCACCAGACATGACAGGATAAATGAGCACCTCTATAGAAATATAACCTCAAGCTGTTCCTGCTAATCTTAGTTACTATAGCTATTTAATCAACATCCAAACTCCAAGATAAAAGCTGAGCCCCTGTGTGCTGATAGGGACTGCACAAACTGGCAGAAGAGTGGGCTGGTTGTTCTGAAAAGCTGCTCACTTCAACTGGAGAAAACACTGCATGGAGTGCAGCAGCAGGGACATGATAATGGGCAGGCAAAATGGGATGCTCAGTAAAATTGGACAATTATGGACACTAATATGAACTGTCACACACTTCAGAGCTCCATGTGATCCTTGGATACCCACACAGTTAATGGCAGGAGCCCAGAGACCTCAGCACCAAAACTGAAAGAAGTAAAAGCAATGCAAGAGGTACCATGAGGCCTTGGGGATTTTCTCTCTGCCCACCAAGGCTGTTTGCAAACTTGATGCAGGTGTTCAGCAGCTGCTGGGCTCTACAAGCTGCCAGCAAAGGTTCTCTGCATGTACTCTCACACCCATTACAAAGCCAAAAGCTCAATCCGTGGGCCAAAGCCCCTCTGCACTCAATGTTACCACAGCTCCAGTGTTTTCTCTATGACTGTATGTATAACCATTCTTTTTACTCAGATATGGCTGTGATTTTCTGACCTGTGCTTTAAGCCAGACCTCTGTAATCAAGAGACTAAAATATCCTTTTCCTCTGAAGTCAACAATAAGCTACAGGTTCTACAAGTCTTCTACATCCAGCTTCTCAGAGCAGCAGAAACTGTAAATGTGAACTTGCAGAGCTGCAGCATGGAGGGAGAAATACGTAATGAAATTTGGCATCCCATTATCTACTAAATCATATCATTATTATATGCAGTTCATTCCTCTTTACAGGCCATTAAATAAAAGAGGCCTTTGGCAGAACAGACAAGTCACTTCCCTCACAGTTCAAATGCCCAAGTCACTTCCCTCACAGTTCAAATGCCAAATAAAACTGGATGTGTCATTTTAACTTGGTTGGGGAGCTCGGTCAAAGGCTGTCAGATAACTTCAGTCCAAAACAATCTGTCCTCTCAAGCTGCCATGTGAAGGCAACAAAATCCGCCACCAGAAAGATGACTCCAGTAAGTCTTGAAGGAACTGCAGCCTATGGCTTCCCCTGTTCCCCTGGATTGCTTTTCTCCTGGATAATGTAGTTTTCCTTCTTTCTGAATCTGCCAAACCACCTACCTGCCAACAGCATCTCAAACTGGTTTCCTCTGTGATGAGACATTTCTGCTGGTGTGACTCATTTACAGCAAAACCTATCTTGTCTGTCAGGATCAAACCAAATTGTTCATGTGCATTAGGACACTGGGTGTCCTACCATGCTGATGTGGCAAGATAAATACATTAATATTTCACATCACCTTTTGTAGGAGCAATAGTGTCTGGAGAGAGGCTGAGGGAGCCAGATGGAAGCCCCACCATCTCCACAGCTGCTGTTCTGTGGATACAGGTCCCCCAGAGGTGTTTGTTTTCTGCAGAGGAAAGCAGACTTGCACCGCAATTTCTGTCTCAAAGCCTCTTTCCCACTGTAGTAAATGATTTATCATTCCTTCTGCAAGGCAGTAAGTTTCTCTTCTGTTTTCTTTTAATGATGTATTTTCTTTACTGACTCAACGTGTTTCCAAACCTGAGCAGTGATTTACTGCTGGCACGTGCTCTCAGCGTGACCCCTCTGTCCCTCAGGTGCCCTGTGGACACCAGGCAGTCCTGAGGTTCCTCTCCTAGCACTGCACTTCCACAGGCCTCAGCCACCTTTTGATATTCCCCACTCTCATTAGCCTGAGAGCAGAGGAAGGCTCTGGATGGTTGTAGCTGGGTCACTGACCTCAGGAGCAGCAGAAGCAGAAGAGGTGGCAGCATGAGGCACCCATGTGATGGGATAATCTGAGGGATGCAGCCAAGGGAAGGTCAGGTGTGAGCACAGCAGGGCTGCCCACAGCACAGCCACTGGGAACAGAAGCAGAAAGCTTCACTCTTTTCCAAGCAAGTCACAGGTTTATCAGACACAAACAGAGCATTCCACATTGTTTCCTTTCAGAAGAGAGATTAATACAGTTTTTGCTGAGAGCAACATTTGTGCTGACTACTTTACCCTTTTCTTTCCCAAATTTTTGCCATCTGTTTGCATTAGTTCAACGTTCCCACTGCATGAATCTCTTTTGAATAAATGCAGCTTCCATTGGGGTTTCTTTCACAGTCTTTGTCAAATAATAGACTGGCAAGTGTGTGGCTTGAACAATTCCTACTGGATTTTCTGAAGTAAATGTGCTTTTTCTTTTTACGTTTTTATTTAAGAACTATGGATTTGCAGGAGCCTCCTACAGCCCTATACTGTCCCTGTGCTTCCATCCCCCTGCAGAGTGCACTTCCCAACTCATTTCACCTGCTTGTCACCTCTGAACTTGTAGCTTTGCTAAAAAATTTCATTTTTGCCAAATCATAGGATAGGCATTGTTATTCCTCCTTTCATGCAAAGACTATTTTTGAGTTATAAATTTATATATATAAATTATAAGCTTGTGGAGAAAATGCCTCAATTCACAGTGGCAGATGTTTGGAAGGGTTATTTCTTGCAGTGCATGTGCCATGGAGAAATAACTAGGAGTTAGAAAATAGCCCATGGAAGGACCAACCTGGAGATCTAGTTTGGTCAGACCTCTGACTGTGACAGAGACATGCCTCATAGTCTCAACAACTGATCCCTGGGCCAGGACACCTTCTAAAGCATACAGAGAAAAGCAGCCCTACTGCCAGGATGCCATGCAGCATGTACTGCACTGGCCCGGTCACCTCCATAAAGTCTTCTGGAGCAGCCTGCACATTAGCAATGGACAACTGCCTGAGAAGGAAACCTCTTTTAACACTGCAGTATGTTATTTTTGTAAAATGTGAAGCTCAAACCAGGAATCTACAGACAGACATTGTTCCCTATGGCAAAAATATGGAGCTGTGATGATAAAATTTTTTACAATGAGGCAAAAAAAACCCCACTCAACAAATAGTTCTGCACTGTATTTATGTGGTTTTATCACTGGGATGTGATGAGATACTTTCCAACCCTTAGCAACCCAGGAGGATGTTAAACAACATGTATTATGGTAAACACTTTAAAGTCAGCACTCATGTAACTGGCAATGAAAGGCTGCGAAGGGTCAGCTGGGAAGACTTGACTGGCCTGCTCATACTCCTTTCTGGTATACTTAGGAGTATCAAAGTATTCCACTAGAACAGTTTGCTGGACATTATACCAAAATTCTCAAAAGACAGTGAAGTGGTAAACATTGTTATATCACAAGAAAAATAATGGAAAACCTGAAGGAGACTTCATCTAATAAATTCATTAGCATCTATTAATACATTATATGTAAATCAGAAATTTTATGGAAAAATAGACTTTTCAGACAAACTTGATTTCATTATTGGAGGATTTCTCACGTATTTTCTAATTCTGTTTTTGGAATACATGTGACACACAATGTGTATATTTACCTCTTCAGACACCACAGTGAGTGTTACATGAGTTACAACTCAGCATTCTCTCTATCAGTAAAACACATTTTATCTGGATTATGAACTTCCTGACTGACAAGACCTCAGAAAGACTTCAGTGGAGAAACCATTGTGTATGTTTTAGGGATGCTATTAAGGATAATCCTAGACCTGCCACTGCTTATTATTTTCCTCAGTGAGCTGGAAGTAATTGTAAAACCTCTTTATTAAAATGTGCAAAATTTATGGACTGGTAAATCAAGGTGAAAATGGACTTGACATAATCTGAAATGTTTAGTAAGTTTAAATCAGCCTGTGTTTGCTGCCCCAAGTATGCAACAGCTCCTTCAAAAATACAGGGATAAAGGGAGATTTTTGTCATTCTAGGTCAGATGGATCTGAGACAAGGTGAATGCTTGCCTCTCCTCACTGGCTGATGGCTCTCATCATCAGCTGACCTGCATGGATGTATTTGGGACACGATGCCTTCTACAATTTTTTAAAAGGTTATGGGGGTGTCACAGGAGAAGTAAGAAAATGTGATCCTTAAAACCTTGACACAATCAGAGAATTGTTTCTTGTCCAGCTTTAGTTTTTTTAAAACAAGTGCATCCAAAGGAGACACATAACATTGCAGTCCTGCCTGGGAAATGGAAACTGTGGTGGAGGGTGAAAATTTCTACCAGTAATTCCATTCCTGCGCTCGCAGAAACCGTGTGCCAGGCTACTGCTTCCTGGGGGCACAAAAGAGCAAATGATGAAAAAAAGAACAGCAGTAGAGATTGCAAAGTTGGACAAAAGTATGGCATAACAGGAAAATGTACTCACTCTGCTTAGCATGTCAGAGAGTAGCTTAAAATAAGATGGGATTACAGCATTATGGGCTTGTCCAAAAGTGGAAGAAAATGTTGAATGTCAAAACAAATCTAATTCCTGTTTGATCACTGGGAAGAGATGTAAGGAAATCATGTGCATATACACAAATGATACGAGATGACAAAACAATGATCTCTAGTTTTGTTATGTGCTGTACCAAGATCCTTTAAATCTCCTTTTCAGAACAGCTGGTATCATTCGAACTGCCAACCAAAAAAATACTTCTCTGGGTGTCGTTAAATAGTGATTTTTTTTAAGCCCACACAAACAGTTGGCTTTTTCCATCTAGTTTATCAATGATGAGTGATTGCAAAGTCCAGAACTGAGCACTGGCTGTATTGCACTAGTGTGATGGAGGAGCCAGAAAAAACATATCTCCTGGGGAGTATTCTCAGTTGTAAATTTGTATTTGACACATTTCGGGTGGAATTAAGTTTCTGTTCTTGTTTTATGTCTTACAAATTCTTATTAGAAGAAAAACTTCCAGCTCCACAGAAACTTCATAACTTGTTCCAGTCCTAAAGCTGTGAGTCCCACAGCCAAAAGTGCCAGGCAGTGGGAGCACAATTTTCACCAAGTACTTAGGTAGAAAAAGTACCTCCTCTACCTGAGGAAAACACCACCATCTAATCTGTGACAAGATCATAAAAAGGAAGAAATGCACAAGTTTCAGCAGCCCAATTCTTTGCTCAGCTCACAAATATTTGCATGGCCAAGCTGTGCTCTATGGCAGATGAAAATCATACAGCTTTTTCACAGCAGTCAGTTGCATGGAGGGTTCATGGGCACAACCCATCAGCACAGATCCAGTCAGAGCCACTCTTTGGTCTCATTTGTGGTCCCTGTTCCAAGGTCACCAGATGAGGGATGGGAGGTGGTGCAGTGCTGTCCTGCTGTACTTTCCTTGAAAGTGAGAAATCCATTCTTGGCCTTCTTAGTCCATCAAGGTTATAGTGACAGCACATGTTCAGGGAATTCTCCTATGTGTTTCTGGCTCGCTTCTTTGTTTTGGGTTTCAATTGGGGTTTCTTGAGAAAATTTTACCTTTCTATCTAGCAGATTGTTTCTTTGGACAGGCAAGGAAATAGGCTGAGCATTGCTTAGCCATGTTTCTCCTCCTCAGTGTCCGTTTTTCTGGTGTCGTCTTGTTACTTTGCAGCTGTGAGGTCAGTTCCACAGCAAAAGTTGGAGCATTTGCAGTTTTATATCTGTTGCCAGGCTCCCAGTTCATTGTGGGATGATTCCATATGCAACCAGAGGATGATTTTCCTCTGTGTTAAGAAATAGTCCTGGCACTAAACTGTTTGAGTCATCTTTCTGTTTGCTTGACTTCTCCCATAATAATATCCAGAACCTGATTCACCAGCTAATGTCACAGAGCAGAATTTCAGATGTTTAAAGGAAACAAAAATCTTTTCTTGTTGTTTTTGTTTTTTTTTTTCATTTTGATCTAAGAAAGCTCAGAGTTGAAAGAGCCATTCTCTCTCTGGCTTCAACTGAGGTTAGAGAACAAAAAGTTCTATAGAAAGGTACATTCCTTAGGTGTTCAATTGTCAACATAACTGATGATTGTTTGTTTTATTTGGGAGGAAGTCAGTGGACTCACCACTCGTAGTGAGGTGTGTCTTAGCACTTCTCAGAAATGTCACATTACCTCTGAATTACCAGAATTATTCTCTCATATGTATTCAAATTCCCATTCAGGGATGCAACAGTAGTTCAAGGAAAAATATTAAAGTATTCCATAGATATTCATTCACAGAGGTGACTGTCATCTGCTCAAATGCTGTTTTTCAAAATAGGACTACCTATATCTGGGTTAGTCTTCAAATATGACATTTTCTGGAATACAGATTCAAATTTAAATTGTAATTAACATATTGGAACAGGAAAGCATTATTAGAGAATGTTATTCTAGAAATCCAGCATTTTTTCATCTCATATTTTTGCAGATTCTTGGTGGGAAGAGGAGAAGGGCTTACTGTAATGCATGAGAGATGAAATTACAGAGCAGGGTCCCACCATCCAGAGTGCAAAGCTCTTACAAATATATCTCCAAAACCTTGCACTTTAAATAGAAGACAAGAAATAATCCGCTAACAAAAATTAATATGTCAGTACTGCATAATACATACTACGTGCAGCAATCTTAGTGTTCCACTTGCTGGTTTTAGCCAGATTTTTTTATAAACAAGGTGTCAGGGTAGTTTAAGGGTGATATGTAAAAGAAACTAATGGGAAACTTATCTGGAAAATTTCTGAGAGCTTTGTAACGTGGCAAGGAAACTTAAGAGAAAATAGGTAAGTAGCACTTAGCACCAAAGATGGTGTAAGGGAGGCTGGAGTAAATATCCTATCAGTGAGTGAAAGACTTCAAAAGTAGAACAAGGCTATGATGTGTCTTGAGAGCAAAGAACAATAATTTACACTTAATCTAATATAGAAGAAAGTGGAAAGACACAGAAAGCAAGAGACAGTGCCAAGGTCCTGTACTAAGAAAGTGCAAATAATCTCTTGTATTTGGCACAGATATGATAAGCACAAAGGTGTATTTGCCAAAGACAGAGAAAAAGAAATACTGCTGACATACTTGTAGGAGTAAGTTTTACTGTACGAGAGAGAGGGAAGTCAATGGTTTTTGCAGAAAACTTGAAGGAGTTTAAAAAATTTGAAATAGCATGGACATAAGGATGAGAGTGACAGACAGTAAGTTCCCATCCCCGGTGGAAGTCTCGCCTTAAACCACTGTTTAAGTAATCACATCTGTTGAAATTTTTGGTCAGTTATTTTTTTGGCTTCCATATGTATCTAGGCAACACCTGGAATAATATTATTCTCTAAAAACTTCTGAAATCCAATGGTTCATTGCAACATATTGCAACATTTTCATTTTAAAGATACAGATTTCATACACATACACTTATTTACAAGACTCAATCCCCCTGTGTGTGTGTTCAGATGCAAAAAACTACAATTTTTAAGCAGGCTTATTCATATAGTTTTCCCTCTCATTGTTACTTCTTTTTGTCAGAATTCAGATAGAACTGAATGTGTAAAACTAGGTGCCTGTGTGTATTTTTTTAACACAGAGTCACAACATTGCCAGTGTGATCAGCTCCTTATGAAAGCATTATGAATGGCAAAGAGATAATAAAGACCTACTTGTGATAGGGTATACTAATGAGAATTATAATGAAGGTAATAAAATCATTATTTCAAGAGTTACACTGTAAAATGTGGGAGAAGGAATTCTCTTATTACATCCAAGAACTGCAGCAGAACAGGGAGCACATTTTATTCCTTAAAATTGTGGGGGAAAAAAATTGGATAATTTCATTTGTCTAATGAAGTTGAAATTATATTTTCGAATACTCAAGGAAATTACTGTTACTTTAACAAATGCATCCTACAGAAAATACTATCATTTTAATAACCTCAAGATGTTTAGAGCTATTTCCTTTTCATTAAAAATCAGAGGACCTAATAGCAGCGGTATGCCTAAATAGCCCAGGGAAATCATTTGTTGATCTGTGGTTGCCATGAGAATATTCAGAACTATAGATTCTGTGGATTAACATATAGCAAACTAAAAATGCTTTTGAAAAACCTGAAGGCTTAATGCAAACTACACTTCCATGCATACACACTCCCTAATTACTTAAAAAATATGCTTTTATAGAATCTTTGAATGGTTTAGGTTGGAAGGGACCTTAAAGATCATCCAGTTCCAACCTCCCTGCACTGGGACAGCTCCCGCCAGACCAGGTTGCTCCAAACCCCATCCAACCCAGCCTTGAACACTTCCAGGGATGGGGAAACCACAGCTTCCCTGGGCAACCTGTGCCAGTTTCTCACTACCCTCATAGTGAAAAATTTCTTCCTAATGTCTAACCTAAATCTATCCTCTGTCAGCTTGAAACCCCTTGTCCTATCCCCACATGTTCTTGTAAAAAGTCCCTCCCCAACTTTCCTGTAGCCCCTTCAGTTTCTGGAAGGTCACTGTAAGGTCTCCCCAGAGCTTTCTCTCCAGTATGAATAACCTCAGGTGTCTCAGTCTCTTTCCATTGGAGAGGTGCTCAATTCCTCTTGAACATCTCCATTTTAGGTGCACTATTAGACTGTACTATTTACACACTTCAAAGGTCTAAAGCCCTTCCTTTTGACCTCCCCCACGCAGTGCACCAGCGCAAACTCTGCCATGTCTCCTGCAGGTCAGTGTGTGCAGATGGCAAAGCAGGAAAAGTCAACATTTAAATCACACAAAAAACAACCCATCACTGATCAGTCTGTAACAACCAGAGGCCCCTCACCCAAAGGTTTTCAGCTTACGAAGGGGTCCAGGGACTCAAAGGGACCAGCAGCTCCTGGTGCAGAGGAAGCTGCCCACAGCACCAGGGGTGTGCACCAGCCCACCCTGTGCAGGCAGGGCCAGGAGACCCAACAGGTCTGTACAACCAATGCTTTGTTACCCTCTAGCTGAGCCACAGCACATGGACAGGGCTCATTCACATGTCACCTGCTGGTCTAACAGTTTGGGAAATGTCTTGTTCTTTGTTCTCAAACTTCATGAAGTATGTGAGTGATGGAGTGGTGGTTAAATCTGGCAATGATCACAGGCATGGGTTAAATCTGAGCAGCAACAGTGTGAATTTTGGAGGAGTCTTGAGGAAAGTATTAAGACAATGCGCTGTGATTTTCCTCCTAGCAGCAAGCATAGAGCATAAGGCAGAGCCTGAAGCCAGTGCCTCTGGCCATGTGGTTTGACAGCACCTGCCTGTCCCCAGCAGACCAGAATGAAGAGCATCTGTGGAGGCTCAGACTGAAACATCTGCACATCACTCCATAAACACTGTTTACTGTGTGTTACCAAACTACTGAAGCAGCATGTGATTCAAGAGGAGGACTTCCTGTGGAAAGAGTGCATGAGGAAAGACCTTTTTATCTATGCTACACTGTGAGCAAAAGCAGATTTATAATTGCATCGAGTAGTTTACACATCAAAGTAAGAACTGAGACAGCTGGTTTCTCCTCCCACTTATCAAATTCCATTTTCTATTAAGTTATTTCAACATTTTCACAATTGATTAAGTATGTTTTATGAAATTGTTTTACTGCCTTACCTGATTTGTCTCACGATGTAAAGATACCGTAAAACGATTGTCACAAATATGGATAAACTCACCTAAGTACCACTACATCTAAATGAATAGTGAAAGAAACAGGGATTTATAGTCAGAATTCATCCCTTTCAGAGGGCTCTGCTAAGCACAAGAAGAAAGCTCTGTGTGGAACTGCCACTTTGCAAAACCAAGTAACTCCCTCCAGTGATGTTGCACCAGGGACTCAGTATGACGAAGCAAAGTTCTGCCTTGCTTATCACCTCTCCTAAAAATATTACTATCTCCAGGAAACAACATCTCAGAAACCACGGTCCATCTGTTGCCAGCTGGCATTTTTGTCTCAGTAGAACAGCCAAAAGACAGCCACAAAGACTGAAAAGCAAGATTCTTGATTTGAGTGCAATTTTAGTCCAATTTGAACAATTACCATGGGTTTGTTTCTCTTTTATTTTCCCATAAACAATTCAGAAAATCAGTTGCAGAAATGCTGCTACATGGTCTTCCAGAAACTATGTTCCAGAATCTTCCTATCTCTTTGAAACTGGCCTAATGCAGTGTCACAGGATCTCAGAAGCCTTGCCTCTGGGTAAAATGTGGACACAAAATAACTCTGCTCAGCTGCTCTCTTGTCCCTTCCCTTCACCACTTGTACACCTCTGCCTTTCTATGCATTTGCCTTCCTGTCCCGCAGCAGTGCAGAGCCCAGAGTCACATCCATCCCTGGTGTTAGCAGACCATGGGGGTGGGTCACCAGCTCACACAGCTTGGCTCATGTCTTTGTTTCAGCTGGGTTTCTTCTGCTGTGACCATAGTCCACCTTGTCACTCCCCCTCTAGCCCTTTAAATTCCCAACATGAGGCATCTCTATACAAAGTCAGGGGATGAGGTGGCCCTGTGGGAACCTCAGATGGTGACAGACACACGTCAAGGAGCCTTCCTGGTCACAAGAGGCCAAGCCATAGTGGCACATGTGGTGGTGAAAGGAATGCATGGGGGTGTTGAGATATTTGCAGAGCTGCACTGAGGGTGGCTGAGATCCACTTACCTGGATGCACAACTCTCTGAGCTAGGGTGTCATCCTAGTTACCTGATCTTGAACTTGTATTCTGGCTCAGGACTTCTCACATCTGACCTATATAAAAAGGAAAAGCAAGAAATTCAATTACCATATAGTAAACTGAGCAACACAGATGCCACATAATCACTGGGACACAAAGAGCCATGGCTCTTCAGCTTCCAGCCCAGAGACTTGAGCATGTGACAGCAAGTACAAGCCACTCAACCACTTGCCTTGCTTTATCTTCCATCAAAACAGTCCCCTCTTCAACCCAATGTGACCCACTCAACCTCTCCCTCTCTGCCACCAAGCCATGCCTTGTATGCCCACAGCTCACCTCTTGTCCCACAGCACTCTACCCATTTCCCCTATTCTCTGCTCCATTATGTCCTTATATCTTCTCCCCATAAAAAATTCATATATGACATTCACTTTGTTCTTGTGCCACTCTATCTGGATGCTACTGTAGGTTTGGACAGAGTCAGATTACTATACTGGACATCCTCCTTTCTCTCAAGTACATTTATAACCAGAGGCTCCATTTCTTTCTTTCCTGGGCCTGGAGTTTTGCCAGTGGGACACTTAAACAGATGCAAGCATGGTTTTGGTAGGACTCCTGCTTATGTCCCCAGGAGTCAGTAGGTAGTGATGTGGTCCATGCACTTCCCAACTACTTGGCATGTTAGCATTAAACTGTAGCTTAAATCATTGCTCATAACTGTGTTTCTTATAGGTTGCCCAAAGATCCAGACAGATTAGCATCATCCTCTACACATATAATATGAAGAACTTATTGTAATTTTTCTTTCTACTTCCACCCTCTGTGAACAGCTAAACATGGCAAGACCTCCTAGATGTCCCTCTGCACGTACTGAGCAACCCTCATGATATTACAGATCCTCCTCATGTTAGGGTCTCTATAGGCACATTGAGCTCAAACTATGTACTCACATTTGAAAAATCTAATTAATCGCAATTTAGACAATTATACTGAATGACAATGGAAGTATAACCATCACAAGAGGGTTTTTTCATCATCTTAAAGGATCTGATGACTTGAGCTAACAGTATATAAATTGATAGTTTCTATGACAAGACTCTTTTTTATCTGAGATGAAGGTCAAGCACATCTGGAAAACATAATAACTGCATCCTATAGAGACTACATCAACTATCTTGCTGCCAAAATCTACTACAAACAGGCACAAAAGGCCAATCTGCTGATTTTCCCAGCTGTCACTGGTTTATTTAAGGGTCTAAGTCAGTTTTCAATTATTGTTCCTCTAAGAAAAAAATGAAATTTATTGTGTAAGCCAAATTACCATTGCTGCATGCTACATTGCCTTGAATTTTGAAAAGCTCATTATCTGTTGTCTCAAACAGTATATAATGATTAAAGAGACCCTTAGTTTTTTTAGCCAGTTCACATTGCAAGACAAGCATATTTCCTTTAAATAGCTGTAGCAAAAAATCCGCTTTTAGTGGGACAACTATTTGCTATCCCAGCCTGAACTGTCCAATATTAAATGTGCCGGTATTAATTCTGACTTAATTTTTTAATTGCTAAACTAGCTCACTGAAACCACATGACTCAAAACTGGGTGCAAACAACTATGTGTGAGAAAGCTACCATGTACAAGAACACAAGCATATTATGAACAGGATAGGTGCAGGACTTCCAAATTTCGGGCACCCCACAGGCAGCTGCATCCAAAGCCCTGCTCCTCCCTGCAGCTAGAGCCTAATTCAGGATGCTGATTGACACCCAGGAGACTGCAGAGCCCATAGCCCCCAGTGTGGGCAAGGCTGAGACTTCAGAACAATGCTGCCAGCAAGGGGGTGGCACCCTCCCTTGACATGCTGACTCAGGGAAGGGGTGGGGACAACATCCAGATCCCTTCTTAGCTTGAGATGTCTGAAAACCACTCCCCAGGGAAGTGTCTTTACTACTTTCTGCTTAATGGCTTTGTAGTCCCTCCTGTTGAAACCGGGCCTGCATACATCCCCAGGTGTCAGAAGCAGAGCTACAGATCAACATCATAAGTTTAGACCTGGTCCATGGGTCCTTCTGTGCTCAGCAAAGCCCCCAGTACATCCCCTTCCTTGGTTTGCTTGGCTGAAGCTGAGGGGGAGGAATGTGCTCGACTGCATCACATCTTCAGTGAGGCTTCATTTCTGACCAGTCTCCCACCAGTTACTGCAGTTCCAGGTGCTCTCAGTTTATATTCACTAGACTAGATACTTTTTGTGTTTAAAAGAAAAGTTGGAGCAGTCTCAGTCTGGTAATAGTGCATTTAATGAATCACCTGTAAAGCAATACATTGTTTGAGAACTTAAAAATTAGCAAAGGAGTATGGAATGCAGAAAAGCATTAAAAGGGACAGACTTGCAGCAGCTGGTTTGAATGGGTAGGAGGTGAAGGACAGCATCAGGCATTGGTTTGTCTTTATTCCTAGAATCAGAGGAAGAGAAAAACTGCCACTGCAGTTGCTTATTTTGCACCAGCAATTTGATTCTTTGGACAAGGAAACAGAGATAATGAAGAGGAAAAAAAAGAAAAAAAGAGTTAAATTGAGGTTTTGTTGCAATTTATTTTACTAATTAAATGAAGAGGCAATATTTGGTGAAAAAACTACAGTACTGAGATTTTTCTGGGGTTTTATAGCAGTCTCCTGTGCAGTAGCTGTCTTCATACTTATTTGCTTGTGGCCCCAGCTGCATTTTACACTGCTGTCTCCCTAATTTATTTCTTACTGAACTTCTCTTGGCTCCCCAACTTACCTGCTTCACCAGCAATGTAGATACAGGGAACGCATGAATGCAGTGATATGTGTAAGGAATAAACTGTCTCACACCTACTGATCAGCATCTGTCTAGCCTTTGGCAGCACTTGGCTAAGCAGGACAAACTGGCCATGTATAGCATATTTATAAAATATTTTTCTGCTCTTATACTTTTTTACAGACTAAGTAGAGTTAAACATTTCTGAAAATTACCATTCTGCTTCGTTATTTACACTGAACCTCTGCAAATCATCAGAGGTGGAGGACACTTAAATGCTTGCATTATGAGGTGATTCACAGAGGGTGATTTGTTTTGCTGGGAACTCTGTGCTATTAGAGATGATAGGGCCTAGACTCAGTTCCAGGGGAAAGGGGAAGACAGCACCAGCACGCAAGGGGAGAGGCCCTGGTGAATCAGCACATCTGAGACAACAGCAAACCCAGACCACAACCAGGACAGTGACTGGGACCTGTTGGAGCAGCAGGTGCACATTAGTCAGCATCTACCAGGAATATCCACAAGTGCAGTCCCCAGTGTGCTCCACTGGGCACAACCCCAGCTCCAGAAAAACTGCTGAAACTGTGGATTCTGTGACATGAACCCTCATCTTTCTCAAACTACAAGTCAGGCAGGGTGGGAGAGGAAAACTTGGGCTCAGTCCACAAGCTGGATGTTGGCCAATGGACCTTGAATACATTGGGGTGTGGAGGGATGAGTAGGAGAAAGAGAAGATTTAATCTCAGATTTTTACTTTGTTAATAGTAACTGAGTGAGAAAACCACTTATAATCTGTAGTACTTCATCAAGCTATGACTTGAGCAGCACTCCATCTAGACCTACAGGGGTTTGGTGTCTGAACCAGACTCTCCTGGCCTCAGACACAGGACAAATGGTGCAGCTGAGGTGATTGCCTTGAATCCCTCTATATATAATCACTGAACAGAAACAGGCACTAACAAGGCTTGGTTCACAACAGCTGCTTCAGAGGGGGAGATGAGCAGTGTTCCCTGCTGACACTAACGAAGGGCTTTGCTGCTAGCTTGGGATATCTGTTAGGGGGGACACCTGTAAGTCTACATTCACATGTCCCAGGATCTGCTGCACTTGCACCCAGCCAGCTCTGGTGAGATACAGGAACAGATGGATGAATATCCATCTGCAGCCTCTGCCCTGTTCAGCTGTCATGGTGGGAAGAAGTATCCCACTGAGGCAGTGATGGTGCCTCTACTCCTGAAGCACTGTTACTAAGAAAAAATGTGTCCATGAGCCAGAGAAAGAAGATGAGAGCAATAACAAGATTTCAGATTGTTGATTTTTTTCTGTGTGCCTCAAGAAATGAAACTTGAGTTGACATCTAAGTAAGACATCTAAGTATGGGTTGTGTGGAGGTGGTTATTTAAATACTTAAATCTATATTGGACCCATGAGTTAAACTGCAAATTCTGTAGGAAACAACCTATTTATCTGGAGTCCAACACGAGGCATTAATCAATACCATTCCACTTTTAAGTGAAAGAGGAACCAAACCTGTACCTGCCAGTGACAGGTGCCTCTGCACACTCTGAGATGAAGCCTCTGCTGGTAAATAAAGCAAGTTCAGAAAGGCTGATGTCCACCCCAGCCAACTGGCACAGGACAAGCCCTGTCTGCCAGCACGCTCACCTCTCCACCAAGACAGGGCAGCTGCATGAGGCCACCAGCCATGGGGAATGTCCCAGGAACTGGCTGTCCCCAGCCACCCCAGCCACTGCTCTGACAGCTCAAAGCCACAAACAGCCACCTCGGCTCCAGTGGCCAGGAAGCACTTCCTGGCATTGCCTCATTATTTGTAGGAATTTTTTGTAGCACTTAGAAGGAAAGGGAAAAACAAAACAAAAAAAACAAATCATTCTTGCATCTTTGCCTTAGACTCCAAAGAAAAAAAGGTTTTCAGCAGGAATGTTCAAAAATGAAGTTACCCATAGACTATTGGCCTGTCCTTTGAAAGTGGTGAAAAGTATTGAAAAATCTCTAATCTGTAGAAATATTCTTAAATTCACTGGCATCATCAGAGCTGGCACAACCTAAAGAGGATTGCCTTTAATACTGTGCAAACCTGCCTCAGTTTCAGAGCTGGAAAAATATCTAGTACTCCAGATGGAGAACAAATTGAAAAACATTCTTTGTTTATATTTATTTATTCAACTTCATAGTGTCCTTGGTTGCCCATAGGAGCTACTGAGAGCAGTTTCTACTGTACTGATAGTTAGAGTTGGGTTACACACACTTTTAGAAATTTAGCTCTCTGCCACTAATGAATTGTTCAGCACAGCTTGTGAGTAATGACACAACTGCTAGCAGAAGGCCAAATCTGTCCCAGGTGAAACTTTACTGATGTCATTTTGTTTTATTCTGGATGATGTGCTTGTTCCAGTGTGTGTAGAGACAATATGTAGAAAGAAGTCTTGCAGAAGGACTTGCATGGATTTAATTTGCATTTTCTGATCTTAATCCTGCATTACAATTAAGAAAAACCACAAAATCACAATGTTTGCATTGACAGCAATAGTGCATTTCTGTGGACCAACTCACAGGGTCAGTGCATTAACAATAATTTTGTATTTTTATCAGTGTCTTTCACAATTCCACCCACATCCACTCCTGGACTACATGCAACTTCTTTAAATTTGCAAAAGTAAAAAAAAAATAAAAAATAAAAAAAAATTCTGAAAATCTTTTTTTATTCCTGGCTGGTTTAGGAACAGGTTTGCTTCAGAGGAGCCTACAGCTAGAGCACGGTGGGAAAAAATAAAGGTGAAATTTGCCTTCACTTCCTTTCTGAATAGGAAGCAATAGGTTTTCCCTGCCCTATCCCTGTTCCATCGGTACAGTGTACTGCAGAAAAGTTACAAGGGCTTCATGACTGGTACCCTAGTAGATAAGAAAGAAAGCACAGAACAAAACTGGAAGCACAAACCAGCCATTTCACCCAGGTCATGCAACAAGGCTGTCTCAGAACACTCAAATCATTCTGATTCAGAATTACACAATTATTTTTTCTGAACTTTGCTGGAAATTGTATCTCTGTCCCCCTGGTAGAAAGCAAAGCCCTGATACAGGTCTCCCTGGCCAGAAAAACTCTCCAAGCTGCATGGAGCATTTGTCCACATTAACAACAGGGACATTAGCATCTGAGACTGTGACAAAATCCAAGCAAATTGTGCTCCTGGTCAAGATTTTATCCAGAAATCACCAGACCTGGTTCGCTGTCTTAAAGAGCGAGCCATCCTTCCTCTTATTTCTTTCTAAAAAATAACAATAGAGGGTATACATATGACTAGCAGGGCAGTCTACTTGATACTAATCCAAAAAGAAAAACCTCAGTTTTATTAACACTGAAAAACCCAGTACTTTTGTAGTGGATCTGCTTAAGGGTTACCTCTTAAATTATCTCTGCTAGTGGGCTGTAATAACAGTTCCCCAGCTGTGCTGTTATTCATCAGTAACCATGGAAATTAAAGTGCTGCCAAGTATGTGCTCTTTGTTTTTTTGAAGGGCTGAAAGATGATGCAGTGATGTCTTTGCCCCTCTTGACTTAATTCTGAACTCACCCACTGGCAGACCTGATGGAGAGGTGAAGAATAAACTTGGTGTCATTGGAAAGCTGTCACCAGCAAGCTCAGTCAACAGCAGTGCTCCTGCAACTGGGCTGCATTTTCAAAAAGCCTGCAGCTAGAAATAGGATGTGGTGGAAAGTCATATCCTGTTATTCAGTAAACTGCAGTCCTTAATGAAAAACGTTTTTTGTTTGTTTGCATATTTCTGTTGAGATTGAACTGGAGCAGTGCTGGTATTTTTAGCCATATGATTTGTTTTAGAAAGAAAAAAACTGTATAAAATCTTTCCTAAAGGGATGCCTTCAAGTTAATTATTGGACCACATTGATCTTTGAGTTTTTGTGGGTAATTCTGTTATTAGGATAGGATTCTTTGACACTGAACTGGTATTCAGGCTTTTTCAGTAATCAGTAGAGTGGCAGGCTTCCAATGGGCAGCACTAAGCACGTGTTCAGATGGGATTAATGCTCTTTCTCCCCAGTGACAGAGGGAAACAAGCAGCTGAGACCAGTTATGCAGCTACAGTTAGGTGAGAGAACTACTCATGTTGGCTTACTCCCCATTTACTGAGCAATTTAAGGACTAAGAACCCTGGTATTTTGCTTTGTACCCCACTGACTGCTTTTCTGCCACAGATTGTATTGCCCAGTAACCAGGTAGCTACCCATGGGCAGTGCCCATGTTTGATGGGTGTGCAATATCTGTCCTTCAGAAAATCCCATTTGCCCAGGAGAACTTGGAGAACACTTACAGTGTGTGGTGCAGAGATTTCTGTGGGAGCTTTTTAAGAGGGAAATCACCCAGGAGCACTTTCTGTCTGGGCTTGGCAGCAATAAATATTGCACACCAGGCTCAGGTGTCTCTGAGCACTTCTGGCTCAGGATGAGCATGGGAGAAAGTAACTTTTCTATCTCTTCCACCAGAGTGAAAATTAACACCACACTGGCCTTGTTCATAAAAATTAAACAAAAACAACATATTTGGCAAAAATTTATAGTTTCTTTCTGCTGCTCTTTGAGGGTTCACTAGCACCAAGAATTTGTCTAGGGGAAAAAATATGATTTTAAATTTTGGCTTATAATTATCAGATATTCCACACTCATAGGTACCAAAAGTGTTGGATCACTGAAATGCTTGGAGTCTCAGGAAAAAAAAAAAAAAAGCACTTCATATTGGTTCAAATAAGGAAATAAGTACAAATACCATACAGGCAAAACTGCCAACTTCACATTCCAAATGAATTTAAAAGTCTATATTTAGCTCCTACTATTTTTGTTTCAATTATAAAACATTCCTTGTTAAATGCACACTATCATCTCAAATGCTCCACCCAACATAGCTGCTTGGAGCCCCATAATTTATTTCTATTTTTAGTTTGCTCACAGATAAAGGAATGGCACAGGGCAGCACATAAATGATTCAGGCTGGTGTTTTTACTGTAAAAACTTTCACAGTTGCTGCTCTAGGACTTGCACTGAAGTAATCCAAACCTGGCCCAATTCCTCTTACAAAGGTAAGTGTCAGATTTTAAGCAACCCTTTCCCTGCTTTTGGGAAGGACAGGGAAGAAAGGTGCATAATTCCTTGTCAGACCAGAAGTAGCAGATTTCCTCAGGAGGTACCCATCATTACATGCTGCTTTGTGTCAATAAAGGGGAGAGTGAAGAGGATCACACTTTGAAAGAGAGAGATGTTTAATTTAAATGACAGGCCTGGACATTGCAAGGGGTATCAGGCTGTCGGAATTTTTTATCCCAACTATTTGGATTTCCATGAAAGATTTGCAATTCCCAAGGTGCACGTTAAAACCAAAAGTGTTTCCATCTTCTAATAAACCCTAAAGTTCTTTTCAGAATCCCTTCAAAAGGCTCAGCATATGTTCCATGTGGCCTGCAGACTGCCACAGAGGATTACAAATGTACCTGTATCCTGGCCTCAGAAAGTGAAACAGGGAAGGGAAACAGATGAAATTCAGACCCAGTTCCAGTAAATAGCAGTGGGCTGAAAAATAGAGAGAAAATAAAATAAACCCTCTGTTAGAAAAATCAGTTTTTTTAGCAGCTTGTACAAAGGGAAAGCGAACTTCTGTATGGGCTGTGGGGCTGTGGGGCCAGGCCATCAGCTTTCCCCCAGGTTCATGTCAAGGTGTGAAGGTGCTCAGGTCTCAGGAACCCCATTCAGCAATGTTAGGGGAATGTGTTTGCTTTACCACCCTGTCACTTGCACTGTTTTCCAAGCTCCAGGGAAATTAGACTCAACCTTGAACTTAGCAGCATCCCTTTGGATGAACCAGATTTAAAATGGTTCCATTTATATTCCCTTGCCTGGTATAATTAGACAGGCTGTCACAGGGTGAAGTTAGGAAAAAAGAAAAATTTAAACTGGAATACAACTTCTACCATGAAAACAAAGTGGGTTGTGAAGCAGTCTCATAAGCAAAGAGGCTGATTCTTGTGTCCAAAGTCTTTTAAATCTGGACCACACAAAGTCCTAAGTACTTCTCCCAGGAACAATCCTACACTGGTGGGAAGACAGAAGGGATGAGGTAATACAAGATAGATATCAAACCCCTCCTTGAGGTACAAGGAGGGAGGTATATATCCCCAGTACAGACAAAAAGGTAGGAAGAGAAGTTAAAAGCTAACTCTAAAAAATTCAGCTATAACTGACTGATATAAATTCGTAAGTGTGATTTGGAAAACTTTCATTCAACTGCTGTTAATCCTTGAAACAGCTAAGTTGTTCTTGTAGATTACTTTTCTCTGTAAAGTCTTCCATGTGCAAACCCAAGCTTGCCTCACCACGATGGCCCAGAGACAAAGCCCAGCTCAGAGCCCTCTTAAGCTTCAGGAATAGTTGGAAACCCTCAGAAACACAAAACTAAATTAAAAAACAAAACAAACAAACAAACAAACAAACAAAAGCCAGGCCATTTTTCTCGTTTTCTAGACCAATTTGTAGTCACCAGAGTATGTTCTAAAAAGCTAGTGTTGGCTCAACCTTCTCTGTCTCCAACTACTCTTTAAATGTCATCTCCAAGGTGAGTCTTTGACGGAGTGTGTGACTGTGCTCAAACAATATTCCAATGGATGCATCTAATGGGATGACAGTTCATCCTGCTGGCCCTGGTGCAGCTCCTGAGGCTGCATGTCAGGGCCTTTAATGAAAATGGTTTAATGGTTAAAAATTAATGGTTTAATGATTCTATACTGGACAACATTTAAATATAGAACTATTTTTAAAATTAATTGGCAATCAAGAGAAGTTTCATGTTGCAGGAGACCATTTCATGTAGCAATATTTTAGCAGCAACAAACCTCTTAAAAATAGCAAGAAAATTTAAAAAGTCATCTAAGAAATATCAAAGACCTTTTAAATAGAAAGCAATAACAAGGAAAAGAAAAGGAACAAGGGAAAACAAAACTGTCGACTTCCTTGTAACAACAAGCCTACACTGAATGCTGAATTCTCACTTACAAGGACATTTGTTCCACAGAGTGTAAAATTTCCTCTCGCCTGTGTCTGAACTGCCTGTGCCTGGTGTATTTATTTTGTGTTCAAACAGCATCTGATGTTGCTGATCCCTTGGAAGATATTTGTTTTGTAGAGCTCATCCAAGTTCACACACCCAGGGATGTCTAGTAAGCTCCTTCTCCTCCTAGGGAAGACTGATTTTTCATTTGTTGCAGCAAATTCCTAAAAACATACAGTGGAAATCTTAACTCTACTGCCTCTTCTCGGAATGACACGTACTGATTGGCTACATTAAGAAGGGCTGAAAATACACTATCTCATTTTATGATAGGTTTTCCCAAATGGGTTTGGCACAATTCTCTAGTGATTTTTACTCTCCTCAAACTGATATCACACATTCATTCCATGTCAGTGTGAAATCTGAGCAATATAATGAATCACTGAAGCCCAGGCATTGCACAGATGGACTAAGAGGCTGGGGAAAAGACCATGAAAAACAACAGAGAAGCATCCACAGAGTTCAATGAACTTTGGGTCAGACCTTGAAAAGTACTGCCTTTTTTCTTCTCCAACACCACAAATCAAAAAGCAATTAGTTGGCTTTTGTTCACTTTTGAGCACAGAAATAAGATCGTTAGTCTATTAAGAGTAAAATCCTCACTGCTTTAGGGGGTGTATTTCTTCACTAATAGATGCATTCATAGTCACCATCCCTTAACCATTAGTGGATCATCTGAGTTGCAAATAATGCCATGGGCATGGGCTGACAGGCATTGAGCTTGACCAACAGAGTTTTTTAAGATATCTCTGTGCCCCATCTCTCCACTGTGTATCTTTACTACTTTGGACATGAAATTGTTGCTTCTGGTTCTATATTAACTCCATGTATTAGTACAGAAGTACTACTGGGTTTATAATGCTCTCTCATAGGATGGTACTCACCAACAGTCCAAGTGGGAACTAGCCAGTCCAAATACAGGTTTGGGAATTTTTTTATATCCTAAGGGGACATATGGGGACATAAATCCATATGGGGTTTTCAGTCCTGGGATTTCATTATTCTACAGTTGGATATCTGGCTGCAACTGAAATAGAACAGAGGTTTCTTGGCTGAAGTTTGATGTTGTCATCTTTCCCTTAAAGAACTAAAAAAATCATGAATTCATCAAAGCATGGCAATGCTTGTGTTATCCAGAAAATCAAATCACAAACACCACATTTCAAAGTGCTCCTGTCAGACTGCCAACATCAAACAACTGGCTTGCTTGGCACAACCAGCTTTTGAAAAACACCACAAAAAATTAGAATGTTTCCAATACCTCTGTTGGAAGCATGACAGCTCTTTAAACATGTTGGCCTAAAGACTATTCCCCACATGGAGAGGAAAGTGAAGTGATTTCTAATGTTGACAAAAAAATGGTCAGATCTCTAAATACTCATACTGGTGTAATTTTGATATATTCTGAAGAGATGAAGGACTTGTGCTCACCAAGACAAAAGGCTATCCTGCTTCAACTGTGCCAGCTGATGGTACAAGCATAGCTGGGCTTACACTTGTTTTGCTGGTTTTGTCCAGAGTAGGAATTACATTAGTAAAAGCTTTTTTATTAATATAGATTCATTACTGTGTCCAAACCAGCATTAGGCCAGCGCATATATACTGGAAAAATAATAGCACTTCTAAGGAATCCCAGCTACATGATCATTAGCACTGCCTGTCTCCTCAAATAGCTTTTTGTTCCTCTTCTGAACACTTACTTTAAGGATGAAACATTTAAAAGTAGATTGCATCTACCTTTTATGCAAAAAAACACATAGAATATAATTCATTTAAGGTCTTGAAATAACATTAAGTGAACCAAAAAACCTGAAAGTTGGATTTGGCATATGACATATTCATAAATCAGTTTTCCATTGGATCAAATCCTCTGCTATTTTTAATAACAAAATTGATGTTGCAGCCTTACCTAAGAAAAACATTTACTTAATATCACTGAATATTCCAAATGAGTATTCAAGGCAGGAGCTGGTCTGTTACACTGTATATGTTGTGCTTAGAAGCTGAGGAAAGTCTTAACCAAATGTGAGTCAATAAGAGACTTCCCAGAGGACTTTGGATGTGTCAGCAGCTATTCTGCAGGGCAGCTGGCATCAGGTGCATGTGCCCAGAAAAATTTCCAGGGGTAGAACAGTCAGAAGGGTCCATCTCCCTCTTCCTTGCTTGATGCATCCTCCGGAGTACCTTTGTGTCTAAGATGATTCCATAAATATTTTTTAGTGGTTTTAAGAACTATTTAAAAATGTAAAAAATTAAATCAAGCATGCACATGTAGTTTAAACCTTCAGTTACCATTGGTTGGAGAGTCCTTTTCTAAGGGGTTTTGGCAAATTAGGAAATTCTTCCCGCATCTGTGAGTACTTCCATTTGAGTATCTGAAATTCCACAGCTATCAGCACATTAGCTTGAGCCTTGGTGACTCGTAAATCTTTCTCAGCATCTTATTTCATGAGGTCTAGTTCAAGCATTAGATGGAAATTACATTTTGCAGAGACCATATTTGAACAGTGTTACTTAAAGAAAAGCAAATTGATTTTTACTCCAACAGTCAGTCCAGTTAGATATTAGCAAGTGTTCAGAAAAGCAAAGATTCAGTTTGAGCTGAACAGCAGATCTTTAACAGAAAAAAAGGCAGAGATATTTTTCATTAGTAATGACAAGAAAGATCAAGGTTATCTGAAGATCTGAGATGAGAATACATTGTCTAAAATGGAAACTTGAAGGCAGGGACAGGCCTGACAGCTCCTACCTTGCTAAGAGCTGACAAGCAGACCCATCCACCCAAAGAATCCTGTTTCAATTCCCATCATTTCAGCCTCGCTTTCAGCCACCCTGAAGACAGTGGAAAGGCTGCCTGCAGCATTTTGAAGCTATCAAGTGCTATCTAAGCCTGTGTAAGTTTGCTAAACATCCATCCTGGACTGACCTATGACACAGGCAATGGTACACCTAGTTCAAAACCAAGAAAGCCATTTCTATGGCCTTACCATTAATTTTCATTCCCAGGCATTCATTTTCATAGAAAGCTAGAAAGGTTTGGCTTGGAAGGGACCTTGAAGATCATCTAGTTCCAACCACCCTGCATGAGCAGGGACACCAGGTTGCTCAAAGCTCCATCCACCCCAGCCTTGACCACTTCCAAGGAGGGAGCATCCACTTCCCTGGGAAACGTGCCAGTGTCTCACCACCTTCACAAGTAAGAATCTCTTCCTAATATCTAATCTAATCTAATCTAAATCTACCTTGATCATTAACAGCCATGACCTGCTTGTGCCTCCTCACAGACTTAGTTGTTTTCTGCAGCACAACCTGCTGTATGGGTGCTCTAACTCAGTTTAGCATCGCCCCTAGACTGGTGGTTAGGGACTCCTGCTCAGTCCTGTGGATCTGAAACTTCCCAGAATTTAGAGAACCTGGATCAGATCTCCTGCTTTCTGTTCCATCATTGGCCTGTAGATTGTTTGCCAGATTCCTGCAAATGTAGGGGTTTGATTCTCTTATCCAGGAAAACTTTTGCCTAGAACTAGCCCCCCACTTAGCACTTTTCTGACAAAGCACCTTAAGGAAAGATGCAGATCCCACTCACTGCCAAACATCCACAGGATCAATGGCACTCATCCAGGTAGGGGAGCTGGGTTTGTGTTGCCTGCACACTGGGCACAGTGCCTTTCCAATGACAAGAGTTTTCACCACTTCCCTCTCCAACCCAGTGATTATTCACCAGCTCATGGACAGTGAAACAACTCATCAAGAAACCTCAAGAGGACCTAGGTCAGCCTGTCTATCAACAGATGGTGTGAACCCTCTCCTGACAGACTGACAGGCAGTTAGACATGGACATACTCTTCTAGAGAAGGTGTTCACCAAGGACTGAGGAGCAAGAGATGGAAGAGGCTTCACTGACCTACATGAATACACAGATCTCAGGAAAAACATCTGGGTCAGGCCAGACACTGGAAGAATTTCCATCCATGGAGTGTCTAAATCTCTGTGTTGTAAAAGATAAGAGATTTCACCTCCTCCTCCAAGTTTTGCTCCATGCAGACCTGGACCATGTCCTGAGGGCATGCCCCAGAGGACAGGAATGTTTGTGAGGAAGACAGACAAAACCCGTGGAGCCTAGGAACCCTGAGAGGACCTAGATGCTGATCTGCTACCAGAATATTGAAGGAAATCCATATTTCCAACAGCACAGGTGTAAACATCTAAAAACCTGCACTGCTGGGGATCCAACTTCTTTGAAAGATATTAAAAAGTCCCAAGGATCTATCTTTTGTTTTTAAGTACCTTAAGCTCCTTTGCAGACCGTGGCCTTTCCTTTTTATCTCTGCCATGTTATTCATGGTTTGTGTATTTTTACAGAGCAAGTGACATAATAGTCTGCTACATCTAGTCAATAAAAATCCAAACAGAGCTGCAAAAAGCAAAAGACTTTTTTAAACCCTAAGCAGGAATTCTGTGTTGTGTAATGGACAACCTGCAGTGCAGGGAATTGCTCTGGAGCAGGTGAAAAGACAGTCCAGAACTCCTGAATATATTCAAAGCAAATAATTTCCAGACAACGACATTTTTCAGGATTAACAACACAGTTGATACAGTGGAAGGAGGTAGCCTTCAGAGATACCTATCCTTCACCCCCATTTCCTGAAAGCAGGTCTGGAGCTTTTATTGACTGTGTGACTATTCTTGCCAGTGAATTTCCAGGCCAATGAATCTGCAATACAAAGTCTGCTTAACTTCAAAATCGTGGCCCTGTGATGACTCCATATTCACCACTCATTTATGTACTCAGTCATCACCAGACACATACACTCCAGCACTGACAATGCAGAAAAGTCCAGCACATCAGTTACATCAGAAGACACTGAATACCCTTGGATCTCTTTTATATATTAAATATTTTTACAGCATAGCTACAAAGCAAGGTTCTTCATGGAAATCCCAGCAAAGATTTTGGCAGTTGCAGTGTTGGCATTAGTGCAGTGGGCAGAGCACTCACACAGCCTGTGAAATGTCCATTTCCAATTATTTTCTTAGCCTAAGGAATATCAAATACGTGTCCCAGGAAAGGGATGTAAACATTGAACCATTGGACAATGACTTCATACACCCTTCTACACAGCCAACTTCCCCTGGAGTTATAAAAGATACACTAGGCCAAGAGATAGCACTTTTTTTAGTTTAAAAATTCGTTTGCAAGATGGACTTGGGTTCCAGTCCCTGGTACCTGTTTAAGTATCTTGTCCAGTTACCATGGATACTGTAGAAATAGTATGTACAGTCCCTAAATGCAGTAAAATTCGAAGAGTGTGTTTGCATCTTTCAGGGAAAGGACCCAACCACTACACCACTGTTGATTTCATTACTTCTGCTGTCTCATTCATTTTTCCATGGGCAAGCCTTAGGATTGTGTCTTTAGAGGGCCCCATTCATATTTCACTTCTTCATTTCTAATTTGCCCATGGCATAAGTAGCATAGGAACACACTCCATGGTGTGCTCTCCTTGTTTCATAAATATAATTTAAAATAATCAAACCAACAACAAAAGAAACACAAGTGTGATAGTATTTGATTTTCATCTTTCTTTGAAAATATTTCAGAGTATGAAGAAAATTAGAATTAAGACATACTTTCAATATTCAGCTTGTATTTACACATCCTCCTTAGTCTTGTCCCTTGAGCTGTCACTCCCCACTGTTTTCCTCTTTAAATAAATATAAATACTTTTAGCAGTTCTTTTTTTCTCTTATTCTTTTTTTTTCTTTTAACTTTCAATACATGATTTGTTGAACTAATCCTCTGACTTCTCATTCCATACTGTTGCTTTTCAAATTCAGCATGCATTTCTTTATTATTATTGCAATGAAATTATTTAATACCTATTTGACCTTTGCATAAAAAGCACTAAAACACTTGACTCTGAAACCATTTAAAGTTAAAAGATGATTTTTACTTCTTGGTCTCTGTTAAAACTTCTTTATGCACACTAGGATATCGAAACATCTTCCTCCAGCTGTACATCTCGGTCCAAAGCAAATCCAATGGGAAACATAATTTAAGCTTTTTCCAGATTCAATAGTATTTATTCATCCTAAAAGTACTTCAGTCATCTAACTACTATGCTTGTCTGGGCATTTTCCAAATCGATAGAAAGGTACTTCTAGAGAGTGCATCCTTTCTTTTAGCCTTATCACTTCTTTTCTCGGGTACATTTGTCCTAATTTTTTTTTCAGGAAAATGTAGAAAACTAAAATGTTCTAAGCAAGTACTACTCAAATAGCTGAAGCGAGATTTCTTCTCCATCTCCTGCAGGTTTTGGCAACTGCTTTGACTTCAGTGTTCTTTAATTTCCATTAACATTATTTATTATGTCTTTCAGCAAAGCTGGGCCTAGCACCAGTTCTTGCAATACTCCTTATGTTCATCTTCTCTTCCAAACTGGTACATTGCCATTATCATTAACCTTGATTTATGGTCCCTTGTCTGCCTGCCAATCTACTTTAAAGTGTAGCTGTCCAAGTCATTTTTAATTCAGTTCTGAAATGAGACTCCATGCCATGCTATTATAAAGACCAGATTCAGCAAATATTCTGAATTCCTTTTGCATATTAATCCTGCCACTCTGTTTTCCAGAGATGTAATTTCTGAGGAGAAGGCAAAGTCTAAGGAGTGTTAAGAGGCAGCATTCCCAGCACAGCAAGAACAGGGGAAATCAGTTTGCCAGGTTGCAGGGATGACTCTAGATTTCAGGAATACTCATATACCTCTTTTTGTACAGCTGTACAGACCTATTTTATCATTATGCCAAGGAGCCAGCATGATATTGCTTTTATTGATTTTCCTCAAGAATTCATAACCCTGGGCTCCATTCATCTGCATTATTAGAAACATAGTTCATTTATATCAGCATTTTTCTTCTAAATACCTTAAGGAAAGTTGCTATTCTGAGGGGTAATCAGTTTAGTATGGTTATCACTGATTTATTCAATACAGCCACATTGTACTCTAAGGAGTAAATCCTCCTCTTTTTCAAAATTCATTTTAAAATAGTGTGTGTTCTCAAAAGGTTTACTCTGTAACAATCAGTGAGAGAAGTGGTTAAGCTTCTCCATACCAAAAATTAATCTCTGATTGATTTCTTTCCACCTTTCTCTTTACTGGTAACAGGAGTGGAGACAACTGAAAATGTGATTCCTACTTGCAGGAACTCTGAATCCAAATAAAGAAAAGCCTCCTCTCTACAGTGGGGCAAACAGCTCCTCGCCCCACTGAAGAACATCTCAAGTACAACACAGTGGCAGAAATTATTTCCATTGAATCAACAGGACAAGGGAGCTATACAGGAGTGCTTCTTCCCTAAAGGGTGGAAATTTTCTTACACTTTTAGGAAGGAAAAGGAAATAGCACTTGCTTTTTGTACTGATATGAAGAGGAGGGTTCAAAATACACATGCATGATCTTGGTAATGTGAAGCTTTCTAGTAAAAGCTCAGATAGCAGCCTGCTAGTCCCCTGCAATTAGAAATCTCTTGCAATTTCTTACAGATAATAAAAATATAAATAAGGATGAGAATAAGTTATCAAGCAAACCTTTCTACTTAATAGAATTCTTCATTCTTTCTTCCTTCAGTTCCTGTGAGTTTTGTTGCACAAGATAATAAGCACACTATCTGACAGTCTTTTAGGCAGTGCTAAATAGAGTAAATGGCTTCTTCTTTAAGGAATAAAACAATTATCAACAAAGCTTGGGGCTGGAGTTCTTCCATTTTCTAACTCTGGCTCTGCAGAATAAACCTGCCCCCCTGGCAAGAGGTAAAGAAAAGCAACTGTCTCAGTTGCTAACCCTTAGCTGCCATCTCACTCTAGGGTATCTCAAGCACAAGATCTCATCAGACACACTTTGATCTGACTAACTGATACTTCTGCTTTCACCTTATAACAGGTGTTATATCTGTCTCTGAAAAAGGTAACCAGGGTATCATAGGAGTCTTAGGCAGGCAAAATAAATTCTTATAAAACAACAAAACGAAGAAAAGGTGCGTGGAAGAAAAACACAGGAATTCAAGAAGGGGTTGGGGATTAGCTGAAGTCAGCAAAAGAAACAGCTTTATGTGGCTCCTTTAGACCTGGGACAGTGAAAGGTGGGAAGGAATCTTGGCTGATCATGAAGTATCAAGAGGGAGGCATGGTAGTTACGAGAGCTGGGTTACAATATGATTATTTCAAGACTTAAATTCTGTTTGTTTCATCTCTTTTTTAATTGGTAATTCTAGGTTTCAAGAATGAAGTGAGACAGAAAGAGGACAAGGAGAGAAGGAGAGGAGGGAGAGACAGAAATCAAAGTCCATCCTTTCATCAGTTTGTCCACCAGCTTTATCTGCCAACAAAACCTCATTTTGATCCCTCGCTCCTTTCTCTATTTGCTTGCCCACCACAGTTTCAACATAAACTTTGGAAAACATTCGCAGACCTATTTGTCTGTGACAGTTGTGCTTTTTCTTCTTTGTTTTCATCAGCTTAACAGCTGCTTTCCAGCAACTGGGAAAGAATTTAGTTCTGCTCGATGTTAATTACAGCACTGCTCTCTTACTCCCACCTCCTTATGTGCACCCTGATCCTGCTCTCCCTTATCATAAAAACATCACAGAAACCACACTACATGGATAGAATTACAGTAAAAATGTTTCTACACATGGAGATCCTTATTCAGTTATTGGTCAACACTCTCTTAGGGAAACCTTACTTCAGTGGGAGTTGGTCCATATAATGGCTGAGCACAGATTTCAGGGCATGAACTGCAGAGCTCAGGAACTCCCACTGGAATTTTATTTAGTAGATCAAGGTGGTGAAACTCTGCCAATAAGCTGTTGTGGGAATACTAACACCACAACTGAAAAACGTTGACTTCTGCCTCTCCTTGGATGTATTGCCAGATCAGAACCTACATTTATATATCAGCTTAAAGCTGTAAAGCTTTCTGTGACATTTCAGGTTTGATAAAAGACATGTTTGTTATTGGTTTAGTATCCTTTTTAGCATGATCTAATTTATAGACTTAACAGTAGATTGAAGATATCCTATAGGTGAAGTTGGTAATGCTGCATACTATTGAACTTTTCTGACACCTCCACTAGCAAGACTCTGTATTTAACAGCTTACAGCACTGTCAGACCTGAACCATTTGGGATGAAATTTTGGATATTGCTCAGAAAGTTTAACCTTATGCTGAATTTTACTGGTAAGTTGTGCTGAATTTGTTTGGGATAGAGTTCTTCCTTTTTTTTTTTTTTGACATTTTTCATATTTTTTTCATAGTAGTAAAGGCTATGATTAGGATTTGTGCTGGAAACTACTGATAATGCAGAGATGTCTGTGTCACAGCTGAGCAGTGCTCACACAGCCAAGGCCTTTGCTGCCTCTCACCACATCCCACCAGGAAGGCTGGAGGTGCACAAGAACTCAGGAGAGGACATAGCTGAAACAGATGTCCCCAACTGACCAAAGGGACATTCCACACCAAATGTCATTATGCTCAGCATATACAGCTGGAGGAAGAAGAAGGAAGGTAGGAATATTTGGAGTGAAGTTTGTCTTCCCAAGTAACCATTAAATGTGACGAAGTCCTTCTCTCCTGGAGATGTCTGAAATTCTGCCTGTCGAGGGGGAGAAGGGAATGAATTAATTGCTTTGCTTTGCTTGTGTAGGAACATTTAGTTAACTAACTGTATCTAACCCATGAGTTTTCTCACTTTTACCCTTTCAATTCTCTCCCTCATCCCACCAGGGGTTGGGGTGGAGGGAAGTGAGTGAGTGGCTGCATGGGGCTTAATTGACAGCTGGGGTTAAACCATGACAAGTATCAGCCAAAATTATGCAACTCTTCATCTTTCTCCAAGAACAAAACTGGGAAAATGAACACTTTTGGGAATGCTAAAAAGTGTACAGTTTTTTTTCTTGAGGAAACTAGAAACCCTATGTTATAACACAGTGAAAATAAAGCTTTCTTTCAGGGAGCAGCTTTCACTGTTTTCCACCAAATCTAGACAAAAGTTTTACAGGACAAACTTCTATGAAATCACAGATTAAATGGGATCAGTAGAAACACTTATGTTTTAAAAGCTACTCAGTACCAATTCTGTCCTCATTAAAGTCTTAATCTTATCATATTTCACATTCTGAAAGCCCAAAAGTACAAGAAGTCTGAGATCTCTCTCTCCAAGATCCTCTCTTTTCTGGGTCACAGACATTTTGGTACAGAAAACTAGGCAATGAAAATGAAACATGAATTTGTATGTGATGAAGCAGAGAGGAGAAATAGGAGATATAGAGGACAAAGACTGACCAGCAAAAGGAATGACACCCTGAAAGTGAGTGAACAAAGATTTAAACTTTTGCTGGAGAATAGGAACTGGGGCTGGCTAGATTACATGGAAAAAGAAGCACAGGAGAATCAATGCAGTCATAGGAACATATTGGAGAAGGCGAGACAAAAAGTGACAAGCTGGGAGTCATACCATACTATTTTAGCCTGTAATGGATACCCAGCTTCCTAAATCTCATCATTTGCTGTTGCCAGATAGTAGCTGTGAAACCCATTGGTAATCTATGCTCATTTTTCTCCTTCACAGCTGGTCTCTATAAATTATGTCAATTTATTTTTGCTATAAAATATTTAACAGCTTGACAGCACCCTGCTGAGTTCAGCAATGACATATGATGAAATACCTCTGGTTTTTTTTTAACAAGAAAAGAAATAGAAAATCAGGTATAGTCAGAAATGGGTGCTGTAGTTCAAGATGACATTGCCCTTTATGCCAAAATATTGATTATTGTTCCTGTACTCAGCGCTGGTGAGGCCACACCTCGAGTACTGTGTCCAGTTCTGGGCCCCTCAGTTCAGGAAGGAGATTGAGGTGCTGGAGCAGGTCCAAAGGAGGGCAACCAGGCTGGTGAAGGGACTCGAGCACAGATCCTATGAGGAGAGGCTGAGGGAGCTGGGGCTGTTCAGCCTGGAGAAGAGGAGGCTCAGGGGAGACCTCATCACTCTCTGCAACTACCTGAAAGGAGGTTGGAGCCAGGTGGGGGTTGGTCTCTTTTCCCAGGCACCTCTCAGCAAGACAAGAGGGCACGGTCTGAAGTTGTGCCAGGGGAAGTTTAGGTTGGATATTAGAAAGAATTTCTTCACCGAGAGGGTGATCAGGCATTGGAACGGGCTGCGCAGGGAAGTAGTGGATTCTCCATCCCTGGAGATATTTAAAAAGAGACTGGATGTGGCACTCAGTGCCATGGTCTGGGAACCGCAGCGGTAGTGGATCAAGGGTTGGACTTGATGATCTCTGAGGTCCCTTCCAACCCAGACAATTCTATGATTCTCTGATTCTCTGGTGGATTTAACTGTCCCTATGGCTGCATCATCACCAGATGAAGTGCCTAAAAACCTCTCTTCCAAAGCAGTTTGAATTCTGGTGACATTTTGCTGAAATATGCTCAGATCTGGCTGATGTTGCACTGAACCTGACAAAGAACATTCACACAATCCAGTCACCTAGCTTATAACTACAGTAATCTCTAGCTAAACCACAAAAGAATTTGAATAGTACATAGTCTGAAATTAGTAAGATCAATATTGAATAGACCTTTGTTAATTCATTTGGTACTGTGATGATGCAGTGAGCCCATGGAAAATGCTGCAAGACATGAGTGGAAAAAAATGCTTAAGAATTATTTTCTAGCCTTTCAGTGCCCGATTTTGGTCTCTAAATTTACCTGCTACATTTTAAAATATTGTGCGTGTGCCAACAAATGTAATTCCCTAAATTATCTATTGTTCCTTGTGCATTATTTTTCTCATCACACCAGATATCTTTATGTCCCTTCCTGGAATTAGCGAACAGAATTCATGTTGCCCAGAGTCAAGTTCAATGTTCAATCATTTTTTCTGTGAAACCTAAGTAGAATACTACAAACCAATCTGGATACCTTTTTTTCTGAGTTTTGTATGCTAAACAAAAAACACAGAGATTTCCAACTTTTTGGTTGGAAAAACCTAAGGTACTATTTCACCTCCTGCTGAGCTCAAGAAGAGTTTGTCAGTGTTTTTTCCACTGTTTGGCTTGGCCTCTAACTTTGTACAGTTTTACTTTGTCTTTCCTTTTCATTCAGCGAATACAGAAAATTCAGCTCTATGGAATTAAATTCCTCCTCTTGTCTACAGCAAAACATCTGAAGCTCATCTTGAGCTCAAAAAGTTTATATTTTGTCTTTACTCTGCAAGGTTTCAGTTGCTTGCTAGGATTCTGATGGAGCACTGTTGGCTTGGGGTTTACTTAGAAAAGCCTTTCCACCTTCCTGAAATGACAGAAGTCTGAGAAATCAGAGGAGAAAATTGTCTACAAACCTAAGAGCCTACAGGCTGCTTAGGGAAGCAGTTCCATGCTTAGGGAGCTGTGGCTTTGTTGTAAGGCTGTAGGCTAGACTGAGGTGATCTGGATTAAGCCCTTGTTTGAAAGTGTTGGTTTAAGCAAGCCACTGAAAGCTACAGCCAGTGAGGAACTTAGACCGTGAAGAGAGTATTTTGGTGGAATAAAGCCATGACCAAATGTCTCAGGCTAAATGCTGCCTGTCATGTGATCATCTGAGATACAGGAACAAAACATTTCTCCAGTTGGGCCCAAAGTGGCCCAAGCACCTAATTTAGACAGATTCCTAATCTCAAGAAAATCCTAATCCTGAAAAAAAGAGAATATTGTTTGTATGTGTAGTACAAGTTTTCTTCCCATATTCTGTTCAAAGAACTTCCAGTGCAAATTTTAGTAGTACTAAAACAGACTAAAACCCAGGACTCCCTCCTCCACTCTGTCCACAAGCTGTGTACGGCTTCTGGCTCTGTTCCCTGCTGCACCTTGGATTCTTTTTGGCACTGGGGAGAGAAAGAGCTCCAGTTCCCCACACTATAGCTCAGGAGGCCAGGCAGGGCACTGGCATCTAGTGTGAACACCACATCTCCTGTTTGGACCAGCCCTTTACCTCATAAGTGCTTAAAGCATAAGACTCTGACATAAAACAAGGGTACTGCTTTCGTCTGCAGCAGTCCTATTTTTAAGGAAAAGCACAAGCATTATTCTTTCAAAAACCAGATGTAAATGCCTAGCCACAGAAAAGCCTAGCTCTAAAATGGATGGATACACCATTCCATAGGCTTGAATCCAGAGGCTATGCTCTGGAGAGGGATAGTATTCATAACATAAAAAGCCCATTCTTAGTTTTTCCTATTGGTTAGCATTAATCTTCTCCTTGCTTAATAGATGCATTATGTATTTTCCAAGTTGTCTAATTTCCCCCTTGCAGTTCAAAGGGAGCTTCTTTGCACTCAGAGGGTCAATGAATTAAAACTGCTGGTATCTAAAGGCATCATAGTCCTCTTAGGAAACCAAGTGAGAGACCTATGGGATAGGTTCATAGCATCAAATTTCTTGTCTGTGTCTGTAATAAAATTTGGTATCTCAGTTTACATGGCCTATCCAGAAAATCCACAGCTCACAGACTTACCCTCAAAACAGAAAAAACAATTTATTAATGTGACAAGCAAAATATTTACAAAGCGTATTACCGAATCTAAACACAGATTTTTTTGGACACAAAAATGGAGGGATAAAGGCCCTCTGTACCACAGTCACAGCAAACCACTGGCTGGAATGCAGCCACTTTGCAATTCTGATTAAACACTTTTCCATCCAGCTACTGAAACCATCCAGCATATTCTGCTGAAGTCTGGGTAACTGACTTGATAATACAAGAGGGTGAAGTAGTTCAATCCATAATCACTTCTTCTTAATGTGACTAGGACTGCAGAGACAAAAACTATTACATTGGATTCATCTACTTTTTCCAGTTACTGTCCTAAGTGTTACAAATGCTTTGTCACAAAAATTAATTTTATTATTTCAGATTCCCTCAACCACATCACTTATCATAGAACCATAGAAATGTTAACTGGAAAGGACCTCTGGAGGCCCCCTTATCCAACCTCCCAATGAAACAGGATGGTCACCAAAGCTGGATTGAGCCACCTGTAATTTTGCCCAGCCTAGTGCTGGAAACCTCCAAGAATGAAGTCTCTACAATTGTGACCATGAGTCAACCTAACCAAAGAAACCATGCAATTTAAGGCTGAATGGAAGGCACCACCCCAAAGGAAGAAACAGCTCTGGCTGTATAATCTAGCATTTTTTTTTCAAGAATCCTCTGCAGATGTATAGGGAGTAGATATTAAAAGGGTGTATGCAGACATAGAGAAACCAGATAAATTAAAGGAAGTCTTTTTAGGAATATTATTTCATGCAGACGTGCAGATGCGACCTGAAGCTCAAATTCTCCAAGTTACAGAGGAATATTTTGCTGAGAAAATAATTTAAAGGATTACATAATCACTAATCTCATAATCACCGAGATCTCCAATCTCATACTATCAAGAAAGCTAAACGTCCCAAAGTATGAGATCCTAATCATATGGATCAGGACAAAAGGAGGTTTATACATTTAAGGGGGATATGTATATTCTGACTGTCATCAGCTTCAAGCTACTACACTGGTTGTTGTTCTGGATGTCTTTAAATCTCTGTGCCTCTCTTTCACAATTTCAGTAGTAACACTGTTGAGACATGTTTCAATAATATATATCTAATACATAATGAAAACATTCCTATGTCATGCTAATAATGGTCAATAATAAGTATCCAGGTAAAAAATTAGGATTGCAACATCCCACATGTGAGGTGTAATGTTAAAAACAATTGTCCAGATCAATTTACACAACTGGGAATTTTCGAACAAAAAGATGCCTAATTGAACAATATCTTTAAAATGGTGAAACAATAACAATTTCACCTCCAAGACTTTAAAGGCAAATAACACTACTTTGATGATGAAAATACTGACAAAAATACTGTTGTAAGACAAATTTTATCAGGTTCTCTTGCATAATTTTCATTTTTCAGTGCTTGTACTGTTTATACACCCTTTGGTTTCTCTGCCCCTGACTCAGACATGCATCATCTCCATTTCTGGGAAAACATTATTGACATTTTGTCCTCGGGTGTCTGTCACTGGTGGGGGGCAGGGTGAGACTATCTAATGAATGGAATGTAGGTCATGAAAAGCTGAGGACATTAAAGATGTTTTGAACAAGAAAACAGGCTTACTGGAATGGCAAAATAAGAAATTAGACAGCTTCATGTGATTTAATTTTAGATGTTTCACTGGAACACCACAACTGCTCAGCTGGTAATGCCTTTTCTGGAGACAATGAGATGAGTGTTCTCACAATGGCTTAGTGCTGATAGGCAAACTGGGAAAAACTCAGCAATTAAATAGAACTTCTTTTTCTCTGCAGAAATATCAGGGACTCATCTTTGCTCCGGTCCGGCTTGCACAGGCAGGAAAGCTGCTAGGTGCATGCTAAAGCTTAGACACTACCTCACCACCCCCAGCCCCATCCAAGGCAATCCATAAAGAGCCTTTTGCATTACTGACAAAGGAATTTGGGACAGTTGGAAAGTGCTTCACAAGTTTTTTCCATTCCAATTCTTTTTTTTTCTGGGCGGTCCTTACCAGAGCCTGCTCTGGGTTTTTGGCTCTCCTCTACCCAAAGCTGGCCAGAATATTTTCAGTTATAACATTTGCCAGACACTCTTCTATTCTTCAGACCTTTCCTTTTCACAACATTACCCCAGATTTCCAATTTGCCTAATAGCATTTCCTCCCCTACCTACTTGATCAAATCCTCTCCTTGGGTGTCATTATCTCTGTGGGAATCCCTACATAATATTTAAAATTATTTCATAATCCTAACTCATATTTCTGGACTCCAAAGTTAAAGTGCTCTCTCCCTAAACACACTTAAATGGGTACCCAACAAGTTACATAGGGAGATACTCATACCTCAGCCATCAGTGTCTATCTTAGGAAACTCATTTCCCACAGAATCAGTGGGGAATGGTGCTTTTTCTGACTTAGGTACAGGTACCTAATGAATAACCTTAATCTTAAATATGTGACACAGAGGCCTTAGAAGCATTTGTTTTAGGAAGCATAATTTTTTTCTAGGAAAGCAGGAATCTCTCTTCTGTGGTTCTGCATTCCAGCTACATTAAGGAACTGAAAGGTATAAACATACAGCTGTGGATCCTTGTTATTGGTCCTTCTGATGTTGTGATCACCTCTCTTTGCCCTTGTCAAGTGATGTGTGAAGGACATTCCCTTTGGCTGCCAGCTGTCATGCCAGCTCAGGTTGTAGCAATAGCCTGGGCATAGTCCTGAACCCACATCTGCCAAGCAGTCACTTATGTCCCAAAGCTAGGCTTGTACACCTAATTTTTGACAGTAGCCAGGTGGTTCCTGAGGCTTTTGAAGACTAATGAACCTCATGATTTCCAAACCAATGTTTATACAAATGGGAGGCACAGGATGTTTAACGTCTGTCTGCCACACTTCAAGTGCTGTGGCCAAAACCTGTGCAATCCTCTACTGTTGTTTATGGGCTTGTTTGAGCATAACAGGGTTAAAGCATCCCCTTTTCAACAGTTGTGGCCCAAAAAACACAAGATGACCATTTCAGTCACTTCATGGCAGTTTACAAGAGACTAAGTTAAAAAGGTCTTTTGGAGTTTGGAAGTTTCTGATTACAGAAGCCTAATTTTAAAGGAAGCAGCATAAAGGAAATATAACAGCATATCAGGAAATAAGAGACATTCTTTCATAGTTACAGACAAATGCATATTCCAGGTAATTTCTCAGTTAAAATGCCTACTAGGAATCCTCAAGTTTGTCTGCAAATGGAATAATGTCCAGGAGAGGAAACAAGATTGTAGATAAATGATGCAGAAGGATCTCTGCACTCGCAATAAGAAAAATTATTAATGAAAATTTAATAAGAAAAATTACACCATTTGGTCATTTGAAAATAAGTGATGTTACTCCACCTAATTTTTAACAATAGGGAGAAAGAATTAAGAATAATACATTTCAATGTGTCAGTCCAGATGTACATATATTGCAGTAGTTGTAATTAGAATCACAGACTCAGAGAAGGGTAGGGGTTGGAAGGGACCTCTGAAGATCACCTGGTCCAACTTCTGCCAGCTAAAGCAGGTTCACTTAGAGCAGATTGCACATGAGTGCATCCAGGCAGGTTTTGAATATATCCAGAGGAGACTCCATAATCTCTCTTAGCACCTTGTTACAGTGCTCTGTCACCCTCAAAGTACAGAATCAATATAATTAGCCCTCAGTTAGGGCTAAAAGGGAAACAGGGCTCCAACAGTTGTGAAGGGTAGATAAGAACATTATGAAAATGAAAAAATAAAAAAAAAAAACCCAACCATATAAAAGTCCTATCTGAAAATAGCATATCCAAGGCCTAGACACCTCAGATTTTCCTCTAATAACCAAATTATAAGACAACAGAATTTACTAAACTGACATTCAGCTTGAGGCAAAAAAATTTGGATGGATGCACTGGTTTAACATAATGTACCTCCAGATATGAGTGAGGCTGTCAGGGTAAGTTTCCTGAGTATTTAATCCACAGAGGAGAAAAATTGAGAGGTAAAGTAATTAGTAATTACTGCACCAAAGTGGAGAGACAAGTTTAATCAGATGTTTGAATTGCTGACATGGCTGCATTCCATGTGTGCTGTATTGCTCACTTTACTGTCAATAATGAATCTAGCAAATGAAACAATTAAGGCCAATACAGAATGCAAGACAAACCTTAATTAAAAAAAAAAAAAAACCCAAAACAAAAAACCAAAAAAACCTGTAAATCCAATTCAGCTAAGGCTAAATACTTACAAGTCTCAGACTGTTAAATTCTATTGCAGTTGTTCAGTTAGAACATGAAATGTAACCTTGGAAAATTAACAGACTCCCACAGGAATGCAGAATTTCAAAGTGTCCTGCTTTTGCATGTCTTTTTCCACTCATCTACCTATATAAAACTATCAGATTAAATTCAGATAGCATAGGAGTTTAAATTTTAAAAATCTGGATATGTTATCAAATGCAGACAATAAGCAGTAACATCACATAGGGAAAATTCTATACTTCAAGGCATGATTTTTCTTTTCAATAGCATTTTTACAACTCTGCTCTTTATACAGATGGAGACTCCTCAAGTGGCTGTCTGCTCTGCAGTTCTCTGGTGATACAGTCAGCAAACATGCTAAGAACCAAAGCCCTCAATTATACATACAAGTACTTCAAACACTTTGAAAACCAAGCCTCTTGCAGCTTTTCCTTTAGCAAGACCTAGTGTGACAGACACACCAGTTGCTTTGACCTGCATAGGGACTTTTTGAAGCAAAACCCATACCCATGAACATATGTAGCACTCAAAATGAGCCTGTAGCAAACACATACTGCCTGGAAACAGAGCTAAGTCAGAGCTGTGACACCTGCAGTGGTAATTGTATTAAATGGGAAATACTAGTAATTGGCATGGTCTTGGTTTAAACAAATATTCAGCCATCTCTTTGACTTGGCTCACTATCAGGTGACCTACTTAAAGAAAATAAGCTCCTGCAAGACTGAAACGTTCTCAAAGTGATAAGAAGTTCACAATTAAAACCATTTCATGCCAGATTTTGCCCCACTGAATGCTTGCAGTAGGTAACTTGCACATCTGCAAATGGCATACGTCACTCCCTGACTTCTTCAGTTTATAGTACTCTCCTCTGAAGAAAACAATCACAGATTTTTAAAGCTTTCTCCCTTTTTGATGGCTTATTTTCTGAAGAAAAATACCACCAGAGAGGGATGCAGGTGGAATGTCAGTATATGTCTCTGACTCTCGTGGACAGGGAACAGCCCCTGAAAAGTCTTGCCTGGTCAGTAGCATAGCTGATCTCCATTTCTGTATTTCCTCAATAATAATGCTGAAGGGCACTGGCTGCTGGATATATCTGTGCTATGGAATGAATGCCATCACTAGATCAGAGAGATTGGTCACGGATCTCATGCTGATACTAATGAGGTTCCTGGTATAATTTCCATACCCCCTCTTAGCTGATGCTATAAATAATAATCAGTGCATCCTTACATGGCTAGGACTTGATAAAGGTTGTGATGGTGCCAAAATATCCTATTTCTCTGCATGCCAGATGCTTTAGTTACAATTTCCATCTTATGGAACCATGTTTGCATTACCCTTGTCCCTCTGAGTTGCTTACAGTTAGGTCAGGTTTTTTTCCCTGCCTTGCCATTTTGCTTCTGAATAAGAAAGGGAGATCATTATTATCTGGAGTGACCCACAAAGAAGAAAGGATGTGTGTGGACAACCTCTTCCTGAGAGCATTTTATATTGATTTACATGATACATTGATTAGAGAAGAGCAAGGAGGCTGTGAAGGGACTCCAGCACAAGTCCTGTGAGGAAGGGCTGAGGGGGATGGGGGTGTTTAATCTGGAGAAGAGGAGGCTCAGGGGAGACCTCATCACTCTCTACAACTCCCTGAAAGGAGGTTGGAGCCAGGGAGGGGTCGGTCTCTTCTCCCAGGCAGATATCAGTAGGACAAGAAGGCATGGACTTAAGCTCTGCCAGGGGAGGTTTAGATTGGGTATTAGGAAAAAATTATTTCCAGAGAGGGTGATCAGGCATTGGAATGGGCTACCCAGGGAAGTGGTAAATTCTCTGTCCCTGGAGGTTTTTAAGAAGAGACTGATGTGGCACTCAGTGCCATGGGCTGGGAACCATGGTGGTCGTGGATCAAGGGTTGGACTTGATGATCTCAGAGTTCCGTTCCAACCTGGCTGATTCTGTGATTCTATGATTTAAGTTTTTTTTTAAGCTGGCTCCTTTGGCAACTCCCTGGATGGGGCTTCATCAGCATCCCTGTTTCTCTAGTCCTCTATCACCAGAGCCCCATACAGGTTCCACAAGGGCATCTGGGAAGGCAGGGGAATTCTGGAGGGGACTCTCCTGCTGCCCCAAGCAGGGATCTGCTTCCACTTTGCCCCATCCTCTCCTAGTTCTCCTCCTTCTGCCCAGTGACAAGAGGACAGGGGATCCTCTATCTCTCATGGAGCCTCCACCTGCTGCCTTTTCCCTAAAGGGTGTGGCTCCACCAATCTAGTTCCCATTCACACTTCCATACGGTCCTTAGCCTCTCCGCTTCCTCCTTAAGCTCAGCCCCCAGGCTGGGCAGATCGTTACCTGGTGGCAGCCCACACAGCTCCTGTCTTTGTTGTCCTTCTACAAGAGCGTCAGCCCCAGACACCCCACGCAGCCCATCCTGCCCTGGATGGCTGCACGTGTCTACAGCGGATCCACCTGGGTCGCCACAGCTCTTTTGGTTGTGGCTTTGGACCAAGTGGAGGACGCCTCTCGGTGTTTCTCCGAGACCCGGACCCTCGGGCGGAAGCCGCCTTTAAATTTCCCGCGGTTCCTCAGCACGCCCCCAGCACGCGCCCGGCCACCTCAGCCCCTCAGCTCTCCGGCGGTAGCTGCCCATTCCCGACCCTTTTCTGGTCCCGCTGCTCGCCCTTGGGCTTCGCCGGCACCGGGAATCGCCCCCTGTCTCAAACTATGGCGATCTTTTAAAGGCACAGCGCTCACCGCTGCCGTGGTCTGAGGTCAGCTGTCGGCATCGCCGCCGGGAGAGGCGATGTGAGTCCTCACCATCCAGTCAGGTCTTTGTTTTTTCCCTTGGGGCAGGGATCACAGCACACCCACAGGACATTAAGTAAGAAATTCCAGGTTTTCCCATTCTTGCTACCATTGCAGTTAGCTAACAGCTTTATTCTGGTGCGTGAAATGGGTTTGTTGAGATACTGGAGGTCAGCTGAATGGAGCTAAATTTGTCTCTTATTTAGAATGGAAGAAATAAAAGACATGGGAAGAACAAACAAACAAACCAACCTTTCTCTAATGTTCACCTTCCAGGAAGTACAAAAGTGAGGTGACTGCAGCCCCTGGCTCTTCCAGAGGAACCTCTTGCTGCCTGCAGCACTGGGTGTTTGACAGGTACCAATCCACAGCCCTCCCTGGGATGAGGGCATCAGCGGAACATCAGGGAAGCTGGGATGGATCTGAGGCCACAGGACTGACCCCAGAACTGCTTGATCCATAACTACTTCATTGACTACTTCATTCATTGACTTCAGCCTCCAGGACTCCACTGTTGCATGCTGCTCTGCATTAGAAAATTTCACAGATGAAGTCTTTTACTATTGATGAGGGAGAGGTAGGGGGAAAAAAAAAAAAAGTGTATTCCCACACTCTTGCTTGCCAGGCGCACAAATAATCTCAGACTAAATTCTCAAAGCTTTTGGGAAAGATATCAAGCCACAAACCTAGGCAAAGTCACAGCAACCATGTGAGCCAATGCACTTATTTAGAGTCCAGTAGTACTGGGCTCTGACTGTAAGCTTCAGGCTGTGAAGTCAGTTGTTGCTCTGAAGAGGTCCAAGTTCCCTGTAGGAAAGGAGACTTGATTCACTGTGGAACACACAGCAGTTAGAGGTCTAGTATTCAAAAGGGGAATTTTAATTTATTTATTCCCCAGAAATGAAAATCCTAATGATGGCCTTATCAGAACTATGTCTACTTCATTTAGTATTGGAAAGTAGGATTTTAAAGGCTATTTTCTTGAGATCTGATAACTCATTGCTAAAGGATAGAATTTAATTAAACTATTGAGGACTGGATTAAAGCTATTGTATGTCAGTCTTTGTAATCTTCCATTATTGGTCATACTACCTTCTGCATCACCATAAATGGATTTAGAAAAGTAACTGGAAAAAGAGCTGATCTATTTGCAGAAGTAAGGACAGCCTCAATATCCAAGGCAACAATAAGATGCTATGGGTTGTTTTTTCATTTTTCAGCCAAAGATGCAGGAAGCCTCATTTAAAAAGGCATTCTTACAAATGCTGCTTACATATGATTCTCCCAAGCGAACAAAGCATCTGTTGCAAAGAAACAGTTGCCACCATTTTTAGAGTTAAAAAGACACATTATTTCATATTCAAATCCTGTTGGAACAATAAGATTCTGTTGCAAGAGATGTCATAAGAATAAATTCATGGTGTAACAAAAAATGAGTCACCAGGCTATAGGAGACTAAGGGCAACTGCTGAAGATGAGTTTTTCTATCAGCACACCAAGCTCCATAACAAATGTTCTGAAAATGGCTTTTGCACTGATTCAAATTTTATCCTGCTTCAGCATCAGTACAGAAAATGTATTTATACATCTGGCATAGACTGAAAAACTCTCACAGCATTAGAGACTAGGACCAGATTTTGCTATTGCACCTTATTCCAATTTTACACTGGATCTGGTATTTTGAATAGAAAGGGAATGATTTTGACTATTGAGATATCCCTTCATTAGCCTAGGGAAAAAGCAAGAAGATGACCTAGGCTAGTTATATGGAGCCATGCACAGAACAGGATAGGATAGCACATGGTAGAATAATGTCAGACTGGACAGGACTAGGCTGTCCTCCACTTGGTTTGATGTATTTGCAATCTGATCTTTGCAATGTTTCAAAGGGATCTGAACACTTTTAGCTTAGTTTCTTCAGAAGGAGTCAATGCAGTAATTTATACAAATCCTACAGATCCTGGCTGTATATTTTCCAGCTGGCCCATTGGCTCAAATCCAGGTCACTCCTTCACATAAAATTGTAGCTGTTCCATGACAAATGCAAAACGACTTTGTTGTTCTTGGTTCAGTTCTCAGCATCTTGTAATTGCAATCACAAAGACTAGTACCTTTTTTGTCTTTGCAACAAGGATGGAAGCAACTGATTTGTGTCTGGATTTATTCTTCACTTGCTTCATACTGCTTCTCAGTGTTGCCACTGAAAATAGAGTACATCAATATTTAGAAGATTGTACAAAAAAAAAAAAATTGAGGAAATTACTATTTTCCATGCTATAACAAGGGCTTCTTATTTAGATGAATTACATGATAAGCTAAGGAAAGCTCTTGTATATAGGTAATAACAATGTAGGAACTCTTGTTAAAAGTTTAGAATTTATCAGAGTTTTCTGTTCATAAATCCTCCCTCTCTTTCTCTGACATTTCCCCAAGCTTGTCTGATGCAACTATTAGGAAAAGACAGTTTGGCTAAAAGGAATAGGTGAGAGTGGAAAGACAGGGATCATACAGCAAGAGCTTGTTTAATTTGATGATCTAACCCAAGTGATGAAGCACATAACATACAGCTCCCTGTGATCCCTAACGGGTCTTCTGAATGCTTTAGTACTGGAAACATTGGGTGTTTTCTTGCATCTTGAAGAATCAAAGAAAATGGAATAAATCTTGTCTTCTATTTTCCTCCTCAAAACTGGCTTGCTCAGAAGTCTTGCCAGTATCAAAATAGCTGCCTGATGAGTTTATACTGTATAATGAGCACAAATTACTTGCTTTTATTAAAGTCACCTGCTGCTTTATTATTCCATGCATAAAAATAGAGCATACCAGGCAGTCTATGCATATTCTGCTTTCTAACAGATTTACGAGGAGGCTGATAGGTGACTCCTAGTTGGCCCCTTCTAGTGTACCTTAAACCCTCAGTTGGCTTTTATAGCAAAACCCCTCCAGCAGCTCCCAGATGTTTCAGACCTTCTAGAATCAAGGATACAGTTAGTGTGTGAAGACTCTTATGGGGCTTTTTCCTGTTGCATGTAGTTCAAATGCTGAGTTACTTTGCAGCGGTCTGATAATGAAAACTGTTTCCAAAACCCCAGACTTTTCATTAAAATATTTGCTGTCATTATTTTGCACAATGTTTTGCACAACAACACATTACTCCACTGCAGTCAGTCAGACCAGTCAGGTACTGGCCACGGGCTGACTTCAAGCTGGCTGAATGCAGTTTGGGAGATACATCATCTGTCAAGTACTGCATACAGCTACTAGACAGCAGTAATACCACAGACTTCAAACACCTGCCCTTACTTGCCACCTTTTTATTTTGTCTTTGATGACAACACGTCAAATTAATAAGCCTATATGTCTAGTGATGATGCAAAAAAGTTAGTTCAATGATGAGGAGAGCAGCAGGTCACATTTCCCAGTGTTTCCCATTAGAAGCAAGCTTCATTTTGAATTTTATTTCCCTTCATCTGCTATAAATCTGGAGACCATTTAACTACTACTATTCTGTCTTTAAATTATAAGAATCTTAATACCCTACCAGAATTGTCTAGCTGAGATTTGAGACACAAAGAAAATATCTCATAGAAGAAGAAAAAAATATTATTTCCGATAATGGGGAAAGAGAGTATTAATTTTAGCCAGGAAAACAGAACATATTGGAGAATGAAAAACATATATAAAAAAAAAATTGAAATTTAAAGTGTCAGCTGAAAGTCAATTCAAATTAAATGTTACTAACTGGACACACTGCCTTTACCCTGCTGAGTCACTGGATTCAGACATCTATAAACACATCTATGACACTTATTCAGTCATGAACTAGGGTTTCAGTGAAGGGACTGAACATCAGAGGGAGGCAATGTCCACTTAGACATCTGTCTTTTTGCAGATCACACAGGCTCATTGAGCCTCATTTTTTAAATCTCATAGTAATAGTGTTTGCAATTTGATAGTATATTCTTATTTGCCTGAGATCTCAGAGTTGGAATTTCTACTGGTTATATCTACTAGTGATGCAGGAACTGAAGCAGAGGAGGAGTTCAGTAACCAGTTCACAGACTGGAATAGATTTCAACTGCAAACACCCTACTTTTCCAATACTTTGCACAAAACCTTCTATCTCTACTAAAGTCAGAGTCAGCCATCTCCTCCTTTGCCCTCTTACTGACACATGACTCTCATTCCTGTGGTCTGCCCCAAAACAAATCAAAATCATCCTTTTTTTCCCAGGCATTTATAATTTCCAATTTCAGTTCATTTTATCAGCTGCAAAGTTATTACTCTGACTTTAAAATCTCATAAAAATCTACCCTTTGATGCTTAGTTACATGTTCATTAATTAGAAGCCCTTAAAAATGTCAGAGATCTTCCAGCCTCACTTGGAGCTATTCATGTAGCATCACCACAGTCCTAAGGTTTACAGAAAGTTAATATGAACTGTTAGACAGTTTAGTAAGTTTTTAAAACAGCTACAAGTGTCTGAACCTCCCAGAAATAAGAAAAAGGAAAGAAAAAAAGAAAAACAGCCCAAACCCTAGCTCTAGATACAGCTAACTTCATCCTGAGCTACTGTTAAACTGGAAAACGTCATCATCATCACATGAATTTACTGCCACATCTGATAACACCTCTGTATCACAGAGCTAAATATCTGTAAAACCATGTTTGAAGCATAATTGCCAATACTTCCACCAGTATTTTTAAGTTACTGAGGATAAGGAGAGCTCTTTTCAAGTTTCCAGTGTCAGATTTTTTTAACCTTTGCTAGCCCCAGAATCCATCTTTAATTTTTGCATTTTCTTGATGTGTACTTCCACAATACTTAAATTCTCACTTACATTCACTTCCCTTTCTGGTATGCTGTACATATGCAGACTGCATATGTGCCTTCAAAATGAGCACAGGTGAATGCATTGTGTATGTTTGATGGGATCTATAACCTGGAGCTGATGAGGCTGGTGCCCTGCATCATCCTTGCTCATAGGATCAGGGCTACTATGGAGCTGCTACCAGTGACAGATGAAATACCTGTTGGGCTGGCATATTGGGCTCCCTCACTTGAAGAGATTTGGAGATGTTTTAACATTCACATCATGAGAATTCCAGTAGGGACCAGATTTTGGTGTGCACCAATGTATTAATCACATGCTTAAGTTCAAGCATATGTTTGGCTTCACAAATTTTAGGATCAGGCCCTTCATTTCTGCTGGGCCCACAGACGGTTTACTTGTTAAGCAGACACAGCTCTGGTGACTGGAATTCTGAAGAGTGGATGAGTATTATTTTAATGGATAATTAATCTACCTGATTTCTCTTTCAGGTTTTTTGTTGCATTACATTGTCCATCATTCTTCTGTTTCCAATAAGCCAACATAGTGTTTACCAAGACTCTTGAGACTCAACATGGAAATGAGCAGTTATGTTGATTCATTGTTGTAACAGATTGTAAACCTCTCCTCTGTTTTTAGAAACATTTACCATAGCAGCTGAAAAATGATTTTTCAAAGTACTACTGCTACAGCCATGGGATTAGATCTTGGGTTTCATCCAAAACACTCTCTATGCCTCTAAGACCCTCTTTTCTAGTCTTAATCTCTGCACACCCACATGCAAAAGATATGTAAATAGCAAACTGACTGGGTTTTTCTTTTCTGTTTTTAGAGGTGAGTTTCAGTGTAAAATAAACCGACCCCTTGTAGTACATTACTACCAACATGACTTCCTATTTGTTAATGTTGGCACAGAGTTGGGGAATTATCAGTGAGAATGAGCTGAAGCAATTTTGGTACTAACAGCATAAAGACTTCTGCTGCACATCATTAAGCAGTAAGCTTTAATGTCATGCAGCTCTTGTTTTGTATAAACTCAAAACCTGAACATGGAGCAGATTCTCAAAATAGTACAATTTTAGCTTAAGTTTCTTACTACAGAGCAAAACTCCCCCTTTTTTCTTTTCCTTATTATTAATATGTTGCTGGCATTAATTATCTGAAAAAAAGGGGTGCAAAGTATGATTGTGATAGTGATACTTTGCTTGCCTGGTATTGGTAAGATTTCTTTACCTAATATACAGATATCTGAATTTAACATCTACTTGCTAACAAATTTCTGCACTATATAATTTAGGGCTCCTCTTGCCCTACCTTCAATCCAGTTCTCTGTGTACTCCGTGATGTAAATTATTTTCTTTCTGGTGGAGCTATTGCTGCGGTTTTGGGGAGATAAATTAATATCAAAATGTGTCATTGTGAGTGGAACTGTTGAGACGAACTTGTGGAAAATCTCTGGTCAAAAAAAGATGTTTACATTCTGACTTCTTCCTTAAATCAGGACACAAACCAGTGCTGTGGTGTCAGAAATTGCCACACACATGTAGATTTTGTCTTATGGTCAGTCTCTAGGAAATATAGTACCCATGAGCCACACACAGAGAATCATGTAATCTATAAGGTATTCACGGCATACCACCAACAGCTTCTGGAGAATCTGGACCTCAAATGCCACGGGAATGGGACTGCATACAGACACAGTCAGTTAAATAAACCTCTATATCATCCAGCCTCTCCTAATCCCAGGAAGAGCTAGGTCGTGCTTCAGGCTGTAGTTACCTTTCTCCTTTTCTTTCTCAGTGCTAACAGAGGAAGCAGCATGGTGCATAGCTTGTGCTTCACTTTTTGACTTCTTCCTTTCTTTTACTCTGGGGGAAAAAAAAAAAAAAAAAAGAGAGAGAGAGAAAGAAAGAAAAGAGCGTGGGCTGTGAAATCAAAGGGAGCATCTGTGACTATAAACAGATACACATGCATAGTTAAAATGTGAAAATAGTTCCCTTTGTTCAAAATCTAAGATTTTTGACTGCACATCTCCTGCGTACCTCAATGACCATCTGAGGCTTAAGCATCTCTTTGCATTTGCCCATCAAACTTCACTGACCTGAGCAGGATGGTAATTGTAGTCAATTTTCGTGTTAGAGGAATAATGTAGATGCCATTAAACAGCAATCAGTTTTCTGTAGGAAAAGAAACTATGTGCTGATTTATCATCTGCAGAAGTGTGTTCTGAAACCTGGTCAGATGGAGGTTCTGAGGGAAGGGTTTTGCTGTCAGGAAGCTGGGGGAGGTGACTTCTCCTGAGCTGTTGTAATTAATAGCAATAGCTGCAAAGTCTCACAGACTTTACAGTTACAAACAGAAACAAATTGTGCCTGACCTGCAGCCTGCAGGGATATGGAAACATACCCAAAATCCATGGACGGGCTTTTCTAGCTGAGGAAACAACTTTAAACTTTTTTTATTTATAATCTTTTATAAAGACTCTTTGCCTTTGTCTTTCATACCAGAGCCTGAGTCCATGCCACTAAGGTTGAGTGCATTAGCCATTGACTGTGTTGGGTCAAATTTCCTTAGTACTAAGAAACAAAAATGTTGCATTAAGGAAATACCACCCCTATAACCAATAATCTTTGTCAAGGTTTACATTTCTCTTAGGAAAATACTGATTTTTTTAAATTACCTACCATTATCTGGGCTAAGAACAATTTAAAAAGTGTTGCCAGTATTGCTCTAAGTTAAGGCAAATCTAATTCCTGCCAGTACAAAATGTCTAAAGATCACTATTTTTCTTTTCAACACAAATATGAAATTGCTTCAGTGGTATAACTAAGCTGTAGAAAAGCTTGTTTTATCCTAAAGGGGTGGTGGTGATTTGCAGGAGTTTGCCAGGCTGCTTTCAGAGGCTGATCTTTTTCATTTTGACAGGATTTACTCATGTGTCTTTCTGCAGCTGCTGTTACAGATGTGAAGCAAAAAGAAAAAAGAAAAATAAACACAATCAAAACTAAAGCAGCTCCCTAAGCTTTCACACCACCTTCAGTTTTTGTTTGTGACTGTTAAGTCTTATATCAATAACCTCACCAAATCGTAGACAATATGTGCAGACCTTGCAGGGAAAAAATGTGGCACAACAGTATGTATTTATCATTGCACCTTTCCTCACTTCCTGAGATTTCTGATTTCTCCTCTTCACATAATACCCAACATCCCAAACCACTGAGAAGCTATAAATGGCTTTTCAAAAAACATCAGTGCTCTCTTAACCTGCTTTTTCTTTAAATGGAGGGTTTCATTGTAAGATTTATGGGCCAGAATAGCAATATTTTAGTACACCAGAATGGCAATATTTAATCCTGAAGGAGTAACACATTTTCATTGCTGAAGTCTTTCTATAGAGGCACAACTGGCAGCTTTATGCCCCTAATGTAAGCAATAGCTAGCTTTCCAGTGGGATGCAGAGCTTTCAGGGTGCATAACTTGCCATGAGAAACAGCAGTGGTGTCTAACCACAAAGACTAGCAACATGATGGACTTTCAAGCTCAGGTATTTTTATGTACATATTAAAAAAAAAAAAAAGTATATGGGAGAAAATGTGGTGGTTTAGGTATATTTTCCTATATTCCTTGCATCTGGTTTTATAGAATGGAAAGAAAGAACTTTAAAGGTAAAACAGCTAAAAGAAAAGTGTAATTAATGTGCTTCCAACTCTGATCAGATAACTTCAGGTAGCTGGCTGTGGTAGGCACATCATGGTGTAGTGAGCTTGACACCTGAGTGAGGCAGGATCCATCATTTTGTTACCTTCAGTTGAAAATCCAACCCCATGCACTTGTAAATAAACCTAGACAACACCATGAAATACCTCTTGTTGTTACATTCAGAGTTAATTTCTCCCATCACCCCAGAACTTTAGGAATTACCTCTGCTGGACACGAGACGAGGCTGAGAATTTTTTCTCTCATTCAAAATTAGGACTGAAATTTAGCTAATAAGCAAAGGCAAAACCTTCATTATCCTGAAACCATCTTAACATTGTAGGTTTAAAGTCATTGCACCTAGCTTGGGATTTGTACAGCACAAACACGTAACATCAGTTCTGGCCAGATGAGTCTCTCTTTGCAGGAAGGAGGGTTTGTTGTAAATATATTTAGGATACAACTTTCTGGGCCTGTTTCAAACCTACACTTTCTGAGAAGAAAAAAGCTACAGCTTCTTTCCTTTGATGATAAGGTACATCTAACCAGGTAGCTCAGATGAAACAACCAGCAGTCTGTGCAGCACCAAACCTGAGGTGGACTTCCACCCACAGAGCAGTTGGCACTACTGGAGCAGCATTGCACATCCTGACCAACAAGGATGTTAGAAAGTCTTCTTCAAAAGCTGTAGAACTATATCTTTACTCTTCCTTTGGTTTCGCTCTTTCTGACATTTAGGATCCTACTGAGAAGATAGCTGAAGGCTTCTTGTGTTCTCATTAGTTGTTATGGTTTGCTTTTGGTATTTTTCCCAAGCTGCCTCTGGGATTTCAAGCAGCAAATCATTGTTGCTGGTTATTTATAGTTACAGAGGTAGGAGATCATTTCATAGCTTGAACACAACTTCAGATGGAGGCAATTGAGAAGTCATTGAACTTAGCAGCTGGGCAGCTGCGTCACCAAACCCCTTATGCTGCCCAGTTATTTTCCTTGGCAACTTCTTCCTCTAAGAAGTTGTTTTTTCCTGACCATGCCTCAGTTGGCTGTTTGTGAAGAACTGGCCAATGTTTGTTGAAGGAAGAAGGAGCAAGCAGTTGCTTCTGTTATTCCCCAGAGATCTTTATGGGGAAAATGTTGTTTAATATAGACATAGTCTCACAGTCTCTGGGGGAACCTTCTGACAGAAAGGGAGGGGAAGAGGAAGGGAGGATGGGGGTTAGACCTGCTGTGTCTGAGCTTTCTCCCTGGAGGATAAAAATCAAAAGAGAAAAAATAAATATAATTTTCCTCTTTTTTTGTTTGTGACTGTTTCAGTCTGAAGCTTCACTCCTGTTTCCATGCTCTGTGCTCCCCAGACATTAGTTTACTGATTGTATTTTTGAGTATTTTTGTTAGAAAAATGCAATATAACTTTGCCTCAGATGTTTGATAGAGAATTGGGCCAGCCAGAAAGGTCTTCTAAGCAACTCTGCCTTAACCACTGATGGTTCTTTCTGCCCCTGTTTACAGCCCATGGCATGATCTGAAAAGTTCTTCCACAGCAAATCCCCACCAAGCTGTGTCTGCTGGCACAAGCATTGAGAAGGTCTGGTTAAGAGACTAAATCTGCTATTTGTAGAGCACCAAAGTTGCAAAAATAATCTGCTACTGTGGGAAAAGGGATGTGACCAAACACAGACCTGGATGCTTTCCCCAGGCACATCCAATTAAATGAAGATGACAGAAACCCAAGTAAATAAGGGGTATAAAATAAAATAAACATGGTACACCCCCTTTCCTTTCCCTTTTTCAGTCTTCCTCCTACTTCAAAGGAATCCTCAGACTTCAATCTTACATGTGGGGACAGAAAGCATACTCTTACCAGCCACACACACTGACTCTGGGGTAAACTCTCAACCTTGCATGCCTTTGAATGCCAGTTCCTGGCTGGGGGTGCCTATAGCAGAGGCAGCATCACTTTCTATATCCTGCAATGTCTTGCAGTAAAATAAACTTCCCATCAACCCACTCCCCTAGCATTATGCTATGAACTTGAAATGCTCAGCACAGTGCTCTAGACTTCAAAGCTTGTGAAGAAAATCTTTCTTTCAGATTTCTGCTAACCAGAAAAGCCTCAAGCAGGAAACAAGCAGTCAAAACAAAATTAAAAGAGTGTGAGGCAGCTGTCTGGGATACATGGTGGTACCAAATAGCTGGTGCAAAACTGTTTGAGAAGAGCAAACAGAAAATCTGCTGTGGAGGGCAAAATGCAAAGTGCAAAACAGCCCCTGTAGAAGAATTGTAGAATCAGCTGGGTTGGAAGGGACCTCAGAGATCATCAAGCCCAACCCTTGAAGCCATGTGGCAGAGCCTTGCAGAGAATATCTGTGGCAGAGGCAGTCGGAGGTCTGTGGAAAGGAGGAACCTTTGGTTGGTGTGTGGTCATGCAGAGCAGCTTGTGCAGAACATAGAGAACAGCAAGCAGAGAACAGGCTGTGCAGAAGAGCTGCTGTGCACTGACTCTCTGTGTGACCACTGGAGCTCCCCAACAACTCAAATTTTCAATGCCCTTTCAAGCCTCCCCAGATCCCTAGAGGCCAGAATTCCTGGAGCTGCAGTATTTACAACTCCAGGAGCATGGCAGAACTTTGTGCAGCAGAGCAGCCACAGGCAGCAAAGCACCAGCTTGCTCTGCCAGCCCTTCACGTGCAGGTAAGCCCCAAGACTCATGCACCTCTTGTGCTGCAGAATCACAGAATCTTTTGAGTTTGAAAGACCTTTAAGATCATCAAGTCCAACCATTAAGCTAACCCTGCCAAGCCCAGAACTAAACTGTGTACCCAAGCACCACATCTACACATCCTTTAAACACTTCCAGAGACAGCGATTAAACCCTTCCCTGGGCAGCCTGTTCCAATGCTTGACCACTCTTTCAGTAAAGAAATTTCTCCTAATATCCAATCTAAATCTCCCCTGCTTCAAGTTCCAGCTATTTCCTCTCATTCTACCACTTGTTACTTGGGAGAGGAGATTAACACCCACCTCACTACAGTCTCCTTTCAGGTAGTTGTAGAGCGAGAAAGTCTCTCCTCAGCCTCTCCACAACCTCTCTGGAAAGCCTGTTCCAGTGCTTTGTCACCCTCACAGTAGAGATTTTACTTAAGTTCAGATGGAACTTCCTGTGTTCCCGTTTGTGCCTGTTGTCCCTCATCCTGTCACTGGGCACTACTGAAAATAGTCTGGCTCCATTTTCCTTAAACTGTCCCTTTAGATACTTATACACGTTGATAAGGTCTCCCTACAGTCTTCTCCAGGCTAAACTTTCCAAGTTCTCTCAACCTTTCCTGGTAAGAGAGACAATTCAGTCTGCTCAGCTGCCCTCCACTGGACTCTCCAGGTGTTCCCCATGTCTCTTTAACTGGGGAGCCAGAACTGAATGCAGGATTCCAGCTGTGGCCTCAGAAGGGCAGAATAGAGAGTGAAGATGACCTTGGACCTACTGGCCACACTCTTCTTAATGCATCCCAGGATGCCATTGCCCTTCTTGACCACAAAGGCACAGTGCTGCCTCATGATTAACTTACTGTCTACCAGAACTCTGAGTACCATGTCCTCAGGACTGCTTTCCAGCAGATCAGCCCCTAACCTATGCTGATGCACAGGGTTTTTCTGCCCAAGGACAGGACCTCACATTTGCCCTAGGTTCCTCTCTGCTCAGCTCTCCAGCCTGTCCAGGTCACACTGGATGGCAGCACAGCTCTCTGGTTTGTCAGCCACCCCTCCCAGTTTTGTATCATCAAAGAATTTGCTGAGCATACACTCTGTCCCTTCGTCCAGGTCACTGATGAATATGTTAAACAAGACCCCTGGGGGACACCTCTGGCTACAGGCCTCCAGCTCAACCCTGCACCACTGATTATGAGCTTCTGAGCTCTCTCACTCAACCAGCTCTCAATCTGCATTTCTGTCTACTCTTCTAAACCACATCCTGAGTTTCTTAATGAAGATGTAATGGGTCAAAAGTCTTGCTGAAATCAGGGTAGATTACATCTAATGCTCTGCTCTCATCTAGCCAACCAGTTATAACATCATAGGAGGCTAACAGATTGGTCAAGAATGATTTACTCTTCTTTTCTTCCATGTTTCTAGAGATGACATCCAGAACAATTTGCTCCATCACGTTTCCAGGGACAGAGGTCAGACTGACCAGCCTGTAGTTTCCTGGGTCATTCTTGCCCATTTTGAAGACTGGAGTGACATTGAACGTTTTGGGCACAGCCATCCAGCCAGTTTTTTACCCAGCAAAGCATACACTCATCCAAGCCATGAGCAGGCAGTTCTCTAGGAGAATGCAGTGGGAAACTGTGCCAAAGACTTTACTAAAGTTGAGGTAAAAAGCATCCTCAGCCTTTCCTTCATCCACTAAGTGTGTTGCTTTGTCATGTCCAGTTCTGGACAGAGCTACAAGATCCCCTGTATGGGAAGGAATTATCTTTGTTTTCCTTACTTTTGCAAATAGAAAGTGCTTCTCTTTCCAGTTACATAATTTTTGAACTGGTATCAGAGGTACAGATGTGATAGATCACTTGTAGTTGGGGAGCAAATAGCCACAAATAATCTGCCATAGGAGCTGCTGCCTGGTGCTCAGGGAAGGTGATACGGTGTGTGCCACACTGACTACAAAAGGTTCTCTCTCCATTACCTATTCCTCCTGCACAGAGCTGCTGGTGTTTTATGATGTTACCCTTGTCTCCTATCCCAAACTTCTCTGAGGGGACAAGTTTAAGATGCCATCCTTGCAGAGAGGAGTCTTCAAGAACCTGCTTCATGCAGCTATACAGCAATCTGGCCCAGTGTCCTGCCCAGCTAATTAGGTAAAAGAAACTAACAGGCCTATCTTCTTTTATTTAAAACAGTATCTGATAAGAATATAATTTTTTTCTTGCTGTTTTATTCAGTTTCCCTTTCATGTTTTCTGCTTCACTGTAACAGCCACCATCTCTTTATGAATGGTATTGTATTATGCATGGTTTTCTTTCAGACCTGAGCATGAAAAGTTGTTTTTAACATGCTCAGACCCAGAGCAGACACAGGCAGGCAGGACAGGCAAGAGGGAGCTGCCCTGCAGGGGTTACATTGCTCCAGAGCTGCACAGCTCCTGCTGCAGACCTTGCTGGGCTGCAGTGCAGATACACTCTGCAGTGCTCATGTCTTTTGTATTGTTGTTGCTGAGCTCTTTCCTTAGTTTGCTGATTAGGCCTTGCAGAAATAATGAATAGGCTTTAGAAATCTTAGTGGTAACAAAAGAATGGTCAGACTAATGAATATCAAAAACATTCATCTTGTCGACCCAACCTTGACTTGGACAAGCTGCAGCTGCCAGCTTCTTGCCAGATCAAGATCACACTTTTGTTACTTCTTTATTTGCCTGAGACACAGCCAGTAACTGCTTGTAGCAGAAAAGTTGCCTGAATGTTTTGTTTCATACACTGACTGCCTTTATTTTGTCTTAGCCAAGAAACAAAGATAACAAGGTTGTGTTATAGACTTAACATTAACTGCTGGCATCAGTAGATGCTGACTCTATCTTAGACCAAGCAATTAACCTTTGTAACTCTGGCCGATGTCAGGGGGATGAGCAGCAATTAATAAAGTCTGTTCTTAAATCTCAGCAGCTAAGGTTCATACTAAGCTGAAATGACACAGACAGTCCTGTAGCCAAAGCAAGTGACAATGCTTTCTTTCTAAAAGAACCTCATCTGACCTTTTTTCCCTCAGTGTGAAGTCTGCCACAATGCAACAGCTCTTGCAATCTCCAGGATGCACAAGCTCCACAAGACTTTCAGACAAGGCTTTAAATAAAAAGGAATTGTTGGTAGAACACAACAGTTTGTGATGAATAAGAAAACAGCCTTTCTCCTCTCCATACAGTGTTATGATTACAAGGCCAAGGAACTTGGCTAGTGCCAGCAACAGTATATTGTTTCAGTTTTAATGCTGCTGTCACTTTCAAACTCTGCCCAGTATTAGTGTGGTAAGAGTTGTTAGGCAATGTATTTCAAAATCATTACAGTATTATCTGGAAGCCAGAAAGCTTCTCTTCCAGTAAGAGAATCTAATCACTCGGCTGATCCCTCTGAATATGGAATACACAACAGGTCCTACTGAGTGTCTTTATTTGAAGGGGTGAAAACAGCTGCTCTTTTAGTGACAGCATTACTGTCACACCTTTATTAAATACATGGGCAACAATGTGTTGACAGAAATAAACATTTTCATTTTTAGGAATTTTTCATTTTCATTTTTTTTCCTTTCAACTGTATAATTGCAGTCACAGCCAGGCAACCAGTGATGAACAGACTGCTCATTCAGAACACCCATCATAAAACCCTAATGGTGCAAGGCTTATCACAAGCAAGTCAATTGATCATAGAGTCTTAGAATGGTTTCATTTGGAAGGGCCCTCAAAGATCATCCAGTTCCAACCCTGCATGGGCAGGAACACCTCCCAGGAGACCAGGTTGTTCAAAGGTCCATCCAGCCTGACCTTGAGCACTTCCAGGGTTGGGGCAGCCACAACTTCCCTGGGCAACCTGTGCCAGTGTCTCACCACCCTCACACTAAAGAATTTCTTCCTAAATTTCTTCCTTGATATAGCCAGAGAGTTCTGAGATGATGGCAAACTAAAGGGAAGGTTCTAGCTGCCAGGAAGATAGATACTCTCTAATGCAAAAGGAGACAAAGACACAAGAACCAAGACTAGAAAGCCCTGCTTACTGTAGAAAATGCTCCAAATAGAGATACTCCTCTGTCTCTTTGGAAACACCCGGAATATTTGCTAAGAAATATGATAGTTCTGTGGCTTAGGGTACCTAAGGGATCTGAATTAAGGTCTCGGGAGTTTCTGTCCCAGCTTTATTACTATAGAGTGTCACACATTCTATCTGCAAAACAGGGTTAATAGTGTTTGCTTTCTGCTTCTGGTCACATAGAGACAGAATTGAGGACAACATCCCAATGAGATACTCTCTAAATGACATCAAAGTACAATTCATAAATGTGAAAAAAAAACCCCAACAGTGTAAATAAATGACTTGTGTGCAAAGCATTTCTAAACAGTCTAAAAAAGGGCAGAATAGTATATCGTAGGGTTGCAAAGGGTTTTCATAACAGCAGGGCCCAATTTTCTGTAAGAAAATTTTCTCTTAGGAGAGACTATGCCATTCTGCAGGAAAAGGGAGGAAAGACAGTCTTATTGAAGAAGAGGTTTACACCAACACATTATTTGTGTAAACTTTAATCTCCTTACAGTAGAAACATACAAAGTACAAGCCAAAAGTAGTAGTAGAACAATTTTACAGCAAAGCTTACTAGTTAAATGCAAAACTAATTTGTATCAAATTCTTAAAAAACTGTGCACTTTCTCAAACGTAACTTTGTTCAGCACATCGTTTTGATTTACATATAATAAGGCATTAATTCTATAAGAATCATTTACTGTATTCCAAAATTGCATGACCTAGGTGTAACACTCTATAGCCTGATACCATTTTGTTCCTTTCCATATTTACAGATTTTAATCTACTTGCAGTGATGTGTAGCATAGGAGCACTAAGAACAAATACAAGCTTTGCCAATACTAGTTTCACATTGAAAAAGTTACCTAAAAAAAGCTCAATTGTGCATTGCAATTCTTTAGTTCTGCTGCAGATGTGACTGTAGTTTAAGAATAATTTCCTCATTCAACATGCTACCTCACTTCCAGTAGCATTTTGGTCTTTCAAAATGCAGAACTGAATCTGCTCTGAACCTACAGGAACTGGAAGTGGACCCCATTTTTACCAGCTATCCAAAATTTGGTTTTCTCCTGCCCCTCCCCAGAACACCATACTTAAATTTCTTTGAAAGTGAAATCTTCTATAAATGGCATAATTGAATTCATTCTAGCTACTATGTACATAAATGGCTCAGGCAATTAAGTTAGTCCACCTTGTCATTAGTCAACAGGAAGTATAATTACTGTAGCTGTAAAGGAGGTATCTAGTGTTCCAGAATAAGTGAGTGTAATTATGGTGAGAGCTTTCTCAGTTCTATTTACATGACAACTTCAGGCTCAATGTTAAATAGTAAGTCATCATTTCCTCTTCGAACTTCAAGTAGTAGAGGTGATTCATTCATCACAGCCTCTTGCAGGTCACTGGAAGTCATCAAAGGACGCCCATTGACTTTAACAATGATATCTCCATCTTGGATCCCTCCTCTGCAAAGACAAGAAGAAAAAGGCAGTAAGTATGAACTCCATGCAGAGGAAAAGGACAAAGACTCTTCACCATCCGATGTGGCTGATGGGATAAATTTTTACTCCTTTCAGTTTCCATCAAAGGAAATTCCACCCTTTTGCTTGTGAAAGAACAATCTGTAGTACTTGCTAAATGCAAATTGTGCCTCTCAGTATTTCATTGGGCACTGTCATCTTACACAGCAAAAGCACAGGGACAGTTAAAGTTGCCTAGCTTTGCCTTCCACAAAAGTATAGCAAAGGAGAATCAGAAAAGACTACCCATGACTGACTTACTCCACTTCATCTGTTTGCTTTTCTCTCCAGTATGTGTTTCAATCATTTGAAATTAAACCACTCTCAGAATTTCAAGACAAGTGTGTCAATGTAACAGAATAGCTGCTTTCATTGCTTTTGCATTTTCTTCAGAAAAATAATTTTTAGATGTATTTATTTTCCAACTTTTCTATAAAATAGCCTCTTCCTCTAAGATAAAGCATTGTCTCAGACAGTACCTTATGTGAATGCTATCCTGTTTCTTATTTGAACTCAGTCCAAGTTTCTATTTATTAATATTCAACATACTTTTCAAAAACAAAATTTGGTACCTTGTATTTCAGGTGTTCTTTAAATTTGCAAAACTGTAGGTTTTTCATATTGTCAAGTTCTGATGTTGAAGTATTTAAATTCTGTAGATGTGAGTAGAATTTAAACTTTTTCTAAAACCTAAAATCAATACTTATATTTGTTTAAACACATATTGAGGCTGGAATGAAGAAGTACTTGAATATAAATAGAAATATCACCTAGTAGTTTCTAAATTATTTATGGTGAAGAAGATAGTGTGTTCTCCGTACCTATGAGAAGGCGAGTTTGGAACAACTTCATGTACATAAATTCCACTTCTGACATCAGGAAAGTCAGCATTATTATGTTTAAGTTCTTCCACCAAGCTATAAGAAGAAAAAAATTATATAGCATTTGATTCCACAACAAAAGCAGTAGCATGCAAAAAATATTTTTTATTTATTCTCAATGTTTTTCAACAAAACTGAATTAACAATTAACCATTTGCCCCATGTTCTTGTGATGAGAATGCAGAGAATTCAAAATTGGATTAAAACAATTAACATAGATTTTAAGAGAGTCAAAACTACCTACTTGTGCAAAGCATTCTATATTTTATGGTCTCATACATCTTCTGGAACAACCTGACTTCTGCTTTTTGTAGCAGTAGCCTGGAGGCACTGGGAAGAGCACAGGGACAGTAGCACTCTCTGTCCTAAGTTCTGTACAGGGACAAAATACATTCCTCCCCTGAAGAATTAATGCTGGTGATGGGACAGAAATTTGCTAAGGATTTTGCTCCTTAATTTTTCTTTATCTAGAACAATCTAGCTTTTGATAACTTCAGTCATCAGATCAGAACTGTGAGAGTTTACAAGGAAACTTCAGATTCCTCAAGTTTTAAGGAATTATTTGTGCATCTCTTTCTAAAGAAAGAAGACAGGAACCAGCTGCAAAACAGGGACTCTAAAAACATCCTCTCATTTCTGAGATTACATCATTTTAGGTCTGTGTGACCTGAGATGAGAACTCATCTCTAGAACCCATCCCTAGAAAGAAAGGGTTTTAAACTAATAGTGGATTATCTGCTGTCTGCCATGGAAACGTGGGGTGCCTCAGATGCAAAGTAAGCCAAAATGGCTTCACACAGCTTGACTTTATTTGATTTTGTACTGAGGAAGCTAACAATTGCTTGACTAAAGCAAACACACAAAGGGAAGTAGTCTTTTCCTGAAAACATGCCTGGAGAAATCTTACACTGCTTTTCCTTAGGCACCCCAAAAAACAGTAAAATCTCACATCATGTTCACAATTATGCACAAAAACATTCTGACTTTCTCTCCATTGGTGATGGTGTGGTGATGCTAATGCCATTATCCTGATTTGTTCCAGCTGAAGATCTGATCCTTTGTAGAGGATTGCAAGAGTGTAACTCCATAAACAAGGATGGCTTTACTACAACCCCAGCTGGACAGTGTTGTGGATAATTTTTCAGTACTGCCACATTAGAAACATGACTACTGCTGGGAATAAACACAAGTATTAGAGCCCTCATTTGTTATCCCAGAATATATCTGGGTAACAGCAAGACACAAATCAACATGAGGAAGAAATGACAGTAAAGAACTGGAGGAGGGTGTCCATATTCTGGCTTTGTTAACATGGAATCATGAAGCTTTAGTTCTCCACTTCAGAAACCCCTTTCTTTCCATTTAATGGGACAGCACCAAATCCCACATTATATGGCCTCCACTGGTGCTGATCAAACTACTGCCAGACCTTCAGGCAGCTAATCTGTCACCAATACTCATGATCACCCAAAAACAGCAGCTTGCTTAAATGTCACCTAAAACCTACCATAGCTCCAGACATCCTTGTCAAGCACCAAACCCATTTTTCAGGCTCTTCCTCACTTCCCTCAGCTATCAACAAAGCATCCACCACTACCTGTATTTAGAGTATGACTGACCACGATTTTCCAGAGAACATGTATTTCACCAAAATCATTAAAATGTTTGCAGACTTCACAGAAGTTAACACACACTTCTCATTTTCCAGAGGTTTGTAATGAAAGATGAATGATACGAGTTCTGAACCCCTACTGACCACGTTTTGTACCCATGATCGCAGGGATGACCTTGCTAAGATACTCACGCAGGTGTTATTGTCAGCATTCTGATGCCAATGAAACGTTTCTTTCCATCTGAAAACAACACAGAGGATATTTAGAAATTTAGACAAACACTGACAAAAATAAATACTTTGATGACCCAAAATACCTGTCAATTCAAACAGGGTGTACCAGCTTTTAACAAAATTAAACAGAATTCATAGATGTCTACAATGAGGTAATTTTTAAATTCTGGTTAGCCTTGGTGTACAGAATGGTAATCCTTCTCCCTGCTGAGGGAGAAGGTTATTTACATTCCATAAAAGTCTTCCTTAAGAAACACAGGAAAATTTCTGTAGTCTGGTATCACATTACTTCAGCAAATGGAAAATTTTTAAGCCACCATTTCACCTGAAAATGGTCAAGGCAATGGAATCATGTGATGTTTTCATTAAAATGTTGAAATGGGATTTAAAGAAATTAAAATTTCCACATTTCAGAGAAAAGACAACCAGAAGACTCACCCTGATTCTTGTTGTTCCTATCCCAAAGAACGAAAAGCAAGTTTTAAAATCTCCATAGACATTAGCCAGGACTCTACAGAATTTTAAGTGGTGAAACTTCACTCCTTTAGGAACAGCACTACAGTTCTCCCATTGGCTTCTAGTAGCCATGATATTGCACAGCTGACTTATGAAAAAAATGCAGTTTGATGACTTCCTGAAGTGAGTGCTTCTGAAGCTAGTTACATCCAGTGTGAAACATTTCCCCTTACTTGTTCCAGCATAACTACTTCACAAGTTCTTTGAGCTCCTCCATGTTCTCATGTGAGGAAAACAATTGAAAAGGAGATGGAGAGAGCTCCTTGAACTTATTTCCAAGAAAAAATACTCCCAAGTAAAGGGGTTACTCCTGAACCATACACATGTCCAATATTCCCATTAGTGTCAGTGAAAACATCAACTACTAAATTGGATTTACTGCCTTATGAGTAATTTTACATCTGCTAATGAGAACAAAATCAGCTGCAGAAAGAGTGGTATGAAGAAATGACATTACTCAGAATTAAAGTCACATTTGGTTTGGGCATGACCATGAACTCATGTCACGGTGCTCTCACAGTGCTTCTCTAGCTTACATGGCATGAATTTAATCTTTCACTTTTAAAAACATCCAAACTTGATAAGCTTCCCACATGAAAATAATCCCCGTCACTGTAATGTGGAGAGTTAAATTAAGAAGTTGTCTTCCTGACACACATAAATGACAGACTCTGGTGACAGTTTACTGTATGCATTAACCATTTTGCTGCTGGTCAGTGCCTGTGTGATTCAGAAATAGGCAGAAGCACAAAGCATACTTTGGGGGCTGAGTTAGGAATATTTACATAGAAGAAAATTAAAAGGAAGGGACAAAAGATATTGATCGAGAAGAAACAAAGCATCAAGGAGAAGATTGAGCTAGAATGAAAAACCAAAGCAGAAATGCTGCTTATCCTAAAGGAGAAGTATTTCCCCAATGGGTAATGATACATTGAAAAATAAGGCTTCAGGGAAAAAAAAGTATCTGGCAACCGCAGACTTATTTACAACTAAAACTCTCATTCCACCATCATCTTTGGGCAGCTTGGGGTACTGCTTCACCCCTGATCATGCATGAAGAGGCAAAATGGCCTTCAGACCTCTCTCCAGAGTAAGTCTGACACACTGCAGAGGGCAGTTCATACAGTAACAGTAAAAGGTTACTGAATAAAGTACAAGTAACCTATGAGCTAGGGATTTTTTTTGCATCAGAGTCTACATTCCTTCCCTTCTGTCAGAATGAAGGTAAAGAAATTGCAGATCTTTAATTCTGCAAGTCTGTTCCTTTCAAATTTAACCCAATCTAACATCTTGAACACAGAAAAAAACTTTCTCATCAACAATGATTTGAGGGAATATAATTGACCAGTTTATTAGAAGCATCAGCAGAGACTGAACATGCACAGCAAACCACTTGTGATTTATCATCCCAAAGGATGCAGTTTGATGTGAGGGTTAAATTACATTGGTAGAACAGTATGTGGCACCTGGAACTACCACTGTCACACTGCATCTGCTCTGTGAAGGAAAAGTCTCAAAACCTGTCATTATGACAGTTTCTACAATCATGAGGCAGAAGGAAAAATAATTCAGAGAACTGAAATAAAGTCAGATCATAAATCTTAGAAGTGGATCACCAAGGTGAAGTCCCAGCAGCAGTTTAATGAAGCTTAATATGCAGGAAAAATAATAAACAAATGTGAAACCATTGCAGCTTCAGGCTGGAGCAGGCCACAGTAGAGAGACACAATGAAATCACATTTTGTTTTTGTAAGCACCAGGCCAGATTAAAAACTGGTAGATATCTGATTAACTCAGATTTAAAAGACTATGTTCAAACTTACTGAACAATATTTGAGTATCTCCATTATGCCACAGTCAATTTGGAAAGAGCATTTTTCTAAGGGAATTTTATCATCTTCAGGCAATATGATATTTAGAGCAAAATGGTAATACCCTTAAACTTATTTCTATGACCTAATTGTACCATAAGGGTGGATCCCACTGAAACTGCTGAAACATAGTTGAGTAGAAAAAAACAGTAAAAATATTTTTTTAAATCTTCTTACATAAATTCCTTATGTCAAGAAATAACGCCTGTACAACTAACCTGAAAGCTATTACTAGAGGCCTAAGAAATGCAAACTAAGTCTCAAATATGGTGAAAATATCTCCTAGAAATTATCTTTGTGCATCAAGGGCTTCAAATAATTTCTTCTGCCTGCAGCAGAAGTACTAGAGGTATGTCAGAGAAGCAAAAAAAAATTTAAAATTGCCTGTGGCCAGGGTATGACAAGCAACAATGGTCAGACTGATACTAAAAGCAGATGGTAGACTTTCAGCACCAGGCTTGGGTTTATGCCTCTAGAGCCATATCTACAAGGGGGTCCATCCTGCCTCCCTGGTTTGAGATGAATAGTTTGGTTCTGAATGGTATTAGTCCTGCTTCTCTCAGCAGCCAATGAAGAGTTAGTAATCTGGCTGAATAAGTAGGTTTTTTGACTTGCTGTCTGAAAAAAAATTATGCCAGCTACTTTGAAATGTACTTTTCAGCACAAAATTAACAGCTCTTCCAATTGACTTTCCTCCACCAAATCAACAAGTGAAAAAAATATGGGGAATTCAGGAAAACAAACATATGAGCAGGTGCATAACTTTAAAACCTCTGACTAAGGCAAGTTTCTGAATTAACAGTATCTGAGAGAACACTGAAAGGGCAATGGTGCAGGTAAACAACCCTGGCATCAGCAACTGGATGAATGCAGTCGAACACAATTAATATAAAGATTCAAGAGAAGGAGCATCCAACAGTCATGATACAAGATAAGCAGGTGGAGACAGATGAATGGGCAAGCAAAAGAGAAAGGAAGGTTTCACCTGTATGCAGCATAACTAAATCACCTTTGGCTGTCCAGCACACAGAATGACACTTTGTACAGCGTTCCAGGTATTAGGCAGGCACATGAAACAAGTCCAGAGTACTGCACTTGACAGTTCTTGGTGTATCTAGATTTATATACTCTTCAGTGCAGAAGCCTTTCTTTTTTACTGCCTCTGCCATCCTTGTACATGTGTTTCTTTTGAACATAGTTTTTAGAACTACTATGTCCAAACATGGTTTCTTTTAGAACATAGTTTTATTTCTGCCAAGGTCTGAGGGTCCATCACAATATCCAATTATATACCACTGACAGAGATGACCATGGCAAATAAAAATCATCAGCTCAGTAGTGCACCCACTACAGTCCATCTATGGACAAGTGTTTTTTAAAGTTTTTATGTTATTCTCCACGGTACACCTTAATGTCCTTTTTGTATGGACACTATAAGAAAAAGAAGAGTAAGAGTCCTTGAACAAGCCACCAGCTGTTCTCAAGACCACTTGAGACTGTACTGACTCATCTGTGTCCTCACTATCCTCAGGGGCCCTTTTTCCCAGATTTATACAGATACTGTCTATTCTTTGGGGGCTTGAGTAATAAAATGTCTCTACCACTTCTGTGAAGTTGTTTTCTATCTCCCATGTCTATGGTGTTCTCTACTGTAAAATAATGCTGCTCCTTTCAGTAACAGGATCCCAGACCTGTGCCTTTTGACACTCCACCAACACACCAGGAAAATAACTGGAAGATGTCACTATTTCTTGCCTTACCTTTACTCTGTTTGTCATGCGACTCTGTAAGAAACTGAGTGATGCGGTCTGAAGGAATAGCAAAAGAAATTCCAGCTGTGACCTTCAAGGTGTTAATCCCAATCACTTCACCATCCTATTGAGAGACAGCACGCAATTAATTGCTCCTAAGTGACAGGGCTCAGCTCACTGCCAAGCATTTCATGTTAAAAGCTGGTGTAAGAAATTTTAGAGTGTTGTAATCACTCAAGAAATAAACAGTACTTATAAGGGAGGATCTGGGCTCCGATTCACAGTCCCTTCTGCATTTAACTGTGATGGCCAGAGAGATTACAGTACAGTTTGTTCATTCAAGATCCATCCCACCACTTGGCAAAAGATTCCCTCCGCTGGGCAGGCAGCGGGATCACTGCTACCACTGCAGTCACAATTCACCAGTCTGCAAAACCAGTGCTGTTTCAAAGCATTCTATTTTACAATCAGCTATGAAGATTAACCAGGTCCCATTTTTGCTGAGCATCCCAGGTTTCACAATGTGAACATGTATAACTGTTCCTACCAGATCCCATTTTCATCACTGCTACGTAAAATTTCTTCTGTTCCATGGGGAAATGCTTGAACTGAGACCCAACTTTCATATTTTGTATTAGCTCCAGGGTAGCTGCCTGCTATTACCTTGAATGACTGAAAGCTGGTATGACCTATGAAGCTTCTAAAAAACATGATCTCTGACGTATTTTAAACTAGCTCTTCAAATAAAACTAAAGAAAACAACAAAAAACCAAGTCACATGGACTTACCAGGTTAACTAGAGGTCCTCCAGAGTTGCCATACTGTAAAATTGACATAAGGGAACAATAAATTGGTGCTTCACTGTAGGAAATGCAATTTTAATTTCAAACAGCCTTTTGGTTGTAAGTAAAAGAATGAGAGTAGGTGTTTTCTTAGGCAGTGCTGAAGGATATGATATTGATCACAAAAGATTACAGGTAGGTCTCACCCTCCTTGTTCACACTTCTTTTTTTCCTTTTCAGAAAGTTAGGAGCAGCACTCCAAATAGTTAGACCCTACATTCAAGAAGAATCATTAAAGAGTTAAAACGAGTATTTTGATTGTTCTAAAAACTCTGAGAACAAGGTTTTGAAATTACTAATTGCTATTTAAGGTTATAAATCAGTGCAACACATGCACACTACTTAAGTAGTTTTATGCATCACTTTGGTTTCTAATACTGTCAGCCTCATTCTCCACCAGAGAAGAGCATGGAGCTGTAGGTGTTTAATGACAGCAAATTGCTCTGATGTACACACTATGTAAGGACTGATTTAATAATAACAGACATGCAACTCTCTCTAGGGTGGGCATATAGCAGCTCTGAGCAATCTGAAATTGCAAAATACCTAATAGCCTTCAAAGGAAACATGCAACCGGACTACAGGAAATGGAAGTTGGAGAAGTTCCTTGTTCATCTTCATGTTGGCTCAAAAAGTTTGTTTTTGAGTAAGGCCAGAATTTTAAAGTAGGTCTACTGACCAGCCAAGAGCAGCAACTTACCACTCAAAATAAACAAAAGCTAAGTAATGCATGACAGCAATATGAGCCATATAAACTGTTTACACTTTGATAGCACTGGGCAAACCTTATAGATTCTCAGAAGAACAAAACAGACATTGAGTAAACAGAGATCCCTTTCTTACATTGTATCTTTTCAGTGCTCAGCTTCATTTTTGTCTGACTGACAGGAAGGAACCAAGGTAGTGGGTATTCAATGTTCCTCAGCATATTATCTTACCCTCAGCTGTGCTCTGCTTGAAGGATTTGACAATAAAAGAATTTCAGCACATGCAGTATAGTTCCATTTAGGAACGTATGGCCCTGTTTTCTCCTGTCCATGTTCCTGCTGCTCTAGCATTTCTCAGGAGGCAGCTTCATGCACATTCCTGCAGAGAAGTCTTGGCTGAGCCACAGGAATGCTCTGAATAGACCAGCTCTCAAACTCCTCCCATTCTCAGGAGAAAACTACTGCATTAGCTAAACTCAAAGCATTCCTATGCCAAGGATTATCTTCATGGGTTTTTTTGGTCTCAGATGGCAAAGCAATTCAAATACATTGTAATTTTCCTTACCTCCTCTACTATCACTATCTCATTTGGTCTAGCATTACCCGATACACTCTGCTATCCTTGTCTAAACTTGCTCAATAGCTTTTGTGGGCAGTGAATGCCTAAATATATACAAGGAAGCAGTTTGATCTTGAGGAATTCATACAGGCATGAAGTCAACAAGCCCATGGTCTAATTCTGTCTCTGCCACCAATTCATAGTGTGCTCCCAAGTAATCCATTCTGCTTAACTTAACTTTTCCTACTCTACAATTGAAGAAAGTAATTTCTGTTAAATGCCTTATGAGGTTCAGCTCCTGCATCATACAGAAGCTTTTTAATAAAAGCTCATTTTTATATCATATCTTAGCTCAGAGATAATTATCCTCTTTTTTTCCCATACAATTTCTCTCAACAAGTCGGTGATCACAAGTAGTTGTGAAGCATGTGTGTAAAACACTGTTATGACTTGTTATGTCAAATTTGATACTGAGGCCCAACAAATAGATTCTGAAAATATTTTCCCTTCAATATGTAAAAGATTTAAACTGTAAAAGTTCCAGCAAATTCCTACCTCAGAGGTACATGCACTCATGATTTTAGAATCACTAAGGACTTGAGCTGTTGGGATCCCTCCAAGCTGCTCTGAAGGCATATTATCTTTAAGTATTTCTAGACAACCTGCTAGGACTCTTTAACTCAAAATTGTATCTCAATTGTATCTCAAACCTCATGCTGTTTTACATCTAGATTCTTATTTGGGGCATGTGGTGTGCAAAGGCAAGAAAACAACAGAAACCTCAATCCTCTCTTTAGTTCCTATCTGGTGCTCGGTCGTTAAATTGAAGCAGATATTATCAACTGGACTACTCCATCTGGTTCTAAGGCATGGAGATGAAAGAAACATTTTCTCTGTTCCACAGCTTGTTTGGCCAGATCAGCTGAACAAGCAGAGAATGGAATGTGCTCATTTACTGCTGGTCTGTGCAACTCTCTATTACTGAGAAGATCTCCAGAGTGAGGAGGGTCTGTCATAGGCAGGATTTTCACAGCCAGCCTCACAGTGGGCATTTCTCAACACTAATGCCTGGACACAACTCACAGACACTGCACAGTCTTTTGTGAAAAGAAGAGCCTATCACTGATTCTAAACAAAGCTGCTTTTATTCAGTAGATTCATCTTTCAGAGCACACACTTCCCTGCTGAATAGGTGGAGATTTCAAGGTCCCATGACTGTGAAGCTCGTACTTACATTGATAATAGCATCTGTCTGAACATAATCCATATCTGAGTCCCGCAGGCCCAGTTCTTTGCCATCTCGCTGAGCAGTGCTGACAATACCTGTTGTCACAGTATTCTGTAAGGCAAACGGGCTTCCAATTGCCACCACAAATTCTCCTGGCCTCAGATCAGCCGAGTGTCCCAGTAACAATACTGGTAGTTTTTTCTTAAATAAGCACAGAAAGAAAGAAAGAAAGAAAAAGAAGCATGAATGTATACCTGAAAATAACCAGAGTGGAAAGATCAAAAACTAGCAAGAAGTGTGGAACATACGTTTTCCATTAAATTAATGAGGGAGCCATGCATTGGCATATACCAAAAATGTATACTGGGCAAAATAAACATACAGCAGGGTGTTACTGCTTCAAAGTGTCCTCAGGAAGAGATTGCTAGCAGCGGCACCTTTCAATTTCATCTACAAAAGAATGCCAGCAAGATTCTGAAACCAATTTCCCCATTTCCCATCATCTTGTTTCCTTCTCCTGCTAGAAACAGCTTACAAACCAGCTACTGACCAGCCTTCCACTTTCCTTACACCATGTACTACTTTGAAGTCCATGTATTGGCACAATGCTAGAGGTGTTAGCCAAATAGTCTGGGTCTTCAGGTAAAGAGAGAAGAATATGAGCTGCCCCTTTTTATTTTTTTCCTTTCCCGTTTGTTTTAGCAGTTCCTTGCATGGAAGACAAAGTAATTTAATTCTAAAATACATAAAATTTCCACACCTACAGAAATGGTTTGATCGGTACATTATTTTCCGCAGCTACATTTCCAAGGATTCCCTAAACGTATATTCATGCTAATCTGTGCCAAAAGCAACTGAAATAAGGTTCCCAAATTAATCCATTCATCTTTTAAGTCACTCACCTTAGGGTGAATCTTTATTGTTGCAATGTCGGATTTCTTGTCAATGTCTCTGATAGTTGCTTCATAGGTATCTCCATTCTGTAGCTGAACTTTCAATTGCTGTCTCCCGGATATAGCATTAGTGCTTGATACCACGTGGGCATTGGTCACAATTAAACCAGAATCAGACATAATAAACCCAGATCCACTGGAAAGTGGAACGTTTCGACCGAAGAGAGGATGCCTGTAGAAAAAGCAAGTGAATCATAAGAGAACTTAGAGAAGATTACATAAGAAATAATTTACCACTTTTCACACTGAGAAATAACTTTTAAAAAAATCAGAAAGAAGGGATCCTTTTCTGAAACTTGTGACTGCCTTTAGTCAGACAGGGAGATGGGAATGTTTTTTTTTCAGGCAACCTGCAGCATCCTTTTCCTTTGGTTTCCAATTCTATCTTCATAGACTTTCTTGCATAGAGGGCAGGTGACAAAGAAGGACAGGAGGACAAGCCCATCTGATCGCACCAGCTGCTGCTTCTATACAGTACAAAAAAGACAGGAAATTGTAGGGCTGACAAATGGACTGATCCTCTAATGGGAAAAAGGGAAGAAGCAGCAACCCTGCAGCTGGACAGGGGAGTAAAGAGGTGACATCTCATGAAGCCCAAGTGTAGGCTGGCAAGAAAAAGCATATCTGGAAACTGAAAAGGCTGGGAATGAGAAAGAAAAAAAAGTAAAACACTAACAATAGGTAAAACTTGGTGGGAAACCACATTTGCTGGAATATAGGCACTTAAAAGACCTTATAAACTGTTTAATGTATTATGACTTTTTTATGAACAATTGTCAAAATGACCTTAGATTTGTTAGGGGAACAGAAAGCGCGCCTGGGCAGTAGATGAGAAAAGGTCTGCATACTCTTCTGTCTTTAAAAATGTGGCCCTTATTAGGAAATTGTTTGAAAGTTCTGGGCTATTCATCAGTAAGGGATTGGAGCCAGTCCCAGCCTGAAGGCAGTATCACAATTAGCACCCAGCAGGCTGCTGGAGAAACATTTATTTATAGGAAAAGAACAAACAATCTTAACTACAAATGCAAAGATCTTAAATATATTCAACTTTAACATTCTCTCAAAGCACCACTCACCCTGTGGATAAAGCTATGTCTAAGAAAACCTGATTATCTCAATTTTGTATATTAAAAAAGCCTATAAAAATTCTGCAAAATTTTTTTAAACATATGCAAAATCAGAGTGCTCCAAGCAGAAAGGTATTCAGGCAATGGAGTACACACTACATTTGCAGTAATTTATTCTGACAGCAAATTGGTTTGAGCGCTCAGTGTCAAACCTGCCCCCCGGACTCTTTGGAGCATTTGATGTTAAACTTGCCACCTCAGCTCCAGCTTCAGTACACTGAATATTGGTATGTTTTAGTCAGCAAATTTAGTTCATTTGTTTGGTATCAGATAATTTGTATGTTTAGATAGGTTACAGCAGGTCAGCGTGCTACCTCTAAATGTTCACCCTGTGAAAACAGAAGAACTTCTCATTGAAAGTGGAATAAGCAACAAGGAGCTACGTTTTTCCAGGTTACCTTCTAGCCTTTTTTTTTTTTTTTAAACTGAGATAACAAACATAATACAACAAGAAAAATATAGTGAAGGCTGAAGAGACCTCCAAAGATAAACACATCAATAAAACAGACCTAAACAGCCACAAAACAATTTTTTTTGTACACCCACTTACGTGTACAAAACACCTAAATAGGTAGCTCTCTGGCTAAATGACAGTGCTGTTATGTTTTCTAGTCTTTTTAGAATTTCAAGAATTCAGAACAGATGTTAGTACATTAGAAAATCTTTTTAGACTTTTGTTAAACAATTCAATTAAAACACAAAGCACTGAAAGTGTTACCTGAGGAAAAGTTCAATGTGCACAACTGCAGGTGCAATCTTTTCCACCACATCTGCTATGAAGTTGAATTTGTATCTTGGGCTGCTGGACTGTAGGTGACCTATACTAGCAGAAAGAATTGGATATGTTAGTAAGACAATACACTTTTTTACCAATCAGGTGACATTAATATGCTTTGCATTGGTCTGTTTTTCCTGCTAGGATAACTTCCAAATAGGTATTGGAAAAAGAATCAATGTTATTAAGATCATTTAAAACTTAACCCAGCATTTTGCTTGATTTTCATAAAACTAAAACATCAGCATCACATGGCTATAAGTTCTCATACTTTCTAAGAAGTCTGCAAGTCTTGTCTGGAGTATTTTTTCCAGGACAGCTACCAACAATGCACAGGGCTACAGGATAAGTCAGGCTGGAAGGGACCTCAGAAGGGCTCTAGTTCAGCATTCTGCTCAAAGCCTGGTCAGCAACAAAGGCAAACCATGTCATTCAAAGGTTCTGTCCAGCTGGTCCTGCAAACCTCCAAGGATGGAGACTCCAAAAACTCTCTGGGCAACTTGCCCCACTGCTTCACTGTTCTCCATGAGGTAAAAGATTTTGTTACATCTGAATCTCTCTTGCTGAAACTTGTATTTCAACTCATTCCCATAGTTCTCCCACTATGAACCTCTGTAAAGAGCTTGGCTCCATCTTCCTGCTAACTTCCTCATGAATACAGAAAGGCTGTTAAGACCTCCTGAACCTCTCTTCTCCAGGCTGAACAAACCCAGTTCCCTCAGCTTCTCATAGAAGACATGTCCAGCCCCCTCAACCATCATCATAACTGTCTCCAGAACTCACTCCAGTTTGTCAGTGTCTTTCTTGCAGCAAGGAATCCAGAACTGGGTGCAGTGTTCTAGATGTGGTCTAACAAGTGCTGAGTAATATCTCTGCAGCATTTGGGAACTGCATTTAGAATATTAGTTAGGATTTTTTTGAAGTAGGCACATTAGAAACCTGCTGTAAGTTATAACCTTCGCACCTAAAAAGTTTTGAAATTCACATTTAATCTGTCACAAGAAGCTGGGCATAGCAATAGATTACTAAATACTAAGCACTTTGGAAAAAAACCCATGTAATGCTATGTTCAACAGCACTATACCCAACATTTGTGAATACTGAATCTAATTCTGTACAGTGAAGATCTTTGAAAGGAGAGAAAAAGGCAACCTGGCTTCTAATGTCACAACATCCTGTATTCTAACATTTTAACATCACAAAGTAACAATACTGCTTGTGAGAGAATGTATTTATCTGCAACCCCTAGCACATGGGGACATATCACCATATATGCTAAACATATTCTAGGGAACATATCACTACATTCAAATAGAAAACTTAGGCATCTGCAGCCTGATAATTTAAAATTAACTGTGGGATGTAGGGAAGGGAGTAGATGAGTTGTAATCAGATACAGCAATAACATTTTGGGCTTTTTTCAAATCTGATGCAACAGCACACTGTTTATTCCAGGAAATTTAATTCTTTTTGTGTCTTTTATACAGGAGGAACAGGCTCTAAATTCTAATTTCTTAAATGTATCAACTCCTAAGAAGCCATGCTTTGTGCTATCATGATTTCCTCTTAAGTTCAGCTCATGGTGAAGGATGAACTTACTCCAGAGTAGTTCTTGCATACCAAGTCAACATCTAATTTCAAGGGTTCTAGATTTGCCTCTTTCTATACCACATGTAGTAGGTCCAGATATACTTTCTGTCTTTTGGGCTTGTTACCCAAGTCTTTAGAAGAAAAGTAGGTAGGAGCCATCATAAACTAGATGTTATAGTTCTACAGTCTCTCAGAAAGCTTTCACAATAAAGTGTTACAGGATCTACAAAGTCACAATGTGAAAGCCTTACATGGCCACAGTAATCAAAAGATCTGAAGCAAAGACAGGAACTTATGGAATGGACCCAACATGGGTACCAAGAAAGAAAGCACTGATGAGACCAGATCAAGACAATTAGGCATTACTCCATTGGAGTCTGTGAGTTCTTTTTCCTGTTACTGGACATGGGATTTACTTCTGAGGGGAAAGAAATCATGCTTACATTTAGCAAGCTAAATTTATATGATGCAGTATAAACAGAAGAACAACTTGGCAGGACTGGATTTGGTCTATTATATTTATGCATATTCTCACGGACTCTGTAAAATCTCTCTAATTAAATATGCTTGTTTCAATAATTGGTTTAAAAGAGACACTGCAAACAGGAATAACAGAGGACAGTCATACGTAAGCACAACATACTGTTATTTATTTTGCTTACTGGGTCACTGAAGATTTATTTTACTTTCAGTTCATAAGCAGCTTGCCTGATAACCCAATTGTATCCTTTGAGGTCTACTAACATGATTTTGAGTCCTTGCACTCACATCACTGTTCACTGATGGGATATCACATTATTGTCACATTTCTCTTAATAGGAATGAGTATGCATCTATGAAAGACACCTGGCTAGACCCTCAGCTGATGAACTAGCATAGAATTGGGGAGCAGAGGGAAAGCATGATGACTGCAGGCTTCCAGTTCTATGTGAGTCCTATGTGCAACTAAATCCTTTTGAATCTGCTGAGTGCTGAAATGTTCTGCCCGTGCCAAATTGTCCGAGAATTACACACAGCAAAAGCAGAGGAGGATGCCTGTTAAAGAACTCAGTTCTGCACCACACCTGAATAGCCACCAAGGAAACATGAGTGGCAGTGACTTCCCAGGTGAGATTTGGGGCATTCAGAGAGAAAAACTATGAAAAAGGTTTTCAGAGATTAATGTAAAAATTAAAAGAATCGAAGACAATAAAATGCAGCGATGCAGAGAGAAGACTGTAAAACTGAAGCAAAGATTGTTTTCTTCCCATACCATACTGAAAGCCTTTCTCAGTCTGGAGCAGAAGTCCAGAAGCTCTCTGTTGGGGTCAGAAGACAAGAATACTCAAAACTGAAGGTGAATCCAAATCTGCACCATGTATTAGGTGGAAATTTGAAACAAAGGAGGATCAAGAATAACACATATGCAACCTTTATAAGACAGGTGTATCTGAAGGTCTGATTATACACAAGCTGTTCTTATTAGTGTCTGCTGAAGACTAAATACTGGTGAAAACTGACTTATTAAGCTGAGAAATCTTCATAGAAACTAATCTCTTTTGAATCATTTTTCTGAAAGCTGATAGTGATAGGAACCTTTAAACACATTACATGACATCACAGGAGCCCAAACTGTGGACCTGGAATATTAACTGCAAAGTATCATTTACTCACACATGCAGCCCTGCTTCAGGGAACTGAAATGACAGTATTAGTAGTAACATTTAGTCTGCAACGTTTAAACTGCTGGTTTTCATCTGAAGTTATCAATATACTTTCAGAGGGAGGAATTGCAGCCTGAGAAACTGGAGATGGAAGTAACATCTAACATTGTGTTGTCACCCAGAAAACAAGTGTTTTAGCTGCTGTAGTAGTACCAGGGTTTATGTCAGACCTTTAGTCTACCCTGTAATTTGCATTAGTTGGAAGACAGTAGCTGCTGCTACTTTTCTTACTAAAATTAAAACCGTGTTATTTTTCTTTCCTGATTCTCCCACCCCCACCCCAAGATACTCTTGCTGTCTTTCAGAGTTTCAGGCAGCTCTCAGACCTCTGCTGGACTGTGAATGTAAAAGCTCTGAGTTTACAGCAGCTTTGTGTGTTTTGACCTGTTGACCTACTGAGACTTGCCATGTATTTTTTCAAAGGTCTCTCAATAACATCCATTATTTTCCATGGTACTAGTGCATGTTCAGCATCATCTCACACTAACCAAAGCAAGTTTATCTTGGAAGAGAGCCATCATTTAATGCAACTATCTCTTGTATAACCAAAAATATCAAAGGTGCTGCAACCACCTTGAAACCAAACCAAATGTATACTGTGTGAGTCTGTAGCTGTCTACATATTTCTTACTCAATCTGCTCCACAGCCAAAAATCAACCACATTTTCAGCAGATCTGAACTCCCATCCTATCATTTAAATCATTAGATCTTCAGAAGCTCTCCAGTTCCTCTCACAGAGCACTCAAAATAGAGACTTGGATATAAGTGCATAAACTGGAGATAAAGATGTTCATCCACTTTTGTAACATCTGGTTTTACATTTCCAGTTCTATGGGCTTCTACTACATTGGATTTACATTGGCTAAAGCTAAGTGTCTCTTAGGTAGGAGTATCCTTATTATCAGCTTAAGACTTTTCCTACATAGTAGTGTCCTCTCCAAGCTATGAGTTCATTTAATAGTGTTGTATTTATTTTTTTTTCAGAGACAATAGACCCACTCCTATCTCATTAACACTGCTGTAAATCAGAAGCAACTCCAACTAATTTGTAGTTAGCCTAGAACAAAGAGAACTGAAAAACATTCAGCAGAAATTAATCACTACACTCCCACTGCGGACAATAAAGCTGGAGCCATTTACATTTGCAGAAGACTGAAAGTTTCTGAATATCTGCCAGCTTATTCCCTGTAGTATTAAATCACCTCACATTTAATACTTTCTTAAAGGCAATACATTGTATTAAAATCCACAATTTTATACACATTAAGAATTTGTGAGCCTGGGAAACTCTTTCTGGTAAGTCTGTTCCCCTGCTCCTCTTTTAAAACCAGCTTCAGAAAAGATCTGTGTGTTCAGCAAAATTATTATGTCTAAGGGAGGACTGCAACCTGGCAGATCTGATGACCAGGGATAAACACTGTCCCTACCGTGCTTTCATGGAAAGAAATGAAAGACAAATAAAAGATTATAATGTCTCTGCTTAAAAAACAGAAATATCTGCTGGAAACATAGGTTCATGTGCAGCTTTTCTGATGAATTCAGCATTAAGATCAAGTTGCATAGCTGTGCACTGACCATAAAGCCTTGGTGAGTTCAATGCCACATTATAGTTCAGACAATTTGTTTATACAATGGATGTCTACCGTGCACAGATGAAAACAATTTGGTGAACCAACACCAAAGTGGCTTTTGTGTGCAGTGCAGCAATCACAACAGCCAGAAGGAGACAGATTGGCACAAGCCTCCCATCACACACACCTCACTGACTTCAGATGCTGGCTGTTCCTCCTTCCCCAGTGACCCTCATCAGAAGACACAGTGAGAACATCTCTTTCCTGTTAGCCATCCTACTCAAAGCAGTGAAGTGCTATTCTCTGAATATTTACCAAATACTCTACAATATACATCCTCACCTGCAGGAAACCAAAACAAACTCAGACATAAGAAAAACAATCAGTAAAGGAATGTGACTGGAGTTTGTGTTTCCAGCCAATAACCTGCAGTTCTTTTCCCTAAATTCAGCTGCTGTCTTTGAGGACACTAACACCAGCAGGAGAATTCAGTATCTCTTTATGGGATAATTTCTCAGAAATGTAAGTAATGATATGCTCTGCTCTTCCTCTGTATCTTTAAGGTTATGTACAGTTACACACTCCAAACATCCCACATAGAACTGTGTGCAATGACTCTATTCTTGCATTAACTGTATTTCAAATGTTTATTTTAGGAAATTGAATGTTTAGGCTCATATCTTACAGAGGTTTGACTGACATGGGCAAGGCTTTAGATCATGACCTCTTTCTGAATGACTCAATGAAACAATGCAGAGGACAGACATTCTCAGGCAGAACCCAGCAAATGTACTTCTCTGCTGGAACTTCTTCCTCAAAGATTTTCTAATCAACTGCCTATTTTTTTCTTCTTGTGATGAGAAAATAGCACCCTTCCTTTAAAAACAAATTAAATTTTTGCTTCCACATCCTAGGCGAGAACATACATATGTACTGAGATATCATAAACAGCCCTTTGTGGAAGAAAGAGCCTGACAAATTGGCCTGGCATAGATTGCAGGTCACCTTGTGAATCTTTTGCGTGAGGAACACCTAGACTGAGATGTGGCATTGTTCACACCTACGTTTGCTGCAGTGAGAAATAGGGCTCTGTAAGAGGGAGTTGTCTTCTGTATATGTTTATGCCATTACTTACACACAAGCCTGTAACAGCTCATCATTCTCACAGTAGGTTGACAGAAAGCAAGAAAAAGCTATCTGCTTCAGAAAACCCCTGTATGCAAAGGTATCTAGTGTTGGAAGAGGGGGAAAATACCATCCTGGTAGGCTATAGTTTAAATTTGCTTAGCAGTTCTGCAGACTGCTCCTATTTCTATCTCAGAAAAGTCCATGGGTCCCCTCAGGTGCATCAGGCTAACTACACGAGTAAGTTTTCAGGGCATACTGAAGAACATCAATGATAAAGTTACTGTACCTCCATGCAGTACACAAGCCCTTTAGTATACTTTATCTCCAATTTTTCATCTGGTATGGTGTTCCTCAAGCTAATCCTGCCCTTCAACAAGGAAAAACCTTTAAATTCTGTCAATTTTGGAATTATCACTCACCTCTTTCCTTCCTTCCTTTCTGCACCCTTTGCTACACTATTTCTCATTCACCAGGCTTGTTATGAGGAAACCACAGTGAAGTTTTCTCCACCTATCTTATTTTATCAGAACCAGAACCTAACTTAGTATCAACATAAGCAACTGCAAATGGACAGAAGCAGACATTTCCAAAAGCTGCTCCTCAGGCTCATCTCATGTTCTGAAAATGGCCTAGGTCACACTATGTAAGGCTACTGTAATCTAAGATTGTTTTAATATATGTATGGTTAAGTAAAACTGGTTTTAATTTATAACTAGCTTAGCCCTTCAAACTCTGAGTCAGCTGAGGCCAGACTTCTTTCAAGAACAGGAAAAGAGAGAAACTTGACAGTAATTTTAAACTGCCGACTTACTTCTAAACCTCTCATTACAGCCATTGCATGTTATTGTTAAAAAAAACCAAAACACAACCCCCCAAAAAAAACCCATCATAATTGAGTTCTATTCCTGGCTCAACCATCAACTCACTCTGACCTTGGGCAAGGCACTTGGGTTTCTTTGAGTTTCAGTTTGGGCAGCTGTAGAATTCAACAACAAAAAAAATAAATTAAAACTTAACAGAGAACCAGATGCTTCATCTAAGCTGAGGCTTTCTGGGACAAAAAATAAAGCCAAAGTAAAGTTAACACTAAACCAGTTACCTCTACTTCACAGCTCCAAATTCTTAAGCCTATTAACAATAGATTTAGGAGGACTCCCTAAAGAAAATGTCATATATACCAAACCCCAAGCACTCAGTAAGACCTTAGATGCAGGTTATCATCCTCATTTTGGTTAAACATTCTGATTATTTCACATGGATCAGTTCCAACCAAGTATTAGGAGTACTAGAGCTAATGGATACAGATGTGAAAAGGAACAGGCAAATGGCATTTTACAACTACAAAATACTAGAGAGACTGATCATTGCAGCTCCAGACTGGCATCTGGAGCAATTCTTGGCTCTGATAAGATACTCTTAAAGGAACTCTAGGAATATCATTCGACCTCTTCCCTCTCTATGCCACATTTTACTTTCTCTTAAGAGCAGGTTACATGAAAGGCTCCCTATTCCAAGAAAGGCTACAACAGTAGCCCTTTTCCCTCTGGCACATACACCCCCCACCCAGCACCATCCCCAATAATTTTGAAAGTTTCCTGTCTGTGAATAAACAAGATGGTTAGTGGTTCACCTAACATAATGGAAAACAGGACTGTATGATTTAAAACTCCATTACTCCATTAATAACTTTTCTTTCCAGGAACAGTATTAGAAAGACATTAGAAGCAAGCCCTTCAAATAACATACCAGGAACGATGTGAAACGATATTAGCAGCATTAAGACTTCCATAAATTGATCCAGTTCAATTGTAAAAAAAATAATTACCAACTTAAGTGCTTACTAAACTTTCTGAGGTTAAACCATCAAGCCTGAAGTTGACATACCATACCACAATATCTGAGCAAAGGCCTTAGTACGTTACTGCAAACAGGAGACCATTTGTTAATCCTGAATGTCAATATTTTAAACTGTAAAGATGGTTCACAGACAGTTTCTCCCACTTTAAACTCCACAAGACTACCAACCTTCCTGTGAATGAAAACAAAACATACCAAAAAGACTATATTATTTCACATACTAGTTGGTTCCTCTTCCTTGTTTCAGCTACATGGCTTTCAGAGGCATTTTCTGCCCAGAGCTGCCTGTCAGATGAATCCAGCTGACCTCCCACCTGCCACTGGGGAAGTCCCCAGAGCTGAAGCATTGCCAGGTCCTGGCTCTGCCTGCACAGGTCCTGGCACCACGGATCTGCAGCTCAGCCTGAGCAGGTGATGCCACCAAAACTCCTCAGCAGTGAGTGCCCACTTTATGAAACAAACACGGCAGCTGGCAGGACGAGAGCCAGCTGGTCAAGGGGTGACAGCTGAGGGGGTGACCACTGCCTGCCCTGCCAGCCCAACGCCCTCGACCAAGCTCGCTACCATGCTCTCAAGTGCCATCACCTCCTGCTCATGGGAGTGCCTCAGCAGCGACATGCATGACGTCTAATCAGTCACAGCCGCACTACGGAGGGGAAACCTTCCCGAACCTCAGTCCGACGCCTTCAGTCCCCACTGAAGATCAAGAAGTTTTTTTGCCATTTAGAAAAGCCCTGCCACCCCTTCCCCGCACCAAAGCGATCGCTAGCAGCCGGGTGAGGTGCCTCGACCTCGCAGCCTCTCAAAAGTCCCTGGAGCCACCCAGTCTTCCCAGGTCACTGAAAATAGTGATTTTCCTTAGGCTGGACCCCGGCACGCTCCTGCGCTGCCCACCCACCGCCCTCTGCCCCATGGGCAGCCCCCACCATGCTCCTACCCGATTCGCAGGCGCCCTTCTGGACCTGGGCGATACCGGGCAGGCCGTGCTGCAGTGCCTTGCGGCTCACCGCCTTCAGCTGGCAGATGTTGTCGTAGGTCCGCCCGTCGCTGCCGCACACCTGGGCGCTGAGCTTGCACTGACAGACCCCCTTGGCGAAGCGCTTGCCCATGGGGTAGCGGCAGTCGAGGCTGTCCCCGCAGGGTGGGTCTTCCTTGCGGCCGCAGGAGTCCCCCTCACCCGCGGCGCAGATGAGGCAGCAGCTGCAGCGGTCGGGGACGTATCCGCTGGGGCAGCTGGGGCTGGGGCATTTGGAGACATCGCAGCGGGTCGGGCACTTGGCTCGGGCGGCCGAGAGCTCCGCGGCGCCTGAGCTGCAGCCGAGGGAGAGAAGGAGCAACGGGCTCAGCAGCGACAGCCGCATCCTCAGCGGGATGCTGGCAGGGACGGCGGCGGAGAAGGGCTGCGGGTCCGCCCGGCGCCAGAGGAGGAGGCGGGGAAGGTGCGGTTGCGGGGAAGCGAGGGGCGGGAAAGTCGGGCTTTATGCACACACGGTCGGGAAAGTGTCGTCTACCCCCGAGCAGAGGTTCTGCAGGCGGAGCGGGGAAGAGCAGCGGCTGGAAGGAGGGAGGCTGGAGGATAAAGCCGCGGAGTCAAAGCCAGCTCAGTCTGTCCGAGTCGCGGCAGCTCAGCGGCTCCCCGGGACTAGCTGGCGGGGCTGAGGCGCCGAGCCATGGCCACGCTGCCGCGAAAGGTGAGCGCCGTCCCCCGTCGGCCGCGAGAAGCAGAGAGGCCAGGGCCGAGCGGAGCGGCAGCGTTATATGGGGGAGGTGCCCGGGACCGCCGCCGGAGCTCCGTGGCTACCACGACGGCCAGGCCCCACCCCGGCCGGGGATGGACGGCTCCCCGCGGGCGGGACGAGGGGCCGGGGAGAGCCCGCCTGAAGGGGAGCCCTGGGCCGGGCCGGGCCGGGAGGGCTCCCCTACAGGCGGGCTCTCCNGGGCTCATGCGGGGCAGGTGCCGCCCGTCTGCTGGCAAAGCAGCCCAGAGGCGGGAAAGGCGGAGGGGGAGCCCGGTCCGGTGGGACACTCGACGCCAGCAGCTGTGGGTGAGCGAGGTGGGCTGAAAATGCAAGTATATAGATGTAAGGAAAGTTATGTGAAGAGGGCGGTTGTGATCTCTGTAAGAGCTGGTGGCGGAAAGCTGGCAGGTGTTTTGGCTTTCCTCATGCTCTTCATTGACATTGTCGGTATTAATGAGGACGTTTGTCCACACTACCCAAGGCTAACTGGGTTGGGCCCCTCTTGTGATGTTAAACACAAGGACTCTTGGGCATCGGTCCTTTTTGCAGATGATAAAGCTGAGACACATGGACCTGAACACACCCCTGCTAGCCACCTGCCTCATACATGACACCACTTTCCAACAGCCAAAGGGGACCCACTGGACTCCCCAGTGTTGTTTATTTCAACAAAAGGTTTAATAGCATCTACATAATATTAATTGAAGGCATTATCAAAGCCTTAACTCTAGAGGCTGTTGTGTGTGGTTTTTTGTTTGTTTGTTTGTTTTCTTTTTTTAACCTATTATTAATCCGAAAGTATTCAGTAACCCTGTAACCCTGTCAGGTGTAACAGCATCTGGCAAGCTCTGTTAACTACTCATCCACAATGTGCAGAATGAGTGCCCATTTTTACAATCCTTTTCAACAAAACTCACATTTGATCTGAGTTAGCTACTAGTCAGAAGTTTTTGAATTAATCTAGGGATGTCTGGAGCTGGCTTCCAAAAGCTAAGATGACTTTAAGGAGAAATACTTCTGACGTAGCTCACACAGATGCTATGCCAAACTTGGAAAGTCTCATTGCACATGAAATTTCCAATGTTGACTTCTGCCTGCAGTTCCCCCTTCACTCTTTCACATGCAAGGGATAAAATTCATGCAGTCCTGCAAGGTACTATCACAGGCTTTCTCTGGATGGGATCCAACAAACCAGGTTTAAGGTTTAAGTAGGCACTACCTGCTCAACAGCTGCATCCAGATATACAGCCATTAAAAAAAAAAAAAAAAAAAAAACAAACCAAAAAAACTTATGATCATAGAATCATACACTGGTTTGGGTTGAAAGGGGCCTTAAAGATCCCCCCTGCATGGGCAGGGACATCTGCCACCAGACCAGGTTGCTCCAAGCCTCATCCAGCCTGGCCTTGAACACTTTCAGGCAGGGGGCATCCACAACTTCCTTTATTCCAGTGTCTCACCAGCTGCATAGTGAAGAATTTCTTCTTAATATCTAAGCTAAATCTATCCTCTTTCATATTAAGCCATTTCCACTTGTCCTGTTGTTACATGCCCTTGTAAGAAGTCCCTCCCCAGGTTTCTTGTAGGCACCCTTTATGTACTGGAAGGCTGCTATAAGGTCTCCTTGGAGCCTTCTCTTCTCCAGACTGAACAACCCCAACTCTCTCAGTCTGTCTTCATAGGAGAGGTGCTCCAGCCCTCTGATCATCTTTATGGCCCTCCTCTGGACTTCAACATCACCATGTCCTGGGGCTCTAGAACTGGACTCAGCACTGCAGGTAGGGTCTCATGAGAGCAGAGGAAGAGAATCAACTCCCTTGACCTGATGGCCACTCTTCTTTGGATGCAGACCAGGATATGGATTGCTTCCTGCACTGCAAGTTCATGTTCATGACCTCCAATGCACAAGGCAGCAGCCCGAATTCCCTGCTGTAGTTAGTGTTTTATTGTTTCCTCTGTTGTAGGAACACAGTTGGTCCAAGACTGGATTCTCCAGACTCTTCAGTCTCACTTATGGAAAAAGAAGGTATATGTGATAGCTAAGGACCATACACTTCTTGTGATCAGAAAACAGAAAAATTTTTCTGTAGAACACATCTTGTCACTTTTGTGAAAGGTAAGATTTACTAAATAAATTCACTTATAGAGCAATGTCTAAAATACAGAAAGTACATTTTCATAGAAACTTGCCCTTTAAGGAAATAGGAGACGAATAAAAATGAAAAGTGCTAGGTCTGAAACATGGGTCAGAAAGAAACAAGAGCTCTGTGTGTATGCAATGTGAATAATTTCATTATTTATGATGAGCTCAGTTATAAGGAAGAGGTTGGGGAAAATGTTTTGAATTACAAATAGCAGTCTGTAAGTTACTGCTGTTAAATGACAGAATCTCTCACTCCTCCTACTTATCTCTTTCTGTATTCACACTTGGAGACTTCCAACAGGTTATAGAAAGACAAGATGAATATGAACAGATGAATAGAGTGACCTTGACTGAAGAGTTTGGAATCTGGGATGAGTGTCAGGGGTTTCACAAAATCTTTCATAATTGGCTATCAGTCTTCATCTCATTAATTCAGGATGATAAAGAAACTTATGACTGCTAGGACTCAGTATTAATTGCATTCTGAGGGGACCTCAGTCTCTGCAGCAATTTTTTTCTTTCATCATTCTACAAAACAGAGAGTGATGCAGAGAGCCAGGTTAGGGAAAAATGGAAGTCACACCAAGTATTGGTGACTTGGAAACAGCAAGAACATTCATGGCTCAGTGCTACTAGGTGCTGGTCAACTTTCACTAGAATTTAAGTGAATTCAAAATTCAAACATGGCACTAAAAGCTATTCAAATGATAACACATTCAGTAATAGTTCTCCATCACTTGGAAAAATGACTGTTTTGTGGGTTCTGAATCACCTCTGTCTGGTGGAAATGATGCTTACTGCATAGCTGGAAGGGAGGTGCCTCCAGAGAAATCCAAAGCAATGCAGGAAATGTTGCTGGTGACTCAGTGGGTCTCAGTCTTCTCTCTTGAGGGCCAAATTGTGATTTATGCAAGTCCCAAAGGACAGTGAAGTACGTAGTCACCATACCCTTAGGACTGTATCAGTTTGCTCCAAAATTTACCTAATGCATTTTAAACTCTATTTCTTTTCTCAGAACAGGATAAATGTCCTTGCTGGCTTTTTGTGAAATGAATTGTCTTGTTGTTCCCAGTCATTTGCATCTCCTGATGTACATGCAGGGCAGGTTTGTAGTCCCCAGCTGTTCCTGCTTCTGCCTGGCTGCATAGGTGTGGTCAGAGTCGTGGTCTTTTCTGGTCTGTGTAGTCCACATAGCCATGACAGAGAAGTAGGGTGGCCACTACTGCACAGAATTAATAGTGAAATGATGCCTTAGTGCTGCATTAGGGATCTATATGCTATTGGTAAAAGAAGTGCCATTTGGATGATGTATAAACCAAAATTTATGACACCATAGCCATTTACATGCATATTTATTTGCCTGACTATAAGAATATTTTCTGCTCTGTCTTTTCACAGTCCAAACTGGGAAATTATATATCAGCTGATTTACATCTGTGTCTCAGTTTAAATAACAAAGTATTCTAATTCACACACTTTTCTAAGTCATATTATTCTAATTAATTGATGTGTATTCATAGGTCTTTCAAGTTTCTTGGGAGTGAATTCCTATGTAATTCAAATTTCTTGTTGTTGTTTCTTTATTATGGTTGAAGTTCAGAAACATTCACTTTTACAACCTCAGTGTACTAATTGTGTTAAGTTAAAGATCACTCTTACCTTGGCAATGAGGTCTCTAAATTAAGAGCACATGTTTAATATTCATCCTCAGTTCCTCGTAGGAGTATTTTGAAAAGAAATCCAAAGCACACTTTCAACTGGAGTAATAAACACTGTTTATTTATCAGATTGTCTGCATCTCATTTCCTGAACTAAACAGCTAAAGTCTGTTTGCACTCCTGACATGGCAAGTCTCACAACCTGATCCAAGAGAACATCTGTCAGTTTGTTTTCAAGACTGGACATTGCAGAAGAAAAGAAAGGGTGGGAGGAGAAAGAAGACTTGCACACACACAGAAGTTCAAACAGAACAAGAATTTTCTCAGCTGCCTTCATAAACAGGGCAAGCTGTGCCTTAGAAATAACACTTTCTCCCATCCCCTAACAGTAGTTGAAAAGTAGGGGTCATTTTTCTTCTCCATGTTCTGTTCAAACTGATGACAATAAATGATTTTAGGATGTGTTAATGAGTCCAAAAATGTATTCAAGAAATACTCTTACAGGTTACTGAAATAAATAAAAAAAATACAGAGCTTTTTCTTTTCTAATGTGAGACAGCACCTCTGAACTCATTGCATTTGGTGCAAGGGTAGAAACACTTTTGTCACAGAGATGGGATGCTCTAAAGGAAAAGCCACAGCCTGCTCTGTCCCTTCCTCTGTTTCTAGACAAAATATCAGTTTGTGTTGGTAAGTTTAAGAGGAGGATATTCAGACTGTTAATAATAACTGGCCTAGAAATCATATGCTCTGAATTCTGTCATGATCTTACCAGGCCTTTTTCTAGCTGTAGAAGGAGGAATTGTATCTCCAGCTTTATGATTCAATACAAGGCCTGTAGTGAAAAGAGAACTGTATATTTGAGCAGGCGTTTGGAAACAAGAAAAAAAAAAGTTGTTGTTGTTTTTTTTTTCTTTAATTAGAAAATAATGATTCATAAAAAAGAAAGGGAATCCAAGGAACAAAACATGACAACTTGTTTTTGGAAGAGCTGTTTGATATGAGAGCTCATGTATAAGGAGATGGGTAGATCTGGTCAAAATGTGTGTTTGAAGAGGGAAGAATGGAAGTGGGAAAGAACAGACTGCTTTGTTTTTCTGCTCCATGAGATCCAAGAGCCAAAATTTTGGTAACACTTTCTTCTGAAGACTCAGATTCAATTTCCTGATCTTTCTGGTCAAGAGCAGGGACTTGGTTTTGATGTTATGGTGTTGAATGTAGATACTGGAAATACTGTAGATACTGCTCTGGAAAATTCACTTTTCTTATATAATATGTTAGAAGCCTTAGTTTTGTGCAGAAGCAAGACAAGAAACATCAAACTCATTGTCATATTCAGATTTCCTGCTTTGTAGCTCACCTTATTGTAGGGACTCCCATGCCATTCCATGACTGATCAGAGATGTTGTATAAAAGGCCATTTGGCAAAAGCTGCCAGGGCTGAAGCTGCAAAACACAAGCTCACTGTGCTGCTGAGAAGGGTTAGGTGGACTATGATGTCTGACTTTGCAGTTCTTTAACAGCATTGCTGTGCTATTTCTTACCTCCTATTAGATCTCCAAAGAGGGATCTAGTGAGAGCAGCTGCTATCAGTTCAGTATGTGGGGGGCTATCTGAAAAGAAATTTCCTTCAGTTCAAACCATGCTTTTCTGGGTTCTTCATGCAAGTTGCCAGACCCACACTGCGTTTGTTCTAACTCACAGATTTCTGGGTATGATTTGAATTTGTGGGACCAACAGTTGGATATAAATAATTGTGAGTCATAGGAACTCCTGATTGTTCTAATAAATGTCTATAGCAAATTGGAGGAAAACATACAAACATGGATAGGATTTTGCTTCTCCCTTCTCCATGCTGTCCTTGGCTGTCGAGCTGCCTAGGATCCCAAATAACTTCATCCAAGCTTATGTGTCCCTGTGAATATACAGATCCTGCAAGATACTGTCAAATGCAGAAAGTATTTAGTGCACTAAAGACAGGGGAATTAATTTGAATTGATGAGCAAAAGAGAGTCTCTTTTAGATGTTTTCTGCTTGGCTGGGCCCAATATATTGCACCTTAGGATATTTTAAATGAACTGAAGCCAGAAGCCACCTACAAATGTAGGTCACAGGTAGAGTGAAAATAAACACAGTTTGTAAGACTCCAGAAGACCACAAATTAATACTTAGCAGATGTTATGATTAAGCATGTACCATGTCTCACAAACCTCATTTCATTTATAACATAACAGGGATTGTAGGCTGAGGAAAAGCTGTTGCTGTCATGTAAGTACATACTAACATTCCTAATAATTTTTTGTACCGTCTTTGATAATATTTTTGTAAGCAAACAGTGAAGCAATAGTCTGGGTGAAACTTCATGATCTATAACTTCTTGGAATTCTGCTGTCCAAAGAGTCATCAGTCATAGTTACCTGAAGTTATGTCAGGTGTTTCCATAGGAGTGTACCTTGAGTCCATCAGTATTCTTGTTATAACTGCAGCTAGGCACAAGACAAAATAATAAAAAATATGAAATTTAAAATATTTTTTTTTAATGGAGAAGGGTAAATAAGATTCTATTCAATAAGAACAAGTGCAAAATATTACACTTTAGGGCAAGTAATGAACAACCCAGTAATGAAAAAGGGACTAATGCAGCTTTAATGCAATTCCCATATACAAGTGTTCAAGCTCATGAGAGAGCCACAGCCTACGTGCTTAAGGGCAAAGAAACACACCAAAACCACTTGTGTCTTCCCTTTGTTGAAATACATTGGATCTTTGTATATCTTACAAATAAACCCCAAAATCCACCACTCATTTTTCCCCTTTCCTCACTGCTAGTAAGGTCTCAGTTGGAATCCTGTGCCTAGGTTTACATGTCACTTTAAAGAAGACACGAATCAGTTGGAGAGAATCCAAGAGAATATAAAATCATTAGAGGTTTAGAAATATGCCTTGAAGCCAAGCTGGAAAGATCTGAAGTTGTTTAGTCTAAATAAGAGAAGACAGAAAAGGGACATGATATGAACATTCAAATATGTAAAAGGTTGCTGAAAGGAGCTGGTAACAAGCTGTTCTCCCTGATCACTGGGGTAGCTCAAGAAGCAAAAGACTCATAATGCTGCTAGGGAACTTTAGGACTGATACTAACAGCTTTTTAACATACAGGGATATAAAGATAAATATAAAGATAGCAAAGGACTGGAACTGAGATTTTTTGAGAGGATGTGGAATCTTTGGGTTTTAAGGCTTTCTTCATAAGAAAGCTTTCGTGGTTATTCTTCAGAAAGTACTCTAGAAAGAACTGACCTTGCCTCGGGAAGGCGGGATGTTGAGCTCCCTTCCTGTCATCTTTTTTCTGATTTGGACCAGTCAATCTGCCTAATTAAAGACTAGATAATCAGATAGCAGAAGTCCTAAAATGAATTCAGGAAGCTTACTCAGAATTTCAAGAAAAGGTAAAGTAAGAGATTGATTAGAATTAAAGATGAAAGAGTATTCAGTTAAGACTGTTGCAGACTGGTCATTTCAGTAACGTCATAAAACAACAAGGCAAAACCCAAATACTAATACAGTTAGATTGTAAGTGAAAATGATGGCACAGCTTGAGTTTGAGGTATGGGAATGATCAGAAGATAAAGTGCTGAGGGTGTGGACATCTAAGAAAAGTGTATTACAGATGGGAGGGTGAAGGAAAGAGAAACAATTCCTCCACATGGCATGTATTATGTCCTGGAAAGACTGGCATGATTTAGAGAAACTTGCCAAGAGGAGATGTACTGTGAATATAGGTATTCCAAGAGTATAGTATTCAAGTCTATTCAGCAAGTGAGAAAAGAATTCTTGTAAAGAGATTACTGTTTTAAATGTGGAGATTCCATGTATTAATCCCAATTGCTCCCAACAAACTGTCATTATTAATATCACTTGGTATTCAATATATAATGGGTATTCTCAAAAACATCATAAAATTGTCCTCGTTCTGCCTTCCGTCTCTTCCCCAATTTTTCTTGTTGATACCATCCTATTTTCTGTGACTGTTTTTTTCCTTGCTGGCAGAATAACAAGGTTCAGGGGCCTGCAGATTTTATGAATCTTTTTATGGTGAGTTGGCGTTGCAGAAGGGTGGTGTGGATGTCTCTGGATGTCAGCCAGTCTTTGTGAGAGGGTCTGTGCAGTGGGTGCCAAGAGGGATGAGGACTGGAAAGCTGAAACAAAGTAGTAGAATTAATTACAGAAACAAATGTAGAATTAATTCTAGAAGTCAGAATAAAAAGTTTAAATTCAAGGAGAAAGCTTTATTCTACTTAATCCATAATGGGAGAGATTGTTGTTTTACTTGGAAAAGATTAGGGGATTTCAAATAAAAATGGTGCCTGCTTAGGGTACACGATGCTTTTCTTCTCAAATTTATCTAATTAAACAATCTGTCCAAAAGAAGACTGCTGAAGAAAGGTGAGTTTAGGAATCTTGGCAGTCTCAGGTATTAAACTGCTAAACCTTTTTCCACTCATGAATTTAAAAATTAATAATCTATATTCTAATTCTTTCTATTGTCTTCTTTTTTATAAGACAAGGAGTTGTTGTTTTGAGATTAGCTTTGTGAAATGAGACCTAGAACATTTTTTTATTATGGAATGGAGACTGTCAAATTGAGCAGTTTTAAACATTTTAAGAAAACCACTGTATTTTCAAGTTATAAGAACTGGAAACTTTGGTTTGAGTCCTAGAACCTGAACGTAAGTAGACCTAAATCAGAGGAATTAAAGAAAAAGACATCATAAGCATGATGAGGAAAATTTTAACTCTGCCTGAATTTTCCAAGTGAAGGCTGAATGATGGCAGAAGAGAGACCCTAGTAGAATTCAAAACCCAAGGTAGGGAGGTGACTTAAAACAGATCCTTGGAGAAGAACAGAGCAACTCTGATCTGACACGTCTCCCGCTGAATGGTGCTGCTGATTTGGCAGCAGTTTTCTCACGTGCTGCTGCCACCACCACATGTTTGAACTGGAAGCCTCTGCTAGCTCTGTGTCTCAGGCTAACTTTGAGCAAAAGAGCTAAACTGCAAAGATGGTTCTTAGAGCTTCCCACCCAAGCTACGGGCATTTTTATCAGCTTAGCCCTGTGAAATAATTGGCCAAAGTGAGTTAAGAAGACAGGTGTTACTCTTAGGCCAAGCTGTTTGCCATAGGGTTTTATTTGCTTACCCTGGCACATTTTGTATGATGTCAGCACACAAAGAATGTTTCTGCAGATAAAGCAAACAGCAGATGATTTCATGAGCCTGTTTGTGACAGATGTGTGCAGGGTGAAGAAACATTGAAGCACAAGCTACAGTACTCATCAGGATTGTGTTATTCTAGCTCGCTAATCACATTTCTCTGGTTTGTCTCCACAGATGACTATCTGTGAAAACTCACCAGCAATCATGACAAGGCTTCCTGCTTGCCAGCCCTTCTACATATATGCCTTTTGAAATTCTGCATATCATTATCAAAGCCACACAGAAAGACAGATGGGTGTTGTACCTCCTCGTCTGCTTCACACTCCTCTTCCTTTCAGGGCCACGAGCTGCCTTGTACATTAAGTCTCACACAGTGTTTCATGCTGAAAACAATAGCTTTAGTCAGTGGTCCCACTAAATTCTTTTTAATCAAATCGGTTAATTAATTGATTAATGTTTTTTAATCAAATTGGTTAAAATGTCATGGTTGAGGGGGTTTTTTTGGTGATTCGATAAAAGAGCAAATAGATGCTCTACTTTAGAGGAATTTGCATAATTAAATTACTGAATCATATTACTGCACTGAAATCAGAGCATAAAATGTATTTGGAAATCTGCAGACCCTAAGATTATTTTTTTCTGTGAGGGAGGAAAAAGAGGAGATGCTTGCCTTCTCTCCATTTCAAAAAAACGAAGAGAATGTATATTTGTTGCTATCCCCAGGACTTCTGTGTGCTCCTGGCCCAGTCTTTGGAAAAATTTACTAGTCAAGGAGTCATGCATGCCTGTTTTGTCATCCTTTACTTGTCACGGAGCAGCTGCACTTCAGAGTTGTCAGGAAAGAGAAGTGACTACATATGGAAGAGAAAAAAATGAATATATCCTTATTTGCAGTTGACATCAAATCTGAAAAGAAAAATAATGTGATGTTCATTGTTGCAAGAGTATAAAAAAAGTATTAAAAAATTCCATCTGTAGGAGTTCACAAACTCATGAAGCTTATCCAAAGACAATCCTTTTTTGGCTGTTATGGACAGGTTCTTTTATGGATCTGCCATTTTGTGTTATTTAGGAACAACAGCAGTGAACCAGTCAGGTCCAAAATGGCATGCACTTGTCTTTGTTGAGCTGCTCTTCAGTCAGCTCAAAGAGTCTCAAAGCTTTATGTTCCACTCCCTCTCTCCCCAGCACTTCCTTCTACTCTTGAAGAAGTAAGAATGCACTGCACTAATTCTCAAATCCTCTTTAATTAGGATCAGGGTCAATTTCAGTTTCAAAGGTGGTAGAGGAAGTGCCACAACAACAAGAAGTTACACAGTGCCATTTATTAACAGTTCAAGTGTGACACTGCTGGCTGGAAGTCACTTCAGTGAAACAAATGTAGGACTGAAATTGCTTCTACACTTAGGCATTTGGGTGTCATTTTTGCACACTTGCATAAATCAATCTCTTCAGAAGGCAGTCTGGAGGACAAGGAGGACAAGGTCATGTTATATATAATCTATATTGTCATGCTATATATAATCTATACTGATAAAAAAACTCATCGTGGAAACAAGGAATGGATTTCTAGATGTGCATCTCCTTTTTTTTTTTTTTTTTTTTTTTGACAAAAGGTATTGGCGATTGTCTTTGAAAGCTCTCACCATTTACTCTGTTCATAAAAATGCAAGGCTCCAGATGGAAGGTGATTTCTACAGCCATGTGCTTAAGGTACAAGATACTCAGGTTTTTCTCTTAAAAAGCCCTGGAAGTACTTACATGTTTGCTGCTACGCAGTATTTGTGCTCAGCAGTCTTAACAGTGGCATAGATTATCTCCCTACCAACCCCTTCTTATGACATTCTATATGGTAGGCAAGTTCTAAAATCAACCTGTACTGTAAAATTCCATTTTATTGCTGATTTTTTTTTGTGTGTGTAAGAAGTAGCAAGACAGTGGTTTTGATTGTGGTTTGTTTTTGTTTTAAAACTGTGTGAAGAATTAGAATTTCATGCTGCCAAATCAGAGCAAAGGGTTGGGTAGAAAGGTCAATGTTTGGGAGCCACACACCATGTATCACAGAATGTTTCAAGTCAGGCCAGAAAGTTTTTTGAATTTTAAAATATTCCATGGAATAATGAAAAATAATGCTCATAAAGGCCTATGTCAGAGAGCTTAAGGACAAGTTTATCTTTTGGTGCAAATTTACACTTGTATCTCAGGCACTTAGTGCAAGTATTCCAAAGCTTTAGTTTGACAAACTAATTATTCAAGTCTGTCTGTTGTACCCAGTCCCCAGGGTATAATCAACCATTAAATTGTGACCATATTTGTCAGTACATATCATAGTCAAGATTTTTTCAAAAATTTTGCTTGTTCGTAAATAAACCAACCTGTTCTCCCTGTTTATCTTCTCTTAAGTATTCCACACCTTATGTTTCACAGAAACTATTAGGTGAAAGCATTGATCATGTTGAAATGTTTTTATCAACAAATACCAATTCATCTAGAATCAATATTTAGTAACTAAATATGATTTAGCGACAATAATTTGTTTACCATTTTTGTAATGCTCTTTTCTTGAAATGCACTATGTACCAACAATTTGTTTTTCTTTTCTGATGCTTTCTTATACAGGCTTTTTAATTTCAGTAGTCTATAAACATCTGCTTTTGGACTGAATCACTAGGGATTTAGGTTGTGTTTTGGTTTCCACTTCTTTCTTTTGAATTCTGATAGCTCCCACTCACCTGACAACATCAAAACCAAATGAGAACAAAAGCCCATTTGCTTCTGGGGAGTTTTCTAATGTGCAGCTGACAGCAGGTCTAGAAGGGAACTGATTCTAGGGCCAAATACAATGCAGCTTTTAGTAGATAGTACTCATCTGAATTCAGGGAGAGATCCTGGCACACAACTCAGAGTAAGAAATGCAAAACTAGACCCAAAATGTTCAAGACTTGTTTTTTACTAATACTGTATGATCTGGCCTGGACACCAATGTTAATAATGTTTTTAACTGACCACAGTTCACCAAGGGTTAGGTTTTTCTTTCTCAGCAGTACAGTGGCTCTTTGAAGCACAGCAGGCACGGGTTTGATGTTGACTTGGAGAAAAGACTGTCTGCTGGCTGCTGGGTCACTCCCATGAGTTCACTGCAGCACCAGGCAGATCCTTGAGATCACAGCTCCCATTCAGGGTTGCCATTCTGAGCCTGCATTGCTTTACAAGATCTAAAGAGATCCTAAATGCAGTTTGTATAGTGGATCATTTGAAGACAGTGCCTCACAATTTAAGAAACCTTTAAATTAACAGCTGATAATGAGGTTATTATTCAGGTAGGGGAAAAGTTCCAGAGTATGTACCAGTTCCAGAGTACAAATACAGCTTTCAAGGCACAACTAGAAAGATGAAACTGAGCTAGCTAGTGAAAAGGCAAAATGTATAAGGAACTTAGATGTCTTATTAGTAAGTCTGCCTCTTCACTTCCTCTTAGATATCTTAGGCTGATATTAATCAGTCTACACTGATATGCAGACAGTTGAATTCAGTCTTTGAAGTTGAGAGGAACCATATGCACTGTGTCTTGTTTCACTGAGGGCCTGGAAAGGGTTTAGTTTGTCTTTCATAGGAGACACCGTCAGTCTTTCTGTGGGTTTTGGTGGGCATCAGCTCAGCTATGTGTAGTAAAGCTTGGGAGACTAAGTAGTCCTCCAAACTGACACTCTCCAGACTACATTATTTCCTTTTGAACCGAAGTGAAGCAAGTCAGAACCAAACCTTGCTCTCGTCTAATGGCTGTTTGGTCTCTCAGTCCTGTAGATAAATAACTACATCCTGAAGAAGAGCAATTAAGTAGATACTAGATACATATCCAAGATGCAGTATTTTATAATACCATAAATGAAGTGTATTCATCTTGTTAGTTCCAAAGTTCTGTAGTAGGGCACTATTTATTAGTCCAGGCAGAGCAAGCAGAGGCCCAACAGGCGTGGCAGTTCCCTGGCAGCTGAGGGCTGGGGCATGGCAGTGACCCTCACAGTTACAGTGGAACCTAAGTGTATAGTGGAAAAGATGTTTGTATGATGAGTCTTGATGAACCTTTTCAGGGATTTCTTTCAGGGACCAAGCATCCACGCTGCTTATTGGATTCAAAGAAACTTGACAGGGGATAAAGCATTCTTAAAATATCCCAAATATTCAACAAATCCACTCTCTCACTGACAGCAGTGGAGGCCATCCTGCTGACTCCAATGTGAACAGGAGTGAGACACAAAAGCACACTTTTGCTACCAGAACACTCAGAGCAGAAGCCCTTTAAAACCAAAAAAGTGCATTTATGAGGTGAAATGCAATACATGTGATTTTCCTGTTAAAACTTCCATACACATGTAAAGTTTTGCTTCTTGGCATGCATACAATTGTACTGTCCCGACCAAGCTGGATATCTAGAAGCCTGTTTCCTGATAAATCCCCTTACCATTCACACTGTTTGTATCATTATGCTGAATTCATTTGACAATTTTGTTTCACTGGGTATGATGATATACACACAGGGTGATGAACACCAAGGCACCATCCCATTCGTTCATTAGTCCTAAATTCATGCAAAAACTTTAAAAGAATCATATGCTTTTAAAATTTTAAAATATATCTTTTTCCTGTTGTTATAATTGTCTTTCAAATTTGGCTTCTCTTTCACAGAAGAGAGAGTATTAGAACATGTAGGGTTTATGAATTGTCCCTAGCAAACTTATGCCTCTTTTTTTAGTGACAATTTTACATTTGAAAATCACATCTGTTCCTTTCCTCATACTCAGTAAGACTTTTAAAAAGAGATTAGATGCAATGATTTTCTAGAAGCCTAGTGTAATGAAACAGCTGAAAGTGAAGCTTAAGAGATGGCAACTGAAAAAGAAATGTGTTCCCCACCATGACCATAACTCATAGCTATGTTTTGTGAGAACTCTAGCAAGCTAATCCATCTGGTTTTGGTTTTCAGTCACAGATGAACTAATAGCCTCTAATTTAAGTTACTGCATGGAACCACTATAAGCTTAAGAAGCATTAGTCATTTTATTTGCATTCAAAGGGTTGTGTTTTTTTGAATGCAAGGACTATCTCTTCCCTTAAGAGAGGAAAATATCCTGCGTAGCAAGGATTACCGGAGAGGCAGGAAAATCTGTGTTAGCTAAAAAATTGATTACATAGACTTGTTTGGGTTGGGCAAGGATCCTCCTGTGTCATCAATTCCATTCCACTGCACCAGTACCAAACTGATGATACCAACTGGTTTGTGGGATGGAAGAAAGTATAATTTCAGAAAGAACCTAAAATTATTTTAGTGTATGTGTATGAAATGAAGGATCTTGAACTGTTTTGATACCACTCCTGTACAAAACATTGGCAAGTTTTCCATTATTTTTGCCAACTTGCTCCTCAATATCCTAGTCTGATATTCAAATGTATATGTTCTAAATAGTTGTTGTCTCTCCTGTCACTGTTTCATTCAAGGATGCTACTAAAAGCCCTTCAGCAAGTAGTTGTAAATAGATTATTTAAGATACAGCAATCATACTTTTGCCACAAAGCAAAGGAAATAATGTAGGACCTTCCATTTATCTGCTTCATAAAGGCCCACAGCAGTTTATATACCTTGCTTATGAAAACACTCTTGATTGTGGAAATATGCATCCTTTGAAGGAAAACCATACTGTAAAGAAGCAACTTTGTTCACAACAGGCTTCCTCCTCCAAGAACTGTTTCAGCTCTTACTCAAGTCTGTCCTGGGTTTGACATTGCTTCCATTTGGCATTGTATCAGACCTCTTCACTGATGACTTTGAAACCCTGATAGATAGGAGAGTATTTATTCTATGCAATAATTACTCCAAAACCTACCATGTTACAGTGGATCATAATGAAAAATTTTGCTGTTGTAGGAATTCTGGTCTTTCATTTTGGTTTTGACCTAGAAATTATCTGACATGGTATATAGAGATAAATTGTTACCATTTTTTTTATTGTATACATAATTTTAAATAAGCTCAATCAGATGGATTTTTGTATGCGGTTTTTTGGTTTGGTTTTTTTCATATTAGGTACATTGTCCCTTGGTCCAGTGATGTTATTGCAGATCTCATAGAAAGGCAGAGATTATCTGAAAAAAAAAAAATAAAAATTACACTATCCTGAACTTCCCGCGAGTGTATTCTTCATTTTAAAACATGTCCTTTTCTAAGAGGCTGGTAAAGCAGCCTGCAAGTAGGCTTTTATTCAACACATATCCAAGTTAAAAAGTATCTCATTTTTCTCTAGATATAAAACCAATCAGATATGTATACGTGGCAATACTTCCTTTTGTTTTCTCAGTCTTACACTGTAAGACACTCATTTCCAAAGGAACTATAGGAGGGAACAGCTTTTTTCACAGTAACCATTTTTAGGATGTCATTGTGTAAGGTACCAGGGAAAGAGATTGTGTCTCTCAGAGAGCTCATGGGAAAACTGCTTTATGCATAACTTATGTTAAAAGTGCCTGGACTATTGAATGGGAGGACAGAATGAAGTTCAGAGTTTCTGTAGCCATAAACTTCTGTGAAACAGTGATTTCTCCAGTGCATGCTATGGTACTTATGATGTTGTTTTTAATGATGTGTTCCATACTCATTCTGCTTCTACTGGTGGCTCTGTGACTTTCTCAGAAGTTTCAGTATGATGAGAGTTTTTCTGTGCCCCATGTTTATCATCAGCCATTTTTTCAAATTCTTAGTTCTGTCCCATTTGCTAATAGATTATAACTGTTTAGTGAAGGGGGCTAGGGTTTTCATTCTGCAGAGGTAATTTTGTGGACACAAATGGGAATGCATAGACATCTCTGAATCCAGAGATTTTTTTTTCAGAGCTGCTGGAAGTAATTTTTACTTCTCTTTGCAGGCTTCAAGGATCTCAGCAATCTCTGATGTCTGCTCTGTTACAGTCTGGGTAATACTGGTAGAGATCCCAGATGCTATTTATCTGCGAGGTTAGAAACTCATTGATGTAAGGTGTTATTCTCACAACCAGCTTCAAAGTTCTCTTCTCCAGAAAATGGGGTTTGTGTTGCTTTCCTTCAGGACTCATGACGTAGGTTAAGATTTTCCATGGACAAATACAGTCTACACTGCTATTATTTCATAACTCAGAATGGTTCATAAGTCCACAGAAATTTTCCACTGTAGGGAGATCAAATGGTCCTCAGAATTCTGTTTTTATGAAACCCATAGAAAATATTCTTGAAGCCATCTCTTTATATCTACATGGTAATAGCTATTTTACCTGAGGGTGCTTTTGGAATTGTTGGATTTTCAGGTTAAAATCTAATACAAAAGTAAGTTTTCACTGAAAAAAAGTAGGGGGGAGAAAGGAATTCAGAGATCTTTGCTCCTCTGTCCTCACTGGTTCTATAGAAAGGCAAAAAAATGCTGCACAGATCTACAATTAAAAATCATACTAAATATTTTATTTCCCCAAGATGATATACACTTAACTTCTTTGCCAAAAGAAATTTTTAATTAAAAAAAATAATAATTTCAGATCAAACATACTGCTTACAGTAACAGACTTGCTATTCAGAATACCAGAACCATGACCCCATTCTCCCTTATGCCACATTAGGGCAAACATGATGGTTGCAAACCACAGCCTCATGTAGTCTTTCCAGTCCATTAGTGTCAGGCACAATTACAGATAACCATTAAAATTGAAAGGGCCTCAAGAAGAGTAATGAGATGACAGTAATTATGATCAAAGGCTTCTGACAGGCATATTCCATAAATAACAGCAAACAGAAATAAAAAATTAATGCTGTAATTAAAAAAATGTCTATTGCTAAATCATGTCTAACACCTGTGGAAGATAGCAGTCAGCCATGCAGCCTATAAATTTAACATTTTTTTTGTTCACATAAGCGAGTCTCGGTTCCTACAGACTTGCTTCTGAGCTTTGCCATTACCTCATTGAGAATTTGTGCTCATGGGTGTGTTTGTGTTTGTCTAGCAGTGTAAATTTATTTTTTTGCAACAAGTATGAAAATAAAGCCCGCATGTTTCTTGATTTTGAAAATATTTTCCTTGGCAATGAAAGTGATAAATTCGGTGGCTAAAAATGGTGTATTTTCCAGGGTATGTTTCTTAGTTTACACCTGAAATAAGACGCCAAGCTCAATGACCACAAATCTCTCAGCTGTCAAAATTACTACAGTAGCATAGGCTCTGCCAATTAAATACAAGAAGTCTCCCATTAATCTAGTTTGTTTGAGGTATATAGCAGCAACAATAAGTTATTGTTCACATAAGTGACTTGATGATACGGAATGGTTGAGTTTATCTTTGCAGACTTCACTGTGCTGCTTTAGTAATACTGTAGTCACTGGAAAAGCAGTTGTCTTTTATTCTTTATCAGGTTTACCTGAGTTTTCTTCAACCTCAGACCACAGTACCCAAAGCTGAGAAATCGATGTAGGCCAATCAACAAAGCCAGCTGGATGTGTAGTGGAAGTTTACAACTTTGTACTTTTCATACAGCTGAGACCCAGCAAAGACAGGCAGATGGTAATTGTCCCACAGCTTCACTGGTTTGGCTCTCTTCCAAAAGAAAAGTTTTCTTCCAGTGAGAATCAGCTTTTGGAACTGCAAAGCCTGCATATGATTATCTGGAACCTTAGGATAAGTACTAAGATCCTCATTAGTGGTGCTAATCACCTTATGGTAAACCACAAAACTAGAGAGACTCCGTGTGATTTCACACTCTTACTGGCTTAGTAGGAACATACCAATAAACCTTTGCCCATCTTCTGTTACCTCTTCTCCAAAATTAACAGTGCCCGTTGTTTAGAAAGAGCAACCTTTTTCAGTTATTCTTTTTAAAAGACTGGTCTATTAAGCAAGTTCAAAACTGCTTTCTGGAGTGAGGTGTCAACCAAAATTAGCAAAGGAATGTCTTGTTAGCAGACCCTTACGGAACTTAGAGACAAGGTTTGAGCTACTCACGATCAGGGAATTATGGTTGTGAGTATAAGGTTGTACCTTATAGAGTCCAGAGAATTCAGTGGCCAAAATTACAAGTGTCTGTGCACTTCAGACTCCTTTAAGGAGATCATAAGTCTGAGTTTGGAGGAATGCAGCTTTGGTGTCAGGTGCCTAGCATCTGTCTAGCCCATACAATACTACTTTGAAGTATTTTCATTGAGGATGATGGGTGGAAAAAACATGTAAGTCAGGAGAAACCCATAACAAGAAAAATTACTGCAAAGGATTGTTTCATGCTTGACCCACTATTGAATCTGATTCTTCCTGACAAATACTGGAAAATTTTGAAAGTAGCTGCATTTTTCAGTTAAAATTAGGGAGTTTTACATTAAACTGAAATAAAACTGTACATATAAAAGTATTCCTGCTTATAAAAATGTTTTAGTAGTGGAAATGGATTGCTAAACAGGCCAGTAACATGCAACGGATGTTACATTTCTGTTCTATATTAAGGATTTAAAGTCCAAGATGTCAGTAACAGCTGTTTATTAGCCTACACTCCTCTCTCAATCTCATTTCCTAGTGGACAGGCATCCATACTGGAATTTTCAGTCTTGGTAAGTCATTGTTTCTGTATCAGTTAGAAGACTGAACTGTCCTCATATAAACTGAGAAAGCCTTTTAGCATCAGCATTGGCAGTGTATTTCATGGTTTGCCTGTGCAGATAAAAAAAAATACATCTGTCTCTTTTGCTGTCATATCTGCTTTCATTCACAAGCACTAAGCTTGTCTGAGCACAGGAATAATACAACAAAAAAACTAAATCTTCCAAAAGGTTTATTATTGTTGGTAGACCAAAGCCCATTCAGTCACTGTAGGATATGGGATTCCTTGTTAAGCATCTGCCCAGTGTTTTGGCATAACCACCATTCAGTATCTCTTCTGAACTCTTCAGCCTGATTAAATCCCACATACACTTACAGCTTTGGCACTGGCCACATACACATCAGCACTGAAAGTGCCAAAGGAATAGTTATACCCTTACAAAATTGAAAGAAAACAGGTTTCCCCTGTATCTCACTCTAATGACGTAAGCATGGTTTGTCCCTACAGAACACAACCACATGAAATAATGTCTTTTTAGTTAGTGATTGGACAGCTAGACATGAAAGAGTGTGAATGACCATGTCCTTTGGCTTATATCCACTAGGCTCTGGGACATTCACAGATGGAGGTCTTTTGATCTCTCCATAGCTTAAGCTGTTCTATTTTGTTAAATTAAATACTGAAGGCATGCAAATGAAAGGGATCAGAAGGATCTCTAGGAATCCAGTCCAGCCCTAGTGCCCTGAGGCAGAAATAACCACAACCAAGATGCCCAATATGAAAAAAAATAAATAAATTCTAACTTGTTTTTTAAAAGCTGCAATGAAGGAGACTCTCCTTATGTAACAGATCCTGGCACTTTATTACTCTACTCTTATGGAAATGCACAATATAAATCTTATTTTCCTTTCCCCTGCAGATGAGAAGAGCTATCTTCTTAAGAGGCTTTCACATTGTGAAGACTGGTATATCTGCCAGCAGTCTGTTCTAGACTAAACAAACACTGTTCCTTCAACCCCTCCTCAAAAGTTAATGTTTTGGAAACTTCTTATCAGCTTTATTGCTCCTCTTTGTACTCTAATTTGTCAGCATCTTTCTTCTATTGTGCCTAAATTGGATACAGTTCTTCATCCAAGGCCTTGCTGGGCAGAGAATAAATTTCTCTGTATATTGTCTGTGATTCCACTGATTTGAAGTTTGCCATTTTTTCATTACAGACCAAATGTTTGTTCATGTCATGACTTGTCACTCATTACAGTCCTTCATCCTCTGCTGTTGCCCAGTCAGGTATTTTCCATTCCACATTTATTTTCAATAGCACAGGTCTTCAACACAAATTTCCTTTCTCAAAGGGATTAGAATTCTGACCCCCCCCCTACTCAGTAGTGCATTTATCACCTTGCAATTTGCCATCATCTGCAAATTAATGATATCCAGATTTCTGGATAAACAGCCTCAAAATTATCTCTCTGAAGGTTGAAATCCTTCTCATTTTGATGGTATGGATTTCCCAACAACTTATTTTCACATTTTTTAGTAAAACACATTTACATCATGTGTCATTGTACAAGAGGATGTATGATATGACATTATTTTACATAGTTTGGTCTTTCACCTTCATCCACTGTCCCATTACAGTATCCTGGCAAACTGACATGGGAGCTCTTACAGTTTGCCATCATCTTGGTATATATATCATCTATGTCCAGTCTCATGCCAGTGGCTCATACTATGCCTTGTTTTTATTAAATCCCACTTCAGAGGTCCTTGGGGTTCCTGAAGAAAGGTGGCTACCAAAAATTACCACTCAGGATTTCATGAAGATGATCTGGGAATTGCAGTGTTATTGCTAAATCCAATGCACAGCAACTTTGCACTTTTCAAGTGGACTCTTAATAATAAGAGTCCAGATCAGGCTCTTGGGATTGAAGCAGTTTTGTATGTTCTTTGGAAGAGGGTGTGTGAAATAAATCTTCAACAATATATTTTAATAAGTTTAATCATAGGTTATGTACTTATCTCTAATTGATGACTTAAGCCTCTGCAATAATGAAATGGGGTTTTTGCATGGCTACTCCCGAGACTTTTTTTAGTTTGTTTTTATTCATGAAAGATGAAGTTAAAGAATGAACATGATTTTAATGTATAGTAGAGTATGGACCAAATGAAAACTGATGCTTGACTCCACCCAGCAAGAAGAGCCACCTCCCTTTAACTGATCAAACATTTAAAAGGAAGAAAAATTGTTTGGGGATATTTTCAGATGTTTTCTAAAGCTGAATGAACTTATGCATTTTGTTTCCCACCACTTATTCAGAAGCATTGCCTCAACATATGGATGATTTTAAACATTGATATTTGACCACACCTCGTATATTGGATACAGTAACATGATAGTAAAAATTCAGACATTGGGTGAGACTGAGATATTTATATGTGGCTGACTGAGCCTGAAGGCCTGGGGAACTCTAGAGTTGTAACTTTGGTGTTTGTTCCATGGGGTGTAGCAATTATTTTTTTCACAAATCTTCTGTAGTGTCGCAATCCTTCTACTGTATGAAAATATGTTTTGCAGTCACTTCAAGCAAAATTAAAAATAAGGGTTAAAATCTTATTGTGAATTGCGTGTTTGCAAAAATACAAACATGAAGAATTTCTGAGTTGGAGTAAAGGAATAAAATTACCTAAGACCTTGAAAACAGACATACCAAATTCTGATTCTGCAGTCTTCCACGTTCTTGTAAATTTTTGTGCTCTTTTGTACTTTTACTTTTTGATAAATGTAATTTTTACCAAAAATTCCATATGGGAATGTAGCTAACGAATGCTTGAAACATATTGGTATACACATTCTTCAGCTACCCATTTGAGTCTTTTCCCTTAAACTGTTACTGGTAGTAGGAAAGTGTTCTTGACAGCTTTATTCTATGGTTGCTATGGCATAACTAATCAAATTCATGAGAAAAAGTTACTTAAAATACTACTTTTGAAGATGAAATGAAGATACTAAATCATTGCTCTCCTGTCTCCTGTGCTTGTCCAATGCACACTTATTTTTCTGTAGTCTGAAATAAATTTATGTAATTAATTCTAGAGATTTTCTTGATGTTTTTAGAGTATAAAGAAAATAATTAAAAGCAGTGTTGTGTAAAAATGAAAAACAAAAAGGATCTCTAGGATCTCTAGGTGTTATGAGGCTGTGTCTGTTCTGTTTGAATGCTCCAAACTATGACCACAATGGAAAAACACTGCTAAGTAATCTGCATGCATTGTTATTTTATTAAAACTCCAAATGCATACTATTAGATGCTTGCAGCACTATTTTTAGCTAGCTGAGGGGCATTGGAATTATACATGCTTGCTTAATCTAAACCTTTATATTAAGCTATTTCAGCTTCAAGATAAAACTGAAAATAGTCCTTGATACCACTTTTGAAAAATAAAATTCATACATAATTCCCTCTATATTTTACCTTATTCCAGGGGAACTGAAGGCTCTATTTTACAGTTTTCTGTTTTCCTTATATTCAAAAACCAGGATAAAAATTATCCTCTCATTTGTAGTCTCTCACGAAATCTGACTAACTGCACAAAGTTTCTGCAGAAAATGACAAATAAGAAAGAATCCAAGGAGAAATTGTCAAAATCACACTCCAGTAAAATCAGCCAAGCCTTCGCTTCAAGAAAATGTAAACAAAGCAGACAGAATTTTGGCTTATGGATTGTGGAATGGGAGAAGACTCCAATTACAGAAGAAAAGAATCAACCAACGAGGGATTATAGATTTTTTTCAGAAGAGAAAAAGAAAAGCTTGAATTATGAAGAAAGTAGGAGAGTAGTTTTAGAGCATGCACTTGAGACATTCTTCCAGAATCAGACCTCTCTAATGGGTCTTCTAAAACAATTCAGTAAAATGTGACCTCCTCTGAAGCCCTCTTTCCAGCAGAACTTCTAGTATTTTGTAGACCAGTAAAGGGGAGGGGAAGGTCACAGAGGACAACACAGAGTAAGGATGTGTAGGAATACGCCAAAGCTTTTGTATCCTGTGGGGAAGTGTTCCTCACAGCTTCATGTAAACACAATGCTGAGGAAGTCTCTCCAGTTTGTCCATGGCCACGTCACCTGCTCCTCTGGAATCTGCCATGGGAAAACAGAGCCACCCACCATGGGTGCCCAGCAGCTCTCAGGTGGGAGGCAGATTCCTTCTCTCAGCCAACATAGAGGCATTTCCAGGAGTGCCTTCAGCTTGGACCTTTAATCTCCTGTGGCAAGGGAATGTTGTATTAGATGTGGACCTTTAGCCAAATCTCAGATTCTTAATTTGACCCAGATTTGTGGCTGTTATTTTAATGGATTTTAGCTGTTGCATGTGAACTGAGAACGTGGCATATTGTCCAAGTCAGAATTCCATGTCTCAGCAACAGAGCAAAATAATAACTTGTGAACACAGAGGTCCAACAGAGAAATCTAAATACTTCTAAATGCCTATTCTAAGTTTATATTAGATTTAACTTGTTGTATACCATATCCAACATATTTAACACAGGCTTAGTTTATCAAAAGTAATTTGAAAAGAGAAGATAGTTCAGAAAAAAATAGACAAATACATTTGAGTAACTGTCACACTAAAGATTTTAGTAAAGTTTAGAAGCACCAAATAAGTAGCTTGCAAAATTGCAGACTTGCATATTACAAAACCATAGAGAAATATGTATTGTGCACTGCTTTAAGTTTTCCCTCCTTCCAGTTAAAAAGGATGTCTTGGGCTGTTCAACAAAAAGCATCAGAGAATTCTGAAGCTTCTAATATTTGTTGTGAGAATGGGAGACTGCTTGTGATGCAGCAGTGACATCTTCAAAAGTAGTTCCCTTCCCATTCATCCTCATTTTGAGCAGAGAATAAGTTTTGCTCATACTTGTTCAAGTAATGATCTTATTTTCTGTTGGAAGTCTCACGGGTTTATTGGTTTCATCCATGTAACAGCATGAGGTATACACATGGCAGAGCCTGCTCACCCCCACAAGATGAAAGTATCTCAAACTTACTCAGTAGGCATAGAATTTTAGCAAGAGGTGTCAAAACATATTTCCTACACAATCTGAAATTTTTAAAAGCTTATGACAGGAACAGTTTTTGAGAGGAGAAAAAATTCATTCTTGGAGCAATCCCACTTTTCTGGTAAATCAGTGCTCCTTGTCACCAAGGCTTTATAGAGAACAGGTAACCAGACTTCATTTAATTTAAAATAAACATTGACCAGTTAGTGCCTTTTTCTCCACACTCATTCTTAGAAATAGGATTGATTTTTTTCCCAACATAACTGCTTTGTGACAGACACCCAGGATTCAGTAAGGGTGATGAAAAGCCAGACCAAACCCAAGTAAAAATGGTGTCCAAAAAAAAGAAAGCAATATAGCAATAGTAATTGTCAGAGGGTGAGACAAGGACAGTGTTTCTGTGTTTTAATAAGAAAATATCATCTGTTCAATGACCCAGAAAATCACAGTGCAAGTTTATACACATTGATCAACTGGTAGGCAGGAAAAGGAAAGAGCCTAACCAAGTGTTTCTACCCAAAAATTCCACTAGTCTGTGAAAGATACAAAAAGTCAAACACATTAAATAAAATTTGTTTGCATAGGACAGATTTTTAGGTCTAGATACTTGCTGACACACACATTGATTTACTTGAAACTCCTTGTAGTTCGAAGTCTCCCAAGATTTTAAGAAACTTGTAGTTCTCAATAAGTAAAATAAATGAGAAACTTGGAAGAATGACTGCATTACTTGAATAACCTTGGATATAAAATAATGTTATAGTCATATAATTAACATTACTGCATGGTGAACAACATATTTACTCAGCTGTATGCAAGACTATTGTTATCTCTGGTGTGCAGGAAGAACAAAAAAAAAGAACTTTTATACAGTGTATAACTGACAGACCTACAGCAGAGCATGAAAAATTCCCACTTTTCAGATTACTTAGTAAGCAGTTTAAAAGTGATTTTTCTCAAGTTCAATTCCTTGTTACAAGAATGCATGAATTTTAACTGCCTTATCTAAGTCTTGAACGATATGAGACAAAGCTTCAGGATTTAAGGAGAATTGCAGGTATATATCACTTTAACGTACTAAAGAAGAACATAGAAAATTATGCCAAGAATTAAAAATTCAAAAAGTAATAGTTCCTAAGGAATAGTTTCAAAGACAGAGAAGATGCATTTCTTTTACTTTTCTGTTTCTTTATAGCTTGGATGCCTCTGCATAGTTAAAACTAGCATAAACTTTGAAAATATCTTGTATCGTGAGATGAATCAACCTGACCACATTTTACAATGATGCTCAGAAATTCAATTCTGAATGGAGAATAAAACTACCTCGACAAACAAGAGGTTCTTCAAGGCTGAAAAGGGAAATTAGATTAAAAAGTAATTAATTTATACTTTAATTTCAGGCAAAAATGGTTACTTTGCTGCATTGCCACTGAACATCAACAGGATAGCTGTATTTGGATAGATATGAATTGCTACAGGAAAATTATCTAAAAACACAGAACATAACTTGGGGGTTCAGTACATCACTAGACCTAAGCACCAATTCTTCTGAAAACACCCCACCTCCAACTCCACCCCAGTTGTTCATGAACAAAGGCCAAAATGTAGAACTTCAGAAAAGGAAGCAATATTTTGGTTCAATGTCACTTCTAGTCAATACTTAGGTACTTCCTAAGCACCCAATATATGTCCTTGTTATCATATGCTGTTGCTTTCTGGTGTAACAAAGGAAACAAGTGTAATGCATCTCAGACACATAACTATGATATATATATAGAAAAGGCAGGCACACAGAAATGTATCTGCACTTTTGTCTAACTTTGAGCAGCTCTGTAATTCTTGATAAAATCTTTCCCCAATTTGGGGACAAGTTTCTCTTATCTGCAGTTTATAACCTGTCTGATAGAACACAAGTATTTAACACCAGATAATGGTGTTAGCCATTACATAGGAAACATCAAGAAAGAATCAATATTATTTTTAGGAAAGCAGAAGTGCTCTATTTGTCGTACACATTCCAACCTCCAAAAAATTAAATATTAATAAATAATAAAATTAAATATCGAATTGTGACATTCCCTGCTATTGACTTGGCAAAGAAAAGGTACTTTGAGCAGATTTTGTACATCTGCTACATCAGGAAAAACAGCTGCTGAAAATTTTCAAGAATTTCCCAGCACATAACTCTTTAAAATAATGCAGCATCTAAATGGCATACGAATTTTATGATATTGTAAACTACAGTAAGTTTTCCTTTCCATACAAAGATACAATCCATTTAGTGCCCTGCAAAGGCAACTTAACATGCTACTCACTTATTAAAATTCCATGTAGAAATACATATTCTGGGAAATTAAATATTTTTCTCACCTTTATTACCTGAAATAAAATGAAGGCAGAAAAGTATTAGAAGAAAAATATTTAGGGAAACATCTTCTTAGCAGATTATCAGACAGCAACACCAGGCAGACAATTTCTATTAACTGGGAAAACAGTTATTGACTCTGCTAAGATCTTTAGTACATTTCCAGAAAAAGTAGTTTGCCCTGCACATTAGATATTTTGAATGTCACTGTCTAGAGCACACAGCACCAGGCTTGTACAAAGCAATTAATATGGCATTTCTCTTGTGCAAACAAGGATCTCTCAAGTTTCCAGTATGTGCCTGCCTCTAACTTCATTTACCAGGTTTCTTCTCTTCCACAGGGTTGTGTATCTGCATGCCACTTTTCCTGCTACCTCTCAAGCTGTGTACCACCTCAGAGCAGCCAGCTTTCTCTAGGTTGTCTGTTATCAAGTCAGGACAAGTCAGTTATCAGAACTTCGAGCACTTGAAAGTAGTTTAATTAGCATCTTCAACTTTTTTTTTTTTTCCTCTCTGTAAGTGCTCCATTGCTTTCTTACAGTGTATGTCTTCTGCAGCAGAGCACACAGGTGTTTGTCTGGGGAAGATCAGCATTTCTCTTGTCCTGGTAAAGGGGCTTGAAACCCTCAAACCCTTGCAAGAATCTGGGTCATAGTTTCTGAGGGCATAATCATAGAATCATAGAATTGGCTGGGTTGGAAGGGACCTCAGAGATCATCAAGTCCAACCCTTGATCCACTCCCGCTGTGGTTACCAGCCCATGGCACTGAGTGCCACATCCAGTCTCTTTTTAAATATCTCCAGGGACGGAGAATCCACCACTTCCCTGGGCAGCCCATTCCAATGCCTGATCACCCTCTCTGTAAAGAAATTCTTTCTAATATCCAACCTAAACCTCCCCTGGCACAACTTGAGACCATGCCCTCTTGTCTTGCTGATAGTTGCCTGGGACAAGAGACCAACCCCACCTGGCTACAACCTCCTTTCAGGGAGTTGTAGAGAGTGATGAGGTCTCCCCTGAGCCTCCTCTTCTCCAGGCTGAACAGCCCCAGCTCCCTCAGCCTCTCCTCATAGGATCTGTGATGGAGTCCCTTCACCAGCCTGGTTGCCCTCCTTTGGACCTGCTCCAGGACCTCAATATCCTTCCTGAATCTTTAAGGGTTTTTTCTTTCTGAGTGTGTTTTAGGTATTAGTTCTTGTTTAAGAGGTAGTAGAGTTCAGCTAGAAAAAACGAAGGGTAAAGGAGGAACAGCGTGCTACTGTTCAGATTTCTGCATTGCTTTCCTGACCATCCTTACCGGAGGTCTCCCAGCCACAGCTGGCGAGTGCCACCGCGTGGCCAGAGCTCTCCTGGCTCTCCAATTCTAGAGCTTGGTCCTGCAAAAAATCGCAGCCTTAAAATTGCATGGATTAGGCCCCGAGAAGCAAAAACATAATGCAGGCTTAACTGCTTTGAGGAGGACAAAGTTGCACATATGGGGACATGAGAAAGAAATGAGTCTCTCACTGTAGTAAAAAAAAAAAAAAGAGAGATTAATGGATATCTAATAACCAGGAAACCCGTGTGCTTGTTTCCACTCCAGAGGCTGTATTTTATGCAGAGGTGCTTAATGCTGGCTTTTCAGAGCATGGGAGGTGCATCCCACTCATCCTTTTCTCTGAAGTGAATTCTGCAGCCATGAGAGGTTGGGGCTGCACTCCCTTCTGCATGCACCCAGAGAGCATGCACTTTGGGATGCCTATTTGTCTCACCAGGAGAGATGGAGACCAGGTTGGAGAAGGAGAGGATGACAGGCCTCCAGCCTACTGAGAAGGACAGAGTATTTTCTTCTTCAGAAACCAGAGCTTCTACAGTCTGAGGAAAGTAGGGGGAGCTAAGCCATTTCTAGTAATTAAGTATTCTGTACCATAATAGCACCACTACCATTACCTTCTCTTGTCATCCCTTTGTAAAAATGAAGAGGTGACACTTGGTAACGTGTGTCATTCCTAGGTGAAAAACCACTACAAGTATCTGGCTGTATATCTAACATACAGGATTGTAGATATGTAGCTCCCCCTCAGTTCACCTTCCTGGAAGCAGAATCTTGTTACTTCAAATCAAGCAGAAATACCTAGTGTGTCAGTGCCTGCAGAGCTTTAAACCACTCCATAGGGCATTTTTTAGCTCATTATGAGTATCAAATTTTTGCTATTGACTCTCTATAATTAGTTCTGGGAGAAGGCTTCTCAATCTACATCTGCTTCTTAAGTCTTTTTTTCATTTTTCAGTCAAATATCCCAACCCTCTGTCTTTTTGAACAGACTCTGCAAAGATATGCTTTTTATACACTATCTAGGAGGCATCTAGATCCCATGCCTGCCTTTTTGCTTAAACCAGAATAGTTTTACCAGTCATCTAGCTAGAAATTATCATTTGTATAACAGCTAGGGGAAGATAGGGGTTTATACTATCTCAAATAATCAGGCTTCCATTTTATAAAGACTTGCATCAGGAAGCACACCAGGTAAGATTCATTTCATCCACTTGTGGAACTCTACAATGTGGACAGCTGACCATTCTCTGATTTTAAAGAGATTAGGACCACCTGACAGGTATCTCCTGAACAGAACATGAATTTTACCACTCATGATTGAAGAGAACACAACTTAACATTAAAATCCCTAAACCCAGATTCAGTTTCTCCCAGAATTTGTAAATTCTATCTTTTCTGTCCTATAAACTGCCCACACACAATTTAAAATTAAAAGGGGAATTAATAAAGAACTGGATTGCTATGAAAGCAAAAATTCTGTGGAATCAGAGCAATGAGATGAAGTAGCAATGCAGGAAAGAAGATAGGTCTTTCCATTGAATTCCAAAATTGAATTCCAGATTAGAAAGTGCAGCTGCCCTTCCCAAAATACAAATTGACTGCCTATAATTACAGCAATCAGAACCAGAGAAGAGGTTATACATTTACCTAACCTGAGAGCCAAATGAAATGCAAGGTAGACTGCCAAGCACTGAAAAGCAAGTCAATGAACAGAGAGCAACAACCACAATTTTTCCCATCTCATGCAGAGATTGTACAGGACTTCTGTATCTTCTTCCTCATCTTGAACTGGAAACTCAAAAGGATAATTAATTTCCCATGCCTTGTGGGACAGTATGACACCAGTCTGAATCTGAGTCTTTAAGGCAAGTTCCTAAGACACCCAAACAGTGAAACTTTAAAGTATAACACTTAGTTCTAGTCTGATCATGAGTGCCCAAAAAGCAGAATTACTTTGAGCAGTACACACATTTCTATAATCAGGATACTAGATGTCTGATTCACTACCCAACATATTTTTAAAAGCAAAGTACTGATTTCTATTTAATGGTGCTGCACGTTTACAGTCAGGGCACTGTCACATTCATTGTTTTTAGCCATCTAATCCTCAGTATGAAAGTGAAATCACAGTAGCACTGAAATTCTCTTTGAAGTGTTAAAGGAGGAAAAAAATGCTTACTGCTAAAAGGAGCATTCTAGAAATAGCAAATACAGTGTCTAAGCTCAAAGATATAGAGCTGAAGTCTCACTTCACTTCCTGGACTTTTAAGCCAAGTGCAATATAACATGTAGGTAAGAAGCCCTTGCTGGTTTCAAAGACACCTCTTTACCTCCATTATTTTTAGAAGACATTACAAAGAAACCAGTGGTTTTTGTATTAAGTTATGAAGAATCAGAAGGCATAATTTCAAAATGTATCTGAATATTTAATTGTAGATTATCAGTTTTTAAGACACTGACATTCCTTCTCAAAATATGCAGCATGATCTAATATGTCATTTCTGGTATGAAAACTTTGAGGCACAAAGATTTAAAACTATCAAAATTAAACCAGGATTTTTGCAACTTTAATACATTTTTCTGAACATAATGTAGTTAAGTGTAAGACAGTTTGAAATGCTGTGATAAGTGATTGCAGACAATGTGGACAGTTCTGAAAAGGGTCAATTAAAGCAGACAAATTCTTTTTGGAAAAAGGAAAAATGGGACTTTGTGGCCACTGAAATCCACAAAACTACAACTTGCATATAACTAGACTTGAGTTCTGGGAACCAGTATTACAACATGGACATAAGTGTTTTCGGATTGAGAAGATAATTCTTTTCTAGTGCCTGTAAGTGTTGCAGTAGGTTATTATGAAATGAAGAGGTGACATCTGGGGGACTGGATCAAACTAATTCCAAATATTCCACCTGACATGCTTTTGCACTTATTTTTGACATCAAGTAAATACAACAGAGCTCAGCCATACAAGAACTATGTGATGCAAAGAAAGAATTTCTATGGAGTGTTTTTCTAAATAATACTGAGTGTTTTTCATTGCACCTACACAATGGTCATTTTCCAGTATCCATCTAGACGGAAACAGATAGCAAAGAAAAATTCAGTTAAATATGACTGGTGGGTTTTGGGTTTAGTTCACATGGTGATCTCCCTACATAATAAAAGTACAAGAATATACAGCTTGGAGACAATGAAATGTAGCTCACTGTCATATTAACTGGTAATTTAGTCTGGGATGCTGAGCTCTGGTTTACAGTAGATGCACGATGAGAAACTGAATGCATTCTGCATCCTCTTGCAAAACCAGTGCAATATTTCTCTAGGTAGAGAAACTACTTTTCATATTTATGAACTCTTGTAACACTGATCAGGAGCAAGATTTATTCTCCTAACATTCAGCTCAGTTGCAAAGGTTCTTGCCCTTTGGTAGAAGAAGAGAGACATTTCCCGATCCACAAGGAAGTTATGGTAGATGACTGCAAGTCTTGTGTAAATCTTCAGTTGAGCTTTTTTATTGCCCAAATCCATGGCAGCAGCAAGTGCCAAATGATAATAGCCTGCTGCATCAAAGGGATCCTGAAATGAGACACAAAGATAGTACACCCTCTTTTAGGACAGCTGGTGTAAGAAGTCATCCAAGCTCAATTTATTAGCTATCAAACAAGAGTAATCCAGATTATTATCTCCAGTACATTTCCCCACTTCATGATTTAGATTCTAAATGCATAAAAATAAACTCTGGTAAAACCTGACATTATGAAACATCAGTCAATGGAGTAATTGTCTGCAGCAGTTTCTTAGCATTCCTTACCTTAAGGTCATAGAATATAATGTCTCCTAAGATCAAGTACACCTTGACGTAATACAGTGTTTCTTCCTCAAACTCCAGAGGAGAGGAGCAGAGGGACAGGGCCTTTAAATAAAAGTGTTCAGCTAGTTCACAGTGACCCAAATGATGATGTATGGCAGCCAGCCGATGGTAAGCTATTCGTTCATTTAGCTGATTTCCTAATGAGATAATGTAATGAGTTAGGATAAAACCAAAGACAAAGTAGCCAAACTGCCTGGAACCAGAATACATCTATGTATTTGCTATTTTTTCCTTGAGTAAAACTAATTTTAGTCAAGCAATACATGTTCAAAACCTGACCTTTTAGAAAGATCCCACAGAATTCCTGAATTTTCCACTGAGATTTTCTTAAGAAATAACTAAATTCATATCCCACATGTATAGATATGCACACCCAGCACATACAAAGAATATCAACAGATTATTAAGTATTCTAGCTGATGGGATTAAACACTTTCTTGTCCCTCCCAATACCTACTTTACATCAAAAGTTACGTCAAAAATATAAAAGTGACCTGGTCTTTGCCTTCAGGAAGAGAGAGGGTTCTTAATCAGTTGAACAGCTCTCAAGTTTGAAAAACCACTCAAAACATACTTAGGACAATATTATTCATTAGTATTACAGCCTAGCTGTATGGAAGGATACTCATTTGAGACTTGGAATCACAGATTTAATTCTGTGCTTTACCAAAGGTTTTCCCTGTGATCTTGGAGTTAAGAGGGACAGCAATAAAGTTGTTCATTCTTGCATGGAAACAAAAACAGTAATGTTAGTATCAGTATGAAATCCTGACAAGTCTTCAATTGAATTCAAGGGAAGAAAGCTTTTCAGAATTCTGCCTTATTTTGGAGATACCAGTAATATTCAGCTTACCTAAACTTACACTGAGCATAAGAGATGCTTGTGCATATTCCAGACTTTCCTTATAAGCCTTCAGAGTCACCAGCAATTCCACCAGTTTATTGCACAATCTGAGTTCTGTGGTTTTGTTGCCAGTCTCAACAGCAAGTGGAAGAGCCCTGTCCTGAAATACAACATCTTAGTCACTGTTAAACCCCAAGATATGCACTGATCTACTTCTATGTAAATAATGGTAAATTTTGGTTTTATTTTGCTCTTTGCATGTGGCATATCTTACACCATTTCTGCAGGTGAAATCTGTTAACACCATGCCAAGGTACTCAGCCATAGGTTATAACCAGCTTGCTGAGAGGATTAGCTTTTGGTTCAAGTAATTGTAGAACACCTGCTGTGACGGGAGAGTACATAACTATCAATGCAGTAGAAAAACTGCACAAACCCTGTAGAAAGTCACTGCTTTCTCCTTTTCCCAAGTACCATTGAAAAATATGTCTCCAGCAGCTTCAAACAATTCCATTCCTAAACTTGGATCACCTGTGTGAAGAGCAGCATCCTGAGCAACCTGGAACAAAAACAAGGAACAGGGGAAAGAATAGCACTGTTGGTTACCTCTTTTTAAAAAAATAAATATTAGCAACTGGAAAAAGATCTTGATCTTCTTGTTAAGATCATTATAACATAGCCCAGGATGTCTTTTATGAGACCATACTCTTTTTCTCTTCTTAGTACCCTGTTTTGAGCAGACCAGAAGAAGGTGCTGAAGGAGGAACACAAGGACTTGGGGACATGGAGTGTTATGGTCTACCTTGTCCTGGCAATAGTATCTTGCTTCCTTCATAAGGACACAGTACTCTAAAACCAATAGTGCGCTTGATAGCTGCAGCATATTAAATTTAATTAAATAAAACATCATAGAAATAAATACTAATTGCAAGTTAAATATTGCTAACAGTGAAGATTTTAAAGCTTATGAAGTGAATTATATAAACACAGTTCTGTTATCCCATATTTCTGAAAAAAATGCACTGTGTTAGCAAAAAAGGTTTCATGAAGCACAGCATGTGTCCTTCCCAAAGCAATTATACTAGGATACTTGGTTATTGATAGGATAAGTAGCATTGATTGATTGGGACCCACATGTGAAGGAAGAGGAAGATTCTTGCTTTGACTTTCTGATCTTCCGTTTTCAAATTGCAATCCATTAATACAAGCCCTGCTCTCCATTTAAACACAGAGGCAGTGATTCTTCTCAGCCTATTTCAGCTTCAGGCACTTAAGGACTCTATTGCATCACAGTTTAGAAAGCTGTGTTTCATTTGTAATTTAAGAAAAATTTTCTTTTTTCTTGCACAAAATTCTGAGACAGTAACCAACATTTCAGTGAGCAGATTCCTGCTTTGAGAGTTTCCTCACAGACAGGCACTGACTCTGCTCTAAATATCAGGTTCTGCACCTGCACAGTATGGAATACCTATGCCAGTCCCTAGCACACTCCTCCTCTTGGAGGAAATATAGAGGACTGATAAAATTATACCACATGCATATTTGGCTTTGGTGTCACCATATGACTGTCTTGGAAGATAGCACCTAAATCATTTAGCAAAAGAAAGAAATAACATGCCTGTAGCACAGTCCCTTCTTGTAAACACATTCATTCAGCTTCTCTGGTAAGTTCTCTCTCTTAATAAAGAAAAATTTCATTATTTTAGTAGCCCCACATACATAATATGTCTTAGTACATTTTAAATATGTCTTTGTTTCCTATGTTTTCCTGCTTTTTAGACTTTTTTCAAAGCATCTTAACAATCTATGTCTGATTATTATATTTAGAAATCATATTTTGGTACCACTCATTCATATACCAGCCAAGACTCTGAACCTACTATATCAGGTTCAGTATACATCCTGCATTAGAAGGCAGCACTCTCCCTTAATACAGAAGAGAAGTATTTTTCAGCCCCTTTTACAGAAGCAAGCAACTATTTCCCCAAATACTTCAGTGAGTAGCTGGGAGCAGTACAGACAACAGCATCACATCTGGGCTGCAGTGCAGCTCAAAGATTTCAGATTCTCCAGTTTCAGCAGCCACAAAGGCTAGATCCCCCCTTTCAGCTCATCTTCCACTCTGTGTTAGCACAGCAGAAGCAGCAGAATGTCCCAGGTGGTTGTGGTGGTCCCAAGGTCTGGGAGCCATGTGTCTCTGGGTCTCCCTGGTACATCAGCAGCTGCAGCTGGCTCCATGCCATGCTGGGCAGTCACAGGAGGAAAGGTTTAAATGTTTTGGAAATGCTTCCTGAAAAAAAAAAATCTACATTCTTGTTTTCCCAGGGGTCTGGCCCACAAGCCAGCATGCCAAGGTGATTATTGGCTGCTACCCAGCAGTATGTAGCAGGAATACATAGTACGATTGCTGTGGTTCTGTAAAGCTGGTAGACAATGATGCAGAAATAAACCACACAATTTATATCAGACCAGGAACTAAGAAGAGTTACTATCCAAAATAATTGTGGAGTCAAGCAACAGATTAAAATGGAGTACCACTGCAAAATGTTGAGACTTTTCTGTGTTAGCCTTACATAATGGTGTTATTCTCTTGGAAACATCAGTTAGCAAAATCTCTGGGATCATTATATTGGATAACACTCTTACTATGCCACCTGCACCCTGTTAACAACACATGCATGCCTGTAAGTGCTGAAAACATACCTGAATATAAAGATCCACAAGCTCATTCTGCCTCAGAACATAATATATCTTTCCTGCTCGTAGCCAAGCATATGCCTCTCTCTCTTTTTTCTGGAGATCTATAAATATTCCAAGGCTTCTTTTGGTACATTCCAAAGCTGACCTGTAAGCCCTGAAACAGGAGAACATTGCTTATCATTGAAGAGTTCTTTAGAATTAGGAATGTTTTTCTTCATAATAAGGAATGTTTTTCTTCATAATAAAAAAGCTTAATCTTATTGTAAAAAAATGTGTTTCCTCTATTTAATGTACAATGATAATTGTTAGATATAAGGTGCTAGTAATGAGCAAATGCAGTCTTTCTTCTTCCTATTTTTTTAATTCAATCTCTGTTTCCTGTTAGTCTTACCACATAATATTATTTCAAAATAGTTCAGTTTACATGTGTCCTTCCCCTACCTGAGGCTAATGAGAAGTGGAAAATTTTTTTGTCATCTTTAGCTCTTTATCAATTATGGCTTTTTTGCTACAGATCTCCAAAAGTAATTACATCTGTAAATATTTTTTCTAAATATCACCTGGGCATCTGACTTGAGCATAAGTCAGACTAATCAGCAACTGTAGAAAAACTCCCAGCACCTTTTCTTCCAAGAAAAGGACACAAACATGTTAAAATATAACATGAACTGCACAGTCACAGTAAATCCTTACACAGTGCATCTTGAGAACAACCTGCTTAGACCTCCAATTACATCCGAAAGAAATCTAAAAGTAATATGCTCACCTGTACTTTACACTACCAAGATTTCAGTTCTGTCTTATCAGGGTCTCTCATCTAGGGGGAAAAATGTTTGGGGTTTTTTTGCTTGTTTGTTGTTGGGTTTTTTTACCAATTCCTGATTCTTACAGAAATTGAAGAGACCTGTCACTCCTTTTAAACTAATGAGAGGATGTCAAGATCCACTGAATAACCCTGGCATTTCAGTCTCCTCTGCCAACAAGCTGCCAACATGAGAAAAGGCTAGATAGTTCAGTAGCTTAACTCGGCCTAATTATTAATGGCATTTCCACCCTTCCTTCAGTTGTTTTTTTCTTTTACAGCAGGCAGAAGCATACACCGATCCATAGCCCAGTACAGCAGCTGGAACAGGTCAGGTTGTGTGCTCTGGGATGGCCACAGTAATTTACAATGGCAGTGCTGATACCAAGGACATCATTGTTTTTACTTTATCATAAACACATGCCCTTGTTATTCATAATGTTAAAGAATACTGGGATACTGTGGTCTAATATGATACTGAGCTGATGCTGTTATCTGGTAGTCTTCTAAGTGCACAGAGCTAACATTGTTTGGGAGGACACAAACTCCATGTACTATTTGCACACAAAGCAGAAACTTCTCCAGCTAGTTAAAACCTCCTGCAGACCCCAGGTACTTTGAAATCTTAACTTCTTTGTCTTCAGGCCCTCCAAAGGATTATCACCAATTACCTCATGAAACAGAAGTGAACAAAGCAAAATAAATCAGGTGACATATTTGGAAAGTTAGATGCTTGTGTTAAATTTCCTTGTGCAGTCTGTTTTTTTGATAAAGCAAAGCAAAAACTGGCATTCTAAAAATAAAGCCAGCATAGAAGCTGCTGGACACTGACACTCTGCAGGTTTGCACATAGTCTTTGGGTTTATATAAGTTTCGAAAAAAAACATGTTTCCTCAAAGAGTACCACGTATGGAGACACAGTCTGATGTCTGACCTGTATGGAATATGCTATCATATTCCTGATGGAAAAATTGCCTTGTAAAAATCTATCATCCCAAGCAAGTAACATGTGAGCAGTAATCCTAGAGCTATAGCATTCAGAGCTGTATAACATACAATACTTTAAAAATGTATTTACATAGGTTTTTAAAATAATTTGGCTCTTGAAGTGATGATAATCCCTGATGAACATCGTCTCCCCTTCAGAGATGATAGATACTTTAAAAACAGAAACAAAACCACCAAACAAGAGAATCCTCCACTAGCACTGGAACCTTCAATTCTAATAAATTGAATTGGCAAAGCAGAGGGAAAAAAAAAAAAAAAAAAAAAAAAAAGTAAAATTGTATTCAAAAAATTGTTGCAAAAATTGAGATCCTTTACACAAAAAAGTTATAATCAGAATAAAACCAAAGTCATTCAACATGTCTTACCTTTCTGTTCCTAAGGATAAATAGAGCTGACTAATGGTTTCCAGAATTTGTCCCTCCAGAACTTTGTTGGACATCTTTCTAGCTAAAGAAAGTTGATATTCGTTGTAGACAACACACTGAGCCTCATTGGGAACAACTGTACTGTAGAACTGACACAGCAGCTTAGTTGCTTGTAACTGACCTAGGAGAATAGGAAATAAATCTCTGGAAATAAATCTCTATTTTAAACTGAAAGTTAAATTTGTTATAAAATGGTTAATTCTGCTTCACCCATTCATCATTGTCAATGATTAACAATATAGAAGTAATAAAATAATGATTCCTGACAGTTTCTTCTCCCCCAAAGTTAGTAAGTTACTTCAAACTTACTCACTGAAATAAAATAATTAAGGTCACCTTGTATAAGTTGCCTTATTCATGTGAGCAAGAATAAATAAATGATTCTTGTACATACAACTATTATATGAAAAATAATCCAGATTACCAATTGTTTTCATGCCTTTAAACATCTGGGGTTGTTTTTACTGCTGTCGATATCATAACTAATTTTAAAACTATTGATCATAGAGATCTTTAGAATTTTTACTTATTTTCCTTTTTTTCATAACATTTCATATTCTCTACCATTTCTAACAAACTGAAGTTTCAGCAGAAGATCAAGCCAGCATGTACTTATTTCTCCACCATTGTGAGACAGAGGAAAGACTTCAATCATTTTTTTTGCTATCGCATAACTAAACAAAAAAATTTAAGGAAAAATCATAACTTAGCTAGGAACAACAATAATATATCTACGTAACAAAGATTCCCAACCAGGGTACATTTTATAATGTTGAGAGAAAAAAACACTACTCACTTTCCAGATGACTTATCTCCATTGCAACTAAAAAAGCCCATTCATAATAAAATCTTCCTTTTTCTCTTTGAGTTCCACTAACATAGTAACATCCCAGCTGAAGGAGGACTTGAATAAAATCTTGGCCACAGTCCTTACTTGGAAGTTTGGAGAAGAGCTTCACTGCCCTGATATAATAGTGTTCTGCCAGCTTGCTGGCTGCTGAGTGCAGACAGAGTGCCCCAAAATTAGCCAGGGCTATAGCTTGGTTTTGGGTCATGTTGGTCTCTTCCGAAAGACGCAGTGCTTTGTAGTAGCTTTCAGCAGCTTCTTTTGTATTGTTTGTTCTTTTCAAAGTGATAGCAAGCATGTTGTAAGCAATGCCTAGCTGGTGAGGGCTGCTCCATGAAGAATCTACAACAGCATTTAAAATGGCTAAAGCCACATCATATTGCCTGTAAAGAACGTATAACCAAGCAAGGGAAACTAAATAGTTAACAGTTTCCTGCGGCTTCCCCAAAACAGAGTCCAGTGCTTTCATCATGTAAACAATAGCTTTTCCATACTGTTTGTGGTGGCTGTACAGATTTGCTAAGCTAAGATAAATAGTGTTGCATAGTCCTTGCTGCTCATTAGTAAATACAGAGGAAAGTGCTTGTATGAGATAAGGTGCAATTTGGGATGGGAGTATTTGCCTGAGTTTTCTCAGGCCATAGAGCTTGGGAGCATTTTTGGTGACTAAATCAATCCTTTTCAAAGAATCCATTAAAGTACTGGAGCTCTGTAAAGAAGTAACCTTTATGCAACTTAATACAATGTGTGGTAAACACTTTTCATTGTACAGCTGTGCTAGCTTGAAGTAACAGTTGTTTGAGAAGTTGTTTTGTAAATCCAGGTCATTAAGCAACAGTTGAAACCTTTCCAAGAATGGTAGTGCCTCTTCATGCTGTTTGCGTGCACTGTAATGTTTTGTCAGGAGAAAACATGCCCTTGCCTCTGCATGTTTGTTCTGCCTCAGAATTGTCCTCTTCAGAGCATACTTCAAAATATCTGACTCCAGGTCAGCACTGCAAATATAGTTGGGAATTCCCATGAGAAGAGATGTAGCCTTGTCAAGAATATAAGTACATTTTTCTTTGTTTTTCTGCATCAAGTAGATGCCTGTTAGGTTTGTATAGATAGCAATGACAAAGTACAAATCACTAAACCCTCCAGCTACTGCTCCCAAAGCCTCCTCAAAATACACCCGAGCTTGGGAAAACTTCAGCTTTTTAACACTGAGCCTGCCTAAGAGAAAGCACAGCCTTGCTAGTGCCCAGGACATTCCTGCTTTCTTTGCTGCTTCCCTTGCCAATCTAAAAAAGCTAACCAGTTCTTCTTCTTCTGAAAACCCATAAAACATGCCATTGATAAATGAGTAAGAGAAATCATACAGGGTTCTGAAGTTTCCTTCATACTCTTTCCTATTTAAGTACAGTAACAATGATTCAAAAATGTCAGAGGCTTGCTCATCATCTTGACAAACAGGGAAGCAAGGTCCTTCAGCTGAAGGAAAGATTTCTGTATTTGGAGAGCTAGCAGAATCTTTTCCTTCAGTAGTTGGTTCTTCTGCCTGGGTGGCCTCCAAATTCTTGAAGTTCTTTAGGAATTCTTCTATCTTGCCATTCTTGCTAGTGGATCCTACACTGTCACGTGAACACGGAATTTCTGAAATTCAAAAATAAATTACAGGTCACAGTTTCACGTGTGCACGCACACAAAGGTCTTTGCTAGACCAATGAAAACATTTATCAGTAGATGATGGTGTTAGGAAAACATTATATAAACATACTGCACTTGTCTGGGAGACAAGATAAAGGTAGGGAAAGAGAAATCAAGGATCAGGGAGGTAGTGTGGTAGACTGGAGGTGTACAGAAAAAATAGGACTTGGGTGTGCAGGGGGCTGCTCATCAATATACTTGCCCGGCCAGGCCCTGTGCCTGACCCAGCACTAATCCAGTGTTAATTTAAACTGGTTGCTGCTTGAATGCATATATCTGTGCATATATGAATGTGAGAGAATTGACAGTAAGTGACAATTCAGACTAGTTGGTAAGCAAGAGAAGTCCAGAACGTGGAAGGACCCAAGGATCAGACCTGGAGGCTGGATAAAGGGTTCAAGGTGATGGGATGAGAGGTTTAGACGCTTCCGATTGAAAAGTCATTCAGTAGAATATGTTATCATTAAAACAGCAGCTTAATTACAGAGAATTAATTGAGAATGACAAAGTTCACACTAACTTACTACACAGTAGCCTAAATTATATATGCACATAAACATAGAGCATACAAACAGATAGGAATATTTAGATCCAGTGAAGCATCTAGACACCCACACTCAACGACAAGTGTGCAGACACATAGATAAGTAGAAAGGTGTATGGTACAGGCCAGCCTATCATACAAATGCCCTTCTTTGAGTATTGAGTAAATATTCACAATGCATCAGCATTTGTCAGCAGGCAATAATTGAGGCAAGGAGAATGAATTTTCCCTGGCCTTCCATCAACTTCTTCAGATCACAGTCCTCAAGGACTTGTGCCTGAGCAATGTTTTATTTCAGGTGGAAATTGAGGGGAGGAAGGGGATTGAATTCTGGTCACAGCCCACTGCAATCCAGGAGTCCTGGGAGTCACTGTTTTATAGAGTCCATAAAAATTAATCTTTTTCAGGCACTGATAAAATGGAATATTTCACATCTGATTAAATATTCCAGTACTTGTCTACTAGTTGTACATGCCAAGAACTTGCTAAATCCTGGAGTTCCGGTATCAACCCCTTTTGGGTCACAACCCAAGTACAGACATATTAGGCTGTCAGGAGGTGACTGATCATCCCCACACCTCCTGTCACAGGGAGAGCAAGAGCTCAGTGTGCATCAAAGTTGCACCTCAATGCTCCAGGTCACTGCTTAAAGTTCCTTCTCCCCAGAGAACACAGGGAGCAGGGAACAGGTGTCACAGAGATGTCACAACACTCTGGTACACTACTTTTTGCATTCCATACTTGAGTTGCTTCAGGTTGATGTGATTTCTTTTTTCCATCAAAATACCAACCCTGATTCTCTAGTGGCACAGAATAACTTTCTCAAAAGAACCAAGTTTGTGGTGATCAATGGGATCATTGATCTAAATTCTCTAAGTACTGATTCAGTTGAATATCTTGCAAATCTAAGAGATATCCCATAATTTCCTTAGTTCTTCCACTTCTACCCAGTCAAGATAATAGGGCCAAGCACTACTAGGATGTACTTTTGCAGTCAGTCAGCTAACAGCTGCACATCAACAGGAGTTTATTGCACTTACAGATTTAGAGCTCAGTTTTCTTAGAATCTCAAACTGTTCAGCAGAATCAGTAATATAAAAATTGGTATTTAGAAAAATGCAGTACAATGCAAGTAATAATAGTGACAGCTTAACAAACAAATTCCAAAGAGAAATAGTTCTGCAGCCTCATCAAATATCTCCTTTGGGAAATATAATTACGGGGTGAAGTTTTCTGCAGACAGAAAATCTGCAGAAATTCAAAGTCAGCATAAGCAGTATTTTGCCTTGTTAAACAATGTGAGGAGGGTCAGGGGTGGTGCATGTGAGTGTGTCATAGAAATAAAAATAAGTCATACAGCTTGCAATTGGGTACCAAGGTCCAAGAAAAATATCTGATAGCAGTGAAAACCCATAATGTCTTACAGCAAAACCTAGTGAGAAGGGGTTAGCAAATCCTAGGAAAGGAAACAAGTTAGAATGTGAAGACACAGAGAGAGAAAAGCTGGCAAAGATGAAAAATATAAAAAAATCCCATCAATTTTATATAAAAATTGTATGCATATGAAATATTACCACTTTCATGAGCTTGCTGAAATTCTGCTTCTTCTAATTTTTCTGTAAAAAAGGAAAAAAAAAAACGTTGTTAGTTTTAGTATCTTGGTTCTTTTTCAAATGTCCTAAAATAAGACTATATGTTACTACAGAATTCTTTTTGGCAGAAGAATTGGATCTAGCCTGGAAATTTAGAAGAAAAGAAATTTCTAAGTCTGACCCAAAGCTAAGAGATACTATCAACTTGCTCTTCTACTGATACATTCACTGCTTTCTACAGGTTTCTCATCATACACCCAGCACTGCTCAGCAAGGTGGGGACACAACTGCACATTGTCACCCTGTTCTGTATGAGAGCTACAGCACTGCTGCATTACTGCTGCATTAAAATTGAAGTGGGCAGTGTAGATACAATCATTCCCCACAACCTAGCCCTAAAATGAGGTAACAAAATGCCTTTAGTATTATTTCAGTAAGTTTTAGAGTCACTCCTGGGGTAGGTGGATGAATAATTTAGGGGAGTTGGTGCAGCTAGGAGTGTCAGACTTTTGTGGCCATTCCAATAGCATGGAAATGAAAAAATCCCTGTATCTATATTTTCTTTTAAAAGGGGTATCTTTAAATATTGCAGACATCTTGTTTTCCATGTAGAAATGGTTCTACAGTTCCATCTCTAGAACTATTTTGTGTAGAAGATTTCTCAAGGTATTTCAGTTGACATGCCACATTTCAGGATTGTAGTCACTGTTTTTCACACACCAGGTGTAATATGAGTGGCACTGAGTGTATCAGTGATATATCTAAGAGCAGAAGCTCACAGAACTAGGTCTACTTAAGATGATGGAAAGCTATTTTTCTAGCCTTTACCTCTGGATCTCCTTTCTCTAATTGTTTTCCTGTCTGGTGGATAAATGCCACAGATGTTTACAACAGTTGTAACTTAATAGTCTGAATATCTAATTAGAGAAGTGCTCATAAGTAAAAACATCTCACTAGAATTATGTAGATGGAAGGAATAAAAAACTCAACTCACACAGTAGCACCCAGTGAATATTGAAAAAGCTTGCTCTGGGTAAGTCAAATTATATTGATGAACCGTGCAGTTTAAGAGAAAAAAAGTGGGGAAAAGAGTACTGTTACCTGTGTAAGATGCGGAAAGAAATTGGCACTTGAAAAAGATTAGGTGGGAAATGAGATGTGAAAAGTGTGCAACAGGCAAAAATAGCAGCATGTGCATTAGGCCAACATCATTGTTTAGAGGTCTGATCTTTTGCTCCCAGGCTTTTCATTTGAGTGAGGATAGGAAGACAGGGAGTCATTTTGCACACTGACATGAGTTACATTTTGCACCTCAGGTCTGACATGCCTTACTTATTATTCACATGGATGCTGGTTTGACTGCACCTGAGTCAAACCAACAGAATGGCTCCTGGCAGATTGGAGCCTTTAGGCCTGTCTCCTATGATGACACCAGTGGAGATGAATTTTTGTTAGATACTTGACAAGCATATGTATTGCCAGAGAACAGCCTGTGGTGAGATAAGGAACTGCTGCTTGGTTAGTTCAGGAAGACAATTATATTACACTACCTTCCAGTAAATCTGTGAAGGTGAAACTCCAGTTATCTCAATTCGCTTTTGTAAAACATGAGCACTTAGAGAAATAACAGCTGTGTCAGATGATATAGCTAAAAGAATTTTTTTCTTTGTATGAGTAGATTTTTGCCTTTTTTCTATACCTTTGCAAAGTTAAATCAAGCACAAAGAGGTGTATGCTTGCAATAGATGTCAATAATTATTATGCCACCTTTTCTAAGATGAATGAAATGCCAGCAGTATTTGGGTGAACATGTTGCCTTTTCTAACACAGCACTACAGAATTTGAAAGCCTCAAGATGTGCTCAGCTCAGTAACAGTTTTTAAAACCCTGCTGTTTAATTCACTCGAAAAAGGACAAAATTTTGGGGCATTTATAAAACTAACGTCATCAGCAGCCAAGATGAGCTAATGGATTGATATAAAGGACTTTTATGTGCTGAATACCAAGATATTTCAATGTAGATGTAAAGCCTGGAATCTTGGTGAAATAGAAAACAATCTGTTTTAACAGGGCTATAGGAACTGCACATGTATCCTTGTGCAGAAAAGGGAGTAAAAGTCCTACTCACCTACTCGATACACAGAACAAACATCTGTGATGAAGGTTTCTTTCAACAAATGTATCACTTCTTCCAAATTTTTGTCATTTGAAAAGAAAGATAGCTCATCTGCATCAAGAAAATTCATGTCTTGTGGTCTAACAAAGAAAGGAGCAATTTTGAAGGTGTCTGAAAACAAGTTTGGCTTTAGGAGCTCAGTGCATCCGTCAAATGGGAGCTTGTTAGAGAAACTTATACAATCTTTACATTATAAGTCCTGTTAAGTTCAAAATCAGTCGTATTTATAAACATACAAACAGATAATGCCTATAATTGCAGCTAACAGTTTCTGCCATATCAGAATAATTTTTTTATCTACATATATCATGGCATAGAACTTTCTAACAGAATTTATTAACAGCACAAATATTTAAGGACATTTTCTAATATAACCTTGAAGTTACACATCCTATGGACTCACAAAAAACATTTAAGAATCTCATTTCAGCATGCAAACAGCCCAGATGTATTAATTGGAGCAGCCTATTTGCATGGTACTGATGCACGCTGAAAATTAGTTTGTAAAGGTTTCTTTCTGCATTGTGAACTATTATTTTTAAGAGAAGACACTTTTGAAATAAATTAAGGCCTGTAAATCAGGGTAATAACAAAAGCAGAATAGGGATGCTTTAATATAGACCTTAAAAGAGCAGTAAAAATGGAATCTTCTGAAATAGTAAACTTCATGGATCTCGTGATCTAAAGAATAGAGCCTGAACCAGGCACCACTTTTCCCAGTAAGAAACTCAAGTACAGGCTAACAATATTTTCCACTTTTAAAGCAGATAAATACTTCAATTTCTGCATGTTTTGAATATACACACTATGAAAACTCTCACACAGGAAAACAAAACAAATGAAGAAACCCCCAAACCAACCAACCAACAAAATACCCAAAACAAGCTGACAAAATACCCACCCCAAACCTGAGTTTAACATTTTATGCTCAAGAGATTAAGACCCTTTTCGTTTGAGTTAAATACACAACTTACTTATTTTTAGGTAAATCCAGTTTAACATGACTTGTCTTTACAAAGCCTGTTTGGCCAGTAAAAACATGTCTTCCAAGAAACCATTCCATGCATTCAATGAAGTAGCCAAGGATCTCAATTTCATCCCCTTCCTGGAAACTCATCTCTTCCAACAAAATACTTTCATAATTCATCACAGCTAGGCAAGATCCCATTGCTGTGTAACAAGGAGACTGGTATTAGCAGATACAGTGGTTTAACAATAGAAATACACTGAGCAGAGTATGAAGTCAGCAGAACATGCTTAGCAGAAGACATTGAAATCCTCATTTCCCAGTCATTAGAACACAAAGCCTAAAATGTTTATAATATCCTGGCAAATTCCACCATGAAGCAGCAAAAAATTGTTTTAAATCCTTTTCTCTCATAAAAAGCTCTGAATGTGGGTCAGAGAAAAATACATTTGAACCAACTATAAAAATCAATACTGGATAAATACAAAATTGTATACCAGTCAAGACAGTGTTAAAAATGGCAAAGATGGAAGAAAATAAGACAAATTTGCTCTCTAGCCTCAGAAAATCTGTGTTGGGTTGGGATTTTTTTTTTTCCTCTGGTAATCTTAGATATAGATGTGAAAGAACCACTATGATTACACATTAACGAATTTTAGTTTAAAGCTTGTTGTCAAATCTACAGTGGCATCCTTAACTTAATTACTCCTTACTACTTTGTACATATACTTAATACAGCATTTTGGAGGAAAAAGAGAAGAGAGATGCCTTACAGTTTAACTGCACTTACACATAGATTTATGTTCTCACCAATTTTGGAATTGTAATTCCAAATGTAATTTTGGAAGCTGTTTTCCTATTGTAGTACCATGGGAAAAAGTTATTGAAATCTTTAGAGTCTGTCCTAACAAATGCATAGCATAAATTTGTGTTTAGTTTTGGCTTTTTAATGCTGATTTTTGAATGGGGTTTCTTACCAACTTCTCTGACCAGTTTGGATTCAGTTTTGCATGTGAAGTCAACGGGGTTAGAATACCCTTTAAGAAACCATCTGAAAGTAGAAAAAGAGATTGAAGTTAGTCTGTAAAACACTTCAGTTAAATTTTGTGACATTAACAGTGACATTTTAAATGTATTTAAAAACAGATGCACCCCTCCTACAAGTTTCAATTCCATCACTATCCAAACACTTCAGACAGAGCTATGTTCCAAGGGATATTAGTGTTACTTCAGGAAACAAATCTGAGAAAGTCATGCTATTTCTCCTTGCTCAAGGCCAACAGAAAAAGGCCAGCTCTTTAACTACTAATAGCACTTAAAATAAACTATTTTCTGGTGACTGCTGAATTTAGTCCATAGGTAAGTCCATTGATGTAATTCTGTCTTTATAGCAATTATGAGTTTGGACGTGAACTTAAAAAAACTGCATTAAGGATATGCATGGTTCCTGTCAACAGTTTTGACTGAAAATACTACTAGCCTGTTATCACATTTCCAAACATCCCATCCATTACTATCCATATTTCCATGCAACTAGAACACCAAAAATTCTCACTTTCTGTTTTCATAGAAATGTTAATAAATTTTATTTCAGACTTTTTGGAGAAAAAAAAGCAATACCAAACTCCAGATGGTTAACCATCTATGCAGGCATCTGGATTAATTTCAGTTACGTAGTATGGAAGGAAACAGAGCATTTGCTCTTAGTGTTAATAGAAGAGGAATGTTCCATACCAAGCTACTATTTAGAGACCTATGTCTAAGCAGATGTGTACATATCAAACAGATGTGCATGAAATAAGTAGCTAGTTAGGTACCTACTGGTGAAAAGGAATCAATGGCTTCAGAGAAGAGTTAGACAGCACAGTGGTGTCACCGTCCACAGATCCACCTGTTACATCTTCAGTAAAAGCCCCAGTCTCAAAATAAGTGTTTATTTCATTGTCTGTAGCCATTATCTTTCTTATCAGATTGTCAGGACATAAAACAAAAAATGCCCCTAAAAAAAACCAAAACAAAACAGTGGAGCAGATGTCATTTCATGTAATAATGATTTGGTGTCATACAAGCTTTAAAACTGGCTTTAGTAGTGTCAGTAATATTCAGTTAGAGACTGAAAATCTGAAATTTTGCAGTAATTGGCTGATAGTCAGATATGTATTCTTTTCTATCTGGTCTCTCAGTAAAAAAAAATAAAATAAAATATGCAGAGCCAAGGTGTTTAATGAAGTGTAGAACCTACTTCTGGTACATTTTTTTTGCACATTCCTATTGCAGTTTTAAGCCCCACACAGCCCCTCATCCTGTCTCTGCCCCTGGCAGCAGGTGATGCTATCCAGGAGCAGCACATGACCCTTGCAACTTTTTGTAATCCCTCTCCTGTACATCTCCAGGATCTGCAATAATACTAAGCAAGTTAGAGTGCACATCCCTTCCTAATCCTTTTGGTATCTTTTATGGACCAGTTGCACATCAATTTCTCTAATCCCTCTATGATCCTACTGAACCACATCTGTATGGGTTCCTTTTTCTTGTCTTTCTGGAGCATTTGGAGTGAATAGATTTAAATTTTAATTTCATTAAGTATTTGAATAGGTCCTAATGTTTGATTTCAGGATTTCAAAGAAAATACTTTTTTAAATTTAGCCTGAGCATTTACAGTCTTCATTACCTTCCTGTACCAGCAGTTTTCTGTACATCAAATGCAATGGTTTTTCATTTATGCAGACTTCAATGCCTATTTCTTCCTCCTCTTGAGAACACAGCCAGAAAGATTGATCTAGGAACAAATTCTCCATGCAATGATTTATAAAACCTGGGGGGGGGAAAAAAAATAATCCAATTTGTTTTCTTTGCAGCACAATTATTTCCATTGAGTCCCATGCACTACAACTACTTTTAATGCTTAGCTCTGATAAGCTGCACCTAAAAGGCATACAACTTCTCTGTACCAAATGATGCTGAAAAAAAAGACCCTTCTTGGGGATTCCCACAGATTAGCTGTATTTCAAAGGTTTGGAGTCTGGAAGAGGTTATCACTAGCGAGCTTTGAGCAACAGGTGCTTAACATCACTTCCTACTAGATGACTGGAAATAATCTCAAAAAGTTAATCTCTATAAATTTCTGTTGCCTGATTCAGCCCCGATGATTTACACAGATACTGTGCCAGGGTATCAGATTCTTGGAATTTTGGGGGGACAAAGATGATGTTCTATACCAGAGTCACGTAAATCACGAGAGGGTAGTGCTTGATCTTGGAACTGGGACTCCTCACATTAGGACTTAGTGCTTTCAAAACTATGATAGTTACAGGGAGATCTGGATTGGTGCATCATACTCAACATGATATAGATAGTAGATTACTTATAGGGCTAACACTAATATATTAGCCAAATCCTCTGTGGAAAAAGCTATGATGAAGACAAAAGGTGGGCAGATCAGTAATTAAGGTGCTATTCTGCTATTTGGAAGATATTTAATCAATTCCCTGCTAGCCACAGCCTTGACTAAGAAAAAAATTGTGCTTTCTCTGCAAAATTGGATTGAAACAGTATTGTTCGAGTTCTCTAAGAGCAATTACATAGTAAACAAGAAATAACATAAAATTCATTAAAATTTTAAATTGGTCTGATGGAAACAAATAGTAATGCACACAAGCTGCCCTCACACTGAAAAACTAGAAAATTAAGTGAACAAAATAGAGACAAAGATGTGATTCAATGCTGCTCTTCAGAAAAGACCTGTGAAGTTACAGGATATTAAAAACAGAAAGTCACTCAATAGCACCATATTGTTACATAAGGCATACTCAGATTTAGAAGACAAACTGAAGCATGGAAAGCATATTAAGCAATCTTTGGTTTACTTCACATTTGAACAACTAGAAGAGTCCAGTGGGAAGCATGATCAGAGGTCTAGACAATATACTGTGAGGAAGGATTATTGGAATTAGGGTTGATTTTCCTAGAGAAAAAATTGCTGAATGGAAGCGCAGAATGAATAAGCTCAGCATGTTTACAGTGAGAAAAAAAAAGCTGTAAAACACTGTAAAAGTTGCAGCACGGGATAGACTTCAGGAAAAAAAAAAAAAACGTGGATTTTAATAGATATTTTAGAAAGCAGATATTATATGAAAGTGGGGTACCTAACTTGGACATCTGCCAGGAATGATAGCTGTCCTCTGGTTTGGGACAAAAGCAGGTTCTTCTGGAGGCTGGAGGGTCTATCCAACCCTACCACTAGTACCCAGTTCAGAAACATTTACTGCTATAAGGAGTTAATACAAAGAATCTCAAAATGCTGTTCAACAAGTCCCCAGTCAATCAGAAACTGTGTACTAGGGAACAGAACCAGCATATGAACTGTTATATGGTGAAACAGCTTTACCCAGTGAGTAGTAGGTTAGAAACTTCCATATTTCTTCGAATGTTTTAAATGTCACCACTATTAGATCTTGATCACTATGAATAGACAGCAGTCTGGCAGATAGCTCCTAAAAGTAACCAAAAATAATATTTTAATAGACAATTATACTGAACTTAAGCACAATTTCTCACCAGCCAACACACTAAAATACTATGTATTGAGAAAGATAAAAATCATTCAGGATTTTACCTGTAAGAGATATCTGTTAACACATACTTACAACATACAGTGAGCAAAGTGTTAATCTGATTTTTACCAGCTGTACCAGCATTTCCAGTGAGGTTAATTTACAGAAGAATTAAGACCTCAGGACTGACCACACAGAGAGGCTAAAGGCCTGTTAGGTTCAGGTTCAGACCCATTTATGTGTAGGGGTCAGTATTCTCTATTTAGCTTGGAAAACCAGGCAGGCAATCTAATGGTACTTTCCAAGAATACCCTTCTAGCACAGAGCCATCTACAGCTTGGGAGCTGCCCTTGCCAGATATTTGGTCATTATTATTAAGTTGAAGAAAGGGTTTCTTTTTATTTGTTGGTTTGTTTTTTTGAACTTAAGGTTTCTTTAAGTTTTTTTTCAGGATCTTCTACATCCAGCTGTAGGTTAGCCTCAGAGCTCTGTCATTGACTAGTCACTTCCCTAGTTCACTCTTCCAATGGTTAAAACAATTTAATATACTGAAGTACTATTTTTTTAAAAAAAAGATGTCATTATAGCCTTTTCTCCTTATTTGTACTGCTTCATGTTGCTAAAGTACCATTAAATTGTGCATTTAGCAATTGGTGGTTGTAAGTTATACTGTTGAATTTTATGGAATTTCAAAAATGTTAAAAGGGAGAACTACATAAACCTTCTAATGAGTAAAAGAAGCAGATATATTCTGAGGGATTCAAGCCTAGGAGTGGTAATACACATTCTTTTTGCACTTTAGTTAGCAACCTTAAAACAGGGCTCTCCAATGATGCTGGCTAGTGTTTTTCAGGGAAATCCAAGTAGTGGTAGCTATTTATGAAACAAGTGTCTGAACCAATGTTTCAGAGAATAAATCAGATACAAAGCTAACAGTATACTACTATTGTATCATTAGGCAGTACTGTACCCATCACTTCAAAATCCAAATGCGTCTTAGAACAATTTAAAGACTAATCAAGAAGCTGATACTCGCTCTGGGGAAAAAAAAATTTAAAAAAAAAAAAAGAAAAGAAAAAAAAAACACACAAAAAGATAAAATAAAAATTGTCCCTTGAACATTTTCTGTAATATGTGCAAGACGGAGCTGACCCACTGATTTTATGATTTATGTCATGATTTTAAATATTTTTCAGAGCTCTCTGAATGAATTCTGTTTAACTTCCATATTTTCAATTGACTAAACATGAACAGATTAAAATAGTAAGTCCTTTTTGAGAGCATAAGTTTTAGGCCTCTTCAAGAGGTATGCCTCATCACCACTTTGATCTTCTGCGTGCCCCGTTACACAGTAGATTAAATATTAACAAGAGCCTGAAATCTATTAATAAATTGCTAACAAATGCTAAAATAGCTCAGCCTCAAGGGCTTTATGCAGTGCTGACTACCAAAACAAAATTCTGAGAAAACTTATAATAAATCTTGCTTCCTTCAAAGTCCTTTTCCCAGTCTGTTTCTAATAAGGCCACAAATTTCATGTATTTGTCTGCTGGTTTCCCTCTTCCCCCTTTCTCCAGCTCTGCCTGGACAAAAGCAGGAGCAGAGAAGCAGGAGAACAAACACAAAATCAGCAAGCTGGTGATGAAGAGTTCTCTACACATAAAAGGAAAATCTTGTAGAACCACATGCATCTGAGACAGTCACAAAGCCATAACTAATTAAGACTTTGATGTCTGGCTTGCTAGGAAGCTCCTCCTTGTTGAAGGAGGCTGGAAATCATGGTTCTGGTAAAAAAGGGACACCAGAGGTCAAATGATATCATCCTGCTTTGTCATCAAGAGGAAAAGGAAGACTCTAAGTTGTATTTGTAGCAAACCTCATTGGTTAGAGAGGATGGGTTTTCCCACATAAAAACAGATTAAAGACAGTAATAAAAATGTGCCAACTCTCTTGAATGCTTTTTAAAGCTACAGTCATCAAGCCCTTAGGAAGTCCAATATTTATATTATTCTCCTTCAGACTTCCTCTTTGGCTTAGCAGTGGGCTTTCCAGGTAACTTGCATGACAAATGACTCTAAGTGACTGGAAACTGAATTGAAGAGTCAATATGAGGGCAAATAAAAAATAAACATAACCAAAACCAGAAAATCATCATTTCCTTTGATGTAAATCAAAGCAGAACACACTTAAAATGAAGCCCTCCGATGCCTTATTTAGCTGGATTTATTTATTTTACATCAATTTGTTGTTCCATTCTTTTTCAGTGGTTCAATATTTCTCACATCTTTAGATAGTTTTGGGCCTAGGGAAACTGGTCACTCCAAATGAAGCATAAAGCATGTAGATGGAAATGGGATCCCAATCTCTCACAGATTATTTTAGTAGCACAGAGTGTATTCTCTGAATAGATAAATCAATTCCTGAGCAATTGCCTTACACTGAAAACAGCCATCACATCCCTGCTGTCATTTTCCAGGAGACGGAGCTGCCCTCTGAGCTGTCTTTGGAGTCTGGGATCAGGACATCCACTCTTCCTTCTTACCATCATTAACTTCAAGGAGATATCTGGAAAAGTATATCCATGTACAGTTTTGTGAATCAGCTTTGGACCACCAGAAAATACCTCAAAATCACAGAATCCACATTAAGAACTATTTTTTCAGCTTCAGAGACAGACACACAGAGAATCAAGCTACTGGTCCTTTTTAATTTTTGTTATCAAAGAGAGATAACAGCCTAGCACGACAAGATTTTTTCAGCTGCATCTAAAGACTACAACTATGCATAGGAGAGTGATGTGAAAGTCTAAAAAGTCTGGGGGACAACTGGTATGCTTGGGTATAGAGAAGAGGGAAGGGGAAAAAAATCAAGCAGTTGGCAAGATTTCAATTTAGACAGGTCTATGGACATTGAGAACATGCCAAGATTTCCAAATATCCCACACATTTTAAAAACCAAGGCAGATACTGAAATAGTAAAAAAAGTTAATATATCCTTTTACAACTCTTTATGCTAATCTTAAATTCAGATATCTGACATGTCACTCCTATTACTTCAGAAGGCTTCTGTATCCTGTAAAAGATGTTCCTCAACTAAGCTGTTTGAGCAGTACCAACTAAGATAAATGATCCAACTAAAATCTCACTGACATGATTAACATCTATTTATGAGAAGCTTTTGCTACAGCAAAGGTTACAGTTTCAGCTAATATCTATCAGAGGATCTTTGATGAATCTACTTTCATTCTCTATGTGAGTTAATTTAACTCAATGGCAATATAACATGTTCAAAAAGTTTCAGACACACAGATGGGCACATATAAGCCAATATCACTCAGGAAAAATTCCACTTGCAAATGTGTAAATAGGTCACACCTCAAGCACTAAATGGCATTGTTGCACATATTACGTTCCAGCTCCTCTGAGTTTCATCTTTTTATCAGGTAAAATAGATATTTTTCACATTCTAGTCTACTATGCTACACCTTAATCCATTTTCATAGGGCTTCCTATGTATCTCTTCAAGAGTTTTATGGTGACTCTTACCTCAGCTATTTAAGGTCAAAAAATGTGGTTCAGAAATACAAAGCAGTGTTACTGAATTACAAGACCTTTGTTTAAGCTGTGGTCATATAGGCAATTGTTAGTACAAAGAATACAAACCAGAGCCTTTGAATGTTACTCAGATCACTGTTAGGTAGCAGTACAGTTGAGCTTTTCATTTTACCTGAAGCCATAAATGATATTGACACAAAAGAAGACCATCACTTAAAAAATTAATTTTGTTTCATCCTATCAAGTTGACTCCACGTTATATATTTAACTATAGAAACACAATTTAAGTCTTATATAAACTTAATATTACTGAATCAATACTCGAATTAAAACAGTGGGAATATGGCTGCTTCTACCAAAAGAAATATAAATAATGCCTTATGGAAATTAGTAGCATCCAAATCCCCATTTTACCTATGTGAGCTCTGACTCATATCCTCAGTTTAAAACTACCCAAATTGTGTATAGGGTGACAAAAAGCTACATAAGCACAAATAATTTAACCACAAATAATTGTATGCCTAGGGGGAGGCTGTCTACCACGGATATGATTTGTTATATCAAGCCAGAAATCAGAGTACATCCCAGTGCTGGTTTTCAGTGGTTCTCTCTTTTCCTCTACAAGCAAAAGAAGAGAAATGTGATGGAACAAGCCATGAGTTCTCCAGAATGGAAGGCTTCCAAACCTGCTTACTGAAGAACTGCACTCAATTGCAGCTTCATACAGAATTAAAAAAAATAAAATAAAATTCTGAAAGGCAACAATTATTAAAAAGAAAAAAAAAAAGAAAAAGGACATGTAAACAAAGGAATTTAAACTTGTACTTAAAATAAGCAATTTTTTATTTTTTTTTTTTAAATCATCCATTACAGTATAATACATTAAGTGTTTCTGGCTTTTATAGCAGTTAATACGTCACTTCTCTCTTTTTATGAGAAATTCTTGACAAATCTTATGCAGAAATTCAGAGCTACCATCAAGTATATCAGAGTTATAGGAGGAACAATTACAAATGTTGTTGACTTAGTTGTCTCAATTTCAAAAAGTAAGCATTATAAGGTAAGATGGAAGAAAATAACTTACCAGTTGGAAAATTCTCTGCTTGACAGGGAAGGGTCCTTAAACTGTCATTTGTGCATTTTTCACTTTGAGAACACTCTAGTATAATAAATGAAAGGAATGATTAAGTGCATTTTCTACGCCCAGAAAAATCACACTGGGGAAAAACAAAAAACCCCAAAAAGTCCAAAACACACCACCACATATTTTTTAAGAATTTAATGCATTGGATAATTACTAAGAGAAAATAACTATAATTTTTCCCCTTTTTGCTATATAATTTCCAAAATCCACAAAAGGTATCTGAAGATCACTCATCTCCTGATGGAGAGTAATTTAAATCTTGAGTTCCTCATTTTGATGTGAAGCTCTAGGATGATGGGAGAACTGGTGGAAAGATGGCCTCTCAGGAAACTGAGGTCCTGTTTGGGAGGGAGCAAAACTCAGGCTTAATTTTCTTTTTCCTTGTTCCTTATGCTAAGAAATGGCCTCCAGTGGAGCTTCATGGGTATGAGCTGGCAATGATACAACTGTCTTGTACCAATTCATACACAGAGAGAAATAATCCTCTTTTTTTTGTTATGAGCTTAATGCTTGGGAGGGGGGGGTAATGTAAATCCAAGTGATTTGAAGTTTTAGAAAAGTAACACAAAGTAAGCAAATTTTATGTTAACAATCTGCCTTTTAATTTTATTTTTTTTTTTAACTTTTCAGCTCATATTTCTCTAAGTCCTTTTGGAATTGCTACATTTTTATGCTGAAGAAACCCTCATTCCAACCAATTCCACTTTCACAAGGTTCCCTAGGCAAAAATCAGTACACAGAGGGCTTGTTATTTTAAAGAATACAAATGGGAAAACTAGATCCTTAATTATTAAAAGAAAAATGCTGTGGCAGTTTTCACATATCCTGAGACATTTTCCTCTGCAGCTCCGATTTTAAGGAAAAGCTTGTAGTAGAAAACTTCTGCATCTTCCCTTCAGTACATCTGTCGATGTTACATGAACAAAGTCACACAAATAAGGATACATAAACACAATTTTTTTCTACTTCAGTCAGCAGAAAAAACATCACCTTAAAGGCCAATCGTTAGTGCATACAAAAATAAGAAATTTCAGCTCCTATCAGTTTCTAGGTTATTTGCTGTATTTTGATTGGGTGGTTGCAGTACTGTTGGGGTTTTGTTTGATTTTTAAATCTAGAGTCAATGGTGGTTTTTGGTTTGTTTTGTTTTTAAATAGAAATTTGTTTGTAAGATCACTGCAGTGCTGGGTGACTGCATTTAAAGAACATTATAAATTTAAATTGCCCACAACTTCTGGGACCATACTTAAATGTAGTTTTGCTTTTTCTTCTCTTGTTCAGAAGTACAAACAGAGCAACTGTCAAAACTTTGACATGTTATCAATTGGTTGATCATCATTTAAAAGCTGGCAAGGACAACTAATGAGCATCTGGTTTTGGAATGTTAACTTGCTCTTATTATTTCAATATTACCACGTATGGGCTTTCCTGGAAAGGTATTTATTGAGACATAAATATCAATCAGGTAGTATTTATTTAAAACTAAACCTGATTTCTATCACTTTGGGAAGAAAGTAAAAACTATGAGGAAGTGTTTTGTTATTCATAGGAGTTTAATTACAAATAATAGTTTCTTATTGAATTTGAGCAAAAGCATAAGAGTTACTATAAATACATTTTAAACATTGAGACCTCTTGAAGTGCTATAATTAAGTTCCAAGACGTAACATTAACTCTGTGCTCCATTCCTAACTAATGGGATGACTTGCATACTTCTTTGCAAGCTAAAGAAAAACTTCATAGTGCCCTGGGGTGCCTGTATCCCATATTCTTTGATGTCAGCAGAGCTGCAGTTGTGAGCAGAAAGACATCATCAAACCCATAGGACATATAATTCCAAATGAAATTGTTTTTTCATTGTTGTTTGCAGTACTTACATTCAGAAAGCTCTCAAGCCTACTATAAAGTAGGAATTTGGCCACTGGTTTTGAGAGACAATCACCTATGCAATTCTACCCTACCACCCAAATCATGTTTCCAACTTGAATGTTTTACTGTATGATGTTTTCATTTGCAGAAAAATACCGTATTGCATCTTTTGATGAAAAGCAGAAACCTACACATTTTGTTAAAATAGAATCATGCAGTCTAACTCATATTTGCTGCAGAATTTTAGGGATTATGGCAAAAAGTGCTAGACAAAGAATTTACATTTCATTATTTTGGCTCTTGGTTTCTGAAAATTTTCACCCCAGGTTATTTTAAGTAGTAGGTAATCTATTTGTCTGGCCAAAGCAAATTTCAATAGAGATTATTTAATGGTCAAATCTATGCAGCACTGACATGGAAGAAATACAGCTGTTTGCTTTGTTGCATTTCACAGTTGTAGATGTATTTTAAAAAAAAAACCTCGGCTGAAAAGGATGTGACAGTTCTCTGCTCATGCACAGCAAGCAATGTTTAAAGAACACAGTAATTTAAATGCAAAGTCAAGAGCAGAGTGACCAGAATACATTGATCAGTCTTACCCATTTGCTCTTGCAACGTGTCCATCCTGACAGTGCTGGTGGCAGTGATGGCCTCCCCATAGGTCCAGCCAGACATGCACCTACCCTGCTCCATTTCTTTCCAAGTTCCTGTCTTGTTTACCCTCTAGACAAGGGATAACATGCACACTGAGCACAGGTGTGCTGCCTGCAGCTGCTGAACTCGATAAAATTCGAAATTCTTTACAGTGACGCAATTTACATTATCAACAATCTGGGGGGAGGAAAAAGCAAAAATGTCAGAACACAAGTGCATATTCAAGAGCTGTCCTTTTATCTGCAGGAGTTATTTTAATTTTAATATACATTAAAGTATTTGCTTTAACGTATACATTCAACTATTTCAGATGAATTTTTGTGTAACACCCAAATTCATTCCAGAAAAGTCTCCTGCAATCACGGAGCAGCAGTGCTTTAGCAAAACAGCAACAGAGTTGTCCAGAAGCAACAATCCAAGGCCTAAAATGTACTTGTGCCCACATTTATCATCCTTGGCCTCCAGAGGATGGCATTCTTGACATTAACAGAGGCAATGCAGGAAAGAAACAATTTTCTAAAGATTATGAGAATGGAATGGATACTGCATGCCTGTCTCAAACAAGCAAGAAGGTTTTTATAAATACAACTAACAAATTAATCCTCCTCCACTGTACCCACAGTGCAGGAAGACTGGCATGCAAGAATCCAGACTTCTTTGCAGTAAAGCGGAATGATGTACGGAAGCCAGAGTCCAAGTCTGGTAGCAAGACTGTTCTAGGCAAGCACATCAGAAAAATTAAATAGAAGTGGAAACAGAGTACAAGCATTTGCAAGCTGCACTTCTCCTCTACAATCACTGACTTGAGACATCCTGCAATCCCATGTCTTTGGCACAAGTTACTCCAGCTTCATAAAAGTGTGGCCAGACCATCAGATCATCTGCAAAGGATGTGACTCATGAAGCCAGCACATCCCCCTCTAATAGTTGGGCCTTTTCATCAGTGTACCTCTCGTATGCCTTTAATTGATTTAATAAAGCCACAGGAGACATTTTTGCTTTAGTCCTGTCACTTGGACTTAATTCAAATTCTTCTGTGCTTACTCCAGCCATACTCATAAACAAGCCAGTTCATCATGAGCCTACAAACTTGTAGTCTCTAGGAAATGTCCTCATTTGTTTTCCAGCAAAAATTGGTTTAAGCTGAAGCTGTTGATGGAAGATTGCCTTTGGCAAAACCTCATGATAGTGCTTGATCACCCTCTATCCCCTTCTGGTCAGCCTTCAGACTGGCCTGGAATTTTCTCCCTTCTCTGGTCACCATGCAATGGGATATCCAGGCTTCAAGTCACAGATCCCTAAACCTGAGCAAACTAAGCATCAACATGAACAGTGGCAACAATTCCCAGCTGCCTGCCACAGGGGGCAAGGATGCAGGACAAGGCAGTGATTTGTTTGCACAACTTTCATACTCTTTTATGCAGTCATTGAGACTTGTAGCCCAATGAGCTCTTGACTAAACAGGAAATGATAGATAGATGGAAGCATGTTGTGCAATTATAAAAAAATGAGGTAAACATAGAGGTGGGTATGACCAGCTCAGAGAATTAAACCATAACCACAAGCACATAAGGTCATGAAGTATGCAGAAATCCAGACTAGATGTTTAATGTTTTCATTGTTCCGTTTTGCCATTCATTTGAAAGCACCTATTGGAGTGGTGAGGCTGATTTTCAAAAGATGCTTTACAGTCTAGCATTGCAGTTTGTCCATATCAAGTTGTGCATAAATTCATATATAGCTATGAAACATAGATAGCAGCTCCAACAGAAGTGATTTTGATGCCTTTTCTCAAAACAAGAGCATTTCCACTAACACATTTAGATTTAGACTGTTGTTCTGACTTCCCAGCTCAGCTTCTCTTCCTAACTTCCCTGAAAAACTGAGGTATACCTGAGGTACCAGACTTGGTGACCTAATTATAAACTATAAAAAATAAAGGCCTGACAAAGACCAAACTCACCTTGGTAGGGATATGTTTTTTGATTTACATTGCTATCTTTTCCTTAAAGTAACATCAGTAGCTAACACCATTCTTTGCAGTACTGTACCAGCATAACATGTAATGAGTTGTCACTTTCACACTTAAGAATTCAACACTCTTCTGCATAATTTATAAATACTTATATCTCCTATTGAAAAAAGGTAAATATTGTGATGTTAAGGATAATTAAATTCCAAAGGTAGCTGTTTAAGTTAGGTTGTTCTATGAATCCAAAGTCAGATGTTACTTTTAGATTCTGATCTTTAATCTTTGAAATTAAATTCAGTGCTCAGAATATTTTTTTTGCCCCATCAGCTCCTATCTGCAAGTAGAAATATTCACAGCAAAATTTAGGAAAAAATAGTCTTTAATTCTTGGAATTCAGTTGAATTGGAGAGGAGTTACTAACTTTCCATGTCTTCTACATCAGTGCATGTTGGTAACAATAACATACATACACAAGGACGTGAATGAACCAACCAAGCACCCTGCTGCAAGAGCAAGTAGGACACCTAAACAAAACATGTGTAAAAAAAGATTCAGTCGTAGTATCCCAGAGCCTAAGCCAAACAAAAAAAAAAACAGAATTAAAGAAAAGCACAGTATGTTCTTATCAGTGTTTTCTCTTGGTTCTTACAAGATACACAAAATGAAAATAAAAATCTCAAAAACATTTGTAACAGTCACACTCTTCAAGTTCCTTTCCCATCTTTAACATTTGCCTTAACTATGTCAACTCACACAGCTCTGTATAATCCCTGAGAAGAAGATAGTAAGTAACTTTTTGGCACCTGTGCACCTAAAACTGCCCAGTCTTTTAGAAGTTTATTTAACATCTGAGTATCGTAAGTAATAAAAATTTGGTCCCAAGTTTCAAAAATTTCATAGAACTGTGCACCTGCTATTCTAATTTGACTATTATGTTTATACCCCAAGGAGCAAAGCTAGCACACAGGCAATGCTGTGGTAGAATCACTACATTTATTATGCTGATGCTTTTTCATCAAGTATTAAAAAATTTCAGTGCAAATTAAGAGAGATTCAGAGGTACCAAACCAAAGGAAAACATTTATCCACTATAAAACAGATTCAGAGAATACAAAACTTTGATGTCCAAGTCACTCTCATCATTACAGATTTTTTTATAAACCTATAATGCTAACTTACCACTGTACTTACTGGCAACTAGCCACTTGCTGATAGTAACCAATGAAACATGAAGAAAGTGATTAGTGATCTAACATCTTGTAAAGTAAGCTTGTCTTTTATAACTAGCTCTTACAAGCTACATTTATGTGCACTGACAATGCTTTTTTTTAAAAATAGGGACCTTTTTTTTTTTCAAGCTCTTTGAGGCTTGACCAAGAATTTCATATTCATTGCTGCACATTGGCTGTAAAACTTAATGATCTTCTCATTTTTCCAAGCCAGGAGACAGCCTTTATTTGAAAGCCATGCAGTCAGGATGTGGCACTCCCTGCTGGTCTGGAGCAGCCTCACTTTCTGAGGCAGGCACTTGGAATGGGGATGAGCAGTGAGAGGGGATGCAGATGCTGGACACCAACAACTACAGGAGTGCTCCCAGGTTCCCTGGTGACATCCCTTCCCATGGCCTGAGCTCCCTGGGCACGCTGCCCTGCACAGAGCCATTGGTAGAGCCTGTCCAGGCTTACAAGGCTCAGAAGGTCACTCTACCTTCCCCCAAAGCACAGCAGGCTGGAAAAGTCTGTATTCAATAGCTGTTGAACATGGGATGGAAATAAGTAATTTTATTTCCTGCTGGAAGCTAAACAGAACAATTCTGTTATCATGCTTTTCCCTCTGTTGCTGCTTCCTTTTCAGGAGTGCTTGTATCTCTGTTTTCCAAACACAACTAACCAGAAGAAAAAACATACAGCTGGATATTTTCCATTTCTGTAACTGTGCCAGTTGAGCATTTTGTTTTTCACACCCTGCCTCTTTCTGTTGTTTTAAGAGGAGGGACAGCTAGAAGGAACACTTTATTTCTCCCTACCTTTTTCTGACTAAAGGGGGTTGAAGAAGATAACTAGGAACATCCACTGAACAGGTTCTGTCTCTCTCTTTAAAGACAGAATTCTAAGTATGAGATTAGGAACCATGATATAATATATATGAGATAATCCATAATCTTTGCCTTGATTACACAGAAAAGTAAAGCAAACCTAATCAGGGTAAAGAGACTTAGGAAGCTGAGTACTCTCCTAAAAGGGAGTATTGACTCCTTTATAACTGAAGTAACTTCAGGTAAGTTAGCAATTCTTAGTAAGCCACACTGAAAGCACTATCATTGGTCACAGTTTGTCTGCAAACAAAAAAAGCTCTCGCAAACTCTCCCATGATTCATTTTCTTCATACCTTAGCAGCACTGAAATACACTTTTCATTCTCAATTCAGCTCTGAAAGCACCGCAAGTCTAAAAAACCTCAATTTTAGAAGCTAAAAATTGTAGACTAGAATCCACATATTTCATAACTGATTAAAAATAAACAAACTTTAGGGGTGATTTTAAAAAAGCATCAAATCACTGTTAGACAACTATAAAAGGCATCAGGGAATCTCAGTACTTCATTTTGAGTGTTGCCTTTGACAGAGTTTGGCCTGTGGCAGGTAATGCAGAGGAATGAAGCAGGAGAAATGCCATTGTTGCTGAACAGCAGCTCAGCTCACACAAGGCTACATCAAATAGGGAATAGAGAGCAGCACAGGAACTCCCAGCCATTACAGAGCACATTTACACATTCTCAAATAGTTTAATTATTGGCACACTGCTGCTGAAATTATGTACCTTTGGCTTCAATTCTAACATGCTGACAAGAAACCTACAGTCAAATACCACAAGCTCTTAAAATTCAACAAAAGATGGACAGAGAGATACAGTGCACAGGAATTCTCCTACCTTTTCCACGTCTGTTTTGCTGCAATATGTTGGTAAAGAGCAGACAGATCCGTGCCTTTCGCAGCTCTGCACAAACCTGACTCCAGCACAGCTCTTCCTGTTTGACCTTGTTATCTTTCCTGTTGATTGCACAGCCTGGCTTGGATGTGGCAAGTACAAAAAGTTGTCTATTAACTGAGACTGTTAATGCAAAACCCTTTTTTTTTACTTTTTTTTTACTGAGCTACTGAGCTCAGTAGGCAAAGCAGAAATGTATGAAGTGTGCTGGTAGGTTCATTCACACACTTGCTTTTCAAAGCAATAATTCATGTCAACGATTTGCATCAGTGGCTAAAAAGCTCTATGGGACACATCCAGACCACTGTGCTAAGTGAGCATTGGTCAGACAAAGTAACAAATCGTCCTTCCGATGGAATACCAGGTTTTGTTTCCCCTTTGCTTTTGATCACAGACATGTATTTCTTGCTATTATTCCAGCTACAAAAAGCTTGAGAGTGAATTTATTCTGATACACTTTGTTCTAGCTTGCAGAAGTATAGTTTTGCAGATCTATCATGTACTACTACACAGCCATACAGCATTAAATACTAGTTTGGGAGTTAAGCACATCTGTTGTGGAGTACACATATCTTCTGCATCCAAAGACTTTATCACTGATCCATATGCCATATCCTAAATGACCAGCAGAAGCAAGTACATGAGAAACCAAAAATAATACATTCTATTCCAAATCTGCTTGCTTGTTGTCCTCCAAATCTTGAAACATTTTAATATTCTCTTCCAATCTAATATACTGGAAACATCACACACAGTCACAGTTATGTTACTCTTCCTACAGGTAAGCACCGGGTACCCCACATGCCATGGGGGCACTACAAGAGAACAAATAGCACCTACCCCAAAACCCATACATCCGTTACCTCAGGCAACTCTAGTTGGAAATATCCCAACACCTGACATATAAGTCCATTGACCAGTTGTGTGTGTGCATGTGTTGGCATGGTGATGTCCTGAGACACACCAGAGAGGCTGTCGGACAGGACGGCAGCTGGAGAACAGGACTGGAGATAATGGGTTATCCCACACAGTGCCTGCTACCTTCCCACAGCTCTTGCCAGGGGGAAGAGAAAAAACTAACCCTTCAGATGCCTTAAAGACCTTAGTTATGATACCTGTTAATCTGTCTCAAGAAAGACACACTTAAAAGTTGTTTTTTAGACTTTATAAACTAGGTATTAATTCCTAAATCATACTCTCATTTACTTTACGTAATGCCATCACACCGTGTTAACATGAATTATAAATGCTGCTTCACACTGATCAGCCAATCTGTTCCAACAGTTTGCTTGGGAACTCTCCATCTTTCCAGAAATTATGAAGTTGGAAGGTATCCAAGTCATTGTATAAATCACAACTAACCAATCATCCCATGGGGTTCAAAATCCTACCAAAATTAATTTGATATTGGACCATAATGTGGTACACAAAGAATGCCACTTCAGGTTTAATTAACTTTTGTAGTAAAAAAAATACATTTCTGTTGTCATTTTACTGACTTTTTAAGAATTTCATAAGTGTCTTAATCTTCAAATCACATTTTTTTTCTTTGTGTAATCTTTGGTCTCATTCTATGAGCTCAACTCTTCACCGGTATCCCTACCACCTCTTCTTTTATGTATACACAAAGTAGTTTTGAAAGAACAAGAACAAAAAAATCATTTAACCTTGTATTTTTTTCATCCTCTATTTCTATGGCCCAGACATCCTAGAATATACCTCTGATTAGCATGTCCCTAAAAATCTCAAAAAATAAAACCAATTTTTATTTTAGAGAGTGAAATTGGGAGAGATGCAACTCCAGGAAAGAAGTAAAGAAGCAGCAGCAACTTTCCTCCTGGCTCCTTAACTGCCTTGTCAATACTTACTACTTGCTATGATTTTACTCCAAAGCGTATTTCATCACACTTGATTCTTGAGGGTGTGTACTGACATGTAGTTTAAGTGGAAAGAAGGAAAGCAAAATTTTGAAATAAAGAGTAACAGCATCAAAAGTTGGCCCTGGACTCTTCTGTTGTCTTATCAAAACAGTCCTGATCTGCAGTGCAGAGCTGTAAATGAATGACCTCATTGAAGGTGTTGAACTGTTGCTATCATGAAGTAACTCCAGAGACCAGAACATTGTAACAAACAGGAAAAGCACAAAGGCAGCACAGGGTAGCTTCAGCATCAGTAATTATACATAGTGTGTCCCTCATACATTTGAATCACTAGAAATAGTGCTAACTGGTCAGGTTTCCTTATGCTAATTAAAAAAAAAAAAATTAAAAAGGCTTGAGATTACTTATTTAAGTATTAAATCACATGAAGACTCAATGGTTTTGTTTATTTTTGGTTCTCCCTGTTCTTTTCAGGATTATTAAAAGAGCTTCCAGGAGGCCAAGGAGGACATTGCATATTGAAACAAGGAACTTCCTTCAATTGTGTCTCTCTGACATTGCTTTTCATCATCCTGTTTTTCTGCCCTTCTGCAGCTGCATGTTTGTCTGACCACTTTTTGCTATAGCAGCTTTTTTTTAGAAAATCAACACACTTTAAGATTTTATCCCAAGTTACATCTTCCAAGACAACTACTCCATCACATCTGGGGGCATATCTATGAAATAATAGTCAACTGCCAAAGGGACAGATTTGAACATGTAATTACACTGAAATGGGACTCATTCAACTTTTTCCTGATAGCTGTTCACAAATAACAACTTTATGGAATAAGGGATCTTCCTGCACCCTTTACTAAATTCCTATCTGATCTCTTTTGTCTCAAGTCCACTAAAAGTTTATTTCTCCTTGCTAAACCCTACCATAAAAGGTTCTTATTCTGCTTAATGTTTTGTTCAAATTAGCATTTTTCATTGCTTACAGCTGACATGACAAGCTTGAAATTACACAAGATCCAGCTTTCTTGGCTAAATTACTTTCTATCAATTCCTATTTCATACAGTGATTGATGTATACTCACTTTAAAAAGTAACATAATGCTACCTGAACTGCAAAGCTGGCTGCAAAAAATCAGTTAAGTCCCTAGATGTGAAATCCAGTCAACTTGAATTGTGAACTCACAGTAGCAACCTTTTACTTGGCAGATACACCCAGATAACTATATTAATAACTATATTAATTTTGAGAATTAGCATCATGGATGAATGTTAGTCGTGTTATCACACTCATGCTATGGCTACACAAAACTTCCACAGAAATAGGTTTAGCCACACGTTTCCCTTAGCATGTTCTCTCTCCACAGCAATTCCCTATAGAGTTAGCTAAAGAGTTAAAGTGTTTTCTCCTGGATTCCTGTCATCTTTGGATCTACAGTTGCCACCAAGATAGCTTTACTTCCTCCAGGTCTGGAAAAAGCCATCCCCCCAGCTCCAGAGTCTGTTTCAGAAAGGAAAAAGAGAAAAACATGATAAGAAAAATACACTGCCACCCATCTGTTGGGAAATGCTGTCGCCTTGTAGTCTGCAGGAAAATGCTGAGTCAAAACATTCAGCTGTTACACTGCTTTAAAAGATCCTAAGCTATTTATCTAGCTCACTAAAAAAAGAACTAAGTTTACTTACAATTAAATGTTAATAATAGACGCTACTGAGCTTGTTATTCCTCAACACAAGCCATAACACAGTGCACACCTGACAAAGCTTCCTCTTAAGTTCAGCAGCTCCCCTGTTACTCACTTGAGGACATTTTTGGCTATTGACCAAAAACCCAACATGCTCCTACCAAAGGACAGATTTGGGCTCATATCCAAATTCTAGAAGGTTAAAGGGATGTGACAAGGTTCCATGTTCTGTCTCAGCCATGACATGGACCACAAGTCTCCATGAATTAGAGACAAAGCAACCTTCTAAAACAGCTTCATCAGCTCAGAATAAAAATTGCTAATTAGTACTTACCACTTAGAAGATTAATCATTGCCTTCCCTCTCTCTGGGAGTCAGTAGGATTTATTTACTGCCCCACCTGGGATCAACAACCTCCCCTAATTAAGCACAAACTTTTGGGTCACACATGGCATGGAAAGCTCATACTTCTCCATGACCCCAAACAAAAAACATTCAAAGCACTTGTGTTCACAAACTCCTGTAAAGGGAGTGAGCTTTCCCTATTTGTTTTTTTTTGTTTTTTGTTTTTTGTTTTTTAATTTTTAAAGTGAAATGGATTTCTTGATATCTTCTTTTATCTACTGGAATTAGCAGACCACTTGGTAAATAAGGCCTCTGAAACATCTGACAAATCCTCAGAAATTGAGATAACACCACTTTTCATGGGAACAACAACACTGATCTTCTGAAACCCTCCAACTACTAGAATGGAGAAAAAAACCCACCTCCATGCAGCCAGTTTATACTTAAATTCCCATAGCACATCTACTTTTTCAGAAGAAACCTCTTTTACAGTTCTTAAGCTACAAACCCACCTTTTATAGCATTACAGGTAAGTGATTTACAAGAAAATGGTACTTCCTTTTATAATCAGGTGAACTGACTTGTCATGAAGGTTAACTTTTTCCAGCTGCTTGAAGACTGCAGGTAGAAATAAGAGTTATTCTAAGGAAAGATTAATAACCTTCTTATAGAAAGCCAGGAAATATTTACATAATGAAATACCAACTTGAGATACTTTTTTATTTTGTTTTGTTGTTTGAATGAATTTGGTATCTCTTTTCCTTCTGAGAGATTTTGTTTTCCTTGTTATGCTTTCAGAAAAGGGCACCAGTCAGGATGACATTTCTGTCACAGTTTTCCTACTAGTTTTCAAACCAGAGAAAACTATGTCAGTATATCTGAAACTGTTTATAAAGCCATGGCACTGTGATTTTAGAAAAAGGGGAGGAGTAGCAGAAGCAATGAATATGTAGCTCTTATTCAGTTCCTTCTCTCTTCTAATGATTTGCATAAATGTATATTATTTGAAAAACATTTTTATATTTCTATATACATATTCACACTTTTTTTTTCCCTGTGGTTCTAAAGCACTTCTGAGATGGATGAAAAGACTTTCAACAAAATCATTTACAGTCCTTAGCTGTACACTGAAACATTTAATTTGCTATGCTGATATTTTACCCATCTGCTTGGTAAGATTCTGCATAAGCTAGAAAATGCGGGGCAAGGGAGATTTATTTCTGGGAGCTTGAATGTACAAAGAATACAGATAACTCCTGAGCTAGTTTTGGTAGTGAGGAAGTAAATTTTGATTTTTCTTAGGTATTCAAAGTGGAGGAAAGATATTTCCCCATGGATTCAGTGGCAATGAAAGCTCACTTTTGCCTCCACTGATGCTCTGTGGAAGAACATGCCTAAAGGAATACCTGGAGGCCCAAAAGGGTAGGTAGCCCCCAGGATTAAGATCATAAAGTGTGATAAATCATCCTACAGTCTCTGTGCCACTCATGGCGTGCACCACGTTTTAGTGTCAGTAACTTTGGTGTCCAAATGTTGTTGGCAGGCCTGCCTCAGGAGGGTTTCCCTTTGATCATGGTAGCTCAAAATACAAGCTCAAAGCTTCTTATTTTTTGTGAGTAACTTCTCTACCCACCAAAATCACTACAGTATGGAAAATCCTTTATTGTCAACTTTAACACGTAACTGTAAATGTCTGAATCTGTGTAGCAAAGTAATTTCAAAATTACTGCTGCCCTCTATCTGAGTCCTGAAGAAGGGCTCGGGTGTGTGAAGGGTTGGGGTTTTTTCAGCTTTCCAAATCGAAGTTACAACTTCAGTAACATCTTTCCTTTTATGTGTATCTTTTCAGACCATTTGGCCACAGAAACCACAACTAAGTATATAAAAATACAGTAATCCATGCACATAGCACTTTATGCTTCTTAAGTACCCAGCCTTGGCAAGCTTGATGCAGTATTTCTTAGAACAGGAGTAAAATCTTTAAAAGGCATAGGGTTATCAACGGTCTTGAGAAATATGTGAAAAGGTTTTCTATTTAATAGAGAAGACCTGAGGTACAGTGGAGTTTTTGTCAATGTGAATCTGAAAATTGTTAAAACTCTAGATGCTTTCAATTTAAATTTTGGCCTTTGAGCCACCTTAAAATTCCATTTATGAATTTCTGATTAAATGAAATATACTTTCACTTGCTATCACAGACAATAATGATGTGAAGATGTGAATTTGTAGAGGAGTGTTATAAAAAGATTCATATTATGTTCAAAAGTATGCAACTATAAAGCAAAAATATAATAAGCATTAATACATCCTGGGCTGACACCATTAAATGTACAATATGTGTCATACCTATTCATTATATTCAGTATTTTTTCCATGTTTTCTCATTTTTGGGAAAAAAAATATATTCCCATTCCTCCTTATTTTCTAGTTGACATCTGTGCGTATGTTATCCATAAAACTCAACTAAAACCTTGAAGTTATCCTTTAGATAGACTTGGCCCAGGCCATTACATACAGACTCAAACCTTCACCCTGTAGCATTAAGCCTGGAAAGCAGCACTGGTAATGTAAGCTCTGATGGAGCTGAGGACATAGACAAGAGCATTCAGTCACAGATGCGTTTTTCCAGGGAATGATGTCTTCAAGCCCAAGTGTATTCCCTGTCAGAGCATGTCAAAAGCTTCTGTAAACTGTCCTGCATCTTGCTAGGCACAGCCTCATTTACAGATGGTGCTATGTGAGAATTTAACACTTAAGAAGGTTCTAAATTCTGCTAGCAAGATACAGTATTTTTTTTTTACATAATAACAATGTTAGAAATGCAACATAGAACAACCATCAGGATATCAGTGTATATCAGCCTGTACTGCAAGACAGAGTTAAATTGACTCAGGTCCAAAGGACTGTAATATCATCTCCTTGAAGTGAGATCTAGCTTCACATGAAGAGCAGTTTTCCAAGGAGTCACATTTGCAAGAGATCCACAATAAGCTTACTATGTGTTAACCTCTACTCAAGATGCACGAAAGGGACAGTACTATAGTTCTGGTTTATTTACTACAGAAAGCACAAAATTATTTACAGTCAGGAGCACAGCTATCAGTGGCTACACAGTCCGTGTAACATTGCACAGAAATCCTTGCAAGATTCATCTTCTCAAATTAAACTTAAATGTTTGCCAATGTTTTTGAAAGTGTAGTGACTTCTATAATACTCGTTCCTTGTCTTGGCTCTTTCCCAAACCACCCTTTGCATTTGTATTTCTGCACATTTCAGTGCTGTAACCTGGATGGCTGTTCTTTTTGTGTATAAATCCTACAGTGATGCTACTCATCACCTGATTCCTGTTCTATGCAGCAGTCTGCAATATTAAAATGTATTTGTTCTGACCAACTTACCAAAAGCTGACTGCTGACATGAGAGAACAGTGCTTGATTGTCTCACTGTAACAAAGATTTCTTTCATCCTCAGCCATTGTTCCCTTTGATGTTACTTCATTCTTTCTGTTTCCAGAGTTTGCCTGGGAGTTTTATTTGACCTACTGATCATAATGCATTTGGGTTTGCTGTGGGTAATTGATGTCTAAGTTACAACTGCTGATGCAACATTTATATTCTGCCTATGGTATAAAAGGAACTCTGCATGAAAGTTGTTACAGACATCCTGATATTGCAATGCAGACAACTCAACATAGTGCTATGTTATTATTTCATTACAGCTGCTTCACTCTAATTCATTATTTGTGAATGTGTGTGGTTGGTTGGCAATTTACTTCCACACAAAAAAATCTTACTTTAAGATCCCAGCCTGTTATTCTTCTGAACCTTCAGATTTGACCCATATTTTATTTACTATCAATGTCATATTAGTACAACAAGTACAGTAAGCTGGTAGAGAGGCAACGACTGTCACAGGCATAAACATTTTGGAAGGTGTCCCAGAACCAGTAATTCACTGAGATAGGAGCCAAAAAAAAGCAGTAACTTCTATATTTGGGATTGGACATAAAATCAGACTAATTCAGGTCCTGTTACAGGACTGTAACCCCAGGCAAAACAGTCCAGCTGTGAATTCCTCATAGTTATATGATTTTAAAATTAAAAAAGGTTGAAAGTTTTTTAATATACAGACTTTTAGGGAGGTTTCTTCACGCAAAAGAGAATGAGTAAAAAGCAAAAAAGGGGTCATGGCAAGTCATGCCATGTTCTTGGTCTTCTGTGATACAAAAGAATTGCTATTTTTGAACTAATAGAAGATTACATATTTCTAGACATGTATGGAACACATTTGAGAGAAAATTAGTCATTTAAAATATAAGCACTTTGAATTAAATTGTAAGATTATTTTTGGTCTTCCAGAATATGTAGTAACTGTGAAAAGGCAGCAGCTTGGAGTGACTATGAGCCTCGTAATTAGATTTCAGGTTAAAAAGTAAAGAAATATGAAGGTTTCTTAGGAGTTTAAGTTCAGTTTTCAATACTATCTGGCAGACCTTAAAGACATGAAATACAGAAATCCACAGTAGTATCTACAAAAGGAAATCTAATTTATGCAGGATTCTTTTTTTTTCTGAATCTTTTTCAATGAGATATCCATTTAGGACATTTTTAGAAGGATTTGAACAACTAATAGTATAGCTGACACAAACTGAATAATTGTTCTTTCAAGTTTTGCTCTAGGTTGCTATTTGACCTGAATATTCTGTGATACTATGTCAGCTTTGAAAAAGAAGCCAAGGACCAGCTTTTCTTCCTTCATCAGGCTTAACAGCTACTTGATTTTGTGGTCTTTTATATATTCTGGATAAGAATGTAAATCACTTCTGGCAACTGGCTGGATGAAGGTTTTTTCACAACTACTTTTTTTTTTTTTTTTTTTTTCCTGGAGAGATAAATGTTCTGATTCATTTCCAGCAGTGTCAAAGCCTTAGTTCCCCTCACTCTTGCTGGACCTTCAGTCACTGAAATACTTTTAAAATATGACCCCTTTCACACTTAATTGATGATGACCTAAAAAGCTTTGCAGACAAACATTCAAATAAAAGTAAGACCATTAGTGTGCTGGAAGCCCATGGCATCCCCATTGTTGAAAAGTTCAGAAGTATTAGTAGTAATAATTTTTGCTAGCTTCAGCTGGACTTTTTCAAGAAAAGCACTGAATAAAAATATTGTATGACAACTTTGCTCTGAAAAAAAAATGAATACTAAAATATTGGTAGTATAAAATGGATATACTCCAATTGAATTGTCTTAATTTTGAAGATAATAACAGGAAAAAAAAGAAAGATAAATAAATTAATGTGGTTAACTTAATTTCAATTGGATGGAGGGAAATCCCAGATTTTCTGGCTTCTTGAAATACACCACCTTCTGCAAGACTATATATTTTGTCAGTCCATAAATCTGCAGTATACTTAACATCTACAACCATGCTGTCAAGTGTAATTCTAATATCTGATAATGAATATATGCTATTGTTTGGTTTTATTTAAAGTACTCACTCCTTTGACCTTTACATGTAGATGTGCATAATTCCAAGTTAATCATACCAGGAAACCAAAAAATTTAGGTAGAACTTGTTATAGAGTAAGAACCTGTATATACCCGTCTGTTTCTTGGATGTAGAGAAAAGGAAATGTGAATGTATTCCATTACTTCTCAAGGATATATTTCTAGTAACTGGGATGGTTAGCAACTCAACAGCTAGTGAACACTCTTCTTCCTAATAAAGCTAGTGATATAGAGCAAGATGCATGAATATATTTAAGAAACACACAGTTTAAATATACAGGGATGGTAAACTGTGTTTCTGCATAACACTATCCAAATAACATCACTCAAGAAATGTTAGAAAACATTTGTATACTACTAAAAATAATTTTTTTTATTGCTTTGCATGGAGTTTTATAACCTCTTCCAAAAAACAACGATGCTCTTAAAAGAATTCATGATGACATTGAGGATGGGGAATAAAAAGCAGGATCATCAGGACTGCCAAGTGCCAATTCAGTTTCCAGCACTGACACAAGTGGTGCAAAATGCTGACAGTTCAGAGGCTTACTTTTCAGCTTTCTCTGCAGTGGCTGGACAAGCTGATTTTAAAAATGAAAATCAAGAGATGGGTGCCCACTAGCCTGAGGTTTGGTTTGGTAGCATGAGACTGAATCTTACAGGGCCCCAGTGAGTGTGCCTGCCTATTCTCAGGACAGAGCATTGTCCTGAGAGATATCAGCTCTTTCATCTATGGTACTGGATGTGCAATGTAAATCATTTAATGCAAAATTTTGTCTGGGTGGTTTAATTTTGAAAGCAAGCTTCCTCAGCAAAAGAATCATGTTTTCCCCGCTGACATCATCAAAGCAAGCTTCCTCAGCAAAAGAATCAATGTATTTCTGGAGATCTATGCCATCATGGATATTAAACTTCCTCCAAAATTCATTGAGGCAGGGTTTTCCTCATCTTTTATCTCCTGGGTAGGGTTGGAGAAGGTCTCTTCTAGATAGTAAGCCTCAAAAGTGGTGTTTACTCCCTGGTTCCTTGGTTGGAGTCTTACCAGTGGCAGAAGAGGACTTTTCTATCAGCCACAAGGTCTGCTAATTAAGGAAAACAAGGAGAACATTGAAGTCCATGGCCCATTTCTCACAGTGTTCCCTGAAGTCTGGCATCATGAATTTTAAGCATTTATGTAGCAAACTGGACTTTTCAGTTGTTTCCATACCTGGTAGAGAGAACTTCCAAAACCCTCTCGTAGCCCTGGAGTTCTCAATGCAAAGAGTAAGCAAAGGCTTTAGCATCCAGTCTCCTTCTGCACTGCTGCCCATGAAGGTCAAACTACCTTTTAGCAACCTGAAAACTCAAGGCAGTTTCCTCTTCAATACATCCAGTATGGATTACAGACCCACTGCCTTCAATATAAAAAGTCCTGTCTAATTTAGCTTTTCAAAGGAACACTTCTGCATAGCCACAGATTCACCAGTATCACTCATTATGGTTATTATATGAAAAGACTGTTCATTATAAAAATAGAAATTGAAGTGGTACTAGAAGCAAGATCTCATTAGCATAAATACATGCTGCTGCACAGCCACAACTGAGATGCTCTCCACTTCCCTATTAGTGCAATACATAACACAGATACCTACATAGATATTCATACATCATCTGTGTCTTAATGAAGTTCTAAAAAGCCAACAGCAACTCAGCTGTCCTGCTTCAGAACAGCTGGGCAGTTCAGGAGAACCTTCAATTGAAAATGGGTGGTAGCAAGATGGAAAACAGGTAATAGAAGTCCTTTGCAAAACATGATGTTAATCAATCAATAATGCAACTCCAAAAAGAAAAAAGACAGAAAACAACAAATAGCAGTGTAGCACTGAAAAGACAAATTGCCAGTGTCAGGGAATGACTGAGTTAAGTAGGAGTGACAGATGGAATCTGATTGAGCAGTATAAATTCATCAGTGACAAAGAGAAGGTGAATGGGGAATGAGATATTTGCAATCTCTTCTACTACGTGAACGAGAAGGCATCACATAAAGATAGCAAAAAGAAGGTTCACAATAAAAGCATGTGTTTAATCACACCACACACAATTCAGTTGTGATATCCCATGCAGAGGATGATGTCGTTGCTTGAGGTGTGCCTGGGTTCAAACATCTGGAGTATATAATGGAAGAATATCGATGAAAGGTTCTTCAGTACAGGGAACACACATCGGGCTCAGGAAGTCCCTTCAGCAGATATCTACTGCTTGTGACTGTCAGAAGTGGAAACCTGGGTTGGATAGTTTAATCTCTCATGGCTGCTCTGAGTGCAGGTTCATGTTCTCCTTCATGGCAGCAATTAGCCCCAGGGCCTCTCAATTTACATCAGTCAAAAGACATGAGATCCACACTGTGCTGCTCTGCTTACACAGACGATTTTCTATCAAATCACGACCTGTAAGCACTGCTGCAGAGCTCATCCCACTTCAGTTACTGGTGTGGAATGGGAAGGTTGTGGAGGGTTTTATGGTTACCACTATTAGTTAAGTTTTAACTTTTCGACAGCTGTTGGTGGAAAAGAGCATGATAAGCATGCTTACAATAACGCAAAGCAAGACTTTACCCCGCCGTTTCCTCATGCTGGTGCGGTGACTCCAAGCTGTCCCGAACCCTGATTGAAGTCAGCGCCGGCGGAGCTGTGCAGTGCTTATGTAACCTCAGCTGGCTCCTGCTGGGTTTGGTAAAACAGATTTCATGTCTTTCTCAAAGCATCATGTCCTCCAGAACTATAGTATATTTTAAGATTATCGACACACCAAATAATCTGTCTTTATTAAAACATTTTGTGTCCTTGTATTCACAAATGTGAAGGATCAGGGAGAGTTCACCTGCTCCAGACAGCAGTACCTTCCCCTCCTGAGCAGCTCCACTTGCTGCCAAACATCTGTGCTGCCCAGCGCTGCCTGGAGCCCAGCCTGAGCCGAGGAACAATGCAAACATCCTCATCGTCATTCCCTGCGCTTTTTGGGGATACGCTAAGGCACCTGTGCATCGATTTGCTTTGCCTGGGCATCTTAGAAATCGAGCACAAGTAGGGACAGGAAAATGCAGCTGTCACCGGCAGGGCACAGGGAGGCTGGATGGAAAGCTGGCAGGCAAGCAGGTGGGAGCAGGCGGTGGGGAAGTTTCTGCCGGTGAAGGAGGAGGAAGCGGAGGGAAGGGGTCTGCAGCAGCTCTGCCCACAGTCGCGGCGGAGCCGAAGCCTCTCCCCCGGCGGCAGCAAGGCACGGAGGGGGATGTAGTCCGCGGGCGGCTGCGCGGGGGGGCGCGGAGCTGCCTACACTTCCCAAGGTGCCGCCGTGCCCGTACTGTGGGTGCGCGGCACCTGCCGCGGGGGCGGAGCGCTGCGCAGCCTGCCCCGCTGCGGGCTGCGGGCGTGGATTGGGATGGTGTCGGTGCCGGTACCGGTATCGCCCGCGGGGGCGCCGTGACAGGCGAAGAGAGCGGCGGGAGCGACGAGAGCGGCGTTGGGCGCGGCCCCTCCTGCGCGCCATGAGCACCGGCACAGGTAGGCGGGCGAGCGAGGCGCCCGGGTCCCCTTCTCCCCGCCTTGGATTTTGGAAGGGGACGGCGACGCTGCCCCTCTGGGGTCTGTGGCGTTGCAGTGCGGCTGCTTTGCGGGGTTCGGAAGGGGGAGCAGGATGAAAATTGCTAACCTTAAAAAAAAAAAAAAAAAAAAAAAAAAAAAAAAAAAAGGAGAAAATACGTGTGTGTGCATGTGTGCGTATCTCGGAGGGGAGATGCCGCAGCCGCTGCCGGGAGGGGCTCGGCCGGCCGCAGCAGGAGGCACCCCGGGCTGTGCAGCCCCGGCACCCGGCTCGGGGCGGGGAGGATGTCTCGCCCCGGCCCCGCAGCCGAGGTGCGGGTGAGGGTGTCTGGCAGGGTGCTGTCCTCCGCCCCGCTCGGCATCTTAAGGGGTGGGAGCAGGCGGCTTCTCAGACTGATATTTGGGTTCAAAGCTCGGCCCTTTTTGCTGGCCGAAGTACGGTGATTATAGAGAAGATGAAAATCACGGAGGCTTCATGGAGCCCCAGCTAAGATTGCTTCCCGAGAGGATCCAGTTGTGCAGGGCAATAGAAAAGTCATTTATCCGGTGATACATGCGGAATTTGAGAACTGACTTGGAACTGTGTTTTTCAGCGATTCAACATTCATCTGCGCTGTGTGGCGCCGGGGGGTGGTTGCTTTAGAGTGCAGCTGATCACAAAATATTACAGTCTTTAGGGCAAATACAGGGCTGTGCATAGGCGAGAGGGGGAGGCTTTGGGAGTTGGTTCTGTATTTTGTTTCTGAGGGTAACCGTAGCTGCTAAATATAATCTCTGCCACAACAACGGGGAGACATTGAATTGCTACAATTACGTGGTGACTCTGTATGTCAACATGCTTAATCATATCACAGTCTCACAGCGAGCCAAATGAGAGCCTAGTGCAAACAAAGAGGAAAACGAGCTCTTTATTAGAACACTTGCAAGACCTGGGGTCAGACACCTGCCGGAGACTACAGCTGAAATGTAATTTCTCATTTCCTCCTGGCTGTTGAAAATGTAGATGTTTCCATGTGTGTAGCTTGTCCATGTTCCCGTATGGGCTGTGGATGTAACAGCATGCCAGTTCTGTCCTGGGAAGTGCCCAGGCCAAGGCAAGAGACTGGGGGTGCAGGGGAGAGCAGAGCAAATGTGTGTTGCAGGGCAGATTGAATCGTGTGCTAGAAATCTGAGTCTGTCTCTGGTGGGAATCAAGATGGTTAACACAGATGGTGACATCTGCACTGGAGGTGATTAAACTCCAGCACAGAATCCTATCATTGGTTTACCCATCCGTAGGTAAAGTCAGTAAGAGTAAGGAAGACTGTGAAACATCTGAATTCTGTAGCAGTAGAACTGAGGCTGGTAGAGGAAATATTAAAGTTGTATCCCTATAATATTTAAAATGCCTATTAAAGAGATTGTAAAGTTATAAAACCCAGTAGAAAAGTTAGTGCTGAACAGTAGTGCAGAGGAGACTTGACACAATTCTGTCTCGGTTATTGCACCAAACATGGTGTAAATGAAATAGCAAAAATGAGTGGTGCCAAGATCAAAATAACATCCTGGGAAAAAGGACAGTGGAAAAAAACCACGGAAGTTCCTAACTCTCATTTGAAAGTATAACTGGTAGTTTTAGGAGTACTGTTTTTAAGTATAGGTTTACCTTTGAAGTTTCCAGTTTTTGATTTCACGTGCCTATGAGGACTGTGTAAACAATTTACAATCAATTTTAGTGATAAATTAGATGCAAGGAGCCCACACCTACTCCACAAAAATAAATGGACATTTTGTATTGACATCAATGGGACAAGCATTTTACAGCAAATTTGATGCCACAATTTGACTAGAATCACTGTTTCCAAAATTACAGTGGAAAGACTGTAATTCAAGGTTTGGTGTTAACTGTAACAGAAAGATGTTTCTGGTTGTGCAAAGAAAATGAGAGCACAATGTAGTATTAAAATCAGGCCCACATAAGGTTCAAGGAATTGCTGCACTATTTGATAATCCAGAAGAAATCCCAGCTCTTCCCAATGCTTGTGAGATGAACTAAACTGTTGTGGATCTGTGTTACTTCAGGAACCTTCACTCAGTCAATGCCCCCTCTCATACTGATGAAACACACTGTTAACTGTGTCAAGAGGGTTTCAGGTAACCTAGAGCCCTGTCTTGTCAGTTTAACCCTAGATTTAGCTTTGCTCATAGAAATCTGTATATTTGATAAATATAATTTAGTTTGTAATATATAGATACTGACAATATAATTGAGAGCTGTAATAATACATACTTTGAAATGTCATTCTTTATTAATGGACTGCAGACTTATGGTATACATTTAAATCTAGAAAGCAAATGATCACGTCTTAAACCAACCAACCAACCAAAGAAAAAAAAAAACAAAACCAAAACCCAAGGGAAAAAAACCAGCTCAAAGTTTAAAAACTCAAAACCTCAAGTACATTATTACATTGTAGGTAGATTTTCCCACTCGTGATTTTCCTCCATATACTTACCATTGATCTTGGATGAAATTATTTCAAAGGAAGAGCTCATTCGCTGCTTTTTATGCTTAGGAGATTTACATGTTGTGGCTGTGCTTTAAGATTCTAAATGTACTTTTATGAGTTTATTATATGGTTATCAGGCTATTTCAGCTCTTTGACATCTTGAAATCATAGCAAGAAGAACAGAGTAGGTTAAAAATTTGAGACTGACACAATTAGGTTCCCATCAAGTCCCAGAAATAGGATAGCATGATATCAGTTACTTAAATGAAAAAAAAAAAAAACAAAAAACCCAGGAATCATTGAGCTAATTACATAAGAGGTGAATTATCTTAGATTAGATTAAATTAAATGTCATGACACAAATTCACATGGCTAGTCTTTAAACTATTTTATTAGAGGGGAAAAATTGATTGTGTGGATCAGAGAACAGCTAATGGAGTGTCACAGCCCCAAGTAGAACAAGCAGGAACATAGTGATTCTGGTTACAAAAGAGGTTATGCAGGTCAGTTATGCAGGGTCCTGCTCTGCTTGGGAGATACTTAATTTCTTTTCAAGGTTTATATGCAAATATGCTGATAGGAATCCTCTCTGAAGACAATAGTATGACTGTTTCAGACTGGCAGATTTTGTACTTGGATACAGTGTTTTGCTTTCAGCTTCATTTTGGGAACTAGTAGAGAAGAGCACTGAATTACTGGATAAGAAGACAAAAGGTTGACTTTCTTTGGAGTTCTCCAGCTAATGAATGTGTGCAGATTTTAATGTGCAATCTTTCAAGTTTTGTAATTAAACAGAAGTAGAACTACTTCATTGTCATTTTAGCCATGTTTCCCTGGAAAAAAAAAAAAAAAAAAGACATATTTCCTGATGGCATTTTCTTCTTCCAAAGTTGAGTTGTGTAGAATGTATAGAATTTCCTAGATTGTAACAAATTGGAAGCTATATATTAGGATTCTTTAGGGGTTTTGTTTGAAGGTGTTTCTTTACAGCTTTTTGGAGAAGGACTTTAGCTCAGTGTATGACATCTGTTAAATAGCATTGTGTTCTTGGAATGTAAGAACATATATTGCAATTACGAGATTTATGAATTAGATCAGAAAAGGTTATCAGATGGAGGTACTTCAGCTGGTAACTCCTGACTGCAGGGCATCCTGGCTGCCACAGGCCTTCATGTGTTGTCCAAGTATTGCCACGGATCTCTGGAAAGGAGGCTAGTTGTGCCTCCTTTAAAATACCCAGATATTTGGGTTTCTGAGTGAGGTCTGCTTCTTGCCAATTTCCCTGTTTGCAGTGCAGCACCTGTACAGCAAAAAGGATGCTCCCTGGCTGGTGTCTGTGCACACAGGACTGCCATTTCAGTGCAGTTTGGAATAAAAAAATCCAATACTTTTAAGATTTGCTTTGCAGCACCTTGATGGCTTGTATACTTAGTGCCCAATAGTCAACTTTGTCATAGAACTGTAGAGGGCTGTGAAATGTAAAGAAAATTGAAAAATGGATTAAAGCATGGCTATTGCAATTTTAGTTCTGCCTAACTTGCCAATTAGTTCCCCTCTGCACTGCACAGACCCCCAAATCCAGGCTTGCAGTGATGCAAACATACCTCTCTTGAACCTCTCTTGACTACTGTTAACTTCAAGGTCACCACTGTGTTTTTCAGTCCTGCCAGGGGGACTGGCAGTGCCATTAACTCACCTCTGGACCTTGGGTTCTCAAACCAAGCATCCAGCACTCTCAGTAATGAATTAAACATATCTGTGTGGAAATTCTGTGCTGCCTGGGGCTTTTCACATCAATGCTCTGTAAGCAGCTGGGTGAGAAGGGGCACAGCCAGTGGGTTGTGTCTCTGCACACGCAGGGCAGCTCATGGGCCTCTGAGAACATTGGAGCATTTGCTGGCTCCCTCTCTGCATCCTTAAATATAATCTTAAGGCAAATATTTTTGTATTTAGATTGTTTCCTGTGTCAGGATCCATTAGCCGTGCGTCAGGGTCCTTAACTTATCATCTGAAGTGATGGAATGTTTTTCTCATAGCTTACTACTTGATGTTTGTGCTCTGAAATCTTAATGGTATATTGTTTTGCACAAAGCACAGCTATTTATTTTTCCATTTAAGAAAAGGGGTGTGAGAGGAATATAATCTCTATTCAATGAATCTTTCTGTTAGCTCTAGGAGATGCTTTTCTCTCTAAAAGCAAATAATTCTTCTACTGGCATTAGTCAAATTGACCAATAACTATTTTGGAGATTCTTCTGATCCTCTAGAACAAGTTTTTTTGGCCTGTAAAAGAAAGAAAACAAAGCCTAAATTCAGTTGGCTGTGGAAAGTAAACATTCTTGAACTGCAAGATAATACGGTGATGGTTTAAAAACACTTTAATGTTCTTGTAGTATGGTCTTTTTTGCTCTCTAGAAACTGTTATTTTTCGACTAATAATATTGTCACTGTAAAGCAGTAGAAGACTGCAGTTACTCCTTGTGGTGGATATGAGGAGTAAGTGTGGTATCTCTGTTTATGTATAGTAGCTGCTCACAAAGACAGCATCCAATTCCTCAGAAGTTTTCAAGTACCTCTTCTGTGACATTTTTAGCTGTGGGGAACTCTGATACTTCAGAACAGGATAAAATGTGCTTGTCCTATGTTCTTCCTTTTCCCTCTTACCAAGTTCATTTGAGCTTTGAGGGGGGAAATTTATCACCCATATGGGTTTCTGGAATGAAATAATTAGATATATACAGCATAGATGTGAAGCGTTAAGCCTACAGTAGTTGTGTCACTTCAGAGAATGACAGAGTAGAATTGAATCCTTGGGTGACATTGTTCATATGCTTAGATCCTTGGTGAAGTAGAAGGAATTAAGGTTTAATGCATATCAATGAAGAAGCCACAGAACCTGTCATGCAAGAGCTTTTGTCACTTTAGAAAATAGGTCATATACCTCATTCCCTTCACAGGTATGTGACTTGAGGATTCAGCAGAGTTTCAGAAGTAATGCACAAGGCAGTTTACTAGTTGATGTCTAAATATATACTGGGATCTTCTCAGTGGAGCAACACTAAGTAGGACTAGATGAGTAGGCAGGCATACATAGAGTGATCAATTTGGAGAGTTCTTGATAACAGACCAGTTTTTGCTTGACTTTTTTTTACCTCTGTTAAGAGAATTTATTGAGGTACATTAATTGCAAATACTCAGTTTATTGCAAATACTGCTGTTTAAAAGAATGCTCTAGAAGTAATGAAAAGTATTTTTACAGTTTCATCTTTAATTTCATCTCAGTTACTTCTATTTGCTCTGCTTGGATTACAAACTATTTTCTCTCTTCCTGTTGATGTTCTCAGTATTGCAAACTTTCCTGTTTGACTTGAAAATCCCACTTAGCTAGTTCTGTTCTTTTCCTTGTAACAGATAGGTGAGAGTTATTGATGGAGTTCAGCTGACAAGTTTGGGTCTTGCCTTGCTTGAGTGTTTCTTTCGGCTTTTCAATACCAGCAGCACTGAAACAATCACTGGTCGGGCTTGTAGGTGCAACACAGAGGATATATCATCTTTAAGGTTGTACATGTAATTTTGTAGGGCATGGAGATAAAAGAAAGCCATAGAGATGGGCCATGTTGCCACTATTACCCTTGTTGACAGGAATGGAAAAGGGTTTGCAGCCAGATCCCATAACTGGGATACAAGGCAGTTGGGAGCAGCTGGGGCTGCGTATGGTCTGCGGCAGGAGTTGTACTGAGTGTCTGGCAGTGCCTCCAGTGCCTCACCCCTGTGACTTGCACATATGCTTTCTGTTCTGCTGCCTGTTAACCTGGCTGTAAGTCAGGCTCAAAGAGTGCCAATTCTAGGGCTTCTGCTTGTGGGCTGAGCCTCAGTATGCTCAGCAGCTCCTGCCTTGTTTAGACATTTTTATTTCCTGTGCTCTGCTTTCGGCTTTGGAGCAGTGACAGAAGTGTGCCTGAACATGGGCAGTAGATAAATACTGGTGGTAAGATAGAAGCCTTGGTTTGCATGCTATCCTGCACCTCTCTGTAATTAAGAGTGTACACTTGGGTATGGTATTCCCACCCACTTGGTCAACAGAATGCAGTCTGAAATCCTACTGGGATTCATGCAGCAAGTCTAGTAAGAGGAGGGGCTCTGTGCATTCCTGATTGTGGGTCATTCATGGAGAGACCTGCTTTGGTTCCACCTGCAGAAAAGAAGGTCAAGAGAAACAGAATTGCTGTCCCTAACCCCCTGATGGGTGTGTAGATGGAAGTTGGAACCAAGCTTCTCCCTCATGCATGGAGAAAGGGAGCACAGTAAGGGAAACTGTCACTGGGGAAAAGTCACAGTGAGAGCGACTGAAACTTGTATAAGGTGTCCAGAGATGCTGTGAAATCTCCAACCTCAGAGATTTCTTTAAATTTGGTTTCCAAATGCCTGAGCAACCTCACCTACCTTTGAAGATTGCCCCACTGTGAGCTAGACCTCTGGGCATCTAGTCCACAATTTTCTGTGGGTATCTGAAGCTATCCTTAAGCATGACTGTGGAGCTCCTGTTCAGCTGTTGCAGGCAGATGAATCTTGAGTATGTTGCCTGGCCATTTACCAACCAGTCTTCCTTATCATGTTTTCATGGATCATTACTGTCTTGGAAAATTGGAGAAAAACTAGTGTCAGCTTCATGTATAAACATTTGCAAGCTCACCTTTACCGGGCCTCTGCAGAAACAGGTTTCATGTACCACAAATCTGTTGAGCAGTTGCCTAAAGATGAAGACCTATCCCATGGGTTATTTATGTACAGCTGCAGAAGCCACTTCTTGACTAGGATGGAGAGTTTAGTGTGAACATCTGGCTTCTCCATCACTGCTGGCACTTTGAGAAGTGCTAAGCATCCATCCCCCATGGGTGAAGTCACTGTGAACTGTAGAGTGTTTTGTCACTCTGAAACTAGGGCATTTATTTATGTGCCTTAGTACAGATTTAGATGTAAACATTTTAACATATTTATTCTAGTAGACACAGCTTTTCATGGTATGAAACTAAGATAACAAACATCTCAGAAACTGTCTTAATGTGTTGTTGGCTGTGATAACAACCAAAGCTTTTCTAGCATCTTCTTTAAGGCTTCTATTGTTCAAACCATAAGATCATTGCTAATAAGCATTTGTGTTTCCATTTGCTGCATGCCACATCTATTGCAATTATTTAAGATCATAACACTGTCTGTGCTAGCTGAGATTAAATATCTGTGTGGCCCAGTAGCCTGTGTCCATCTGTGCCTATCATCCTGACCTGGAAAAAAACAGTAACTGTGGCTAGCTGTGTCTGTCTTGGTTATGGATGCCTTTCAAGATGGTAGTGATTCATCATGAATTTTAGGTCTTTTTTGTTATTGTGGCCTAAATTTCATTATCTGCAGAAAGCCATCCTATCAACAAACATCTATTTATATCGTAATGGCTCTTAATATCTTAATAGAGCTACCAGTTAGTCTGCTATTTTATTAACTGGATTTGACCTGAGACTGAAAGCTGTTGTGCTCAGGACCCTCAGCTCCTGCTATCTCTAAATTTTGGAATTAAACAGTCTTGCTGGACTGAAGTGAAATGCTACATTTTCAGGAAAAACACTGAAGTGGTAGGCACTCATTTCACGTTTCTTTCCATAGATCTATAATTTGTGATCTATAATTTGTGATATGCCCAAGCTTTTTTTCCAAGGTCAAGGCTAGTTTTCCATAGAAACACCATGGTCTGTGTCCTGTAAAGGAGATGAGACTAAAGTTAGAGTAATGCTGCCAGCTCTGAAGAAATGCTTGACTGGGCTTTCTGCATCTTGTGTCAGAAGCATGTAAGGTCTACATAGATCTAGAAACGTGCCATAGTAATGCCTATTTTAGAAAGCAGCAAGCAAGCTGCAAATATAAGTTGGCAGAAGAAGCCTGGCTATTAAAATAAAGCTGTCAGAAACTGCCATAACGTTGGTTTGATATTTGCTTGATTTACCTGCCCTGCTATGAATTAGGAAAAGGCAGCTTCTCAGAGGCTTGCTAATACAGAAGTTCTCAATATTGTTGGAAATATATAGGAATGTTATATGGTGGAGATAATATCAGCTTCAGTCCTGGTAATTTTGATCTTGTACCCATGCTTCCTAAGGTTTGTAATGGTAGATTTACTAGAGAGAGTGATGATTTCAGTATAGCCATTTGCACTGTGAACATCAAAAAGCTCACCAATTTCAGTTCTGAAATTCATATCTAATTCTAGTTATTTGTTTAACGTATTTTTAGGACACTGTCTAAATTATAGGTAGAATTCAGTTGCTAAACTATCTAAGCTACTACTTTGTGTTTAGCTGGTTGTTTTTACTCACATAGCCTAGTACTGACTTGTTTGCAAATGCAGAGCTGTCTTCCCTAAAAACAGCAAAAGATCACAAACTTATCACATGTCCTGAGAGTTAATTTCTCTACTAATTGCTCTGCTTGCTTAGAAGGTGCTGTACTGGTTTACACATTTTTAAAAATAATTTTCTGTTTTTCTCTAATTGAGCCCATTTTCTGGAAGTGAACCTGTGAATATATTTTAAGGAATTGTTCATCCATTGGTGCTTACAGAGACCTTAGCAGTGGGTGAATAGCACCCAAGATGTGTTAAAGCAAGCTCTTGCACTGAGCCTGCACTGGGGCTCTGTGCTCCTTGCCCAGAGAAGCATACACCTGTCCAAGCCATGAGCATCCAGTTACTCCAGGAGAATGCTGTGGGAAACTGTGTCAAAGACTTTACTGAAAATTTAGGTAGGCAACATCCACAGCCTTTCCCTCACCCACTAAGTGGGTCACCTTGTCACAGAAGGATATCAGGTTAGCTGAGCAGGACCTGCCTTTCATGAACCCGTGCTGACTGATCACCTCCTTGTCCTGCCCCTGCTGCACGGTGGCACTCCTCAGCTTCCCTGGCACTGAGGTCAGGCTGACAGGTCTGTAGTGCCCCAGATTCTCCTTCTGCCCTTCTTGTACATGGGCTATTATGCTATTGAAACAATTACAGCATGGAAAGTATTTCCACTGCATTGATATTATTGGGCTATGAAGAATTAACAGTTACCAAAGAGCCTATATTGGTCACAGGCTATTTGGCATTTTGACTTGACAGCTATGTATAGCACTGGAGCAGTACAGAGGGAGGACTTTGGATGGACAGTAAGAGCTGTTGCACTCTTGAGTCACTGTGGCTTTCACTCCTTTTTGTTCCCAGGCTGCAGTCTTCTCACCTGCTGGTGAGAGGGCCATTACATCTCTCTGTCAGTGCTGAAGTCTCTTTTTATCCATTTATTTAGACTTTTTGTTGCATGCTTCTGTGTAAGCACCCTAAAATGTTATGCCATAAAGAAATTATTAATACAAATAATATAACTAATATGGAAATTAATATAGCTTGTATTTTATCTTGCTGCAGTTTATTTAGGAAACTTCTGCTATGTATTTTGCAAGAAGTTGTTTTTTGTGGGTTTTTTTTTGTTTTTTTGTTTTGGTAGGCTGCATCAGTCTTTATATTCATGTTCTCTAATGTCAGGGTTTCCTTCTGGTAGATTTTCATTAGCCTGCTGTTGGTATTTTTATAAATATCCTTAGCTTTTTAATAGTATTTTTGGTCATTTGACTGCAAAGTCCTCCCAAGGTAAGGGAGTTTGCTTGTACATGTAGCAGAACTTGGAACAGATTCATCACTTTTGTTTGGTAGGATCAGTCAAGAGGAAAAGAATTTGAAATGCCAGAGCCTGAAATGCATCTTGTACCCATTAGGTCACTCTGACTTCACATGTATACAGCTTAATACATTTTGGGTTGCTTCAGTCATTGTCATGGGTGGCTGACACTTGTCTACAGAAGTAAGAAAGGAAATGGAATGCTTAATTTATTTGCATCTTCCACTGAGCTTTGAAAAATAAAATCTGGTCCTCAGTTTGTTTGACAGCTTAAGGAGGGAAAGAGAGAGGAAAGAGCTGAGCATGTAAAAACAACTGCAACAAAGCCAGTTTCTTGCTGTTAACTCCATGCCCTAGGCAGCCTTGGTATTACCCATTGCTTTTTGTTTCTATCTGGATATTTCATTCCAAAAAGAAATAAAGATTGCAACCAAGGCCATTCATCAGATAAGACTGCACATATAAAATACTTAAATGTATAAAAATAAATACATATCTCACAAGAACCAAAGCCTGGAAAATGTTTCTTTATTTTTACATGCTAGGAAAAGACTGCATGTACTGGCACCCGAGGTGCAAACGTGCAGCCCCACCAAGGAATCTGTGCAGCCTGTCCCAGCAGACCCCTGCCAGCAGCTGCCACTGTCACTTGCCAGTGACATAACATGGCAGAGAGATAACACGAAGCTCTTTCCTCTAGAGGCAGGCTTAAGTTAATATTTCCCCAAAGGCCAGTGTTACAGATACGTGCAGAAAAGTGGAAAAGCCCCTGTTCTGTATTTGCCCATCTCCATTTCCCAGCTGGGTAGGGAATCTGGAGATGGAGGCAACTTTCCAGTTTTTCAATTTCTGCAGCTTTCATCAGTGGTGATCACATGAATACAATAGGTAATTTGAATAATATTTCTGATCCGTTCCAGATCAGACCAATAACGTGTCTCAGTGTTTGTACCCCCTGGTGAAAGCTTAGTTACTGGGGTGAAGGTTATTTCAGTCCTGAGGGCTTGTACTGAGTCAAGCTTGTTTACAGGGTGTATGAGTCCAGATAAAGTGGACCTGCTCCAAGCAGCACGTAGCACTCCTGTCTGAAATACATCAAAACAACCAGATATTTCTATATAAGAAATATCTGAGTGTATTGATTGTCCCCTACTGCCCTCTAAATAACTATGCAACATCAGGTTCCTGTATTCATGCATTTGTCATCAAGTTATGATCATTGCATCATTTCAGAAGAGTATAAGCATTGGTATAATTCAATACTGGGGCACAGAGCATCTGCATGATGAGAACTGTTCAAATGAGCCATGGGACAGATCAGGGGGTGTCCATTGGGCAGCACCAACACAGGCTGGTTCTGAAGGACTGCACTGTCGTTCCAGCTTTTGTTTGAAGTGTTTTCTAGTGTTTGGTTTTCATTGGAAATCCTCAATATCTTACAATGATGGACATTAACTGGGCCTCAAACCACAGACGTGTATGTTTCAGAACTTATATTTTGAAAAGTGTACTCCAAAATTTGTTGAAATTTAAGAAATTAATTAGGGTTGTTTTCTGAGCTATTCACATGAAGCCACTGATGAAAGAGCTGCCAGCACTGAAGCCTTCAGCCCCCACGGGGAATGTCTGTCAAAATGCACCATGGCAGAGCATCAGGGTAAGGCTCTGCCAAGTTAATTCTGTCTAATGCCTATCCAGAGAGTCTCAAGAAACCAGAAGTGCTAATGCTAGGGATGCTGACTTATCAAAGGAGTGCAGCTACATGCAAGAGGATTAATTTTGCTAATACATGCTTGCAGTTTGTCAAGCTAGGAGGCTCTGCAGCATCTGGTGCAAACCCACAAAGGAGTCAAATTTAGTAGGCACTATATTGTGGCTTTAGTTTGAAACTGACATTATTAATGTTTATGTCTTAGAATTCCTCCTTTGTACTGTTCATCATAATGTTTTGAAACCAATTCTAAAATTGATTCAGATTCAAGACTATATACAGTCTTTGTCACAGATAGTCCTATTGAAGCATAAGAAGCTACATACTACTGTAAGAAATAAAACTTCAAGCTACTCATTACCTAAGAACTGAAAATTCAAAGAATCAGAGTTGGGTGGAAAGTTTTTGTTGTTGTTGTTGTTTTTGTGTTTGGGGTTTTTTTCCCTTTTTAAATTGGATTCAAATAAGAATGGTTTAGTTTTCATATATATATTTGTTTATTTATAATACTACTCAGAGGCTAATTGCAATTAATAGCTTTGGTCAGCCTTCTTGTGCAGACATAGTTACTAACATGCTATTCCTTAAAGTTGTACACCTAGAGCTCCCTTGTCCATGACATATTGTACAAATTATTAACAGAATACATTTTTTCTGGAAGTTAACATCTGCCTTATATCAATTAATGCAAATGAATTGTAGATAAAATATGCTATAACATTGCATGTTTATTCTAGAGAATAGTTCCATTCATTCAGCTTGAAGGAGTCAATGGTGAAGTTAAGAATACACTTAAGAGAACATAGGTCAGAAGCAAGAAAACAGCTTTTAATTATGATTTAAATAAAACCCATAAGCAAATAGGTCTAAAATAAAATTATAAACTATTGCATTAGGTTGCTGCAGTGGTACATTAACATACTAAACTATATGATGTGTGACACATTTCCCACATCAGAATTAAACAAACAGCAGCTTAATGTGTCAAGTAATTTCAGTGACATCTGCTCTGTCAGATGCCTACTGGCTGGAAAACTGAGTATTAAGGCACAAGGTATATGGACAGATCCATCAGCTTAGGATTCACTCCAAGGGGTGAGGGGCTGGGAGGCAGCTTTGGGCCCTTTGTTGCCAGTCACATGAGTGAGATATTTGGGCCCCTGCCTAGATGTGGTAGGAGATTCTCAGCTATGAGCTGTGTCACCTCCATCCTGCTTTCCCCACCACAGCAGTAAAATCAGTGAGTGGAATGAAGGGGCCATTTCTGACGTTTCCAGGAGGAATATCACTTGCTGTGGGAGTGTTTTCTTTTTATTATTATTTTTTTTTCTGTATATTTTTCCCTGACATGGGGCTGCACTGATGAGTTGATGAGCTCTGCCTGTTTTGTCTGCTCTTCCCATCACCCTGGGAAGGCAGCTTCATGACAATCAAGGGATTGTAGTGTATCTCCAGGAATTTAAACTATCTCATACTTTGTTGGGGTTTTTTCACCCCTAAATTTCTGTAGTAGCATCAGCTTACCAGACAGCATGTATACAAGCAAAAGCAAAAACATTATGCCTGTCCCTGAGATCTATCAATTAGGCCGTGCACACACAAAAAAACCTATGGGAGAAATCACATGCAGCAGAATCTATATCCATAAATGAAGTTGGAGCCCCTTTTTTTACCATTTGGATTTTGTTTATGCTGTTCAGACAGAAAAGGGAAGAAGAGATTTTCTTAAAATTTCAAAAATCTTTAAGCTTTTTTACAACTGTGAAAATTAGAATTAAATTAAACCTATTAAAAAAAACAAAACAAAAACCAAAACAAATTAATGCATAATCACTTGTCTCCCAGGGGTGGTACTTAATTTGAAACATTTTTTCAAGGCTGTGATAAAATGATGGAACTGAACAATACATCACATTCATTTGACATTAAAGTCAAAACTTCCAAAGTTCCTGTGTCAAGGAGTCAGCCAAAATGCTAAATGCAGCCAGAGTAGCAGTGTTATCACATTGCCTGTTCATTAGGTTGCAAGGAACCTGTGTAGGGTGTAGTAGAGGATGGCACCTGGCTACCTGTGCTGTAGTGCCTGTGACCCATAGGATAAGTGATTAGGTAGATTAATATTTATCATCTTCTGTAACTTTGTAAACCAGTTTGGTTCACTGTAAACCAGGTTCTTAGTTTGTTTAGAATATACATATATTTTAAAAATCCGCTTGACTTTTTTTCTTCACTTGTTACTTTTATGGTGATGGAATCACCAAGGTCATTGAATATCTAATATTCTTTTTGTAGGATTGTAATGAAATTCCTTCTGAATTTTCAGGATAAATCCTTAGACTGGGCTACTGTAAATCTGAAGGAAGTCAGTGTAAGTGGAAATAGGAATATTCATTGTGATTGATAGCACCATGGGACAAGAAGTCTATTCTGACATTGATAGCTGAAAAAAAAAAAATAATCAGCCATTTAGACATGAGAGTGCCTAAAATTAGCTTCTATTCTGCTGGAATCCAATGTTGTAAATCTACGTGTTCAGATCTGAAATGCTGACCCGCTCCAGGACATCCCAAAATCCTTATGGTAGATCCAGACAGAAAAGTTTTGCTTTATTATTTATGGCATGTGGTACTATATGGTGATGAAAGGTGGCCTTGCAAAAAACCCTGGATGGGCAAAGTACACCTGTGAGTTACAGGTGTTCATCAGTACTGAATGCCAGGTCACTTTCTGATAGATGCTAAATGTGGGTTTGGAAGCATGATTTGAATCATCCTGCTTTAAAATGTGTGTACTTGATGACTTGTGGTGATGGTCATGTTAGAGAGGGATTTTGGACAGGGCTTTGTTTTGCTGTCATGGCAGGGTCCTGCCCTTGGGATGAAGCAGAGCAGGTCTGTAGATTGGCTGCCTGGACAGCCAGAGGCTGGTTGTACCAGAAGGGGCCGGGGGGACTTCTGTGGCGACTTCAGGGGGAGTGAGGCTCCTTCAGGAGGCTGAGGGAGAAAATAGATCATGGTCTTCATGTCCCTAGTGGTGGGCTGTAAAGAAAATGGACCCATTCAGAGGTTCATGAGTCAACACCATGGTGGCTGGAGACATAGCAAGTTCTGATTAGGTATAAGGAGAAGCAAAATCCGCAAGGATAAAACATTGGGGCAGGTTGTGGCCTTCCATCCTTGGATGTTTTCAAATCTGACCAGGTCAAGGGCCTGAGGGACCTGATCTAGTGGGATCTGTGCTGAGAGGGAGGCTGGACTAGGCAACCTCCAGAGGTCCATTCCAACCTAAATTATTCTGTGGTTCTAAATATAGCATGTAGGAATGCAAAACTTGACTTTGGCATGATTAAAATTATATTTGAATTGAAGCTAAAGGGGGACAGCAGCGCAACACTTCTGGGACTCTCATGCAGCACTTCCAAAAAATATAGACAGGCATATGTTTTAAAGGGAAGCTGTTGTTCTGAAGCATAATGATGATTAATGATTTCTGAAGCATAATGATGTTGTTCTGAAGCATGAGAGTTACATGACTGTTTTAAAACCATGGCTCTGTCTTGTGGTGTTCTTGATGCTTAGACATACTTTGAATGGCATCAGATTTAAATCTCCAGGTCATAAACTGAAGAGCTGAATAAATTCAAGGCTTCCGTTTCCCATTCTGTGACAGATAGTTAGAAGATCAAATATCTTGTGCAGTATACCTGAGAATAAAGACAATACATTTCCAATATTTTGTGGAAGTTCTGCATAGTAGAGTACCCATCTTCCCATTTTTATTTTGATATGTCATTGCTACTAGCAGGCCAATGTAAAGTACTGTCTTGATTTAAAGTTGAGGTTTGGGACTCTTACATTCTGGTAGACTGAACGTCAAATATATAGTGAATTCCTAGATAGGAGTGGTAGAATCTCATTACTATAAAACTGTCTGTAAAATGACTGTAAAAGATAGTGAAGAAAATTAGCTTTTTTTAAAGATGAGAACAATTTCAAGTTTTAAAAGAAGTAAAATTTATTTTATTACTTTTTCTAATTATGTCCATTCGTCAGTGTACAACTAATAAGTTAATTGATATAATCCAGAGTCAGGATTAGCATATAAGCATTAGACCCTTTGAGTAGGTCTGAGTACATTTGAAAGGTTTTGGGTCAGTGCTCTAAGTAAAATAATTTAATCTTACTGTGTGCATAGAATAATACACTTTAAAGTATTTGTTATATTTCTGCTTTTGTGCAAATGTAATCTAACCTGTTGAAATGAATGAAAAACTGTCTCAGTAGCTTTCAGATTAATTATAATTTATTTTCTGTCTTCTCTTATTTTCTAATAATTTTTAACAGACCAAATATGGAAGAGGGAAAGCTGTAAGTCTGCTGGAGGATCTTTCGGAACTGCTGTTAGAGTGCTATGGTGTTGGCCACATGGGCATCTTATCTGGAGGGCAGAGATGATTTCCAGAATAGTTTCCTTTACCCTTCCCTGCTGCTAAGTGGAACTTGCAACTGGAATTGGACTAAAGAATTAATAGATTACACCTATATAGGCATAGCCATGCTAGCAGACTGTCAGTAACTGGGCTGGTGGTGTGAATTAAGTGACTGATTTGGCCTGCAATTGGAAAGTGAGATTTTAAAGCACAGCAGAAAATTTTCTTAGACTAGAGGGGCAGAGATTCTGCAGATTTCTCAAGTGCTGTAATGAATGGCACTGTATCAGTGGTGTATTTGTTGTTAAAGGTAATTACTGTGTGCATATAAAACCTCCATGACACTATCTTGACCAAAGAATATTTAATCAAATATTTTAAATTTGACCATGAGGTTGGGCTTCAATACAGCTGAAATACTGTGCTGATATTTTTATGCTTTGTTAATGTTTGCATTAGTATACGCTCTGCTAGTATGAGCATCCAAAAATATGATTCATGTCTGCAGAGCAAAATCAAAGAAAAAGGCTAGAAAAAGACTAAATATCCAATAATTGGGACAATTCATATTAAAAGTTCATAATTATATAGAAGTACTTGAAGGAGGAAAATAGCACAAAAAGGAAGAAAAAGCTACAATGCAGTACTCGAGTAATGAATTGATCCTTGATACTACAGTGTTAGCAGCCTCCCCAGATTGTTAGAAAATCTAACTTCCAAAAAGCAGTATATTTGTTTAGTATTAATATACACAATTCTAGAATAATTTGGGGGTTTAGAAAGCTATTTTTCTTTACTAATGAGGCTAAGATTTTAACATGTTTACAAGGCTCCCATATTGTAATCACAAGAAACATTGATGAGGAGAATTAGGAGAGCTGACAGCTGAGTCAGTGAGATCTAGGAGATTCAGATGTGGTTTGCATAGGAAATAAAGGAATTCACAATTCCAACAAGAATTTTAAACAAGCACAAAAAATGGGGTGAGCAGTTATTCACTGAGGTTGCATTTATCTCATCTGACATCTCAGATCAGGGTGTCTCTATTTATGTATTTATATCTATTTATGTATTTTATGCTCATATTTTCATAGAATGAAGAACTGGTTTCTTCATTCATAAAGAGTTCCTTTGACTGTTACATTGCTGTTGGAAAAGGTGCCATGTTATTCTTCACAGTGCTTTGAGAATATAAAGCTGCCTAAAAGCATTGCCATTGTGTAATCAGTGATACAATGCATGGTTTTAAAACCAGTCTGACTTGGCTTGTCAGCAAGGTATCAGACAGTGAAACTGCTACATGATGGGGATCACCAGGCTGCATGGCTTGGGGCATAAGTGTATGTCATTTCCAGACTGAAATTCAGACCAGATTTGTCAACTCACTTTCAGCTCAGTGTTAGAAGAGGGACTAAAATTGAGATAGCACTGGAAATTCTAATGCTCAGTGGTACAGGAAGGTATTACTAATAGAGTAGCTTTAAAGAGGTGGGACTGACTGTGATAGACAGTATGAAAAATGTTGTTAGTCCTGGCTTAATCTGAATGCTTGGTCAAATTACGGGTTCCTGCAAGTCACAGTGGCTAATTTAGAGGTTTCTGCTTTTTGACACCTAATGTCTAGCTGGCTTGAGTAAGCAAGTTGGTTAATCAGAAGCACTTCCAGCAGATGTCTAATTTTTCAGAATCCCAATGACAGCTGTAGATAAAATTATTAAAAATGTAAGGATTGGGTTGCATTAAGGAATTGCTCCTAGGTCTCTGCTTATTTAACATATTAGCCCTTACTCTCTCCTTTTTCTAGCTCTGATATAAAAAACTGTATTGCTGGGATAATTCAATCACATCCTATTATTTGGCATACCCTGAGCACCTCATCACAGTGATATTCACAGTGTTGGATATCGTGCTTTTAATATGAAATTGATACGTCTTTCAGCTTGATCAGATTAACATTATTAGGCTATGTTTTTCTTAGGTAGCTCACTTAGCACTGTATTGACTTCCATGTTTCAAGAGAAAAACAAAATAACTTCTTGAAATTCAGGCCTGTATCTACAGAAACTATTAAACCAAAAGGTTTTGAAATACAGATACTGATGGTGCTTAGCCGTGCAGAAAAGTGACTCATACTAGACTAAGTTTCATTCATTACAAAGCAGAATTGTCCTTTTTTTTAAATTCAGTGAGAGCAGAGCTGTCACTCGAAATGACAGAGAGAAATTGGATGCCATAGAGAGGGTGTTTACCATCTGAGTCATCATTTGCTTTAGGAGTATTTGAACCAGGAGGAAAATGATCTTTGCTTATATTCTGCTTTAGAAATAAACACTGGAAATCTGCTGTGGTAGCATGGATCACTTGCTCTTTCTGTGTGCCACATTAAACTGAAGTTGGGCTTCTCTCTCACTGAAACCATTATTTTTGTGTGGCAGGGCCAGATTGTGCCCTGATGTTCCTTCAGTAGATGGTCTACAGAGGGGAAAAGTAAAAAGAGCTCCCATGTTTTGCAGCCCTGCAAAACTGTAGGGGAAACTTGCCTCTTCCTGCTCCATGAGGAGCCCCAGAGCTGGTGGATGGAAAGTGTGGTGAAATTGTGTGCCCAGGAGAAGGGAGGTGTTCAGGAGAAGAGTTGGAGGTGGGGAATGGAGACATGAAGGTGGGTCAGGAAGGACCATTTGTGAGAAAATAGAGAGCAATTCGGGATAAATTAAGCTGGTTGCAAATAAATTGGTTGTCAGTCAGTGTCCTCTGGCTGAGCCCAGCACCTGATGGCCACAGTCTGTTCTGTCTTGTGTGTGGGTTTGGTGGGAATGTGTGTGGTTATGGGGTTCTCACACCCAGTCTCTGTGCTGGCTACGTGTGGGAGGCATCCCCATGGTCCTCCAGATTTGGCTACACATAATTTTTCCTGCTTCTATGTAATGCAAACTGGCTGAACAGCAGTCATCAATGCATGGACCAAAGCCATATATAAGTGGTCATCCTTTGCAGGGGAGGTGGAAAGGAACTTGACATTGTTAAGGAAGAATGACTGTGAATACAGCCTCAAAGCCACATGTGCAGCAGAAGGGGGTGCAGTAAAATGTGTTGTCATGGGATGAGTCTCTGAACCATGATGGCTGTGTCAATGATGCTTCAACAGACCGAGTCTCGCTTCAGTGGCATCTAGGCCAAGCAATAGCATCCTACATAATTGTTGTCCTTAGTAGGTTGTTATTAAGGACTTTAATCGGTAGGATTATTGGTAATTGAAGCAGCTTACAGCCAGATGAAACTCCCTGTTTCCTTCCCCTTGTGAGAAGTAGGAGTGACCTACATCCTCCTGGTGGGGCATGCAGTGGGGCTGCCAGCCTCCATGTTGCAACAGCTCACTAGGCTTTGCTGTGTTAGGGACACAGAGAAAGGCTTCTCTTGAGACAGAGGAAAATTAAGGCTTTTCTAATGCTCTTGCAAAGGTAGCTGGTGCTGACCAGGTCTCGGCTACAATTTTAGAATAATTGTATTTATGCATAGAATGTGAGGACTTAAGAGATTCAGTCCCAGTGAAACTGAAAGACAGTTTTGATTAAGAAGGTCACTCAGAATGGTTTCTTTTTCTTTCTCTTCCTCTTCTTGTGACTTGAAAAGAATTCTTTGATGTTTTCCTCCAGCTGCATTTTAGTTTCTCTCCTTGGTGAAAAGAAAAGAATTTCTGAATCACCCTTTTAATCATACAGGGCTGCCTTTACTCACAGAGTCATAGAACAGTTCAGGTTGGAAGGGACCTCGAAAGGTTATCTGGTCCAACCTTTCATGGGAAAGGGAGCCTGGATGAGATTATCGAGCACCCTTTCCAATAGCATTTTGAAAACCTCCCTCAGTGTCCCCACCACCTCTCTGGGGATGTTGTTCAAATGCCTGATTGCTCTCATTGTGAGAAATTCCTTTCTTGTATAGATTAAACATCTCCTAGAGTAACTTGTACTTGTTGTCCCTTGTCTTCTCCATGTGGCTCCTTGCGAAGAGAGAGCCTCCATCCTTTTTGTAGCTGCTCTTTAAATACTGCAATACTGTGATGAGGTCCTCTCAAGCCTGCTCTTCCTTCTTTTGCAGTGAGTTCAACCAGGTAAATATAGGCAATGTCAAAGATTGGGGCAATTCCTGTTTGTGCTTACCACAACTTTGCCCTTAGCAATGGGGCCAGACCTTGGCCACCTTTTCCTCACCTCCTCTAAACTAAGGTCTCCATGCAAAAGCAACCTGGGTGCAGAGGCTGGATGGGGACAGACTCCAGCATGTCCTGTCACCACAGTGCCCACATTCCCACTATTGTTCCATTGGCACAATGAAGATAATTTGTCTGTATTTCAAGCCTGTTGAAATCAGGCGAGTGAGCCTAATGTGGGATTTTTCCTCCATCCTTCACTGAATTGCATTTCTGTACATTACCTGGCAAAAATGGTGTGCAGTATCTTCATTTTATAAATAAGACACAATTATATCAGGTAATGTTGGTTCTTGCCCTTCTCTCTGCATAAAGGCAAATGCAAAGCTTCAGGCCAAAGTATTCAATTTGAAACAGCACTCATTTACTGTCTGAATACAGTGATGGGTTGCAGATTAAGAAGCCCAAAACTCAGTCAAAAAGCATGTTGTATAGATAGCTCGAAAATGTATCTGTCGACTGTAGAACTGTTGCAGAACTGTGCCAGAAGTAGCACAGAGGCTGTAGGCTCCTGAGTTGTGTTTGTGTGAATATAACACATTTCCCCTATGAAAGCAGTGTTGAAAGATAATTGATGGCAGAAAATGTGTGGCTGGAATGTGAAAAGGGAGGCAATGTGCTGATGTATCTGATGGGCATGAAGCACAATTAGATTTGTATGTATGTAATTGGATCTAAGGAGACATTCTTATGCTGTAACAATTTCACCAAAGTTAACTAATTTGCACCTGCGTAAGGCAGTGTGACTTTAGCACCAGCAGTTCAATTCTGCCAATAGCTATTGTTACGGTCTGAGGTAACATTAAAATTTATTTTGTTTTGGATCCGCAAAACAAAGTCCAACCATAGAAGGGTCGGGTGCAAGCAGACTTTATTTGACGATTGAACCAGGCAAAAATATAGAGCCAGACAAAAGAGGGAGAGAGGAAAAGAAGATATAAGAGAGAGAAAAGGGGAGAAAAAGGGTAAGAAAGTGGGAAGAAAGAATGAGAGAGAGAGAGAGAGAGCGAGAGAGAGAGCGAGCAGGGGTCCATCTGTCCAGCGAGTTTCTTCAAGGTGGCGCTGATCCTGGACAGGGTCTGATGAGAGATGGCAGTGGGTCAAGAGATGACAAAACAGCCACAGCATGGACAGCCATATATACACCCCTGAGTTCTTTTTGTTCAGCTGTCAGTCAGCTGCCACAGGGGCCAGGGTCATTGGCATCAGAGCCATTGCAGACAGGCTGCCTGGAGGGGGGGAGCTTCTGCAGAAGGGTGCAGTCCCCCACCAACTTATCAGTTCTTATGTCCTTCCAGGCATCCCCATCTGGTTCAGCCAGGCCAAGGTCATTGGCATCAGAACCATTGCAAACAGGCTCGCCTGGAGAGGGGGGAGGCTTCCAGCACACAGCTCTTATCTCTTTCCAGGCACCACTCCCCACTCCATTCCAGCCACCTTACCCAGGTGCATCAGCATCAATACCATCAAGGTGGCTTCCTCCACCCTGGCCAGGGTAATAGTGCCTGGAGGGACATCCCAGCATTGGAGGCCCTCAGAAAAGGGGAGTAGTCTCCACCCAGACATCAGTTCTTAGTTCTTATCTCTTCCGGAGGTGTTACCCCTGCTCAGCTCTGGCCAGTTCAGGTCCTCCACCCTAACCAGGGCTATTCACTTTAAAATTGCTCTTTTGAGACAATTGTAAATCAGTGAGATCAGACTCTCACACATCTGAAGTAATTTTATGATTGCAAGAAAATAGCAGCTAATCCTTTCATAATGCCACATTAAACAGAGCAAATAAAACCAGGAGTTCAGTGTAGCAATGTAGAGTAATTGTTGAAGACATTTTTATATGCTGTAGAATACAACATAAAAAAAGAGGCAACTTCTGGAAAGGTCCTTAAATTATCATTCGCAATCCTTGTAGAAGCACCATTTCATATAGTGTTAGTGGAAAGTTAATCAATTATAATTTAGTCAATGAATAGAGGTGCTTCATTGTGGTTTAGCCAGCAAAATGAACTATTGTGTTCTACATTGTTTTATCTTGCTTTTGGTTTTTTGGTGTTGCTGTAACAAGCAGGCATTGTCATTATTATTCTGTTGGTACCAAGGACTGGAAAGAGAAATGAGCCATGGAAATTCCTTTTAAACAGTTTTTCCCTAGTTCCAAACATTTGCTCATTTCTGAGCCAGGGAATGTGCTTGTTCCCCTCCTCCACTCAGTGGCACAGATGGAACAAATACCAGCATGAAGAGTGCCAAGCAGGGGTGCAGCCTGTTCAGTGCCACAGACCTGGGGAGGGTAAAAACTAGCACTGAAATGCTCCTTTCTGATCTAGGGTCATGGCTCTCCATAGCTCAGTGCCCTAAAGATGAGGGGAGTGGCAGGAGTATGACAAGTAACAGATGAAGGTGCTAGAAGTGATTTTTGGTAAGCCAGGGGGCTACAGAACAGTAATAGACAGGGTCCAGTAACTTTTTACAATTAATTTTTTTAAATTTTGGAGCTATTTATGCTGTAACTGAGCAATAAAGAATATCAATTTAGACATGCTCCAAAAAAACAACCTTGCTATATGTGTGGTATTTTGGGCACATGAGTCTTCCCTTTGACCTTATCTCAGGTCTCTTAATGCTTAAAATCTTCCATTTTTTCAGGGGTTTTTTATGTATTCGTTGCTTTTCATTTGTCTTTATAAGACACCTCCAAAGTTAAAAGATTCAACACAAGAGGTTGAATCTTTTTTCTGAACAGCATCCATCCCACATTATCATTTGATAATTTTGTACAATAGGTAGCTGGTGATTGCAGAATTATGTCCATGTCTGTAACTTTTCAGACATTGAGCAAAACACTGAAGATCCTTTAAGTTTATCTAATTACCCAGTTAATACTTCGGTTTCTTCACTAAGCACTCAAAAATTACATTTTATATAAATCCAGATAATTTAAATGGTAATTGTTTTAATGCAAAACAATAATTAATGCTGTGCATTGCTTTTCTCTTTGTCTGCATGTAGCATCAGCCCACACATTAAAATACATCTTTAAAAACCTGCTCCATGCATTAATTTACTCCCAGAAGAAATACCCAAAAGTGACTTTGGCATCTTTGCAATGTGTCTCATCTTTCTTGCACCATTCATGCTTCGCTAAATGTCAGATTTGTATTGGAGTTTAATTCCTCTTGTATTAAAGGATTTTGTTAATGAGCTTTTCTAACTTTCACGCCTACTATGTGCAATTTTTGGCCACAGCAACTGACATTTGTTGTCTTTTTCTGCTTCTTAGATTTCTCTCCCTTAAAGTGCCGGGCTCAGAATCTGTGCTTTATCTGGCCAGTTCTTGTTACAGTGCTGTTTCTATAGCAGCCAGGATGCCTTCCTTTAATACAATACATCCTATTATCCTGTTCACTTTCCCAGCTTACCACCAGGTATTCAGCAGACAGTTTACGTTTCCCTCTCACTCTCAAGTTCTTTCTCCTATTAGTCTCTTGTAGTCCATGACCTTTTAGAAGCCTATGTGTTTTGTTAATTGCTTGCTTTACCCTTATTACATGTTGGTTTTTCTGCTCTAAATGGCACATGTCAGACTATCACCAGCACTTGAGCAGATCTTTCCTTACCTGATGTCAACTCCATTTGTTACTGGCCATCCCTATCACTTTCCTAAGATAAGCAGATTCTCTCTGGTTCATTTCTGAAGGCGTGTGACCTGTGGTATCATTACTGTGGCTTTCATTGTCACTTCACTGCTAACCAGACCATATCCCTTTACCCTCCGACCTGTGTCACTTTGCAAACCACTTTCTGGACATGTGCTTTCTGGGCTCTGACACCCCATGATGAGACAGGAGTGGGGTTTTTTTCAGTCCTCCAGGGATTTTCTTAAGTCTGTTAGCGGGTTTGATATATAACTTTTTCCCATTACTTTGTGGCTTGGCTTCACAAACAAAGATTTCAGAGGGGCTCTCCCTATGCTTGCTGCAAGCCCACTGATGGCTGATAAGGGCTGATGGCTGATAAGGCCAATGAAGGACAGGCAGTGCGGTTGCAGAAGGCACAGCAGAAAGTCTCCTGTGAGGGGACAGCCAAGGCACGGGTCTTTCTGTGCTGTCTTTTCTCCTCCAGACTGATTCTATGTGTGTTCTCAAAGGAGGCAGCAGTGTTATGCGTGGTGTCTCCATGTCTCTCAATTGGAGGCCAGAGTGGAGCATTGATGGCAGTCACTATGGCCAAAGCTGAGGGATTGTTTCAGGGAGTCCTTGTATCTCCTCTTTGGGGCTCCTCTGTTGTGGCAGCCGGTGGCAAGTTCACCACAGAGCACAATCTTAGGGAGGTGGTGATCCTCCATCCTGGAGACGTGCCCTGCCCAGCACAGCTGTGTCCTCAGTGGCACGGCCTCAATAGTGGTGACCCCTGCCTGTTCAAGGACAGTGACATTGGTCACGTCATCAGTCCAGTGGATGTTTAGGATTGTATGGAAGCAGCACTGATGGAAGAGTTCCAGGAGTCGCAGATGGTGGCGGTAGATGCCCCATGATTCAGACCTATATAAAAGAGTAGACAGTTCAATGGCTCTGTAGACACTAATCTTTGTACTTTTCTACAGGTGCTTATTTCCCATTATATTTCTCTGCTAAAGGCTTTGCAGGCTTTGTTTGATTTCTGCCCATTATTTCATGTCTACAGTGATCATACTAGATGGTGGTTTTATACCAGTTGGGGATTAAAAGGGGATAACACACCCTTTGGTCTGTCTCCTGGTCTGCTGTACAGAGGTTCTCCCTGGGAGAAAGGAGCTGAGAGTGGGAGAAGGTCTGGTTTCAGTCATCTGACTTGCTGGACAGCAGACAAGGGCTGTCATCATGAATTTCAGGGCTGAAGGAAGGTCTTTATTCCTGAGACAAGCAGAAAAGGGCTCATGACCCAGTTACCCCTGGAGCTAGCACAGCTGCCTGCTCTCCATTATGCAGAGCTCAGAGTGGATTCTCAGCCTGATCTCATGTTTTAGGTTTTCCTGCCTCATAAATATGCAGTTCTGTTGGTGCCTTATACTTCAGTGTCTTGTGCTACAAGACCCCACTAATTGTTACGTGTGTTACTTGCTTGTGTGTGCATTTCCATTAAAGATGCCTGTGTATACAGCTCATTGCTGTGCACCTAGCGAGAAATGTTTTCTCATGCGTGGCCTTGAGAATGGAGGTGTTTGAAAAGTTTCAGATCAGACTGTTTCTGAGCAGGACATGTTTTGGGTACGGTGCAAGTGGTGACTGAAGGCGTGCTTGGGTGACTCTGCAAGTCCATTGCCTGCAGGAATGGGATTGGTGCAAGAGGGTCTGGGCAGAATGTTGGAAGACGGGTTTAGTTGCAGAGACACCATTTATCCAGCTCTGTTAAACCTTTAGCCTTTCACTGTTTGTTTTCACCTCTACCATATGTTCATACTCTCTGTTTGGATTATAAGTTCTTGAGGGCAAGACAGTAGTATGAACTTTTGACCCAACCACTACGGGATACATGAGTTTAATTAAATTCTCTTTTAAACAGGCTTTGTAATTTTGTTTTGTCCTAGTGATGAAGCACTGCTAAAATCTGTATCTTTGCATACAGATATATACTTAATTTTATTCCATTTTTGTTTGTTTCTTTGGGATAATATTATCCTCAACAAAAAATCCAAATTAACATTAACCTGGATCATAACTACTGTAAGGTAAAAAGGACATGCAGCAGCACTACAGTTTTTACGACTTAGAAAGAAAAGATCTTAAAGGTTACTGAGAAAAAAATGTGAAATGATTTCTTATGTTTGCCAGCAAAAAATTTTCCAAGTAAAATTCACTAATAATTTTTATTTATTTATTTTTTAGTTAATAGATTTTTTTAAAGAAAAGTAAATTTCTTAGCCTGCATTGAGGCTGGATTCCATAGTGTACATTTGCTATTGAACAGCCTTATCTGCAGTTGATTAAAACTTAGTGAGCAACTTAACATCCAGGGACATAGAATTGTGAAAGTGTGGAAGAGCTTGAGTTGGAGGGGACCCATGTTGAGTCCAGCTCCCGATTTCACACAGGGTAACCTAAAATTAAAGCAGTGTGCAGATCCCAAGCAGCATGAAAATTGCTGTATATAAACAGGTACATACAGGTAGTATATTGCAATCCCTGAATCTCACATGTTGTTTAGCTCTGATTTTTTAAAAATACTTGGTTAGAAAGTACTTGATATGTTATAGTGAATAAAACCTTTCTTCTGACACATTTCATAAAATGAATAATTGTTTCTGAACATTTTCAAAGAGAGAATATGGAAAAAACTCAAAATGGTTCTAGTGAGGTGCTGTGAGCATGGAAGAACAGGAGCAGGGTCTAGCTGTGTACTGTCAATTTCAGTTACTATTGGCATTCATTGACATATTTAACTTTTACTGGGAAGTGGGGAATGAGTACAGGAAAAAAAGCCTGGGTTAATTAGGAACAGGTTTGAAATCTTTAAAACCTGCAATTTACAACATATGGTACCATAGGCTGTAATGAGTTTGCAGCCAGCTAGTCCATTTCAGTGTGGCCTAAATTTATTTGTAGGATGTCTGGTGGCTGTTTGCAAAGGTGTCAGTGATGTTTTGACCTCAATAATGTAAACAGAGGATGGCTGAGGGGATTGCTGTGGCTATCAGAACTTCACTTGAATTATTAGAGAAGCCAAGTACCTCATCCTTTTCTATAGCAAGGGCAGTGTTCTGTTACTACCTTTAAAATAGGGGAGCTGCAGGTGTTTTACTTGTGTTGATTTGAGAAATCAGGTTAAAGCTATTCTGCTTTCTGGATAATTTGCAGCAGGAGTGTCAGCAGGAGGTCTCTAAGCTGTCTCGCCTGTGCTGCTGTCACTTCTGTCACTGCTGTCACTTGTCAGGCTCCCTAAGACAGTCCATCACACTAATGAAGTGCAATAGCCTCACATTTTGTGCCCAAGAGCCCATGAGTGGTGGTGGAGTTCCACAGCAATGCCCTCAAAACCCTCTGAGCTCTTTGAGGAGGATTTTGCCTTGGCTGGAGCCAAGTGTTGAGACCACGGGGGAGTCTCAGGCATCACACCTGGAATTGTAAATACAAGTTAATACACTATGTGATTGCATTACAATTGTGTAGCTTCAAAATGGTTTATATAGCATTTAGCCTTGAAAAAGAGAAATCTTGGCCAGTGAAGTTTGGAAAAGCTGTGCTAGAGTGAAAGCACTTTCAATTTTCCTGCCTATTAATTTACGTTCCTTCAGAGCATTGCTATTTAGCAAAGTGCCTTCTGTGTTTCTGCCAAACTGAAGTAGCTGCTGGGAAAAACTAAGTAGGCCAAATCGTGCAAATATCTGGAGAGCTGAGCCAGGGTGGCTGATGGTGATCCAAAGGAGTGAAGGGATAGATTTCGCCTCACATAGACAGCACAGCAGTATAGAACAAAATAAAATATTGCCATAAGGTTTTAGTGCCAGAAGTCAGTTGCCGCAAGGTAGTGCATAAATAAGAATATTTGTAAGTGGGAAAATGCATAGTTTTGATGCAATGTGCAGGAACTGAGATCTTCAGATCTGCTTTCTGTGTCTTGGGCCATGTCAGTCAAGGGCTATCTACAGTTACAGACAATGTCTGGCATGGCCCCAGGACAGTGGTGTACCCACCAGATGCTCTTCTGAAGGAAGAGCCCTCAACTATCCTTATAGAAATGGTTGTTCTATTTCCATGAATCCACGCTCAACAAACAATATTTTGTTTGTATCCAGTACAAAATGTAAGGACATTTTCTGTAAGTATTAAACCAAAGGGAAATATTCTAATTTCATCATAATTGTGTATAGATGGCTTTTAAGCATTGATGCTTTTTGTTTTCAAAAAAATAAAGAGGAGGTGGGGGCTTCTTATTACTCTAGTATTTTTAGTAATTAATTAATACTGAGCTTGTAAGAGATTAAAAAAATAGAAATTAAGAGCTTCACAAAGCCATACAATTTCATTCTACAGAAATAAAGAAATTACACCCCCCCACCCTTTCTTTTTTTCAAGGAAAAAAAGCAATATTTCAAGTTTTAAGAAATTGTTTTTTGATGGTGATTGAAAGGTATCAAAATTTATATAGGAAATTTATGTTAAATGATTTGGTGCTGATTGTTAAGTCAAGGGACACTCAACTTCAACATGCATGCTATGTCTTCAACATATATGCAGATTGGATTAGTTCAGTAGATTTTAATATGAACAAGTGCAAAGTAGTCTTCAACCTACATAGCAGAGCAAACTTGCTGTGCATCTTGTGCAGTGCTACGCAAACTGTGTTGTTTTCACAGCCCTCTCTTGGCAGCATCAAAAGCTGACGAGTCCTATTTTCACATTTACACCCCTGAGTAATTTATGTTTTCTGAAGGAGAAGAAAAAGCTGTTTCTTTGCGGCTTGTAACCAAGGAGGCAATGACTGGATAAAGGATGGTGAGCAATGGCAGGAGTGAGAGTGCTGCAGCTTTGGTGAAGCCTGCAGGGAAAAAAATAATCTGCATTGTGGAAACAGAGGATGCAGTCCTGTTTCTATCCCAGCACTTTAATCCAGATTTAGTCAGCTTGTTCTCTAAGCCATCAGCATCATTTCTATTGCACGAGCCACATTGCTACCTTGATATAAATTGAGTCAAAAGCAAGTAAAAGCTGCAGATTTTCAATTTGTGGAGTATTCACATGATGACTGGGCAAGCAAGTATTGCTTTAAATAGCTCAACACATCACTGTTATTCCAGTGATATGCAGTCCAACTCCATATGAGCAATCAGGAGAGAGATTTTTGGCTGCCAGGAATCTCACTGAGTGCTATCAGGAGAGAAACATCCTTGCTGCATCTCCTTCCAAAATCAGTGCTGTGCCCTCCTGCACAGGGGGGGAAGGGACCAGCTGGTTGGGAGGGATGGCTAGAGAGGTTTCCCAACTACCTCAGCTTATATTTTTGATTTTGTAGTCGAGCGGTTTGCAGGTTTTCCTTCTTTAAGCCTTCTCCTCCAGGTGCCCAGCTCCACCCTGCGGAGGGTGTCCCACTGTAGTCGTGGGTCAAGGGTTGGATCTGGTGATCTCAGATCCTTTCCAGCCCGGCGGATTCTGGGATTCTGTGGCTAGGGAAGGTGGCATCACCTGATGCAATGACAGCAGTCCCTGGCACGTCCCACGTCCGCTCCCTCTGGGACGCTGCCAGCACTGGCCTACCCTGTGGACGTGACAATATTTAGGCTGCTCCAGGACACTATTTTTACATGGTGGGGAGGTGGTGGCTTGCCTCCCGCCTCAGCGTGGGTGCTGCAGGAGTCATCTGACCTCCCTGCACGTTGGCATCGCAGCGCTGGGTGACAGGGTGACACACTGCCACAGCTCCTGCTCCAGCAGAGCAACCGCCACGGGAAGCAGTGCTGCTTCTGGTGGCATTTCCCCTCTGTAAGGGAATTAATGCAGGAATGCCGGAAGATACAGGTACAGTGTGATAACTCCATGGTTCTGGAAAACCTAGACCTGAAATGACTGCTCTTCGTTCAGAACTGCAGTAACTAAATCACAGATATTGTCATGAGAATATTTATTCTGTGTTTATGTGGAAAGGCAGGAGAATGGAGGAAGATGGTTGGCATTTTTTCTTTTAATTATGTTTCATACTCCTTTAATTTTATGTATGGTGCGGTGGAAATTATAATGATACTATCACTTAACTGACAGCTCAATTTGAAAACTTTCCACATTTTATTTGATCTAAATTGACTTTAGACTTTGGATTGGAATGAAAAAAAACAAACCTATTCCTTTATGCAGTTATATTGGAGTTCTGCTCTTGTATCGTTTCTCATTGTAATCTTGCAAAACCTGTATAAAAATATCCTTCATATTGCTTCAGTTCTTAAAATTCAGCAGGGCGCTTTACTAACTGCCTTTGGATTTTTAAAATATTATAATACTGGGGGCAGGAGGTTAGCTCATGCTAGGCTTGCTTATGTGATTTGAATTTTGCACTGAGCATCTGGTGAGATCTGGAGCTCTTTTGTGCTGGTTACTTGTGCTGTGTTACATCTCTTAATTATGGTTGTTTTGCTACACATTCCACTTGATAGCACCTCTTCTTTGTCTCTGATCTCACAAACTCTGTAATTAGCTGTGAAAGCAGAAGTTGTTTGAATTATGCTGTGTGCCTGCTGTTCTGTATTAGCTATAGGTCACTGTCTTGATTATGATCCACAGGAAGTGCTGGAAAAGGCATGCAATCCTTTCCTTAGTGCCAAAGGAAAGGCCCTGCAACAGCTATTCATAAGCAGTAGAAACAGATATGGAGTTCAAATAGAAACATGATTCTGGAAATGTGCTATTTTGCATTTTTTAAATATATTAATGTTTTTAAATATATTAATGTATTCCATTAGAGACACTGTTGTTGATTTATTGAATTTCCTGAATTGCATTTATAGAAACTAAAGAAAGACGTGAGGCAGTAATAGTGCTGGGCTGTAGGAGCCACAGCAGGAGATTTTGGAGCAGTGACCATTTCTGGGTGAGCAGCCAGACCCACTCATTGCAGAAAAGCCCCTTTGGAGAAGCTCTTTATGGTGGCATGGGGACAATGTGGACCTCTGCATGGCCAACTGGAGGGCTCCAGGGACTACATAATGGAGACATTACAGGCAAAAAAACTTCTTTAGCTTTCCCATTATCTTTGTGATCTTCTTTTTGGTGAGATGTATGGAAGAAAAAGGCATTGCTTTATAATGAAAGGGCACTCTAAAGAATGCAAATATGTTTGACTTGGCTTTTAACAACAGCTGCTAATTGGGAAATAATGTAAAACTGCTTACCACTAGTTATTTAACGTGCTGTTGCAGAACATCTGTTTCTGACACATATGTTCCTTGGGCAGGTTTGATGCCTGGATGGATGGGGAAAGGCTTATGGTATCCCTGCTTCACTATCATTCTTTTTCTCATCCAGTCTTTGGAAAGCAAGGGTTTCTCGCCCCCACAAGTCTCCATAATGAATCACCAGTTCTTAGGAAAAAGAAAAGATACCAAAGTCCCTTATCTAAAGTAAATTTATAGCTCACACCCATGTAGTTCTTTGAACACCATATGTTTCACTGTATTACATATTACTGTGTTATATTATCCCTACCCCCATGTCAGCACTGGAAGAACTCCTGTTGCCTGTATTTACCACACTGACATGAGGCAGGGAGGGAGCAGGGGGCAGAATCCGGCACTTAAAGTTAGGAATAATTCTTCAAATGGTATTTGGAGGCACTTAAATACTTGTTTCCTTTGCTTTCATCTGGATGTTTTTAAATCCAACCCCGAGGGCTTTGACTGAGAAGAAACAAAAAGAATTTGGCAAAAACCCAACTTGAACTCCAGACTAATTCCAGTCGGGTGCTGCTGCACTCATCTGCCTCTCTTTTAATCCTGCTCAGAGGAGATTGCAAATTTAATTCCCCTCTGGGCTGCTGTGAACCACACCCTCCCCAAATCACTTAATGCAGCATTTCCACAATTAATACTTCTTTCTCTGTCTCAAATGCTTGGTGAGTAAATGGAATTTGGGTCTCATATTTTTTTGCATATTTTGATTTTCAGTCACCATCCCTAGATATTGAGATGAAAGGTTTCAGTGTCAACACAGATAATTTTTTCCTAATTCCTTTATGCAGAATAATATACGTCATCAGAGCTTTGCATTTTTGGTTCACAGTAGGAGTGTGGCCTGTGTCTTTGTTGAAAAATAATAATTATTATGAACTAAGCAGCTGATATTGGTAATTTTAGACATTAATGTATTTTTGCTCAAACTGATTCCATCTCGATAATTAGAAGTAATGGATTGTGAAGAAGGATGTTACTGGTGAATTTATTAGAGGAGCCAGTAGTGCTGATAGTTGCTAAAGAAAATTGATGTAGCTTTCTGCTGATGGAGGATTGCTCTTGAAGGCAAATGATATTATATTTGTATGAAACTATAAGTCTGAAATGAAAGACTTGCACTTTTTTAATCCAGCCTCAATAACAGGATTAAAAACCCACAAAAAACAACAGCAAAAAACCCCCAGAAGAACCCCCAAACAAACAACCAAAACCCAAAGCTACAGCCAAAACACAGAAAGAAGAGAGGAAGAGACCTTCTCCAGCACCACTTTTATTGTTATTGGCTTTCCTTTTATTGTTATTGTTAGGTTTAGCTTCTGCACTATCCAGCCAGGAGCCTTGGTGTGAGGGATTAGCACTTTCCCTGGACTGAACGTTAGTTTGGGTGATTACAAAAACTTGTTATTTAGGAATAAAATATTTGTTCACTTAAATGCTGTATATCCATTCAAATTACAACTTAGCTTATTTCACAGTACTCTTTCATGTCCGTGTGAAATACCCCAGAACAGATACCACCTGTCAGACCTGGTGTTCAGCTCTGGGGCCTCCAGCATAAGACAGATATGGACCTGCCTGAGTGGGGCCTGAGAAGAGCCACAAAGGTGATCAGAGGGCTGGAGCACCTCTTTTATGAAGACAGGCTGAAAGAGTTGGGGTTGTTTAGTCTAGTGAAGAGAAGGCTCTGGCAAGACCTTATAGCATCCTTTCAGTACCAGAAAGGGGTCCAGAGGAAGGATGGGGAAGGACTGTAGTGACAGGATGAGGGGTAATGGCTTTAAACTGGAAGAAGGTAGGTTTAGGTTAGACATTAGGAAGAAATTCTTTACTGTGAGGGTGCTGAGACACTGGCATAGGTTGCCCAGGGAAGTGGTGGATGCCCAATCCTTGGAAACGTTCAAGGCCAGGCTGGATGGGGCTTGGAGCAATGTGATCTAGTGGGAGATGTCCATACCTACGGCATGGAGGTTGGAACTAGGTGATCTTTAAGGTCTCTTTCAACACAAACCATTATCAAATTCCATGTTTCTAATATTAAATTGTGTTGTTTGGCCCTTTGTCATTTCAGTCTTCTGTAATATCAAGAGCATTATATCTAAAAAACATTTCTTTTTATTCAGAACAGGGTTTAATAATGTGGAGTAAATGGGATGTGTGACCTTTTTTGTGTCCATATATTGAACAAAACAGGTGAATTTTTTTGAGCTTCATATTTAAAGTTTGACCCACGATTGTATATATGTCCTTAAGCACATGACAATTTTTTCGTGCTTGATTTCTAACCTTTGTAACAGCTTCTATGGGTCTTTATGCTTTAACTTCTTTATGCTAAGTTAAACCAAAAGGCACCAAAGTGGAAAAAGCATTAGGATGGTGTCCAATTCTGCAGCTTCTGGACACGTGTGTCTTCAAGTCCATAATGTACCCAGAACATTTTTCTCTTTTGGCTACCTGAAGACTGATAGCTAAGGGTTTGGACCAGTATGCCAAGGTTTTGATTTCTCTTGGTAGTTTGCTCCCAGCAGAGAGATGATAAGAGTGAGATGACGTTTTCTGTCTCGGGCTTCAGAGTAGACCTTGACCAGGGACTTGAAAATATTCTCTATTGTGGCACTGCCATCAGCCCATCTTGTTCTGCTTCCAAAACACTCTTGTCTTGCCCAAAGCTTCTCCTCAACCCTGATACCTCTTCCTGTCCCCCACTGCTACTAACCCCTACTTAGTCTAGTAATGCCAAGGGAGCCGTGTTTATTCAAAGGGGGATATTTTTTGATACTTTTTTTGACCACAAATTGTGGATTTCTTGGATACAGTGTACCTTTCACAAAATCCACCTCTGTCAGGCTTCAGCCTTTACTCCAGAGTACTTCTAAGACCAAAGTGCTATTGAAAACCAATGTATTTTGTCCTGTCCTTTCTTTTTACCTTTATAAAAAGTCTTATTTTTTCTGAAATTTTCCCTGAACAAATGAGCTCAAGAGCACTAAGCACCAAGAATGCCATTATAAAGAGTTGAAGTCTGGTGAAGTTATAAGCACACTGGCAATACCATTTCACAATTGCCATAAGGTTAGTAACAAGTGATACCACTGTCCTCTCTCCCCCAGGAACTTGAAGCCTATGTCTCAAGCAAGCAGTATAGAAATAAATCCGAGAAAGGTATCTTAGTTGATAATTTGTTTAACAAACCACTGTTAATTCAATTAAGCCCTGCTTTGTCCAAAACTACAAATTATGTACTGGGTAGCCTGTTGGAGAGTTGAGTCTCAACATCAGAAATATGGGAGCACTGGGCACTTAGCAAGATCATTGGCAGTGATCAGTCCCCAGCAGGCAGCTCTTGTACACTGATGAAATGCTGAGGAAAGTGTTTGATAGTGCCTTTCTTGCCAGTTTTTGCCCTTGTCAAAAAGTATGTGCAGTCGGATCTCTTTAGAGTTTAAGGATTGGTGGAGATTTGCTTTGGCAGAGTCAAATGCAGGCTGGGAAAAAGAGAAGTTGGAGAATCGGGCATTAACTTGCATTTCTGTCTGGAAAAAAAGTAATTTTAAGTTAAGGAAATTTATCATTTAATTAAATCTTTCATTTATGTAAGCTTTTATAATAAGCTCTATTGTCAGTTATGATCATATGAGCAGTGTCGGATCATTCCATTCTATCAGTAGTTCACTATTTCCCTCATGAAATGTGTTGCTCTTCTTCTGCTGCTTCAAAGACACATTTTGATACATAAAAGTAGAATGCTGAAAATTGCCAAATGAAAAAATTGTTTAAAACATGTATTGTAATTTTAAGTTACCTAATACAATTTGCCAAAGTTTTGTCATTAGCTGCAATGGCAACATAAAGACCAATATATTTTAAAATATTCAAACTTAAACTTAGATATAATTAATTACATCATTTTTTTGTGCTATATAAAGGAATAAATGTTTAAAACTGTATTTTGAAATGCAGTTTTATAATAAACCTAAAGGTACTGGATTTCCAGCGGGGTTTGGTATGAAATATTGATTAGCTTAGTTCTGAACTGAGAGGAAAGCCCAATAATTATTCATCTGCCTACCATGCATATTTTAAATTTGATTTGCTTTACTTCAAGATTAATGGAAGAATTCTGAGAGAATACTACATCTTTTCCTTTTTAATTTTATAGCTGAGTTATTGTTGTTTTAAATCTTGATCCAGAAACCTGAAGAGCAACAAATGCACTAAATGGTCTTGTCCTAGCTCTGAACACTGAGCACTTTGTGTAATGTGAAAAGCAAAACTTTGTCTGTCACTTGGCAAGCAATTTTCAGTTTGCAGCAGTTTTCACAATTGTTTTACTATTCACAAAGCAAATTCATGATTCTGAATTTTCTGCTGCTTTGCAACAAGTGCAACCTTGAGCTCCCAGCTGTAAGAAAACAAACAGAAAACAACTTTTTTCTGGAAATGTGACATTATTTTCACTTGAGGAAAAGGGTGTATGTTTGGTGTGGAGAGTTGCTTTTGGGGGTCTTCAGCTGTGCATCTGGGTTCCTCCAGCCATGCTGTGACTGGGACTTCTTGGCCAGGTCACTGTGAATTAAATGCTACAAATTTAATGCTTGTTAGTAATACTGGTGGGACTGAACTTTTTAAAGCCATAGTTACAAACTTTTAGCAGCTACTCTGTGAAGTATCTTAGGAAAACACCTGGTTTCAGTTTCACACAGCCTTCATTCTTTAACAGGGTGGGCAGTTTGTTTCGGGCAGGTTACAGGAAAGAAAAACTATTCTATGAAAAGTTAAGTATTGCAAAGTTAGTTCAGAGTTCTCTCCATTTTCTTTTAGGGATTAGGGCAGACATTCACATTAGTTTGAACCATGTGAGCTGTTTGCCCTGTGTAAATTTGAGCATCTGCCTTTTTATTAACTTCTAATTGCCTGTCATGCTGTGTTGTTTTTATTGGAGATATTCTTAATTATAGCCAGGACTCCAGTAATAGCTCCCGAGTTCACATTGCCTTGAGCAGGATTTTTTTGGCAATTCCACATTGTGTCATTTGAGCAGACAATGCAGAATGGTAATAGGAGGTGAATAATGCTACGGGCAACTCAATACCACATATCCCCTTGGGAAGTGTGGGGGGGGAAGGTCTCCACACACCAACAAAAAACCCCACCAAAATAAAAGAAAAAAAACCCACTTTACTTAAAAGAAAGTGCCAGTCTGAGCAAAACTTGCAGAAACTCTCCTGGAAACTGGGTGGGAGGCTCAGCATCTGTTTGTGATACTGACTTCTTGATATGGAAAGGCCTTTTGAGTGAAGGTATAGACATTACTGTTTTGTTGTTGTTGGGGCTTTTTTAAATGAAAATAAATTTTCTGGAGGTTTTTTGTTTGGTATTTTATTGTTGTTGTTTTGGATTTGTTTGTTTGCTTTTCTGAAATACCAACTCTAATACAGCAGGAATAGAAATAAAGATATTGGTGAATCTTAGTCTAGCCCAGCCTCTGTAATTTATTCATCTTGTTGCAGCAGTCCCATACAAAAATTTCTTCCCCAGTTAGTTTTTTTCACTGTTGTTGAAACACAAAGGTTACATAGCAGTGGCATTATCTCTTGACTGAAGCCTGAAGGGAAACACATCTGATTCCAGTTAATACTTAGTGTATTATCCTATGAAAAGCTGCTCTATCCTGACTAGTTGGTTGGTAAATTCGTTTTGAAGCTAGAACTAGAAAAAAATCAATTACTTTAAAGTATGCAATCCAACCTTAGAATAAGCATGACACATTACCGAAGAAGAATGTTATTAAGTATGTAACTTGCTTAAAATGCTTGATATATTTTCCTATTATTAGTTCTTCACATAAGGAAAAACTCACATCTATTGAATTGTAGTACAGCCTCTTTACCATTAACTGCCCTGATATTTGCTCTCTAAGCTCCTCAGTACGTTGTGATAAACAGTTGATGTGAATACTGAAGCAGAATTGTAAGAATAAGGTCATATCCCACCTGTTCCACTTAAAACATTGGGATTACAATTTAAGTTGTTCCTGTCAACAGCCTGATAAATGCTATTTCTAATTTAAATCACAAGGTGGCAGCAAATTTTTAAGTCCCTTTATATTTTACTAAAAGATAAATTTAGTCTCTTGAAATCATGGTTTTCTTACAAAGTGACAGCAGCTTTTGATTAATCATTAGATGTATGTGGTATTTACAGAGATGTCAGTGTATGAGAATTATGAAGTCAAAAAATGTACAGAGGTGTATTTCTGTCTTAAAATCAAAAAGACAATTAGCTTGAACTTTAAGCATCAGTACTTCACTGTGTTTTAGTTACTAAATCCTATTAAGTGCATTTTGAATAAAATCAATAGTCTTCTGTAGTCTTTGATTTACTGAAGAGAAAATTCATTGAAGCATTTTTTGGAATGCAGGCAGAGGCTCCTAAGACTCGATCATGTGGATATTTGCAGACCTGACCTTTGGAAGTTATGAAATGTGAAGCTTGACCCAGCCTCTTTAACAGATCTTTTCTTCTGTGCTGGCCAGTACCAGAAGTTAAAACTATTTGATTCTCTTCACCTGTTTTGTCCCAGGTTTTAATTGTCATTATTATTAGGTCTTGCTGAAGTTGGTTCAATTTCAGTGATGCATCTGATGGCCTTTAAAATGCTCTTTCATTTTTCCTTTCAGTTTCACAACCCCAGGCTGTACATAGCCAACTGGAGAAGCCATCAAGTACTGCAATTCTCTGCAATAACTGTGGAAACCCATGCAAAGGAGAAGTTTTGAGAGTTCAGAACAAATATTTCCATATTAAGTGCTTTGTTTGCAAAGGTAAGTGTGACAGCTGTTCCTGTGAGTAGGAACATGCTAACACTGGGCATGTGACTTGGTCCTGGAAACTTCACAAACATATTTTTAATCCATGACTGAAAGGATTTACTGTAAACTCTGTGAATGTTTGCTGTAAGACTGTAAGACCTGAAGGAGAACAGGTTGGAGAACTGGTCGTGAAACTCAGTGTGGGGTTACAAGAGAATTAACATTTAAAAAGAAATCAGACTGTATCCCTTTCCTAGCTTTCTAATGGATGCCCTGGGGAGGGCCATGGCCACATCTTTTTTTCATTTTGGGGGGGAGCAACTTGATTTGCTTCAGACTGGTGCCTTGTGATATAATATTGACACACAGTGAATGGCAGAAGGATAGTCAAGGAAACAGGGAATTAACTGATCACTTATCTAGTTCTTGTTTGTTTGAAAGATTAGCTGGAAGGTGCTAATATCTAATTTGTTTTGAACATCCAAATAATTTATTAATATACCAATAAGTTAACTGATGTTTACTGGACAACTTGCTTCCTTCATTATTAAGCAGTACTTCAAATGACATTTATGAATCCTTGTAGCACAGCCTAGAAAAAATGAACATGTCTCTGGTCCCAGCTGTATTAATGTGACTTTTTCCATTTCTATTTAGAGGAAACTCACAGAAGGAAAACTGTCATTATCTGTCAGATACAAGTATCTTTATAAATCCCGTGGGATTAAGTACATAGTATTCAATATCTGAGTAGGTCTTTAATGAGTTAATTAGACAGAATTAAGTGTCCAACTCAATAATTGCATTGCTTGGAAAGATGCTCCACAGGAAAAATAAGCATAGATGCACTATAATATAAATTATAATATAAATAACAACAATGTTTTGGACACTTAATCAGAAACAGGATTGTATTTAAAGCACAAAACAGCACATACAGACATCTTTCCAACTCTTACAGTCACCTGTTCTTACAGAACATATTACTGTCAAATTAGTTTTTCAGTGGCTAATTTGTTACCCAGGAGTCTCAGTTACACACTAGTTATGTGCTCCATATAATCATCTGGGTGAAATACAAGCCCCCTTTTTAATAATTTGCTATCATAAAACATGACAATTTCTACAGAAGGAACAAGATGCAATTAGAAATCCATGCTTTCATTTCATTCATAGGGCATCTCCTTTTAGAGGTTGCCTGGTCACCTACAAATGCAACAAGTGGATTCTGAAATTTCACTGATCTGATCCCAAATTTAGGCAGTGCCTTTGCTTATTGTCCAGTTGCATCCAGCCAGCCTCAGGATGGTCCCAGGACTGACTTTCCCATATGTGGATTGCCTTCACTGCACTGCTAAGTTGCCTGCTGTCTGCCTACTTGGGTTGATGGACTCCCTATTAAATCATCCCATAGTCTTCCAAAAAAACTTTAGATAGTTGAAAAACTGCAGAAAATTATGTTCCTTCTCACAGTATTTATAGATACACCATGATAGAAACCACAAACTGGCAAGGAGCCCATGAAGAATTACAAATGACCATGTCTTGAGAAGTTTAGGAGGATTTGTCAGGTATTTATCTTCCTGGGATAAGTACCAGAAGCTGATGTCAAATGCAGTATTTGGAAAGCATACTTCCTCACCCCCCCCGCCTCCAGGATTTTCCACTTATTTATTTCATTAACCTGTTAGAAGATACCCCCTCTGCTGTGATATGGTGAGTGGTTGTGTGGGTCAGTGTTTGAGTCTTGTAGCATTACTGTTTCCTTGGAATTGTGCTAGGACCCGAGGCTGGATACATCACTTGGGGACCACTTTTTCGTAAGAACATGCAATATAACCCAGAGTTATATCACTAAATATGAAGCCATACTGATAGGAAGCACTAAGACAGACAGAATATTTGGTGAAAAGGTTAAAAACATCACATACCTTGGAAATAGGAGTGACTGGTTAGATCATATGTATCTGCTAGGATATAAATAAGTATGTTAAAAGCTAAGCTGAGTAATCTGAGGGACTGGCGTTTGAACATAGCTATGGGGTTTCACATTTCCAAATGGGTGTCATTTACTGGAAGCTCACTAGTAAGATTTCCGAGTCCCAGCTTTTGGCAAAGTGGTAGCAGCTGGTGGCATGTGTGGCATCTTAGGCACTGGGGATGCAGCCTAGGGGCTCTTGTTCATCAGGTGCTCTTATCAATGTGCCCATTATTTTGCAAGTACCGTAGGAGCTGGAAATCACAGATCATATTAACTCAGTATAATGGGAAAAACTACACTGTCAATGCAATACTCTGTGTCTGGCTTGGACAGTATGGTGGGTTTAGGATTGACTTTCCCATGTCACCTTAATTTAATATTTTATCCCACTGAAAAAATAATGATTATAATAATGACAATAAAAGTTGTGCAAAAGTTTTTTAATGCAAAAGCTATTGGTTTTATCTTGTGGTTTTGAGATTTTAAAACTTAGTATTTAAAAGTAATTAGATACTAACTTTCTAAAAGCAAGCCAATAAATATAGTGCAACAAAAAATTCGGTTGGTTAATGAACTCTCACAAAGTAATTGTTAATTTTTCTTTTGTTTTACTCACATTATTGTTGCAACATTTCATCACATTAATAAATAACTTTCTGCAACCCCTTATGTATTGCTCATATACCAGTCACATTGGTACTCTAGCAAAAGCTTTATTTCATGACATACATTTCATCCAGAGTCTGTATTTGTTTTAAAGTATTTTTCATGAATTTATGCATTATTGAAGTGTGGTGAAAAGGCCAGGAAAGGATTCCAGATTACGAATTCTGGTAAAGGAATATTTTGCTGGCATTTCAGTAAAGGTTATCTAATTATCCACTACAGGAAGCCAGGCTTCTGTTATTTCTGGTTTCCAACTTAATTTATCTCATTTAAAGACACACAGTTTCTGGAGTTTTAGGTTTTTAGGGCATAGTAAAGCTATACTTGCTTACTTTATACCCAGAGCATAATAACCCTGCATTACTTTCTTACTGATAAACAGGGTTTTATTTAGTCTTTTCATTGTCTTGGTTTTCTCCTTACTTATATCCTTCTAGTCCAAAGATGGAGAAGTTATCTTTGAAAGCTAAGGGCTCCTTAAAAATATTGGTAGGAATTTTAAATAAGTAATTGCTGAAACTTCTAGGGAACAATCCAAAGAGCAGATACAGCCATGTGCAGAGAATGTTTCCATTGCAGAGGACTGATTCCTCTCTGGGAAAAGCTACCTGGGAGAGGTGCTTAACCATGATGGGAATGCTGAGGTAGATGTAGACAAAGACACCATATAAATGCAGTAAAACATATCCTAGTTGAAACCAAAGTACAACTGGGACAAAACTGTGTCGAAAAATTGTGCCTTATGTTTATTAAAAAAATGTTGAGATTCTGTAGATGTGGTGCTTAGGATCATGGACTTGGCAGAGTTAGGTTAATGGTGGGCAAAATTAGGATAATGGTTGGACTAGATGATCCTGAAGGTTATTGGTCTTTGGAGGTCCCTTCCAACACCCACCATTCTGTGATTCTTTTCCAACCAGAGTGATTCTATGATGAGCTTTGCAGGCACTAAATTTACTATTAAATTGAAGCACTTTTAAGCCTACATAATTTCAGCCCACATTAGATAATGTCACACCCATGAAAGCCTGCAGTTCTTTTCAAGTACTCAAATTCTCTTCTTAGGGTAAAGTTTTTCTCCACACAAGAAACACCCGTGTAAGATGCCTTTATGGATGGAGACGTTCTGTCTGACTAATATTCTTACACATGGGGATACAGCAGGGACACAGCCAGCATGCAGGAGTTGTTATTGGGCATTTCAGTGCATTAAAGTGGTGTGGAGCCTGCATAGAGACCCAAGGAGTTGTTGGATAAAATTCATCACTGCCACAGTGGTGTTACTCCACCTCCTGCTTTCTGCGACTCATTAACATGAGCCCATCTGCCAGAGCTGTGCATAGGCAGAGCAGGCACTTAATTTGCAAACCTGTAACTGGCACCCAAAGCATCATTATGAAAAAATGGGAAATTATTTAATGTTTTTCCTTTACATGTTTGGGTTTAAAACAAAACAAACCAACCAACCAACCAAAACAAAACAAAAAAACCTAAACAAACAAAAAAACAAATGAAAAAACCCCCAAAGCAAACAGCAACAAAACACACCAAACCCCAGCTGTTTTAGTAAGACTGGAAGATGACAGCAGTATTTTATCACAAGCATTTAAGATGTTATTAGGTAGAAAGTGGCTTAAAACACATTACTCTGTTTCTTAAATCTCTTTAGCATGGTTGTAAATTAAAAATAACCAGACTGATTCCTTCAAATAATGACAACATAAATTGGACAATTTTCCCAGTTTTCCTGGGAACAGTCACATACACAATGCTGTGAGGATCTCTCTTTTACCCATAACACTACAAGAGAACTTCTATAGGATAGTAACACTGTCTTAAAGCTACTGGGGAATTCTAGTTTCCAGAAGAATTCTGGCAAATAGAAACACTCTTTCTAATGCAAAACTTAGTATATATGTAGGAGTCAAATTACAGGCCTCAAATGCACAGGATAATCTGCAAAGTCCCCTTCATTTTAATTAGTAAACCTGAGTTGTTAATATTTTGTCAGTCTCATAACAACAGTGTGAGTCTCTAAGGGGTTTTGTGCACTGAACTATGTACCCCACAAATTAATTCAAGGGTATTGTGGCCAGTCTAGCCTGAGAGCCTTTGTGGATGTGCTGTATGTTTTATCCTTTATACCTTTATCAGTGCTACACATGCATGGTGAAGTACTGTAAGATGAATAGGATAGATAGCCCACAGTTCTTTTTATCTTACCCACCCCAGAAACTTGCTCTGATATTCATCTGGTAGAAGTGTCTGCCTTCCTGCAGTTCCTGGCTGGGAGCTCGGAAAGGGACCAGCAGGTCTGCACCAGGCTTTTCAGGTGCTGCATACTCTTATTTTTATTTTACCCTGGACCATAACAAAATCAAGTGAGATTCCAGCCTTTGAGATTATAGCTTCTTTTTCAGATATTATAGCTGAAATGCTGCTGGTGACTGACAGGCTTGAGTATTCTTGATTTCATGGACATCTGCTTGGAAGGACTTAGATATGATCTTCCTGCGCAGGAAGAGTGACTGGGTTATATAGATTAAATACCATTTCAAGAACTCTTCCGTCTTGCTGCTGCCTCCTGCAGGCAGAGTAGACAGACCTGTAGATAGAATTTTCAGGTCAAAATTCACCAAGAGGGTGAGTGAGATGATATTCCCATGCAAACTTTGCATAGCCATCAAGCTTCCAGCTGGGGGAGATTTCTCCAACACTTCCATGAATGCCACCTGGACTCATCCACACCAGAGGGTGCAATAGAAAGAGCATCACAGTCACAGTTATCCTCTGGAAATGGGCTTAGACTGCTTCAAATTAATTGCAAGTCAGTCAGAAGTCAAAGCTGTAGTGGGGTAAGTTTACCAGATGGTTGCTATTGCTTATCACAGGCATAGTGGACAGGAGAAATGTTCCAGATACAATCAGAGGCTTTTGGAGAGAGTGCTCGATGGTGTATGGAGACGTGCAGTTTAGCTGCCAAAAGAGAATTATCAGCAGCACGCTACGTGTCATTCTTGGGATTTCAGTCAGCCACCAGGATCCATCTCCAGGATGGAGGAAAATACTTGAAATGTACATAAAGCCACAGTGCTGAGCAAGAAAACTTTTATTTAGGTCAGGGCAAGCAAAGATTTTTTTGTTCTTGTTTTCTCTGTAATAATATTTAATAAAGGGTCTTTGATTCTTCTTTTATTTTCAGGGACTCTGCCTCTCCTGTGTTGGGTTCATGCCTGGTTGCTCACATCAGGCAACAAATGGAACAACAACAGAAAAGAAATAGATTTCTTACTTGCAATTGCAGGTTGATAAGCAAAATGCTCAGTTTTCTGGCCAAATGTCACTGCTAGTCAGACAGAAAGACCAATGCATTTTACTGCTATGGCTTGCTGCAGTGTGCAGCAGCAGCAGAGAAAGTGCAGTATCCTCCAAGCCTCTCAGGGTTTTCAGCTCCAGCACACTGTAAAAAAAGTTTTCTACTTTCAGCAGGCTCATTTACCAGCAAGGAAAATAGGGATGCATTTTATATTTGTCCTGTGCAAATGGAATACTGATAGCATACAACAGCAGGTTAATGTTAATTTATACATTAATCTATTGCTATTGCTGCTGTTTATTTTTATTGGCTGTAAGCAGTAAAGAATTATGGAGTTAGATTGACTGTGAAATAACATAGCATAAATGACAGTGCTTGAGGTGCTGCTACAGACACTGTGCTGGGGAAAAAAGGTAGCAAGTTTCTAGGCTAGTAGAAGAACCCCTCAGATCTGTAGGCATTATTTTGGTGTGAGGTAACTGCAGTGCATCTTAATGAGTGGAATAACTGAGTTGTCAGAGAATTCATCTGGAGGTACACATCATCAGAAATGATATGAATGTCTTCCATTTCAAGCCTCACGGCATGCCCAGGTACTGGCTTGCTGCCAGATTCTGTAAGAGGAGACAAACATTTATTCACTGCTTAAAAATACTCCTGAAGCTCTTCACTGTTCAGGATAGGGCACTGCCTTGGTATGCAGGGTGATACCAACACAGGAAGCTTGGTGAGTGATATTTATCAGGTAAACATAAGAGCTCATTTGAAAAAAGAACCTTGTGTAAACCCGTGGAAGTGTACAGCAGTTGCCATGTGCATCCCACCTTGGAGAAAAATCAAGATCTGTCTGAGAGAATTCTTTGTAATGTTGGTGCTTCAGATTTTGACACGTTATATCCTTTATGCATTTCCTTTAACCTTTCAAATGTGATGGGTGTTGTATATCCTAGCTCTGAACTCAGCTCCTAAAGACTCAATTCTGTACTAGCAGCCTCAGCACTGAGGTTAGTATTTTTACATGGAGTTAGTCCAGACTATTAGTGTGAAAAATACATCACCAATGTAATTTGCTTTAAAAGTAATGTTTTTCAGATGCAGAGCTGTTCTGTGATAATAAGCCCATATGTTGAAGTGCTTAAGTATTCTACTAGAAACCATATTGACCATAGGTGAAAAATCAGTATCATCTCAGAGAGTGAATTTTTGTTTTCCAGCCTTCTGAGTCTGCCTTTTCTCTTCCTGCAGCTTGCGGATGTGACCTGGCTCAAGGAGGATTTTTTGTGAGACAGGGAGACTACATCTGTACTTTGGACTACCAGAGACTCTATGGCACACGGTGCTTCAGTTGTGATCAGTTCATTGAGGGAGAAGTGGTTTCAGCACTGGGCAAAACCTATCACCCAGACTGTTTTGTATGTGCTGTCTGCAGGTATGTTTTCTACATGAAGCTGTGTTTCGTTTGAAAACTAGAATTTGAAAGATTAGTGCCAGGTATTCGAAATCATAAGCTAAAGGTGGAAAAAAAAGTTCTGTTTCTATTATCCACTTCTTAAGAAAAGTGCCTCTTTTTTCCCCCAGTTGTTTATGTATCATTATATCTTATGTGTGAGGTTTCCAAAGTACTTGAGAAACTGTCTCTACAGTCAGAACTTTGGCCCTGAATGCTGTTTTGTTTCTTTAGTGTCTGCTATTTTGTCTTCTTTTGACTGAAGTTACAAAGGATTACAATGCCAGTGGCTGAGTTTTCAGCAAGCAGAGTAGATAACATGTCATTAAATTTAGGCTAAGGTTTCACAATGCTCTTTCCCAGAAACTCCTATAGCCATGTCCTGTAGGAAAGAAAGGTCCTGGACTCAGAAATACTTACATATGTGTTGGATTTCAGCAAAGGTGAAAAAACATGGAAACCAAGCAAGGTTCTCGCCAGCTTTACCAGGAAAACTTTGGCAGCACTTGTGACAAGAGTCCCCAGGGTGGCACAGGATCATTAAATGGCAATTTTATAACCTCTATTTCTGTAACTCTCAAGTACTGCTTTTAAACTGTCCCTGCACTGAGTAGTAAACCAGTCACAGTAGCAACTCTTTTTTTCTTTTTCTTTTTTTCTTTTATTTTTTAGAGAAGATTTAAATAGAAAGTGGTGGGAAGTGTGTATTGCTTTAGATAGATCAATCAGAAAATCTGATGTGTATACAGCTGGATGGAGCAGTGGCAAAAACACAAGCCCAATTGTTTTCTGGAGCTTGTGGTATTACTGCTTGCCACATGGCCCAGAATCACAGAAAAAAGCCATATCCCCTGGTGCCTTCTGTATTGCTGCTCTCCTCTCTGAAAAAAAAATTGTCTTACAGAAACCCAACTGATCCCTGAGCATCCCTTGGGACTCTGCTGCTCTTGCTAAGGGCTGCCACGGATCGACGTCAAAAAAAAAAAAAAAAAAATTAATATTTTAGAGTGAAACTATTAAAAGCACAGTATACTGTATTGTCCTGTGTGATTATTTCTCCCTTTCTGGTGTCGAGCAGGTGGCTCTTAAATTCAGATTTCAATTGCATGTTTGCTCTGCTGGCCTAAAGATTGAGAGCTTAGTCCCTTCTTCTTCCAGTGCTGTTCATAGTCCAGTGAAACTTGCTTTCTGCTGTTGTGTTTTGTGGTGATAATGACTAAACCTAGGAAGGAGGAGAGAATAACAACATAGATTGAAACATGTTGCAGATTAACTGCTTTCTTGGAATTCCCAGAAGCAAGTGAGCAATCTTATTCTTACAGCTTTATTAAGTGGAAGGGGCTGCATTCTCCAGAGAGTTGCCAAAGACCTTTCCTCCCAAAGGAAGGAGGAGTTCACATGTTTGTAAAATAAGTAGAAAGAGAGAAAACTAAGGCTATCTGTAGCAACATAAGCTAAGTTTTATTAAAATTGTGTATTAATTTGGCTGTCAGACATGACTGTACAGATCCCTCATGTATCTTATGCAGGATGGGAAAGGGCAGGAAACGGAGTCTTTCAAAAATAGTGGTGAATTGTTCCTGTAATTATATTTTTGAAAAAGAAATTCTCAGGAGAAGTCTCAGTGTGTCAATGTTATAGAACTGTATTAAAATGTCTATGCAGACTGTAGCATGTATGGTCTGCATAATGTACTACACCTAGACTCTGATTTCAATGTTACAATGTTAGAGATGTATTGTGTGGATGGAGTATCAAAAAGTTGGGGTTTGGTATTAAGGTTTAATGAAATCAGAAAAGTTGCAGGTTTTGTTTATTCACCTAGCTGGAAGAATGCATATAATTGTTATGCCTTTAATTTCAGTATTCTTTTAATTAAAGGTAGAAAAAAATACAGGTTTTTGTCACACGTAAATGATGAAGAAAAAATTAAAATACATTTATCAATAGATAGTGTTTCCTGAACAAAGGAGTCCTACTTTACTGTGCTTCAGGTTTGTGCATGGAGCATGCCTGTTGCCCTAGAATCATGTGAGATGGAAGGGACCTGTGGAGGTCCTGTGGTCTAACCCCTGGCTCAAAACAAGTCCAGTTCAAGCAGGCTTTTGAGGGCATTGCCTAAGTTAGATTTTAAATACCTTCCACAGACTCTTTAGAAAATCCTGTTGCAGCATTTGAGCACACTTATGGTAGGGGTTTTTTTGCTTCTTACAGTGAGTTGGCATTTCTGATGTTCCAGCTTATGTCTGCTGCCTCTTGTCCTTTTACTCTGCACCTCTGGCAAGACTCTGGCCCCAATTCCATATCCACATTATTGAGTAGTTTTAGACAGCAATAAGATCTCCCCTGAGCATTTTAAGGTTGAACAGATCCCTCTACTTCAGCCCCTGCTTATGCATCCAGTGCTCCAACTCTACCTGAATCCACCTCCACTGGTATTCCTCCAGTAAATCTTGTCCCAAGGAGCCCAAAACAATACACACTGTTCCAGATGTAGTCTCTCAAGTGATGAACAGAGAGAAAGTTCACCTTCCTGGACCTGGTGACTAAATTAATGCAGCCCAGAGTTCAGCTGGCCTTCTTCATCATGGGGACTCTGCTGATCCATGTTCAAGTTGGTGTCTGCCCATGTTGTTTTATCCTAACCAAATGACCCCTGAGTTGTTCTTGTGCAAGGGGTTATTCCTCCCTGGGTGCTGAACTTAGCGTTTGACCTTGTTGATGTCCACGAAGGCAGTAAATAGCAAGTAATGTCCACTTTGTCTCATCAGGTTTAATGTCCTGAGTCAAATTTGGACCTACAGAGCAACCCTGAGAGATGTGATTGTACCAGGTACAAGTTAAAGAAGAATTTGATCCTGTAGGTCCTTGGATTGCAGTGTAACATTACACCTGACCCAGTGTAAGTGCAGTCTGCTGCTGAAATTAATAGCTTTGCTCTCCCTACAGCCCTGACCATATTCTTCTGTTAATTTTCTTATATGAAATTTAGTTGACTGTTCAGACACAGAGCCAGGTCAGCAATGTAAAGAACAGAAGGCCATCCATCTGCTCTGGAAAAAAAAAAATAAATTCTTTTGGTTCAGAAAGCTTGAGTGCTTTGCCAACAGCTGCATTGGTTGAAGCATGGTGCAGAGAAAGACAAGCCCAGGACCAGACCTTTCTTTGTCAGCACACAGTTAGCTTGGATTAGGCTAATGGTGACTTGTTGTTTTACAATATAGTTGTGTTGGTGAGTTCCAGTTCTTCCTGGTTTTACAAATATTGTAGGCAAGTGGATGAAACAAAATTAATTGGAAAATGAATCACAGAAAATGTATTAAATTCCTACAAGTAATTTCAGAGAGCTGCTTTAAAGGTGCTGTTAGTTCTCATTTTAAAAATAGATTATCCAACTGTGAAAATTACACTGAATATTTTTAAAAGGTGAAGTAGATAATTAAACCCCATCCCTAACAGTGTTCAGTGGGTGACTGGTTGTGAGATATCATTATAGTCAAAGGCAGATATGCTGCTTTTAACCTAAAATTATATATATAGTGCACAAGTTAAAAAGCTCAGAAAGTGAAACCTTGTTAATTGACTGTTACCACCTTCTGTTATGTCTTCACTCTTACTGGTGCTGAAGTCCTCGAGCAGGGCTGCTTGTGAAAGGGAGAGGTCAGGTCTCTAAATACTGACAAACGTGTTGTGTGCAAATTCTGGATTCCCAGTGAACAAGACAGTGAGGCAAACACTGAGACTTAATGATGGGTTTAGAAGACCAACGAGGGGAAAGCTTTATAGAGAAATGAAATTATCACCCTGTCCCCTCTGATTAGAAGGACCCAGTAAACAGTTACTAAACTTTCAGCAAACTAGACCACTTCAGAACTGTTTATGGGGTAGGACAGCCTCCCCCCATGCTCACCCCAAAGCAGGCTCTGTGGCATGCTGTGGTGTCTCTAAGCTTTGCCATGATTTGTGGGTGTCATCTACCTGCTCTGTCTTGGTCCTGTGGGAGGTCCCCTTGAACACTTCCAGGGATGGGGCAGACAGAACTTCTCTGGGCAACCTGTGCCCGTGTCTCACCACCCTCACAGTGCAAAATTTCTTTCTAATGTCTAACTTAAATCGATTTAAAACTATTCCCTCTCATCCTACCACTGCATGCCCTTGTGCAAAGTACCTGACTAAGTTTCCTGCAGGGCCTCTTCAGGTTCTGGAAGGCTGTTAGAAGGTCTCCCCGGAGCCTTCTCTTCTGCAGGCTTAACAACCTGAACTCTCTCAGCCCGTTTTCATAGGAGAGGTGTTCCTGTCCTCTCATGATCTTCATGGCCCTCCTCTGGACTTGCTCCAACAGCTCCATGTCTTTCCTGTGTTGGAGGGTCCAGAACTCCAGATGGGGCCTCACAAGAGAAGTACAGAGGGAGAGAATCATCTCCCTTCATCTGCTTGGCCATGCTTCTTTTTGATGCAGCTCAGGATGTGGTTGGCTTTCTAGGCTGCAGTCACACGTTGCAGGCTCATGTTGAGCTACTCATCAACCAGGAACAAGTACTTGATACTTGGTGCGTCTGTTTCAGATGGGCTTTTGAGTTCAGGTGGAAGTCCAGATGGATTTTTGTTAGGTAGATCATAGAGTCAAAAACAGATTAACTTTGCCTCTTGCATCTGCTTCTAATATACAGGTACAAGAATTCTCAGTAGATGCAGTGCTTCTTTAAGGTAGTGAAACATTCGCAGCATCCAAGGTGTCACCATCTGCAGTATTATTAAGAGTGAGAGCTTGCTTTTCTACTGAGACATCTCATGAAAGTCCAGTTGGGTCATTAGCTGAGTCTCAGTCTTATTTTCCATAAAAAGTATGGCAACTTGATGGAAATGTCTCGACTAAGTCAGACAACTGTGCATAAGATTGAAAGATAATGGGAAAGTTGTGTGATTTCATCTGCGGAGCAAGTTACTATTTTTCTGGGGAGATTGATTCAAAATAGATTACCAGTGGTTGTAATAAATATATGGGTTTCTGTAAATCAAGATGAGATGTCTTCCTAAAGACACATAGGAGGTAAGTAAAAATTCTTGTCTCAGTTCCAAAACAACTGAAATTCCTTGGTCTGTGCCTTTCCAGGCTGATGAATGGTGCTTAGTTCTAGACTTGATTTTGTAGCATTCCATTAATCTAAAACCAGGATTAAACTATGTCTTTCATATTAGCAGTAGAAATCTGTCACTGTATGTGAGTTATATCACTCCGTTTTAAGACAGTTTTTGGTAACTGGTCATTAATTTTCATTAAGATATAGAAGTGTATCCTGCTTGGTATTTTTTATTCAAATGAATGTGAGTTTGTGTCCAGAGGTTTTTTCCAATCTCCACTGTTCTGTGAAGTTCATTAAACCCTTTTATTATTACATATATTTGAAGGCTCTGTGACTTCAAGCAGTAAAAGAATCCATTGCCAATAACAGTTAAGACCTAAAAGGAATATTTTTTAATTTTTATTTAATTTTTATTTTGATATATTCCACGGGAGCTTGCTGCTGCTGGATTGCTGCAACACAGGGCAGACTTGCTGCTCAGTGGAGCAGTGTGACTCCATAACATCCTGTCTGTTAAAGTAGAGAAAGGGTTGTCTGTTTCTGATCAGGTTGGTGAGTGAAATCAATGGTAGAAAACCCTTTGTTGAACTGGTGGAAGTTTAGGACTCCTGGGTCTGTACTAATATGATGATGGGCAGGTTTGTACCACAAGGAGCATTTACTTTTGTCGAAGAGCAAGACAAATTTAAAGGCTATTTTCCTTAAATACTGTTTTCATATCTTAACTATATTTAAGTAAGAAGGTGGCAAATTCTTAGAGTATTAAGTCATCACTGAAAACAAACAAACAAACAAAAGGTGAAAAGCAGAATTAATTATCAGATATTCGAAGATGTAGGTGTTTAAACTCCCTGTGCCCTCATAATTTTTAAAGTAATGCCAGTAGTGCAATATTAATGACAACACTGAAGACTTATTTAGCTGTTTAAAATAGATTTTGGTAATAATATTTAGAAAGGAGGGACAATACTGCTTTTGTTCTCTTAAGCAATAAAAAAATTCTTTTCAATGCAACACAGATGTAGAATAAGCCACTCTTGAGCTCTAGGAAACAAAATAATGTTTATGCTTAGCAAGAAGTATCTGCAGCTTTTGTGGTGAAGACAACTTGTCAATTGGCATGAATTTGATAGTGTTTGGTGGGGAATGTCATGCAGAATTTTAATGAAATGTTAATCAAATTTTCCGATCAGATGGACATCACCATGAGGCAGAAGGCCTGTGTTATGTTTGTGCCCCATTTTAGCCATATTTTGATAACTCATGTCGGATTTAGTTGGACATGATCTTTGGGTGGAGTGAAATGTGTTTCTAAATCCTCACCATCCTTTGCTGCATTATGAAGTGATTTGTCCATCTGGTCCTGTTAGAGAAAAACCCTCAACTGTTTCTGTGCCCAGACAAGAGAGCTTACAGTGGAAAGCTTTTGTTTTAAGGACATTAATAAAAAGGAAAGGTTTAATTAAGTGTAAGTAGAGCTGTTGTAGAGTGAAACAAACAGGTGGTGTAGATGCTTTCAGTTTTACGGTATTATCTTTTCTCCTGTGGGGTTTCAGCAACATTTACTTTCTGAGCATACAGATTAAGAGAAGGACAAAATTGGGAGGACAAGTGCTGTTTTTTAATGTACAGAAGTCATCACTCTCCTGCAACATTTTATCAACATAAAAGCAGCTTCATTAGCCTGTTACTCTCATTCTATAACTGATCCTGTTTGTGATCAGCTCTTGCTGATACATTTCTTAGATACAGAGGGATTTGTACTTGAGTGCGCAGTATTTGTTATTGATATGATTTTTCTCTTAAGTAGCCATACATCTTCTTTTGCAACTGTCTGCTTGCTATGTTCAATACTTCAGCATCAAAGTGACTGAAAAATTATGAATGATAACTGGAGGAGCAGAGAAGAAGAAATGAGAGTAATTATCAGTCCCTTCATGGGAAAATATTTAATTCTGACAAAAGTGTGAGACTGTAACCCGTTTAATTTTGTTTCCTTTGTTGTAGGCTGCCTTTCCCTGCAGGTGACCGGGTAACTTTTAATGGGAAGGAGTGCATCTGCCAGAAATGTTCTCTGCCCCCTTCCAGCAGCACCGGCTCTTTTCCCCTCCAGAACCTGCGGAGTGAGTAGGACTTTCTGCTGTCTCTCTTGGCACTTCTGGGTCTGTACAGGTTTAAAGAAGGGAGTTTTATGCAAATATTTGTAACTGGGACTTCTACCACTCTGCTGAATAAAAGGTGTCAAGAAATACAATGTAGTCATGTGCAAAAGTGAGTATTTTTTGCAGAAACTCCGAAATCAGAGGAACACAAGTGGTGCCATTATGGGGTTACCAATACACAGAAGCTGCTTAAATGTTAGATTAGAATAAGAGTAAATCAAATTATTTGGAGAAAGGCATAATATGGATCTTAATATTTTTGAGGATTTAGTCCAACTCCAGCTAAAATAAAATCCAATGTAATATTTAAGAATTTGTAAGAGTTCCAGGATTGCTTCAGAAATTATCAGTAAGACAACTCAGTACTGTTGTGTACTATCAGGAGATACAGGCACTACAAAGAAGAAATATGGTCTTTTCATAGTACGCTTTTTGGAGTAGGTCATAAAAGGGCATTGTTGCTCTGAGCTCTGTCTCTCTGTTGATTTGTTGATGAGGAGCTGCCATGCTTTAACATCAGTCCACCACCTAGGTGTAATTAGAGATAGATAGCAATTCAAAAAGCAAAGACAGAAATATTTTCAATGACTATCATGTCTCATCAAGTTGGATTCATCATGGCTGAGGAAGGACCCTGTATATTGTTCTTCCAGCCCACTTCAGTGAGAAATTTGTCCCTTTGTTTCTTTTTTCTTTGCTTTTTCGTACATGCCTCTTTTTACAGTTTTCACCATCTCCTCTCTCCAGTTTGTCAGCAAAAGCTGCTGTGTGAATGCAGAGAGAGATGCTTTGCTTATTCCTCTCTTGCTAATGCTTTTCTGGGGGGAGGGGATGGCCCTCTCTCTTTTCACTCTTTCCAGGAACAGAATATCCCCAGCCATGCTGGCTGGTGGTATTTGCAGATCCATACTTTAATATCCTGTCATCAATTTGTCTCCTTGTCATATGGGAAAAGTGGTTTTGATGTTAATGGCAATTGTTTGCCTTGTTGAGTAGTGACAGAACAGTTTCATTTGATTAGCTATGATACAGAATCCTTTAATGTACTTACATTCTCTTTCTCCATACACACACATCCCCCCATCTTGTGTTGCATTTCCCCACCTCTCACAACTTGCTGCACTGATTCTTCTGAGTGCACAAGTACTTGCAAACCTCAGCAAACTGCTCATCTCAGAGAGAAAAGGCACTGGGGGCATATCTTTGATCTTGAAAAACAGAAGTTTATCATTTCCCTGAATTAAAATCTCAAACAGATGCAAGTGTTTAAAATCTCAAATACAGATCTGCTGTAAAACTTACTAGAAAGGGAGAAAATCTTGCTTGCTGCAAGTTTTAGTTGATTCAAGGAAGAGTCTTGGTTCATACCTGGATGTCTGCCACACTGTAGACTGGATTTGTAAAATAGTTCTCAGCTTAGACTTACCAGCTCCACTTCCTAAATGATGTAGCGATGAGGTTGAGCTGATAGATACCATGCCTCCTTAAAGGACAAAATGAGGTTCATACCTGATCTGCAACTAAACTGTGCCATGATGTTACCAGGATCCCAGATATCATCTTTACCTGTGTAGGCTAAGCCTACTCTTCTCCATTCCTGACTCCATTTCCCCAGTGTCTTGCAGTGCTGCTGCAGGGCAGCATCTTCTGGTTTCATGGTGACATGCAGCACCCAGCTGGCCCAGGAGCTGCAGAGATCATGGGCTTTGGGAAATGGAGTAGCAGTAATGCCTGGCTGGTGTGGGGAATAGACATTTGAGAGGTCAGTGGGAAGCACTGCAGCCACATATTACATGGAAGTGTGTTGTTCAGAGCCTGAACAATGACAATATACAGAAAATTAACCAAATATCTTAAATTGTAGTAAAGACTTCGGAAAACATTCAGATTAATATGGAATATGTGAAAGAGAATTTGTACTGTGTAAAGCAAGAAATGGCATCAGTGGTTCCTTGTTTCAGCAGCAGTCTTCTTGGAAAAGACAGGAATGTTTTAATCAAACAATTGTTTTTAGAAAAAATGGTAGTGCACAAAACATGTGACTTAAAGCAAACGGAGTAAAGGACAAAGGAATCTGCTGACCTGCTGCTACACTGATCTTGCTCTTGGCTCAGGACTGCCTGATACGTACTGTGCATGTTATTTGTCAGACTCTTTATCTCTGACTTCAGCTCAAGAATGCTTTCAGGAGATCTCCTGGGACTCAATTTTGAGTTCCCAACATCACTGACTCTTCTGACCAGTCCTGTTTTCATCCTCCCAGTTTGGCTTTGGCTTCTTTTATGCATGACATTTTAAAGAATGAAGAATGTTAAGTATTTGCTTTCTGCCTGAATCCTTGATTTATTTTTTTTTATAATTATATCAATGCCCAGCTACCTATTTAGTTTCTTTTGCAAAACGATAGCTGTGAAAACCTCCTGTGGCAGTGTTGTTAAAAGAGGACTCAGGGAAGAATACCAGCATGTAGCAGCAAATTATGTGTTCTGCAGAGTTATTGGTTGAAATTAGGTGAGTCACCAAAGGATACTGCATCCAAGACAGGAAGACAAGGACATTGCATCAATAGGCACTGTTGGCATAGCAACCACAATATTTGTTTTTAATTTTCTGTAACTTAAAAAGAAAACAGCAGTTAGCAATAAAAAAGTAGCTCAAAAACTGCTCCATTTCTGCTCACTCAAGCTTAAACCAGATGAAAGGTGAATGACATCCAAGAACAGTGTTGTTGTATTAAGTTTGTGAAATAAACCCTCAAGCAGTGAGGTTAAATTAGATTAACAGATGAAACCCTGATACAGTGGAAATCACACCAAAAAATAGTCTGATTTCAGTTAAAGGATAGTGCAGTATTTATTGTCTTGTGGGACTGAATCCAGGCACACACCCAAATAAATGTTCGCTTAGTAGCAGAACTGAAATGTTCTGATCTCTTGTGCACGCGCTTTTGTGCTGCGCTTGTTTCCACGTATTGATGCTCTACAGGGTGATATTAGAGACATTATTACTCCCTTAATCCATTCCAAATCCACTTAACGAAAATAAGAACTATCCTTTATTGTTGTGCGCTCAAAAATTAAGCATTTTCAAGTGCAGTAACAGAGTATCTCATTAGGGTCACGTAACCAAGTAAATAGAATCTTTAATCAGAAAGTTTTAAAGGGAGTAGTTTAAATCTTTTAATGAGATCCTACATAAGTTCTTTCTTAATAAGTTCTTTTTTTTAATGCTTTTGTGTGTCTTTCTCTTCCATGCAAAGCATTGCTGTGTTGTGGTTTTTGTTGTTTTTCTCTCTTTTGGCATCTCTAAATGACTCTTCAAATGTCTTTCAGGGTTTGTCTTTTCTCTAGGAAATTGTAGCTGTACACAAAGAAGTCCTAAAAAAAAAAACAAACCCAGAAAACCCAAACCAATTTTATGTATTATGCTAGATATAATTATATGGAAGATTACAAGAGTTACTGAGGTACTGAAACTATAATAAGTTCATTACTGATGGTTATCCCTATTTTTCCTCATATTCTGACTATTTTAACATTTTGTAAGAAAATTATACATAGCTGAAGGTTCAGTTTCTTGTTTTAATCTCATGATTTTTAGGTCTTATTAATTTTGTCTGGTTGTTTTTTGATGCTTAACCAGCAAGACTGCATCTTTTAAACACAGTGTAAATGAATTAAAATAAACATAAGTCACTAGGAAAACCTAAGTGATTAGTTTTTTCTTAGAATGGTTTATGTCTTCTAGCAACGTTAGGACAATATTAGGGCAGCACCACTTGCATCCATCAGTGAGCAGCCAGCAGCAAGCTTTTAGAGTCTGCATGAGCTGTTACTAGGACACGGATGGATCCTCATACTGTGTGTGACCATCTAAAGCATGCAATTCCCTAATATTGGAATTTTCTCTTGCAGACTGTGGGGGCTGTGGTTCAGAAATAAAAAATGGGCAGTCACTGGTTGCCTTGGACAAACACTGGCATTTGGGCTGTTTTAAGTGCAATACATGTGGCAAGCTGCTGAATGCAGAGTACATCAGCAAGTAAGTTGAGTGGAGGAGCATTTTCACTCTTTTTTGGCATTCTTTTAGTACCAAGTAATTAATGTGTATCCTTTAGTTGGTGTCTATTAGTGTTTGGAGACACATAAAACATTAGAGATTATTACCTAAATTATTATCTAAATGGTATCAAATGCAGAAAACTTCAAATTAAGATAAGTAGAATTTGTCCCCTTCCCTGAAACGGACGTGCCAAAGCTGTAGAAAGGCGGAGTATGCCCTTGGTTATCTAATTCTGACTTTGCTCTTTTTGATGCTGTAATGTGAACAAGCAAATACTATCTTTTCCATGTGTTCCACATAAGCAAAAATGTTCTCAAAATGTTCATTAGGGAGGCATGTATCACGCTTTTGTGCTGTTACAGACCCTTGTGCTGTCAGATTTGGACTGAATGTGATGACATCCATGAGGGGCAGCACAAAGCACAAATGCAGACTGAGTCTCATGTCAACACTCCTATCAGTATGGTGAGATATAGGGCTTTCACTGGCCAAGGCACCTGGGATTAATTTCTGCTTCAGCTAATTTTGAAATATATGATGAAGTTTTCAGAAACAGATGAATAACTCAGTCATCAGTGCTGAGAGATGATGGAGTGTCAGAGCTGATGTCCCACATATTTTCAACAATTATTTGGATTAATACAAGTATAAAATTTAATTTCACCGTTTACATTGGAGGTTGAGAAAACAATATTTAATAAAAGGATGTTCTTAAATAAGGTTTTGCATTATCTCAAATGTAATGCTGCTCTGCTGTGTTTTGTTACAGTGCTTTTTTCGCTTGTTATTTAATAATAAAAAGTCCACAAATAATAAAGATATAGCGTTGTGAAATACCTGTCTCTTATACANATAAGAGACAGAGACAGGAATGTTTTAATCAAACAATTGTTTTTAGAAAAAATGGTAGTGCACAAAACATGTGACTTCAAGCAAACGGAGTAAAGGACAAAATGAGGTTCATACCTGATCTGCAACTAAACTGTGCCATGATGTTACCAGGATCCCAGATATCATCTTCTTTACCTGTGTAGGCTAAGCCTACTCTTCTCCATTCCTTACTCCATTTCCCCAGTGTCTTGCAGTGCTGCTGCAGGGCAGCATCTTCTGGTTTCATGGTGACCCAGCTGGCCCAGGAGCTGCAGAGATCATGGGCTTTGGGAAATGGAGTAGCAGTAATGCCTGGCTGGTGTGGGGAATAGACATTTGAGAGGTCAGTGGGAAGCACTGCAGCCACATATTAAATGGAAGTGTGTTGTTCAGAGCCTGAACAATGACAATATACAGAAAATTAACCAAATATCTTAAATTGTAGTAAAGACTTCGGAAAAAATTCAGATTAATATGGAATATGTGAAAGAGAATTTGTAATAACTGGTGTTTACCAAGCAGATCCCAATCCTTTGGCTTGAACCAGTGTTTCAGGGTTAAACAAGCAGTCTCAGAGACATTTTGGTTGAACTGGAAAATTGAAAGTCCAGCATGTCTGTTTGTAGCTTTGTGACGTACTGTGTAAAGCAAGAAATGGCATCAGTGGTTCCTTGTTTCAGCAGCAGTCTTCTTGGAAAAGACAGGAATGTTTTAATCAAACAATTGTTTTTAGAAAAAATGGTAGTGCACAAAACATGTGACTTCAAGCAAACGGAGTAAAGGACAAAATGAGGTTCATACCTGATCTGCAACTAAACTGTGCCATGATGTTACCAGGATCCCAGATATCATCTTCTTTACCTGTGTAGGCTAAGCCTACTCTTCTCCATTCCTTACTCCATTTCCCCAGTGTCTTGCAGTGCTGCTGCAGGGCAGCATCTTCTGGTTTCATGGTGACCCAGCTGGCCCAGGAGCTGCAGAGATCATGGGCTTTGGGAAATGGAGTAGCAGTAATGCCTGGCTGGTGTGGGGAATAGACATTTGAGAGGTCAGTGGGAAGCACTGCAGCCACATATTAAATGGAAGTGTGTTGTTCAGAGCCTGAACAATGACAATATACAGAAAATTAACCAAATATCTTAAATTGTAGTAAAGACTTCGGAAAAAATTCAGATTAATATGGAATATGTGAAAGAGAATTTGTAATAACTGGTGTTTACCAAGCAGATCCCAATCCTTTGGCTTGAACCAGTGTTTCAGGGTTAAACAAGCAGTCTCAGAGACATTTTGGTTGAACTGGAAAATTGAAAGTCCAGCATGTCTGTTTGTAGCTTTGTGACGTACTGTGTAAAGCAAGAAATGGCATCAGTGGTTCCTTGTTTCAGCAGCAGTCTTCTTGGAAAAGACAGGAATGTTTTAATCAAACAATTGTTTTTAGAAAAAATGGTAGTGCACAAAACATGTGACTTAAAGCAAACGNGTATAAAATTTAATTTCACTGTTTACATTGGAGGTTGAGAAAACAATATTTAATAAAAGGATGTTCTTAAATAAGGTTTTGCATTATCTCAAATGTAATGCTGCTCTGCTGCGTTTTGTTACAGTGCTTTTTTCGCTTGTTATTTAATAATAAAAAGTCCACAAATAATAAAGATATAGCGTTGTGAAATACTTTTTTTAAAAAAGCCAAATGCCAAGAAAAATAAATCAAGAGAAGAAACTTGCTTCAATTAATTCAATTAATTATTGTGATAACTTACAGGTTAGTCTGTAAGCAATCCAATTTATATGCTATAAAATTAATTTTTATGTTTCTTCAGGGAAACGTCCAATAAAATTATGTCTCTGCTAATAGATCTGACTGATCACAGGCTGTTTTATCATAGCACACTAAACATACTCAACTATGTTAAATATGGACCATAAAAAGGGTTAGAGAGATGGAACACCTCTCCTGTGAGGAAAGGCTCAATGAACTGGTGTTGTTCAGTCTGGAGAAGGATGAGGGGTGACCTTGTTACAGCATTTCCATACTGTAGTGATAGGACAAGGTGTGATGGTTTTAAACTAAAGGAGGACAAATCCAGCCTATATATCAGGAAAGAAATTTTTTTTCCGTGAGGGTGGTGAAACACTGGAGCAGGTTACCCACAGAACTGGTAGATGCCCCAGCTCTAGAAACATTTAGGGTCAGGTTGAACAGTAATATCATTGAAACAAATGGTCGGGGAGTCTCAGGCTAAGTGTTGCTGATAGGGAAGAGGCACAGTGGCTGAATGTAGTGAAAGAACAGGAAAGTGGGGTCATGGTAGACTCTGAAAGGCCAGAAATGTTTATTAACTATTCAATTCTTTATAAAATTGATAAATAAAGTATCTGGGAGGGGGGGGGCGGGATCCATAAACACTCTGTGAAGTGTTGAAGCATTACCAAATTTTGGCTGTAAATCTGTAAGCCTATCTAAGGCAATTTCTGTATGGCCTGTTGTTCCTCCCTAGGGATGGCATTCCATATTGTGAAATGGACTATCATGCGAAGTTTGGTATCAGATGTGACAATTGTGAAAAGTATATCACAGGAAGAGTGCTTGAGGTAAGGAGGATTTTGTCATTCAAACATGTTTCAAACTGTACAAAGAAACTTGCTTTTTTTGGATCTAATTATATCCTCACAAATGTTTGTGTTAATATAGTAATTTATGGTTTGGTTTTTTTTAAATACTGGGAACTTTTTTTAGAATTTTTTTCTGTTTCTTCTCTCAATGGTTTAACAAAACACACACTCCTTAAATGGGTATTTGTGGTACTGGGTAACATTTAGGTAGAAGTAGTAATAAGTTAATGGTTTATCAGGCACATTTTAATACTTACCCTAAATTCCTTTGTAAATTCTGCTCTTTGATTCTGTTTTACATTCCCCAGAGTTAGAGTGAAGTTGCTGAAAAACTAAAATGAATAATTTAAAATTTATTTTTACACTCAGAAACCAGCTATGTTGCAGGTTTTTTTCTGAGTTTGTTCAAAAAGCAAGGATATTGTTTGGTGTAGTATGAACAATGTTCATACATTATGCAAAAGAGATTTCCATGTAACTGGCCCAGAGTCAGAAATGGGTATATTCCTTTGATCTGAATAGAGATTGTCCTTGGACCTAAGTGTATGGTTACCCAACCAGTGTTACAATTTATCCACTTGTGGTGCTTTAGCAATACTGGAATTAGGAAGGTTGCACAGCTCACTCCTTTCTCTTCATCAGTTAAGAAAGTCTGGAGACATCCCAAAGGACTTCTACCAAAGAAAGATCTGCTATGAGTCGTACAAAGACTTTAAAATACAAATGGTGAACAATTATAGGTATGGAAAGGACTGAGAAGTGGAAGGTAACAGTGAGTCCACAGTAGATGGCATGGTATGGTGTTAGGGTTAGGCATGGGTGGCTTTTGCATTATTGAACATTTTTACAGACATCTCAGAAAACAGCTTCTAATAAGGGATTTGAAGGAGTTTAAAGACAGCTTTATCACTGTTTACACATGATGCTTTCAAATGGGAGAGGTAAAACAGAAGAAAACATTAAAAAACCCTTCAAAAATGTAAAGAATGACTAGTGGAAGCTGCTGCATGTTTTCAGAGCTGTCAACTGGGACACTGAACGAAATGTTGTAAGAGGTGCTTTGGAGGTGAAACTAGTTCATTTATATTTGATGTGATGAAGAAGAGAGGCAAATGCAGATAGAAGAGTGTCATGATAAAAGCTATAATGAACTTGGAGTACACTTACCCATAGTAGGTTACAGGCAGTGATTAATACTAAGACAGGACAAGAACATAAGCTCCAATTTCTCTACTGATTTTTGACTTCAGGATACTGTGTTTTTTGGTCCTGCTTCATACTTTGAAATGTCTGTGCAAAAATAATCCTTTTATCTGGTAATACTTCACCTGCAGTATGGATGAACAATAGCATGTGTTTGGGATGTGATTTAGAACAGGGTCCTGACTGTCTCTGCAGATGATGAAAAGAAAAAAAAAATTAAAAGATTTGCATAGTAATAGTGCTGAGTGAGATTCTAGGACTTGAGGGCACACATGGGTCTATCTGTTTCTTCTAACTGCTTGGTGAGAGCATACTCAACAGGAGGAAGTTCCTTGCTTTTATTATAGGTGGACAAAGAACAAACTTGAGAAGTTAATTCTTTAAATTTTTTTAAAGAATTTTTCCATGGCTGATTACATCTGTCATAGTTTAAGGTGATGTGTTGGCTTAGTGCATGTGCATCCTCCTCCTCTCCCCGAGTGTTGCTCTGAGGACAGTGCTGTAGCACTGATTCTCTTCTTATTTTGGTACTGGTACAGACTGACTGTAGGGTTTATTGAATTCTGTGGCATTTAACTGTGCAAATATACCACTTCAAGCTTCTGAAACCTTTTTAAAAAAACAAGTAGAAAGGACTTCCACGATCTGTAAAAGCACAGCAGTGACAGATAGTGTCACTGTCACCCAGGAAAAATAGGACGAAATTAATGTGAAGCAGACAATGGGTCTGAACAGGTCTGATACTCTGGAGGCTTGTTTCATCAGTCTGGAAACTTCATGGTCTGCAATTGTCTTTCCATAAGATTGTAAAAAGCAATTTATTATTTTGTGTGCACCAAAACTAATGAAGTTTGACTACAGTTGAATGTCCTATGCCCTAGCATTCTGCCACCACCTCCTGTCTGTCCTGTTGTCACTCAAAATACCTCCTCCCATCCCCTCTGTTCCCCCTTGAAGTACCCTGAGAGCTTTCCAAACATTTCCACTGCCTGTTTATGTGGTTAAGAAATGATGCATGGTGTGAGGCTCCTTCCATGGTGATCAGCCTGTCATTTCCATGAGCCTTTGGACTTGTGTAGGTGATAGCTTTAAATGTCTGATGAATTTCAGTGTTGATTGTGGAGAGCAGTCAGATGAGGAGGTAGCACATACCTCATTTCATTAGGAAGCTAGACTGAAAGTCGTGACCTCAGCAAACAGGTTTGAAAGAACACAGAGACCATATCCATAGCTAACAGAGTTAAGTCATTTGTTATTCCAGTGCAGTGGATGGATTTGTTTGAAAGGCTTGGCAGGGTCTGATTCTTCCATCTCTCTGATATCACACTTCTTTATTGGTCAGTGGCCACCTTGCTGATACTTATGTGTATCTCCTGGTCAGAACAAAACAAACAAACAAACAAAACAAACAAACAAACAAAACAAACAAACAAACAAAAAAAAACAACAAAAAAAGAGAAAGTAGCTACAGCACCTTTTTATTGTGAGATGGATTTTTTTGTGGAAATGTCTGGAATCCTGTAACATTTTTCAAAATTACAGTATTTCTTTTTACCATCTTGAATATAATCTAAAGATACGCAGAAATAATAGGGCAAATTTCTGTTAAAGTGAGGGGAAATCGTGACAATGATACTCACTAGGCAGAGGAATAATCTCCCAAGGGAGCTGCTGGAAGCTATCACTTAGATCATATTAAACAAGATTGGACAAGGCACTGGAAAATCTATGTTAGGGAACAGTCCTGCAATGACAAAGGGAGGGACTATATGACCTAATAGGATTTTTTCCATCTCTGATTTCTGTGATAACGTCAGGAGGACAGCTGCTTCCACATTTACTCTGTGCCCAGATTTTATAATACTGTATCTGTTCCCAACATTTGGACATTCTAAGTGTTTATTCAGCAGAGGAGGAAGGGAGAGTCAACTAGTGTGACTTACTGATAACTTATAAAATTATGGCTGTTTTTGTAGGTTGCCAGCCAAATATAATGATGATTTATTTAGTTAAATTCTTCCCTCAGTCCATTTTCTGAGATCCAGATCCATTCCATGTAGTAAATGGGCTTAAACACAGGATAGCTCTGTTTATGATGTCTTTCTTGTTTCCTTCTTTCCCTTCAGTCTGCCTTGGCTTGACCCCAGTGTCCCAGAGACTTTGTACTGGAAAAGCTGAAAAAGGGGCTGAACACCTAATTTACAGAGACTGTAAATTCTTCTGTTCTTTTGGAACATTTTTTGAATTTCCTGTTTTTTTTACAAAAACCCTGCTCACCAGTGCTGCTTCTGGGCAAGGTGTGGCTTGCTTGTGAAGCATACAGAAATGTGATGTTTAATGCAACATCAGTCCTCTGCTAGAATGTGCTTTGTTTTTTCCTTCACCACAAATATGGTTAAACATACCAATTTAAATAGAGAGCAAGAAATACTTTGTTATTTGACTGAATGCAGTGCAATTGAAAACCTTTAGAGAGAAAAAGGGTTTATTTTAGTGCTTACTCTATAGCTCTGTTTCCAATCCAACAATAGCTGAACTCATTCAATCACACAGAAAATAATCACATTTTAAAATAACAAGCTGTTGATTTTATAACCAGCTGTTTCCCTTTTATTATGTTACAATCTTTTCTCTGTATGTGGTACCAAAAAAGATTTTTTTTTCTCCTTTTTCTGTCACAAGCAGTTATTTGTTAATAAAAATCACAACTTTTGCTAATGAGCATATAATAAAAATAGACTAAATAAGAGCAATTGCCTTTTTTTGGGTAAAAATATACTATATTTTGTGCGTAACTGAGAGCTTGGTACAAACCTCTTTCAATCAAAAACCCCACTTTCCATTTATTTCATGATCTTTAATCAGACTTGTAGCTGTGTTTTGCTCAGAGGAGGTGCAGGAGGGTTGGAAGGCTGTTGAAGTGCTGTGTGACAGCCCGTGATTCCTTCTGGTCCTCTCCTAGAGAACATGCCTGGATTTCCTTAACATCTGTTTAGGAACTCCAATACAGCAAACTCTCTAGTTGTCTCTATATAATTAATTCTGTTACAGATTGATTTCTGTCTTCTCCCATTTAATTGATGAACTTTAAGGAGAATTCATGGAGTACAGTCTTAGTTCCTGCCAACTTTTCTTTTGCAAAACTAAGTTAACCAAATTATCCTTTGCTCATAAAGTAAGCTTCAGGCTCTTCTAGTGATGTTTATGGACCTTCTCACTGCCTGTTCCCAGCTGGAACCACATTATCTCATCATGGATGGACATTTTACTCCAGACAACACCTCACCACTGCCTTCTGTAGTGACAGCAGCCCCTTCACTGTTTTTAAAAGGAAGCACTCTCTCTGGTAGATCTTGCACAAAGTGTGGGGTTTTTTTGTTATTGTGGCTTCATTAACATTGCCAGCCTGTAGTGATATGACTTGCCAGAAGGGTTTCTCTTCATCTGCTCTTTCAGCTAAATATCTTGTTAGGCAAAGCCTTGGTTGTTAGAGGAAACCTTCATACCCAACAATAACCTTCTGGGGATGTTTTGATGGCAAGTGGGGTGTAGGTTATGAGGGGTTTAGGTGTGATTGCTTGGATAGCAACTGCACCCAGAGGTGGCCAACCTTAGTTGACTCAGAGCAGGCTCCACCACCAACTGTACTGGTTGCTGGTGAGCAGACTGGGTCTTCACTGGAACCAGTTGGTGTTTTGGTTTTGTGTGAATAAAAGTTGGCGATGTACCACCCTGGACATTAAGGCTTTTAAATAGTTGTCTTGGGGCTTATTTACATGCAACCCAACTGCTTCTGGTACCACTGAGGAGTATTTTCAGCACTTGACTAGACTTATGTCTGCAACTGTTACGTGAGTTACCAGATATAATATGGCTGTGGTGTAAATATGTCCAACAAGTGCTGGTGAAAATGGCTTTATCACTTACTAAACATAAAGATAGATCCAGCTGCTGTATCTGAAATCCTAAAATGGCAGCATGGGACTCTCAGTAAGGTTTAACAGTTTTGTGGCTTACATACATTTGTAAATGTCTAGAAAAGCATAATGAAAATATTTTTTAAATATATGAATCATAACTGTATGTTACTTTAAAAAAGGGAGCAAGTAGAACAATAAGCACTAGACAGGAATGAGACTAGAAATGTCAACTATTTATATGTCAATTAAATGCCAGTTCTAGATCAGTGACTCATTAATTACAAAATAAAAGTGGTTTTGGTGGGGTTTTTGTAGTTGGTTTTTACTTTGCCGTAGGGTTGATCTGCATTTGTTTGCAGCCACGTCTACTTTGTAAATCAATTGCCTTTCCCTTTGCAGAAGTCTCAGTATAGCAGAGAGATGAGACTAAATCTTTAAAGCAGGGTGTACAAATTTCTGCTGGTAGCGTGGAAGAATGGTTCATTCTGAAATCTTTGCTAGCTTGCTGTTTTGCTGACAACAGAACCTAGTGATGTGTGAGAGGTACTTTAGCAGCTTGTAATATAGGCACTAGTACTAAACGTGCAATAAAACCAGCTCCATCTACATGAAGGAAGGGTTTCCAGTAGCATGAGCAGCCTTGTGAAGGCTGTCAGAGCAGCAGAGGGATCCAAGTGTCAGCTGTAATCTTCAGTTAGAAACTGCTGTCTACACCAGGTTTCTCCCATCACAAGAGAAGAAAGAAAACTGTGGGAAAAGATACATCTAAATAAATCAGCTTTAGCTCTTGCAAAAGGAAACCATCTAAGGTAGGAAATACTAACTAGCACTTTCAATGCTGAATGTTTGCAGAGATGAGAGGCATTTTGCAGATTGAGTATGTTCTGTTTTAGTGCCACTTTCATTTGTCTGGGACTGCTGGTTTGCAAAGGCAGGTTAATTATCAGTCCATAGTGTCTGAACTTGGCTGTGTATATGTTAACTGACAGCTGACTTAGACTTTCTGCTTTAAAACAGACATCTTTAAAAAAAACTATCAACAAGCTCATAAATGCAAATATTCTTGACCTTAGCTTTTAGCCTTTCTGTAGCCCAGTTGTATTGTTTTAGATATATTTCTCTCAGTTTTCTTCCTCAATAAACCTAAAAACTGATTTACAGGGTAAAAACTATGCAAACAGTTCCTTTTAATATGTAGCAGCTTTTCCTGACATGTAAACAATTGTGAGTTGTTGACAGTTCAGGTAATAAATATAGATAGGTGCAGATCGATGTATCTTTTTCGGAAAGAACACTGAGAAGCATCTGGTGATAATTTAAGCCTTCTCCATTTTTACCAAAGTAAGGGATTCTGCAAACTATTTATGAGTAACACAAAAGAGAAGTTCAGATCTAGAGGGAAACTGGTTGATAGGCAATAAAAAATTACTAATCAAGGTTTTGTGGAGATTTTTTCATTTGCTTGCTTGCTTTCCTGTTGAGGATTTCTCTCATATGTGTGAAAAAAGTCCCCAACAGCCCTGCTCTGGGTGGGTTTGTGTTTGTGTTTCAGTGCATAGTTTGACTCTTGAACTGGCAGACAGGTGAATGGTACCCACTGTCTTTTCCAGGTATGCAAAAATGTAGTACTACTTAACTGTCTTAAACTATTTGAATCAATTAACTGAAGCATCAAAACACTGCTTCCTGTAGTCACCCTGACACCTTCTGAGCCTCAGACACAAGCAGCACGCAGTTTGCCAGTTGCAAAGCCTCTCTGGGCAATGCGTTGCTGTGGTGATGTTTTATTATCTGATACTATTCGCTGGCATTTGAAGATTTTGGCAGAGTGAAACATTCCACTTTTTGGATATCTGCAGGTCCTCATACTATTACTTTGTATAATTTCTTTCATTTCTGATGGTCTCTGACTCATGCCCAGGGCGTGCTGTTGTCAGCCAGATCAGAGCTCTGTAGTTCCCTGCACCGAACCCTGATCCAGCCAACAGCACAAGTGCCTTCCTCCAGCTTTCCCCTGTAACCATGGCAGTGGTGCAGAAGTAAGTGGACTTAGTGACAATTGGCTTTGTTGATGAAGTGTCTCCAGGATGCTCAGACCATGTGACAGTGGTTCAGTGTGTCTGCTAATAGCAGGGAAGCAGCCTGTGTGAATCATTCCTTGTACCTTTAAGATTTTTCTTCCTGTTTTTTGTTCTTATTCAGATTTCCTGCCCTTCTTCCCCCCCTCCCCCTTCCCTCCCCATCCAAGTGAGAACTTCTGAATGGTATATTGCCCTAGAATTGTGTGGATGAGTCTGAAAATAGCAACATCCTACTTCCAGGAAAAAACATTAAATCAGTTCTGCGTGTGACAGTGGCATTTCCAGACTCTGTTAATTTTGTGAAACCAAAATATCATCCCTTATGCAGGTACAGAATGAGGAACAGCTTCTGTCCTCAGGTGTTTGCAGCCTGGATCACCATGACCAATGTATAAAGAGCTCTGCTGATAAATTCATCTGATAAATCATGCTGCCTCTTCAGTGCTGTTCAGTCCTGGCTGCAGCTTCGTTCTTCCCAACTGAAATGGGTGGGTGGGCTAAATCCACAGCTGTAAAGTTAAGAAGGAAGGGGAGTATGTCTGCAAGTCATTCTTTGCTCCCTCTCCCCTATCAAGAGACAGCAGAAGTGAGAAGCAGCTGCAGCTTGTCTTGGCCTATAAGTGGGTTTTAAAGAGTGGGAGAGGAAAGGGGAAAAGAAATAAAAGGGGATTTTTGAGCAAATGAAAAGTAGAAGCCTCTTCCAGTCTCTGTGGGTGGCAAGAAAAATTTACAAAGCTGAGAATAAAATGACAAAAGGTGCAGATCACTTATTGCATAACAAAAGCAACTGAGTGCAAAATCAGTGATATTAGATATGACAGACCATTTTTGTTTACAATGTCATGTACCAAAATCTGTAGAAAAAATGCACTGTTGGCCTTTTCCAGCTTTTGTCTGACCACAAATATTAGAAACATCTTCTGAAAGTACAGTGTATAGTTACTATCACTCTGAGATAAATGTCCCCGTTGGTATATTCGATCTGCACTTTGTACCTGGAAGAATAAAGAGTGTGTAGGAGGCATTAAAAATGACTCAAATGTTGGTGGGAAGTCTCAAAGCTCTGCAGAGTACAGTAGGATGAGGCAGAACCAAGACAATATGAAATAACCATTCATGTGAGACAGCTAAAGCTGTAAGTAATGCTACAGTTTTGTGTGTTGAACATCTCACATGATTGTTTCTTGGCATCTGGTGGGATGATAAATGAATCCAGCAAAGAGACGATGAGGAGAAGAATTGATTCAAAACATTACGTTTGCGCTGGTGTAAACCCCATTGAAAATGGTTCCTTTACCCTGGCATACTGTTGAATTGTGACTCAGTGGTGAGTCAGGTCCACCGTGACTAAGTGGCTTGGTAGGAGTTTTCCTCCACATAATTCTCTCATTGTCTGCTGCCTTTCACGCTTTTCTCTCCTTGCCACTGTTGTGTGATGTAAGCAATAGATATTTTGTCAAATACATGTCTTGGTAATGTTACCTGTCCCTTCATACCCAGTACATGACATGACAGTTGTTTACTAACTTAACCATTATTGTATATAACTATTAGTGAGTAATACTCTGAGCTTTTCTGTGGCATATGCAAAGCATTCTTTTTCCTATAAATGTGAATGGAGGTTTTACATGGTTACACTTAGAGCTGGTAACTGAGCACAGTACTCTACTCCAAACAGCAAAGGTTTATCTGGGTTTCTGAATGTGAGCACTCTATTTTGAAAACACCCCACAGAATCCAGTTTATGGAACCAGTGTAGTCCACTTAAAAAATAAGCTACTAAATGGTTTTAGTAGCAGAGCTATGAGCAGGTGGCTGTTGAACAACACTGGATGGTGTAGAGCTGTGTACTTTCTCCACAGTATTCTTGAGGTAAAGACAGGACAAACCCCTGGGCCCTGAATTTTATGCTGACTTTAGGATTAAAACCACATTGCACAACCCCACACTGAAGTGCTGGCTGAGAACAAGAGGGTTTTATTACCAGGTGGGGAAAAAAGAAGAAAACCTTGATTTCAGCCTAGAAGGTGGAATAATTTGATAGGAATATATTCCCTGCCAATTTTCTGTTCCTAGGTCAGGGAGTTTTTCAATAACCTATTTCTGGGAGCAGGGGCTAGAATCTCAGCTCAGCCAAAGTCAGGGAGCTGCATTTACATGCAGAATTTGTGAATTTGCCTCCATAAATCAGTGCAGTGACTGGTTGGGCCATTTAACATTGAAATGCTGTTTCTCATTCAAAAACTGTATTAATTTTCATAAAGGTGAAATCCAGAGTTCTTTTTTATAACTGTATTTGATTTCATTAACAGTTTCCTGTATGTTTCCACCTCCTAAGAAAAAGAAGATTTAATTCCCATAATAGTTTATTACCTCAGTAAAAACTGTCATTTGGGGAACAAATGAGGAAGTATAAACAGGATGAATTAAACTAAAGGAATTCAGTGGTTTTCCATCTTTTTTATTCACATACTCTGAAAAAATTTCCCAGTGAAGATATTCAGTGTTGAATGATGATGAACTTCACTTACACAGTGTTAAGATATTTTTCTTCTTAGCTCTACTCATAGGAATCCATGGACATAAGCTGAAAGTACAAGGGAATGAATTTATCAAGGATTTTGTCATGACTTCATGTTCTGTTTCAGTATGGTGTTTGTACTTAATGCCCATCTGCATTTATTTTCATGTCTTATATTCAGCTGTAAGTGTTTGGAGATGCATATGGGGTCTCTGTGGTCCTGATGAAGAGTCAGCTAAGCATTAGAGTTAGGTGCCCTGACAGGTTTGAAGGCCACCAACATAGAGGTCATTTTCAGCAGGAACACAACCAGTAGGTTGAAGATAACTCCTATTACTGAGAATTTGTCAGACCACTTGTAGGATACTGCATGCAACTTTTTACCCTCCCTTACTAAAAGATGCTGATTAATGGAAGTCAGTTCAGTGGAGGGGCCACCATGATAGTTGAGGAGCAGGAGCACGTGTCCTGTGAGGAGGTGCTTAGGAAGCTGGACTTGTTCAGCCTGGAAAAGGGATAGCTTCAGGGGGACCTAATAGGAGCATTCCCATACCTACAAGGAGACCTTCAAGGCGGTGGAGACGAGCTCATTAATTGAGGTGACTGTTGGGAGAGCAGGAGACAATAAATTGAAAGAGGGGAAGTTCTGACTGGATAAAAAGAAAAAAAAAAAATATAATTTATTGTCTAATTGAAGTTTTAAATTTCAGCCTGTCACTGGGGTACCTAAGCATACCAAATAGTAACTCCCTTCCACTTGAACATAGAAGTGGTCACGTTATATGTCTTTCCTAGGAGCATTTGTCCTTCATTTCAGGGTGAGGAGCTGTCTGATGGAAAGGCTTTTTGGTTGCTGGTGGTTCTGTGCTTTGTTCTGTTTCCCTTTGCTTGAACAGGTGGTGGTCTGATGATGTCCCAGCGCTCTAGCAAATTTGTTCCATGTGAAAAGCTTTTAACTAAAAATGCTTTATACTGCTCTTGTGTGGGCTGTGTTTCTGGGTCATGCAACTGCACTGTGCCTTGGCATACCAGCAGGCTCTGTGTTTTGTAGGCTGACTTCCATTATCTTTGTTGAGAGTAGGACATAGTTAGGACTTCATTTGGAGATCTTAGAGTATGAGAATGGCAGGATTTGGGCTGACCTCAATAGATAACAGACAGTGGTAATAATGCACTATTAAAGCAACCTGTGTTGTATTATACCCTTAAAATGGCAAATATGCTTTTATATGATTGAATCATTGCAGCATTCTAACCTTTTATCACTTCCACAAACATTTTACTCCCAGAAAAGAATGTCAGTTACCACTGCGCATTTTTGTAGCAGGGCATTTTTAATTTTTATTATTTTTATTTCTTACTGGGAAAAGTTTACTGAAAACTTTTATTTCTTAGGAAAGGAACCAAATAGTTATGAGTTTATTTAACACAATTATTTTTTTCTACTTTCTTGTCTTTACTAGCTACTTTACTAATTGAATAATGCAGTAAGATAGGATGTATACTTAGACTTCTTTTGAGAGAGTCATCAAAAATCTTGAGTCTTCTTTCCAGGACACAGCTTGTGCTTTGAGCTCTAGGCTGCTCTGGTTCAATCCACCAAGTGTCAATCCATAAGGAGGTTTTGTTCATCAACTGCAGTAAAAACTTATATATATCACACTTCTAGCAGCAGCTTGAGAGCCCAGACAAGCGATGTCATTGTGATAGAGTTACAATTATACATATAATCTCTTACATATGCTGCCACTTCATCAGTTATTACAGCCATAGCCAGAGAATGAGCAGAGGTTTTTGCTGAGCTGTCTGCAGTAATGTAGTATCTTTTTCCTGAGTGCTGACAGATAATTTAAAACTTAAATAGTTAGGGTTATTCCTTCCCATATGAAGTACTCTGCTGTTACTAGCTTTGCGTGTTTTGCAGGCCTGGTGTTCATACTGCTCCACAGCCTACAATACACCCCTTCCTGTCTTCAGATTGTTCTTTAAGTGATGCAGTTTACATTTGTCACATAAGGTTCATTTTTCTTTTATCTACTTCAAACCCTGACGTTATGAGAAATGAGGAAAGGCAGTTCTGTGCTTTGTTACAGAGCTTTCTGGTTCTGTTGTAAGTGAATGACGTGCTTACTCGTTGATGTGCCTGTGGGACAGGTACCAATACAAAGATGCCTCCTGGGCTTTAGGACAGGGAGCATGGGGAGACCCTCAGCTTCGCTGGGAGAACGTTCCTCATTTTGATGCAGCCCGGAAGGCTCTGCTTCCTGCACAGAGGAGATTTGCCATTCAAAGTGGTCCCTCCTACCTAAAGGGAATAAAGCAATTCATAATACTTTGTCTCAGAGTGTTAAGGACTGTTTGGACTCCACCTGTATACTACACACCAAGATGTGGATTTAGTGGTTGTGGACAGCTGGTGTAGTTACATGAAGAGAAGTTGAACTGTTGGTAGTGTACTGTGTTGCTAAGGACATACTTAGCTATTCAGTTTTGGGGAAATCTCAGATAGCAATTATTCTTTAGATTGCTCTTTGTAATAAAACTTTCTTCATATATGAGTGCCTGGGCACAAAGACCTGGTTACACTCTTGAAGCAAATGTAGGCTGTTGAGAAGGTTTCTTACAATTTACCTCTTGAAGCATAAGAGATCTCTCAGAGACAAGTGTTGCTTCTCTGCTATGTGTATGCTGATATTTTGTTAAATGCTGAGACAACAATCTGTCAAACTCAGCTTTCAAACTGTGCAAAGAAGAAGTAACCATATGGTTAGGAACTTGTCTGCTGCATTAAACTCCCTCACATCAATATAACCAAGAAAACAAAAATAACACGGCCATCATTACAACTATAATGAAAACATGAAACAGGTACTACCCTAAGTTTATAGAATTTCTGTGTTCTACTGTAACTGATTGTTGTCCATGAAATGAAACCTCTGAAAGAGTCTGAAGAGAAAACAGAAAGGGCACTGCTGAAAGCCTCTTTGGCACCTACCCAAGTAGGGTTATCATTCAGACTGAATACATCCAGGTCCTAGATTTGAATATAATTTGTGATATCTAATCAGGCTGAAAGGATAAACATACTAGAGAATATTAATAATTCATTCCTACATCAATTCCCATAACCTCGGATGAAGCTATCACCTTTCATTTGCAACAATGGTGTGATCTGCTATAAATAAGTCATGAAGAGTCTGCCATATCTTGTCTTCTGTACTTTGGTTAGAAGAGAGCCATCATAAGGAACTCTTGAAAAGGGAGAATAAGGTGACTGCCAGCACTTAGAATTATATGAAGAGTTTGACTATGTTTCATTTTAATTCCGGAGAAAATTAGCTAGTGTGAGCATCAACAGAAGTACCACTAGATCATTGACCCCTGATTTCCTTATAAAAAGAGGTCTTTTGGTGTCATTCCACATCTAGCTGATAATGCTTACTCTACAGAGTGAATTAAAGTGATGTATTTGGGTGTGCTGTTAAATTTAGAGAAATAGATTTTAGTCTGTGAAGCATCCAGGTTATCCGAGAATGAATTCTGAGAGTTTATTTTAGCAAAGGGGTAATTGATTTCCCCTAAAGAGTGTTAGCCTGGGAATTGTATCAGCTGTGCTAGATCAATTGAATTATTGAGGCTGTGCATTGCATTAGTAATGCCTGTGCAATACCAATCTTTCAAGGGAAATTAGTTTTTTTTTCAGCTTAATATTCCAAATTTCACTTTATCTCATGAAAGTTTAATAACCTTCTGTGCTTAAATAACTGCGCTCAGTCAAGCAATTGGAAACCTGAGGTTTAAATCTGGTACTGATAACTTCATAGCCTGATACTTAAGTTTGTCAACCCATGTAGTAGTGCTGATTTTCTGTGTCCAAAGTTGCAGAAATCACCCAGCAGTCTGCACAAATGACACCATAAAAAGAAGAATGAACTGGAGCAAAGCTGTTTTCAAAATGGCAGTTTTGATGTGGTGTGTTGCTCTTCTTTACTGATGATTTAAAATAGAGCAACAGGTTTTCAGCGCTGAATCAAGTTAACACTGATGAAGTAAAACCACAGATTATTTAACCTAAATTGGTCTTGCACCTGTATTTGATATTGTGAATAGCAAACTAGCCTCTAGACACTCCATAGTTTGAAGGGGGTGGCTCACTTTGTTCATTCATAAGAGCCCAACAACCTGAACACTGTTTTTCTCACTGGCTCAAGTTAATCTAGCCTTGTGATGCTGCTGGCCTTGCCTGTGGGAACCAGAGTTAACAAGTTTGCCCACAGTTAAAACATAAATTTGAATTTAGGCCAAACTACCAAAATTGAGTCCTGCATAAATCCCGTGATCCAGGAATCTTGGCTTTCTTCCCCTACAGTCATTTGAGGATTACTTAACCCTTCTCTGTATTACACATTCAAATCCTGACACAGACAAGGCCTTGCTCCTTTTAGCAGGTACAGGTCTTACGTGTCTCCTCTTGAAAACCCCACTGAAGTCTGTGGTGAAAGAATTTAAATTGGGAGTTATAAGTTACATTGGAAATTTAAATTTATGAAAATTGATGAGTTACTAAGCTGTTTTGAGCATATTTAGGGCTCAGTCCTGTTCTTATTCCAGTCAATGAAAATGGTGGTATTAAGTTACAAGGGCAAATCTAAGAACAATTGGCAAAGCTCCTGGGCTGTTTGTGTGAGTGATTTAGTACAACACCCAAAAGTAGCAGCTCTGAACTTCGAGTCACATAGACATGCTACACATGTTCCTCACAAAAATGTTTTCGTATCCTTTACCTGTAAGCCACTTTCAAAGGAGCTGCTAACATTTCTTGAACAAGATGGTTCTTGCTGTGTGTTATATGTTCAGTGGGATCATGAAGAACATAAAGTGAATGCACACTATGGTTTTCTACAGGGAAGATGTGTTTGCTGCTTAGAATTATTTCCATTCTGTAAACTCAGAGACTTAACTATTGCATATTAACTTTTTTTCTGTGTGTGTTTGCATTGTAGTCAAGACAATAATTACATTTTAAATCATGAATTGCCTATATTACAAAATAAGCATTGTGGTTGTGGGAGATACTTGACCTAATCGTCATTAAATAATTTATTTTAATTGGTTATATTCTGGAGGATGAAAGAGAAACTAATACTGAAGATGTTAAATTGTTCAGTATGCTTAATTATCTATACCTGTTTTCCCAAACAGGCAGGAGAAAAACATTATCACCCGACCTGTGCACGATGTGTCAGGTGCAGTCAGATGTTTGCAGAAGGAGAAGAAATGTATCTTCAAGGTAAAACCAAACAAACCCCCAGACCAAACCAGCTGAGCTTGGCAGTATGGCCCTCTTGTCCATACCCACTGGCATCACTGAGTTGTTTTGCACATACTCTCACTTTGTAACTATCAAGGGAACTGAAGAGTGCAATGTGTAGGATAAAGATCAAAACCAAAGCCTTTTTGCTTTGTGATTTCTGTTACTTCACTCTCGGTGCAAATCCCACAGCAAGTGTGAGCCACAGAAAGGATGAGTGGCAGCAGTTGTTTCCTGCAGATGGAAGTACTTGACAGTGAAGATTGTAAAATTTTCCATTTACTGAAAAAATGTGATTTTTATGCAATGATAAATGGTCCAGGTGCAAGTTAATACTCTTGTGGGACAGCAGGTTCCCTAAAGCTGCTTTTGCGCTCCTAAGTCTTTTCCCAAGTGCCCTAAGAAGGTGGAGAAGAAGATGCCAGGGGGCTGAAACCCTTACCACATCATATGCCTATACCTTATCCAGCCATGAACTTGCACAGAAGAAATTCAGTGTTTCTTGTCAGGGAATTGCAGGGGTAATAGAGAAGGACTTACAGAATTATTTATTCAATGGAAAAAACATATCTATGAAGTAAAATCTATATAAACAAACTAACTTAAGCTGTACTTAACTGATCAAAGGAAATTAACTGTGTATTTACACAGTTAAATACAGGGTCAGGCACCAGGGAAAATGAAGGCTTTTGCCTATGTCTTTGACTGGTGGTATATTTTCAAAGTAAAAGAAATAAATGAAACTCACTAGGATGTGGGAACTGCAAGGCTGGTGTATTATCCTAAAAATCACATGCTTGCACAGATCTGTACTACAGCTTTGCAATTGTCCACAGCTTTTTAGAAGCATACTTTGAAATCATTCATTAAGCTGTGAAAATAAGAGTTCAATTTAAAACACAACAGTGGTCTCAGTCAGATGTAATTATAATTTACTGTGTTATTTAAAATGACGGTTTTATTGTCACTTTGGTCTACAACAAGAACTAGCTCATTAAAGGACATAATAACCCTAATGCTCATGGGTTCTCTCTCAGGAGCCAGAAAATGTTATGATTTCTCCAACTGCAAAGTAGTTTAGTGGTACTAAAATCCCCATGGAAATCAATGCTTTTAAAAAAAGATAACAAACTACCAATTTGTTTCTAGACTTCAAACCCTCTGAAACAGGGATGCAGTGAATTTTCTTTTTCACTTCAATTAGTTATAAGGGTAGATGTTATTTAGGTTTTGTGCTGATTTTTAGTTCAGATAATCACAAATAAAGTATGCTCAGGTCCTGTTACTTTGGACTTCATTCACTTTATTTTCTGATGCATGAGACATCATACCAGCTCACTGTCATAGGCTTTTCATTTTCACATGAAGAGCAGCTCCCATTAGAAATTGGTGTTAATGTCTTGAGAGATCTGTGATTAGGGTTTTGGGCTGCTTGACTTGGTTTGTTACATAATAAAAAAAATTCACATCCCAAGGTTTTGTAACTTGTTCTTCATCCTCTTAATTAATGGAAAGTTCCTTTAAGTGTTGCATGTTTCTTAGAAGAAACTGAGTCTTCGATTGTCATCCAGCAGACAGCTGTTGGATGTTATATGTGACCACAGGTACGATTAAGTCATTACCAAAAGCTGGTCTGAGTACTGCTTAAAACCACTGAGATGTTTTGCACCGATTTGTGGAGAAGTTGGGACAAATTCTTTCAGTGGACAAGCTCACACCCATTCATAATTGGAACATAACTTACAGTTTAATTTCAAGGTGCTATGAAGAGAGTTTTTTAGTGGTTTGTTTCCCAAAACCGTTTCAGTAACTTAGTGAAAGTCACTTATGCAGTCTATATTATAGTCTATTACTGCTTGAGATGGTTAATCTGAGTTATTTTTGTGAAATAAATTACCATAATCTTCATCTGTCTTCTGGGAAATAGACTTTCCGTTTCTATCTTGTTTCCGAAATCTGCTGGTTAGAAAACTATCAAACTGCAGTGAAAACAAAGCATTTCCAGTAAATCTTCTTGGTGCTCTCCATCCAGTATGAACATGAAATCTTTCTAACACAAAAGTTCTCAACTTCCCATTTAGTCAGGCAGAAGTTGCAGTGCACTGACTTTATTAACTCTGTGGAGCTTTAGCTACCAGCTTGTCAAAGCTCAGAATGGCATAAACATCCATTTTACTATTAAAATTTACAAATAATTCTTTTATTTTATATAATTACACGTTTTAATTTAATTGAACACTGAGTATTGCACATTGCATTCTACTTTTTAGGAGTTTTCTTTTTCTTTGTGATTGTTGCAAAACTATTAAGTTTCTTCCTCAAACTAGCGATTACTTGTATGCCTCATAATCCTCTCATTAGTAATTACAAGCAGTAGAGACTTGGCTCATTTTGTATTTTCCTCCTTATTTTACTTATGAGAGACAAACATGTAGGAAGTGCAAGGTTATTACAACAAGTAATGCACAAAGACTGGATTTTCAGCTAGTGTTAAATACCACAAGGTTGTTCAGTTCCATCCCAGTGTGCTGCTCCAAACTATTACAAGAGCACAGGTAGTAAGAGTACAGGAAATTGTGACTACACTAAAAAAAAAGATTAAAAAAAAATATTGCTCTAAGAGTGGAACACGTTGCCCAGTGATAATGAGGAATCTCCATCCTTGGAGATTTGCAGAACCATCAGCTGCTGTTCTGAGCAGGAGATTGGGATGGAAGAGCTTCAGAAATCTCCTATCAGTCTTCTCAGGATGCAGATTATGATGTTGATCTAACATATTGAAGTAGCTCTCTGAAGTGCACCTGGTCTTTAAAATGCATGTGATGTGACTTACAGATATTCGTAGAATCATGGAATGTTTTGGGTTGGAAGGGACCTTAAAGATCTAGTTCCAACCCCCCTGCTATGGGCAGGGACACTTCCCAGTGGACCAGGTTGCTCCAAGATCTATCCAGCCTGGCCTTGAACACTTCCAGGGAGGGCAAATCCACAATTTTTCTGGGCAACCTGTGTCAGTGTTTCACTACCCTCACAGTGATTAATTTCTTCCTAATATCTAGTTTAAATCTAACTACTTTCAGTGAAAATTGTTTCATATAGCTTTTAAAGTATACTTGAGCCAGTGACTACAGTGGAATCAGTCAGTTTGCTGTGTCTTATAAAACCTTATAGGAAGGCTTAACAAGGTTCTTGTTTTAAAACTTTGAAGCTTCTTATTGGAGAACTGAATTAAGCTGAACTTTAAATTTACTTTCCAGGTGCATCCATTTGGCATCCAGTTTGTAGACAGGCTGCAAAGGCTGAAGAAAAAAACAAGGTAAAAAAATTTCAATTTTTTCACAACTGTAATTTTAAATTTTGAACGACAGAAATCTATTAGATAATGTAATATTAATATTCTGCTTTTACTTAGTTATTAAAGCCAAAACTGAATAAGGAAAAAATGTGAAGATATTAATAAGAAAAAAAAAAGTCATTTTTTAACTTCTGTCTGATTATGATGTGATCAGTGCATGACCTCCTATCTTTTTATGTGGCTCTGCACTTTAAAGATCAGAGGACTTCCACTTTATTTGTTTTTACAAAAAAATTTCTCCTTGGAATTGTTTTTTTTTATTTTTTTGCTTGTAAAACTCTGGCAAGATAACACCAGTTTAATTTAATCTCTGGCTTTAAGTACCTCCTTAAATTGGATGATTTGTGCATCTTTCTGTGCACAAGGGTAAAAGAGGGGGAGTTCTGGCAACTCCATTACAAAGTTAGCAGATGAATAAACTGCCCCCAGGAAATGTAGAATTAATCTGTGGCTGGGAAAATATCTCCTTAGTGGGAGGACAGAGAATGCAGCTACCTAATTCACTGCAGAGGCCAAGTATGGGGGTTTCAGTTCTGGTGTTCTCTGGTGCTCCAAGTAGTACCCTCAGTGTCCTTGTTGGAAAAAGCTCTGCTTTGATTCAGCAAGGCTTGGACAAAAGGCACATAGGATGAGACAGAGCAGCAGGCAGAAGCTTTTCAAATCTGGTGTTTTAGCAAGTGCAGCTTAACCAAATTACTGTTTTGAGTAAAAATTGGTGTGGGCTTTACCCTGAAGAATCTTGGTGGACTTTTTTGTACCTGTGTGTTTGGAAAGTGATTGTTCTCATCTTCTTCATAGCAAGCTCTGAAAATTAAATAAGCAGTGTTTCAGTATAAAACGTATTGTTTAATACATGTGTATTTAAAATTGTCAAAATACATTAATAAGTGCTGCTGAGTCAGCCTAATTACTATTAAACAATATTTCAGGCTTCCTCAGGATTTTATTCTGGCTGAGTACCTGAAACCGCAAGGCTGAAACCCAATGTAATTTAACAAAAATGTAGTGGGTTGTTTTTTCCCCCCCATCCTTCAAAGAAAAGTGGTGGAAAAATTATACTAGGATCCTACAGGCTGCCTTTTCCTTTTCCTCCCAAAGGCAAAGAAAATGTATTTCATAGAATCATAGAATTGGCTGGGTTGGAAGGGACCTCAGAGATCATCAAGTCCAACCCTTGATCCACTACCGCTGCGGTTACCAGCCCATGGCACTGAGTGCCACATCCAGTCTCTTTTTAAATGTCTCCAGGGAGGGAGAATCCACCACTTCCCGGGGCAGCCCATTCCAATGTCTGATCACCCTCTCGGTGAAGAAATTCTTTCTAATATACAACCTAAACCTCCCCCAGCACAACTTGAGACCATGTCCTCTTGTCTTGCTGAGAGGTGCCTGGGAAAAGAGACCAACCCCCACCTGGCTACAACCTCCTTTCAGGTAGTTGTAGAGAGTGATGAGGTCTCCCCTGGGCCTCCTCTTCTCTGTCTGGCTGCTCTCCAGCCACTCTGTGCCCAGCCTGTAAGATACTCTGTAAAGGCTGACTCATAGCACATCCCTCCAAATGCTGGGAGTCTTCCCTATTCCCAACAGAGAGGAGAGAGGAAGATGTCTGTATCTGAAAGTCAGCAGGAGTTTTGCATGAGTAAGGAAAAAAAACCCAACAAAAATACCAGAATGGAGCTCAAAAAAAACAAACCAAGAAGAAAGGAGTTTGTCTCAGAGGGTAGTAATAGACTTCTCAAAATAACTTGTAAAGTTAGGAATGGGTAATATTGGCTGAGAAATTTTCTGGTCACCCTTTGAAGTCTGTTGTTTTTTTAAAGTTATCTTTCTATATATTTGTATAGATATATGCACACCATGTAATCAAAGTGACAAAGGCAAAAGGAATACATGGCAGCACCCTTCAGAAGTTTTGAGGATACAGTGGAAAAGAAAAAAAAAAGTTGTGAAAGAGAGGCAGCAAAAGGAAAAATGATGTGAGATAGTAAACAGAAGAGATGAGGCTGGAAAAGACAGAAGATATCAAAGTAGCAAGAAAAAGAATAAGGGTTATCAAAAGGCATAAAGGAAAAAGAGGTGGAGGGGGGAATAAAAATTCATAGTATAGAGAAAAGAACTGAACAGAAGCAATGGAGTCAACTGAGATACAATTTTTCATTGGAACAGCTAGGAGGAGATGTGCAGCAGGCATGGACTAAGGATGCTGAGAGGGCTGCTGGATCATGCGGAGAATGAAGAGCATGTGTGAGATGTGGAATGAGCAGAGTTCAATCACCAGGAGGAGAAATGAGAGAACTTGTTTGCTCTGCTAGCACAGTGCAGTACACATACTGTTTCTAGAAGGTAGCAAATACTTCAATGCTGAAGTAGTTGGAAGGTTGCTACCCTGACCTGACAGGTTAATAATACTAAAATTTTTTAAGACCTTGAACAGGTGTAACTCCAGGTCAGAAGTTTCAGCTTTTGGTGAGACAGTGAATTATGGTCATTCTGAGTCCCTGGAAAAATATATACTTTTTGCAGTCAGGGACAGATTTTTTTTCTGTAGATGAGTAAGAATATTTTAAGATGAATTACCATATCTGGAAAAAAGAGGGTATAAATCCATTGATTTCATAGTAAGACTTGTTTAAACTTCACTTATGAACTCCAAGTCTGCTCACTCATGGTTAATATTGTATCTCACAACCCTTTGCTATTTAAAAGTAATTATATTTTTCTTCATAAAGGAATCTACCAAAACCAAAGCAAAAGGTCTGACACTCTGAATGCCAGAATAATTGAAAAAAAAGAGCAAAACCGGTTGAGTATTAAAATTAATCCGGTAGTCTTAGCAGTCAGAGAGGGGAAAGCTGTCCCACTGGGTGTCTGCAGAGTGCTCTGCAGGATGTCATGCTGTTTGCTATGAGGAAATGGCACAGCAGTGTGACACCTTCCAGAAGCAATGCAGATTAGTTTGATGGTACAACCTTAGAGTGAAAATGCTGCCACTGTATCATCTCATGGCAGCAGACTCAGAGCAGCCTGTGTTAGTGCTCGGAAGCTGTCCCAGGCCATTTTGTTCTCAAGTGAGGGAAAAGGACAGTCACCTGTGAAATAATTTTTGCATGTTCTAAAGGCCATTTTGATTGATTGCAAGTGTTCTTTTGTTTTGAAGTCTTTTATATGCCTGTATGTTTTGAGCTTACTCTATTGCAAGCTAAGTAACAATTATGTTCTCTCTCTCCCTTTCCTCTGTTTTGTATCTGTTTCACTGCTCCTACCATAGGAAACGAGGACTTCATCTGAAAGTATTATTTCTGTACCTGCTTCAAGTACATCAGGTTCCCCAAGCCGTGTGATCTATGTGAGTATTTCATGGTGAAGTTAATTCTGGGGGATGGGGAAAGCATTTTGTGTTCTACAGTTTAGCACATTGTGTGTAACGCTGAGGTCTTCAAACCACTGCAGTTGGTGATTCCTCAAAAACTGAATGAACTTTCTCAGATTTACATGTTTGAATACTGCATTTACCATAACAGAATGCTGTGAGTTTCCTGTTATATTTTGTGTTGTATTTATAGTACTTCCATTACCACTAGAACTGGCTTACACCAAGGCATGCAAAATACCACTGTGCTTTCTAAAAGAAAAGTTCAAGTAAACAGTACAGACCACAGGTAGATTACAAGCTTAGATTTGGACACAAATTATCTAAAGCAAGCTCTTGAGCCTCCATCTGATTGCTTGTGTAAACATTTGTTCACGATCTTGCAGGAGTCAGGCCATGACAAATGCCAGTCCCCAACCTCAGAGCACCTTTGATGTGTTAATGGTCCAAGAAGCACTAGCTCTGGAAAACTCAGAGAGAGACTTGAAAATAACAAGTATGATAAAAGCTTGTGCTGAATATTTTTTCAGTACCAGGTGTACCTTGCTTGTTGCAGTTGGTGTAGCTAATGTTTATGGCCAAACTCTCGAGGCTACAACCAGTAGCTAAAAAGTACCTGCAAGTGAGGTGTGTTCCATACAAACATCTCTTTGAGCCCTTCTGTATTGACAGGGCTATTCCTTGTCTGTCCAGGCATCCTTCAGGTAGCAAGTCCTTCTCATTGGATAGGACAATATGCAGAGGGAATTGTTAGAAATGTGATTGCTGGAGCTTACTACTGGAGGCGTTATTATACAAAAATTAAGGGGTTTTCTCTCCTTCACTGTGACATGCAAAAGAGTGCCTTGGAGCCAAACTTGTCTTTTTTATTCAAGTAAAAATTAAGTAAAATTCAAGTAAAAATTTAAGAAAAAATTCAAGTAAAAAACCCAATATACCCTTTATCTGAGTAAGACTGACTAAAAGTTTAGGAGCTGCCCCTTATCTAAATGCTGACTGGTGTTTCTGAGTTATTCTTACAGTAGAACTCCATGCTGGTGAAAACCAGTGGTAGATTCCTAGTAAAAAAATGCGTTTTTCTCAACTCTTGTGAAGACAATTTCTTGTGCTAGGAGCTTGTAATTATGCAGCATTTACTTTGGCCAGATGGTCTCTATCTCTCCAGCCATTGTTTTTAAAAGCGAGAGCACTCTTCTAAGATTTATTTGCTTTTAGTGATGTTTATTTAAGTTTACAGTGGTACTGTTTTTCTTGATGTTGTGATTACAGCTTTAAATATGCTAGACAGGCTTTTAAAAGTCAAGGACAAGCCTCCATTTTCTTTTTATGTTTTTTAAAAGAATATCAATAAATCAGCACACAACTCTAGTGTTTGTTTCTGTAATATACTTTGTAGGCAGCTGAGACTACAAGGGAATAAAGTTCTCTAGCAAATATGTGTCAGTTAGGAAATAAGGATTCCCCAGAGGCATGCAAGTTCTTGCTGTATCTGTCTCATGTCTGACTGCTTAATTATCAGAAGGCTGTGTGATTGATTAAATCCTATTTTAGCTTTCACAAAGAGGAAAGTAAAAATAATTTAAAACATGTTATTGGACTTCTATTTTATCAAAACAATTCTTTGGCTATCTTTTGCATCTGTTTTCTATTACAGGAGTGTTAGGACGTACAGACATGCTCAAGTTTAGTCTTGGGTGCTTTCATGATTGGTTTTACCAAACCTAAATTCATGGTGGCTAAAGAAAGGCATCATCCACGTGGGACCCTGCCTTTCTCCCCATGTTTTACCATCTTCACTGTGGTGCTGGTACTAGAGGGTACAAAGAGGTATGATAAGTCAGATTTCAGACTAGATTCAGCTAAAAGTAGCATAGGAAAAACCTCCAGACAACCGAAGAGTCAAAAAAAAGACCCAGCCTTCTATGTGTCTTTAATGTCAACATAGAAGGCAGAGTAGTGGTGAGTGCACACAAGACAGCCACTTTCAGGAATAGCATGGATTCAGATCATTCAAACCAATAGGAAAACTGTACCTTAATAATTAGTGAGCTCTGTTAAATATTATGTTGGACAAAAGAGAATTTAGAGTAAGCAGTTAAAGCTTAGGAAAAGTGAGTTCATGGTGCTCGTACTTTCAGCACCAAGTCAGAGTGAGGGAATCACTCTGAACAGGGAACTGTCTGATGGAGACATGTCCGAGTCACCTGTGGAAAGATGAAGAAAGAGTGTTTTGATTAAACCTGAATGGGATTCATACAGGTGATTTACTAAAGCCTGACTACTTTGTCTTCATCTACTGGTACCAGATTGTGGTGTCCTCTTGCACCGAGAGGGCATAGACCAATGTCCTTTGAGTTAACGGGCATTTTTTCAATAATTTTAGTAATGGCTTCATTATATTTAAACTGAAATTAACTTCAGTGCAGATGTCCCCACAGGGTCCCTAACTTCCATTGAAAAATCAGTTTAGTTCTAAATCATGCAATTAAATAGGGCTTAAATGAAAGTTTTTTGAAGAAAGAATTTTAGTAGCTCCCTACAAAGATACATCTGTCTGGAAGGTTTAGGTTAGGTTACATAGCTGTGTTGTACTGTCCCATATTAGGAATAGAAATCACATTATGTTTTTTTACAGGTTCCTATTTGCAATTATACAATTATACAGTTACATTCCAAATTGAATTCCAAATGAAACAGATATGCCAAACTTAGAGCATGGTTTTAACAGAATCCGAAATACCAGATTGTTGCAGAAATGTCTTAAAGCCTCTTAGCTCTAATTTGAGCTGTCCTGATCAGATTTTAATTCCACTCATGTATTTGAAAGTAGTGAAAGTGGTGAAACAAATAAAATAGAAAGCAATGTAGGCCAAATGTTTGTAGAATTGAGTGATTAGAAAGCAACTATATCTCTAAGGTGTTTTCTCATCCAAATTTGCCTACATTTTGACATTTAAACTGAAAGGAATTACATAGCTAGATAAATTTTACTCCTGACAGTTCTGAAGTCTAGTGGGAGGATCTCAATTTGCACTTCTAGGTGGAGAAATATGGGCTAAAATTATCATAATGCACAGTTAATACTCCCAATTCTGAACTACTTTGGATTCACTAGAATATTCTCCACAATCCTGGGCACCTTAAAAAAGAAATTATCTCAGCCTCCGTGGCCTTCCTTGTAGGTACAATGCTATCCAAAGTCTTCCTGGAACAGACCTGATGGACATACTCTTCGTGACCTGTCCCTGCATCAGAGCTTGCCACTGGCTTCTCAGTAGGGAGGGATTTTTTGTCATTAAGGGGATATTTCATTGCTATTTAGCTTCTTAGAGTATCTGCAAGGAAGGTGAGATCTGTAGATAGCTGAGGAACCATGTATTTCATTAAAATACATTTTTCATTAGTTCTGTGAATGATAATATGTGATTGTTATAGCAGCGTTGTTCCACTTTCTTATTTAAGAGGACTCTTCCTCCTTTCCATGTTGCTTACATTCAGATATATTCATCCATTGTTTTAGAAGAAGGGGTAACTGAAAGTTGTCATACAAAATTTTTCCTGTATGGTTAACATAATAGAAAACATCCCTAGAAAATCTGTTGAACTTCTCTTAGCTTACACTAAGAAAAAAATATAAGCATGGCCCACATAAATCTTGGATACTTTCATATTTTTGCATGTGGAAAACATTATTACAGTTTTACAGCTGATCATACTGAGATTTTCAAAGAATAGCAAGACTCAGTCATCTTTTTTTTGCCAACAAAGAGCTTTTTATTCTGCAAAACCTGAACTGGGAATGTGGCAATTACTCTGTCCATTTCTCCACTCTCAATGTGACCAACTTGTTGTATCTGCAAGGCAGTATGTGTTGGATACAGTCTTTGTGCAAGTTACCATTATCCTAAGGGTAATTTGTGCAAAAGTGGCATTTTTATAATTACACTGTTAGAAAAAGTATAGTAAGAGGAGAATGGGGAGTGATACAGCTATTTCCCACTTGGCTATGTGAGTCACATCAAAGGATCTGAACTTCACTTAAGTGGCATCTGTGATCTTCCAGCTAGTCCACCATGGTGCAAATCCATCATCTGCTGGTTTGTGACCCGTAATTAAGGGCTACTTAGACATAGTCAAGAAAGGAGGTGACGCTGTGGGACATAGCTGAATGGAAAAAATTACAGACCTGACCAATGTTTTTAGTCATCTGGAGAATGTATGTTAGAAATACATATTTGATTATTCACTATTCCTTATGGTAGGCAAACTCTGCACACCAAAACCCTTTTAAAATGAAGGATGCCTGAAAAAGACTGCAGTAGCTGTCCCCCAAGTCTCTGTGCTGCTGACAGTTATCAGGATACAACCAACAGCACTGGAATGATGCCCTGCTGCTCCCTTTAGCCAGATGAAAGTGACAAAGAAAAGTAGAAAGCACCAATATATATATAAAGAAAACAGCAGTACTATTTAGCGTTGTGTAGTTAAATATAAGATATTTAAATTCACACAGACATAAAAAGTGGTTTATTACTATGATGATGACGTTTCTGCCTACACTTATCTGCCCTTCTCTGGTTGCATCCTGATCATTTTCTTTCCTGTTCTCACTGCTTTCTTTCCTCCTTTTCTTAGGCAAAGCTTGGAGATGAAATTCTTGACTACAGGGATTTGGCTGCTCTTCCTAAAAATAAAGCCATCTATAACATTGACCGCCCAGATATGATCTCCTATTCTCCATATATCAGTTACTCTTCAGATGACAGGCATAGTTACGGGGAGGTACTGAAACCTGGGTATTTTTTTACTATGAATTTGAGATTTTATGTGCATCACTGAACATGTTGCTGAACACTCTTAAACATGTGCATAATTAAAAAACCAAACAAACAAATAACTAACTTTATAAGTTCAGTTAATTGAGTCTTGTCATTCATTTATTCACAAGGCATCTTAGCCTTCAAAAAAAATAGTATGTTCATTTCATTTTTTTAGTTTGTGGAAATTAAAGAATTGTTTTCTGTGATCATTTTTTGAACAGATGGCATAATTAAATTACGTTTTTCTGCAAGAGGAATTCTACATGCATGTGGTTGGAAACAGGAGCCATTGTTAATTGTAATGCCAAAATCAGAAGCAAATCCAAATGTCTTTCATGATTTTTTTTATTTTTTTTTTTTTTGGAAAGTGTACTATGTTATTTTGGTAATACAACAATGGTATCACTTTCCTATGTATAAGTTTCTCTCAGCTGTCCCCTACTAAAGTTCATCCTCATGTCACACATGCATTTCAACCTATTCATATGCAGAGCTAATATTATGTAGCTTGTACCAATAAAATCTAATTTAACATAATATTGCTAATACTAATTCTGTTTTCTGTGAAGCATATTTGTATATAACTCCTGTCATGCAAGTTAGCTTTCTTTTCCTTAGTATATCTACCCTTTGAATTTTGATTTCTTTTATAATTTTAGATACTTTCTAACAAATCAAAAATCTTAAATTTACTAGGAATGTTATAAAGTTATGTACGGTCTAGAATGGAAGTCTTGCACTGTTCTCTATAGGTGTACATGAATGGGTAGAAATAAATACTAGAAATGATAGCCATGCTGTTTATAAGAGCCACAGTCCTGCTATCACTTACAGCTTTTACATTTAATCTACTACTGAAGTCTCAGTATTACTCTAAGGTAAAGTTCAGCACTTGTTAGATCTTGAAGAGTCTTCTGATCCCTCTCTCTACAGTGCTGAACCACAGTAGCTGTATTACAATGCATTCAAAAAGCTAAAATTGTATTTAGTAAAGGTTTTTAATAGTATTTAGGTTTCTAAACTCACAAAATTTAAAGCTGCTTTCCAACCCTGAACTTAAGGAGTATAGATATTTCCTTTTTTGTCACCATCCTCAACTGCCTGTTTGCACCATCAGCTTAATGCTGCCTCAGGTGGGTCTGTGCTGATGGAGACATTCATGTCAGCAGGCCTCAGTGTTACCTTAAAAAAACCAGGAGGACAAATGGCAATGACTTAAAATCCAGTGTGCACATTTGCATGGTGCTCCAATCATTTATATCCTTGATACTGCCAAGGGCAGGAGGGGTTCAGTCCTGTCTTTCGAATTTCAACATCTGGCTGTTACCTGCAGCTGCAGTAGTTCTGTGGATGTGTTCAACTACCAAATGTAGCATTTAATTTTCACAGGAAAATGAGTGGACAGAGATTTGTCAAATTACATAATATTTAATTAAAAATCAAGTAGTCAGCTCTGAGCAACAAAGTTCCAGTCCAGATTTTGGAGGTGCTTAAATGCATTCTTAGGTAGGGCTTGTGTCTAGTTTCAGGCAGTTGCTTTAAATGGGAGTTTCCCTCTAGCAGTGCCTGCTGCAATACAGGACTTGCCTCACCAGACTCCAGGATTTTGTAGTAAAGAAATCAACAAAAGCTTTTATTAAATTATTTATATTTTATTCTTATTTATTTATTTAAAAATGCATTAAAAGAAAAATTGGCCTAACTTAATTGACAGGTGTTTTTCCTAACAGTATCATGTGCTATACATGGATATTGCTATTTAAGAATAGTTCTTCTCACAAGTAACATCATGCATGAATTTGTTTCACTAATTTGTTGTGTGTTGCTGTTTGCAGTCACCTCAGTTGCTCTCTCCAACAACTACTGAGGTAATCCCCCAATGCCTTCGTTTTTCTGTTCTGACCCATGTTGTGATGCATAAATCTGGTCATATTGATAACCAGCAGCGTCTGAAATATGGGGTTTGCCTCCTGCCTCTATTGTGCATGAGGTTTTATAATTTATGTTTTTTGCAGTGTTACTTGTGTTGAATATGTGCTCTGCTTCTGGACTGTCATCTGTATGCATCTACCTCCACTGTCACCCATGTTTCTGCCTTCCAAAATAAAGGTTGTATTGTGGTCACTTCTTCAACTTGTACTAAATAAATTACGTTGGAAAATATTATTTATGTTTACATTTAAAGCTGTCAGCATGAATTGCCTTGAAATGCTGTGTCTTTAAGCATAGCTTTCTCCTCTTTTTTTTCCTTTTTTTTTTTTTTTTTTTTTCACAAATAGTAAAACTGTTTATACTATTTGTACACGCTTACTATTAAGTCATTTGCACATACCTAAACTGTTCTGTGTATTTTGATGTGCATTAGTGACCAAAAGCCAGTCATTGTTTCAAGATATATCACCTTGGAAGCAGTGAAAGTATTTCACACATCTTCCCAGATAGTAGCTCAATTACATGTCACAAATCTGTATCATTTCTCCATTATCTCACTTTTATGTTAAGTGAACTGTATTTCATAATTTTAGTGGAGAATTGAAGGGCTGCAAATCTCAAACTGTCACTATGAGCATTGGTTAAACAGAGATGTTAACCAATAGAAATGTAATGTAACTGGTAGTTTTAAAATAAAAAAAAATTACTATTTAATATTGGATTCCATGAACTTGATTGACTGTTCCCTACAGAGACACAAAGTACACAAGAGGTAAGGTTTGAAGTAATCAATATGAAATTTTGAATGGTTATAATAATTTCCTTTAAACTAGCTCTCAGTTAGCAGTCAGTCATACTGTTATATTCTGGACATGATGCTGGTATAGAGATTGGTGCTGCTGTCATTCATCTGAATTCTCCAGGTTATCCAGCTTTGCCATGCTTGCTGTCTTTCTCCAGAGGGTCTTTATTCAAATGCTCAGGAATCATCATCTGCAAATTTGTCATGGTTTTTAAAGGGATTTTTATTAGAGGAAAAATTCACTGTATCATTCAACGGGGCACAGCGTAGATCACTAGCTCACATTGTATGGTTTTTAAATATTATTGCTAGACTTTGATATACTACTTCTAGTGCTCAAGGATTAAGATGGGCATTAAATAAAGTAACTATTTCAGGAGCCAGACAATAGAGGGGCTAGTGGCAGAATACCTACAGAGCTCTGCATGCTTGGGAATGATTCAGCTACTCTTTTTTTATGTAACTTCTGAAATTTATTCAAAACTAATTTTTGATTTTTGAAAATGCAGTGAGGTGCAAATGAAAGGGATGGAGCAAACTCGAGACAGGGGCAAAGAACTGATGATGGGAGAACATTGTACATCTCCACTAAGTCAAGAATAATCCCAGAGAAGTCAAATGTAAAACATTCATCTCAAGATGAATGGATAGATGTAACTAAGTTGTTCTAATAGGAATCTGGGAGATGATGGTGGAGCTAAGTAGGATCTCCTATGTGTTTAAATGATGAATGATCCAATGTAAGTCACACAGATGCCTTAAGTTGTCTCAGGATTCATGACAAGTGTCTAACACCTGCTGTGGTATAGCATAACTTCACTTGCTCCTGCTGGAATTGGAGAGAGGGAGCATGTTTTCTGAGTATGACTTTTCCTACATGAGTATCTATGGGTTTCCTTGATTTTTTTTCTAATGAAGTGAGAGAAGCCAGTTCTTTCTTATCTGAAAAGAAACAAGAAATTTGAGTTTACTTTTATAACTAGTTATACAAAAAATTATTTCCACATCTAATTCACTTACTAATACTTTAACTATTAAGAAGACACTGTGTTGCAGCTGTGATTCTGTGTTGCAGCTGTCATTCACATAGATGTAGAGAGTGGGGGCTTTGAAATGAGTGTACATGCTTTTAAGTGGTTGAAGCCAAGGGCTTAGTGGAAGGTGGGTCGTATGGCTTGCTTTGCACAATGCTGCAGTTTTAATGTTAGTGCTATATAAGAGTTTATATCAGTTACCTGGCTAGTAATGACACTTTTGTAATGTAGCACACTGGGCAATTTGCTGAGCAGACACAATTATTTCTGAGATGTAATGAAGCCACCAAATGCTGATTTTTATGTTGCCTGTAACCATTGTGCACCCATTCCTACAGTTACAAAGTGACCATAGTACTATCAGGCTAGCCTGAACTCATCTTCCACCCACCCATGTATGTTCAGGGAATTTTAATGTCCTGAACAACACTTTTGCAGTGCTGTGTTCTTTTCAAATTGTACAGTCATTTTAAATTCATGCATGTAGTGAATTTCCTGGTAACATGACTGTTCTCTGATACTTGGCAGAGCTCCTTTAGTCACACTACTCTGGAGGTGCTTACAGCTGAAAGCCACCTCATTCCATTGGGATTGCATGGAGCTTTATGACAACATCAATGTCCATTAACATGGCACAGAATCGTGCAAAATGGTGTATTCTGCCTGTTTCAGAAGTGATTTCTTTTCCTTAATGACATGTATTTCCTCTCCTACTCACAGGGTGATCAAGATGACAGATCTTTCAAGCAGTACAGGACATCCAGTCCTAGCTCTGCTGGGTCACTGGGCTATGGTCGCTACACTCCAACTTCCCATTCTCCTCAGCATTATAGCAGACCAGGTAATTGAAAAGCAGCCTTGTTTTTTTCTCTAGATTTTTCCACTACTTTGTCGTTTGAAGGACATAGTTCTGGCCCCATCCTTCTTGAAGTTGCACATTCAGTCCGCAGCTCTCACAGTGCAGCATGGTGGCAGTGAATGCATGCAAAGCCAAGGGGGTGATTGAGTGACTTCTTCTCCCTTCTTGTGCCACAGACACAGGGACCGTGTCTCCTCTCTTCAGTGCAAGAGCTGGAGGAGTGACCACTGATTCTGATGGCTTTTAAAAGCCAGATTGTTTTCGTTGTGAAGCTGACAAAAATGCTTATTGCAACTTCAGGCTGAAGTGGTAGCTGTGTTGGTGGTGGTGTTGCACAGAGAAGATGGATCACAGTGTTTTGATCCTTGTATCGGGGCCCCATAAAAGAGCTTTTTTGCATTTGGGCATTGTGCAGTTTTATCCTTAGGAATAACCAACTAGCGTGTTTAAAATTAATTCCGTTTATTCATCATTTGGGTGGAAACCAGAGCATTCAAAAATATTTTCTTGGTGTCTTTTTATTTCATTTGAGCTACATTATAATTATAAACTAGTTTGGAAGGTTGGGAGTTGTTAATCTTCCCAGTGGGAACAAAAATTTTATGGGCAACACGAACAATTTCTGCTGGATTTGAATATTTGCACTACATAAAGTCTTTGAAGTGGAAATGAGATTGAGTATAAAAGATCACCGAGAGGAAAGATCAGCCCCCACTGAAGGTCTGGCAGCTGTGTCATGCTTAAACGTAGCTGCACACTGCTAAAGCAAGCAGGAAACATGAAAGAAATTCTGTATGAATTCTAATGCTGTTACAGCTTCATTGAAAAGTTATAAGATAGTCATCATAATTTTTAATTTTAAGAATTGCCATTAGTCCTTAAAAATATATTATCAGGACATTATTACAACTAAGCAAACAAAGGTGACTTATGAGAATGTTTTTCACAGTACTTAATCACGTGTATAACTATTAGAGCTCAAATAACTTCAGGATGTTTCTTCAAATGCTTAAATCAGCCATACACCTGAGTGCCCTGCTGCATTCTGAACTAACTCTCACCAGTGTGCACTGATGGCAGCGAGAACTGGACCCACCTGGACCCACCCATAGCACAGTTCTCAGAAGAGACAAAGCTCTCCCCATTTCATTTCATTGGATCCATTATGAGCATATATCATTCCCTCTTGCATCTTTTGAATATGCAGATATTTCCCTGAGTGCTACTATGCTTTCTGTGGTGGCTTTTCTGGAATATTTTCCGATGCGTTACATTATCAGCATTTTATACAATGTTTCAGTCTGCAGAAAGCCCATGTCCCTGGGCCAACCACATAGTGTGGCCACTGTGATGTTTTTAGCAATAAATAAAGAAAGATGAAGTCTTAAATATAAACTATACGTCTTCTAAGCATCATGAGGAAAATATTCCAGAGAAAAAAACACCGAAAAAGGATGGCATTGTAATTTGTGGGTTTCAGTAAGTGAACTAAATAGTTTATTTTCACTTACTCTCTGTTGCCCCCAGCTGGTACTCAGAGTCTTGGTACCAGTAGCTGCATCTCCCTGCCCCAACACCCAAGCCTTACATCTACATTCAGACATCATTACATCCCTTTCTTCAAAGGTAAGGTCCAGGAATGCAAAAACGTGCTGTGATACTGTAGACTTATTCAGATGTGTTTCACTTTTATGTCTGTGCAAGCATGGCTTCCACTTGGATAAAATTTGTAAAATTTTGTGCAAGTGCTTTCTTGATGTACTCTGTAAGTTTTAAGAACTGAGTGGGTATGGGTTGTTTTATTTTTGTCTTTTATGAGTGAGTGTTAAGTGTTTTTAAAGGGGTGGAGGGAAGGAATTAGATTTTCTAACGAAAATGAGAGAGAAATAATTTAAAAGTCTATTTGTTCTGAAATAGTCTCTACCCTATTTTCATGGTGATAAAGATACTGTAACAAGCTTAAATGTTAAGTCCTACATTGAATGATAGTATTCTGACCTTCTAGCCTACATTTAGGGATTCTTCTTATTATTTGTAGCATTACCAAAAAGTATGCCAGAAAAGCTGTACTGATTAGCAAAAATTGGTATAAAACAGAGTAACTGAGTTTAGTCTCCTTCCCATTAAATCTTTTTTTCAGTGGCTATTAACTTTTAATGACCTCTGTGTTGTGGGTATGAGACAGTAACAAGAAGTGTTAAGAACTTTTGAGGCAAAGGCTATTTTTTTTTTTACTAGTTTGTTGAATGTCAGAAAGAAGACATTCAGCTGCCATATCTTCCCCTAAGTTTGTCCTCTCTTGTAGCAATGTAAGTGGGGAGGTGACATGAATGATGAATGCCAAACATTTTCAGTGCTTGTTCCTTGTCTCAGTACTGCTTGATTAAATAAAGCAAAACTGTTCTTCTTGCCTTTGTAACCATTACAGAAAAGGAAGTGACACTCTGTAGGAACCAAACTTGCAAACTCAAATAAATAGCAGACACTCATCACCTTTGGAATAAACACTAATACATCTTCATTGGGTCCTCATGTACCCAAAACCAGTTCTGTCCAAAATCAGCTGAATTTTACTCTTATGAGCAGGAACAGAATTGGACTTGAGTCTCCCAAATATGATGCCCAAGTAAAAATTTTGGAAGAAAAAGCTGATGAACCTAAACTAAATATTGCCATTTTAAAGTCTGCCTGCAAAACTCCTTCATGTACCCACAAGCAGTCGCCCACCCAGACATGTTTTGGAAGGCAGGCACACACCCTGTATTCCCTGAGGCCCTGTGTGAACAAGTTTTTGATCTGCTCTCTAAATTTGGACAATATCATCCAGCCTGGTGTACCAGGTAAGAAAAACCTTTGTAGTGTATTGAGAGCTCTTATTCAAAAGCCAGCCTGCAGTTGCTTAGCAGCACTCCTGATAAACAGAGCTTCTGTGCAGTGCTACCTGCTGTTGCTCAGAGCAGCAGCAATTACCTTGTGCTGCCTTCGGAGGAAAAAATCCTCAAGTGGGCAGCTCCTTGTGGCCAAACAATTATTAGGAGTGTGATCAAAATGATAATACTTTGCAATTCTGCAGCACTTCTTATCAAGGAGCTAAAATATTTTGCAAGCAGTAGCTTCCAGAGCCTCAGTGTTCTCCTGGGAGGCAGGCGAGCCTGTTTGTAATGTTCCCACACAGGTAAACGTGATCCCTGTGGAGGCTGAGGAGATTATCTGGTGTTTCATACTGAGTTGATGTCACAATCTGAAAGGAGTCAGAAGCTTTGTTCCCATCCTCTTCAAGTTCTCTGAATTGGTTTTTTGTTGGTTTTTTTTTCCCCTTGACTTGACAAGCCTTCCAGGGGTGTCACAGTGCTATTTTTTTCTCTTCAAAGTGGTTTGTGTGGGAAGAGCAGGATTGTAAAACTAGTTAACCATGGTTAATATTGCCACTTGAGTTTTTAAAAAGTTAAATCACACTAATTTACATATTTTTATTATATAAAAATTAAAATTCTCAATAATAATAGATACTAGATAATAAAGTTAATAATACGAGAAGTAATCTCTAAAATCAACACGACGCAATCATCGCTAAAGATGTTTTTCTAAGCTTCGAAGAGACAGAACTGTTACTACCCTGGGGAAATTAAAATAGGCAGAATCTTCCTTTTGAGTTCACTGAGATTGCATCGTAATCATCCTTAAAATTACATGGTTTTTCATTTTTCCAGCACAAAATATGATTACCGAGTTCCAGTTCTTTCTTCAGTATACTGTAATCTAGCTCTCATGAAGTGTAACTGGATGAGCTTTTCTTTGTCATGCAGACAAATTATTTGGTTGTGCTCTTAAGGATTTTTGTCATCAAAATAAATCCTTGCTTCAAGAAGGCTTCACAGTTCATGTCGCTGCACAACTGTGGGGAGTGATATTCCAAGTACCTGTGCTTGGTGTAACTATTCCCCTTGAGGTGATGGCGTCAATGAGCATCCAGGCTGTGCTGAGCCCTACTGAAAACATGTTGCATTAAAATTTGGTGGAAAGTATCTTGCCTTTCTAGAGCAGGAGTACAGCTTCCAAAGCCCATTTATTTGGTTTTGTGAGCTTGAAAAGAATTAGTCAGAAAACTTTCTCAATTAATGCACCATGTGCAGAAATATTAAAGGATCCAGTTTCAGGAGGAGGCTCTGGTATCTCCCTCATTAGGCCAGGCCAGTGGTATCTGTTTGTTGTTCAGTCATGAACTTAGACAGCTCTTACTGCAACTCTTTATCAAGTTTCACATCCTTCCAGATAAGATAATAGCTGACTAGGAAGGAATTATAAACAAGATGATACTTTTCCTGACAATCCCTTGAAAAGGGAGCATGGTCTGAGCTCTGATCTACACACACAAGGTTAAAAGAGCATCCTACCCTGTCAGCAGCCAAAAGACACAAGGAAATTTCTGTGGTTGACAGTCAAGTTCAAAGTAAAGTTTTCCTGATTCTTTCCAAGTTAAATAAAATACAGGGAAGAGTTCATGATTCTGTTGTTTTGTTCTGCACTGACCAGTAGAGCAGAACACGGGCTGCAACTACTTGTGGAAAAAGACAAACCCAAAAGTTTGAAAAATACCTTTCTCTGGAAGTTTCGTTTTCTTTTCTCTGAGACCTCACTTGAAGTTCTTCTACAATGTAAACTTTAATTTTAAAGATTTTTATTGTAGGTTCTATGAAATATTTTTCTGGTGTTACTACACATCAACTTTCTACACAGGCCTTTGGTTTACTTTGTAACATTTCTTATTTTTGTATGCCAAATGTGAAATACAACTGCTCTTTTGTGTTTGTCCAAATCAAAGGCAGACTTATCAATATGACTAAATGTGTGTCAGCTTGTTTGAGTGGGATGCAAGAAGAACTTTTTGCCTCATTTAATCCTTAATTATTCCCCTTCAAGCAAGTTAGAGATGATAGCTATGGTGGCTTTGCAAACTGCTCCACCACTTGCATTGAGCAGTTCATGGATTTGCTGTCCCCTGGCACTTGTGCTTGCATTCTATTTTTTACAACTTTTTTACTCCTAATCAAGATTCCTCCTGATTCCCTCCTCTGTCCCTGAGGAATGATTATCTGTGTGTGTATGATGCAAGCACCATGGTGTCACTGCTCAATGAAGTAATGATTCATGCAATTCAGAGATTAATATTGATTTTAATAATATGGTAATTTTAATTAAATAAGGAGTTAATATGCTGTGAAAATAACTTGAAACCTTTAATTTTCTTTTTAAATTAAAAAAAAATCAATAGTAAAATCACTTTGAAATAAAGATATTTGAGTTTATTTGAGTTCTAAAGGACCTTACTTGAATAAGGGTCTGCCACTGCTCTTTGCATTCAAAGTTGGGGTGACATTGTGGCCTATTGGGATGCCCAAGCATCTGGGCAGAAAGCAGCAAAAAAAAGAGGGTACTGATAGATGTGCTGTGAAAACTTGTTGCCATGTCTTTCCTTCCAAGAGCAAAGTAGGGAATCAAGAGACTGAATAACCATCGGGTTCCTTATCTGAGCAAAACTTGATTGCAAACTGGTGCTGACACACCAGATTTTCTATAATGCCATAATTCTTCTCTTACTTTTTGGAAGGACCACAGCACATGCGGTTGTAACTTCACTTCCTCAGCTGCTCTGATTGCATTTTCTTCATTGAGAAATCATTATCATTGAGTACACCGTGGCTCTGGCTGCATAGTTTTAGAGTTATAATTTTTCACCAGCTGTGAAAAAAACAGACAAAATTTAAAACAGATGAGCTTGTGTATCATCGTGAGATGCACAGCACACTCTTCTGACCTGGTCTGGCCTGCTTCTGCTCCCATTGAACTCAGTGGCAGTACCCAGTTGGCTGCAGTGGTGTGTGTCAAAGCTGGCTTTGGTGACAGACCGATGACCATGTGTCCACTGCTTGTCAACAGAGGCAAGGGATCTGCAGAGACCACCTCCATGGGCATGGCCTACACGGTTATGGTAATCCATGAATTTTATGGTTATAAAACTTCCCCGCCCTGAGACTAGAACTCAGACAGATACAGTGTTCTGAGCTTCTGCACTTCCTTTACCCCAAAAAACTTGCTATAATTTTCAGGGTTGCTAGCCAGTAAATTCATGCTCCATCTACAGTAAAACAATAACAGCAAACTAACAGCCATTTTGTGTTAGAAAATGTCATGTTTGGCTTCCAGTTGCTTAACAGTGCTGTAAATTAATTGGATTTTACAAGTCCCAAAAAAGTAGAGCTTTACTTTTTTGTTTGCCAAGCAGCACTATAATGCCATAGAGTGTTCTTTGGGGAAATTAGCTGAGAGGAAATAGACGGCACCTAATCAGCTTTTGACAAAAAAAGTAGATGGATAGATCAATCCTATATATATCTTGAGATTTTGTAAAGTGACTATGGCATTATAGATCCATGACTTGATAATCCAACCTTGTTTGCATAGATACAAAATGCTGTGGCATGTTACCTATGGGAAAAGTTTTCAATTAAGAGCCAAATCTCAGCATCTGTTTCTGTCACTGATATATGCAGGAATATTTGATTTAAATGTAGCATCTCTTTTTTTGTCTAGTCCTGCTTTGAGATATTTTAAACACTACTGAGTTATTTCATTACTGGTTTCAGGGGCAGGCCATGAGCCATAGCTTTAAACTTTTCAAAAACTTATTGGTAGATTGTTCACTTAAGGCTATGCAAAACACATTACAAGACTGTGGATGTCCTTTTATTTTCTTTTCTTTATTAAAGTGCTGTTAAAAGAGAAACTTTGGTTTCCAAGTGGGGCAGTTTAATCCAATATTATCTGTCAGATATTAATGATTGATGGGACGTTTGGAGACTGAGCCAATACACTGTGCTAAGAATTCATGAGTTTTACAAAGAACATATATTTAAAATTGTTGGATTAACAAGTCATTCTGGACAAGCTTTTATGCTTGAAGTACTCTACTTTGCTTTCCATTTTTTTTCTTTTATCTGCTTTCTTTGCTTTTCCCCTTGGAGGCAGTGAAAGTGGTCGGAGCACTCCAAGCTTATCCATGTATTCAGACAGCAAATCTTCACCTTCTGTCTATCAGCAGGCTCCTAGGCATTTCCATATTCCAGGTAGGCACTCACTACTTAGATTGGATCTTGAACTGGTGGCATCTGTTTATTCTCTTCCGAATGCAAGTCTTTTTTTGCATTGATTTGTGAACTTTGAACTGCAAGAGAAGAAAATGTCTGATAAGTGAAGAACTGTTCACTGTTAAACCTAGCCTCAGAAATAAAGGAGTTGAGAGCTGTGTGCTTATGTGTGGATATATATGTAAAAATGCATTAGAGGAGGCAGACAGCAGCAAATGTTATTAAGCCTACAAAGGTACAATTATTTATAGTGCCATGGGTGCATAGTTCTGTTGCATTAATGTGCAGAAGGGTAGGCTGAAGGGGTTTTGTATTTTTCTTTATCCATCTACTCTCTGAATTAGAGAGTGATATTAATACAGACTTCAAAAATAGATGGAAGGCTGCAGACCTCCAGGACACTGACTGTGACTGTCTTTGTGTGTGTAATGTACCGTTTTCAAGTTCACATACAGTTCACAGGCACTTTTAATTTAAATCCTTTTAGGTCTTTGTCTGCTAAAGATGTCTACCTGCTCCGTGGAATAGTTTATTTATTTTTAGTTTCTGGGGTTAATGTTTCTGTTAACACCCTGTAATTAGGTTTGTATCTGCTCAGGTCAAAGGAAATCTGATGTCTGTACAACATGGTGTGGGAACCCTGGTCTGTGGTCTGAGGGATTTAAAAAAAATCCTGGCTGAGCAGATTACCTATATAATTCGAAATATAGACAGACTATAAGATTTCCTCTAAGAATATTAGGCATTTCCTGTGTAAACTTCTATATCTGAGCATGTACACTTTCTTCGTAATTAATGGAGAAAGACTCTTTTCATGTGTATTACAGTCATCTGTTGTGCCTGTACATGAGTTTTATTTTAAGTAATGACAAGTGTAGCCAGTTTTCTCTTTGCTGTCTGTGAAGTATATATTGGTATTGAAGATATGGTTATGTGGTTACCCAACATAACAGCAAACAGATGCCATTCAAGGTGTCTTGAACCATTTTGTGGGACTGAGGGGGGATTTTGCTGCATGGGTAGGTATAGCAAATATTTCACATTTATAAAGATGATGGGGAAAAATTCATTCTCTTGTAATAACCAGTGAATGACAAGTGACTGAACGAATGTGTAGTCTTTGTTCAAGTGTTTGCATTGTAGTGTTGTTGAGAGGAGAGAAGAGCAGCATGGTCTGAACTGCTTGCTTACTCTTTTATTCTTTCCTTTCTCTTTCCTCTTCCTCAGACACTGGTGTAAAAGATAACATCTATAGGAAACCTCCTATCTACAAACAGCATGGTACAGTCTGCTTTTCTCTCTTGTGGTTTTCTCTACATGGCTTGTAAAGAAGTGCATGTTGATTTCCAGATTATTCTTTGTAATCTTTGCAGTTTATGTCCCTACAATCTGAAATAGAGAAGGAAAAAAAAAAAGAAAATTAAAAAGCATTTTGTATAACATATTGTCCAAGGATTCAGTATGTTCTCTAAGATTGGACTAATAACTTCAAAACAGTTTTCTTATTTATGGAGGGATATAAAGTATATAAATATAGAAGGTTGCTCTCCTGTTTTCAGTCCATGCCTTGGGCTAGAACAAATTCAGAAGCTGATAACATCAGCAAGATGTGATTGGAAAACCTTGGGTTGACCCAGCATCAAGACTACTCTCTGCTATTCTAAACAATAGCAGACAGTATGTGATGTTTTATGCCACTGAGAACTTGGCTTAAGACTCTAGTAAATATAAAAAATAGAAATTTAAATCTGTGTTCATCTGTTACTGTTTTTGCTGTACATTTAACTAATAAACATTAATGCAATTTCTATGTTGATGTCAGTACCTTAGTGGTCTCAGTGATGTTTGACAATGGCCTTAGTTCATGATACACAATTCATTAAAAATACACAATTCATTTTTCTAAACCACAATTCATTAAAAATACACAATTCATTTTTCTAAACCAAATTCCATTACTGATCTTTAGGAAAAAGTAGGTATGGATTCTGCTGCATTAGGGTGCCTTGGAAGTGCAGAAGTACATTTCTGATTACAAGCCGTGGCTGGGGTACTCAGAAGTACTTCTGTACTCAGAAGCAAAGGAAAGAAAAAAAGCTTAATAAAAATGTAAAAATGTTCCCTCAACAAAAAATAGTATTTTAATCATGATTGCTAAGCTTCTTGGGAATGCATGAGGAAAATAATAAATACCAGAGGTGTTCATCACACTGTAAGAGGCTGCTAATTAACATTATGTGTGTCCATTCTCCCATACTTTTGCTTGAACTGGTAACCGATAGCTTTCCATGAATCAGAATTTAGAGAACTGCATTTGCATCACTGGCTTTATGGTCAGAACAAGGAAGATGTACATATTTTTCTGTTGTGGTAATAGGGGAGTTTAACTGATCTTAAAATATTCAAGTAACATTTAGTTTAAGAAACAATACTTTTATGTAGTTATTTTTATACTAACTTTCACAGAAAATGACCTTTATTTATTTTTTGGATTAAGTTCTAGCTTTGATCTGATATAGTAATAGGAGAAAGAAAATTATTGACTGGTGTCTACCAACTGAGTGAGTCAGCCTGCGCACCTCTGCTCTTCCTGGTGCTCCATTCCAAAGTAACTGCAGATTCCAAGCAAGCAGATTTAGATAACCTCTGTGAGGTTTCTGGGTATGGCTTTGAGCAAAGTCAGACTTACTGATGTTTCAGTGCCCCTTAGGTGTCAGCCTTTGCTAGACATTTCCTTCTCAGTATGTCCTAATCTTGGACAAACTAATGTTACCTCAAAGGCAAAAAGACAGGATGGGTTTGGCTTAGTGCCTGACTTACTGAAATCTGCCAACCTTATAGTCTGCTATTTCCTTCTTGTCTTTAGATGTACAAATCATTTGAGGCAACTATTCATGCTGAGAAAAAAAACCAAACCAAACCAAAACTACTGACAAGGGAAGAAGTTGAATATTACAGTGGTGTTTGGAAAGATCATGAGCAAATGCAAAGTTGCAATCATCTGGTGCAAATCAGCATAGCTTCACTGATTCATAGATCACAAACTAATGATGTGGCTCTGATGTCCCATATACTGGCTGTGTAATAGAATTTTGTGTTTGCAAACAGGATTCTAAGGAGCAGCTTTGGTTTTTTGCTCCAGACAAGGCATTTTTAATATTAATTTACTGCCTATTAGATATCCAGCCAATGTCTGGGTTACATCAGTTTGGCACAGTTCTATGGAGTTGTTCCTCATCTTCACTGGAGTGAGTGGAGGATTAAATTATCAAGTCATCAGTCTCTGTAGGTTAGCAAGGATATATGTTATAAACGTTCTTTTATAGATCATAGATTTTCTGAAAGTTTCACACACTCTTTTGTACTCAGGACTAAAACATAATTTACTGTAACTCAAAAAAACCCAACCCAAACCCACCAAAAAATCAATGAACTTTTCTTTCAATAAATATATATATCCAGACAGATAGATAAATAAAGCAAAATAAAATGTAGCTTTTATTATGAAAGACCAACCAGCTAAAGCATGAAGGTGAGCAGCTGATGAATCAGCTTCTCAAGCTAATGGAACACTGAACTGATACATGCTGAACAGGAGCCAGAGAACATTCCTTTGTTGAAGAGACCAAGTTTGAACAAACAAGCACAAAAATGTTCTTTAAAACAAAAAATGTGAGAAGCTCTTCCAAAACATTTGATTTTAAAAGGTTTCAGTTACAGCAGTGCCCAAGAGTTTAACTGTAACCACAGCTTCTGTTTCTATTACAAACATCCAGCTTCAGAATGAAAAAAAAGAGGTCTAAGAATGGGACACACAAGAGATCAGGCTGAGGGCTTGGGGGAGAAAGTGAAGGGTGTGGGAGCCTGTGTTCATTTCTGTGTGTTCATGTTTTTAAAATATTTGAACAGAGTAGCCCTGTAGCATTTGTTTGAATAGCCCATGGAACATATGAAACCTCGGAATATATGCTTTGGATTAAATTTAGGTTTTTTACTTTGAAAAAAATCATGCCTTGAAACAAAAACAGTTTCAGAAAATGCATCAGATTCTCTATATGGACTTCTGATTTAGTGAGGGCAAGATCCATGTATATAAGCTTGAACAACATTAGGATGTGCTCCCAAAATAGCAGTGGAATAGGTTTAAGTCCTTGGTGCAGTGTAGGGATGTTTTTCTTCATCTGTCATATATAGATATTCCATTCTATGTCTTTCTCAGAGAAGCAGCTTGTTATTTCAGGAAAATACTCTGGTCAGGATGCTACTAGCTAACTGTGAAAAACTTCAAGTTTTTTTTAACACTGCTTTTATCACATGCCACAGCTTTGTTTTGCCACATTAAATTGAGTTAAAACCCCCTACGGTGACAGATTTTCACCTCTAACCTAAAAAAAAAAAAAAAAAAAAAGGAAAAAACACAAAAACCCCAAAACAGTTAAGGTCTGTAAGGTCTGGATGTGAGCTGTATAATGACACCAGAGAATAAAACAGAATAGCACTGAAATGCTAATGGTGGTGTGGTGGTGGCCTTTCGCCTGTCATGCTTAGATGCAGGGCAGTTGTTGCCAGCTAGCTGGGAGTGTTAGAGCAGTTATGGTGGGGCAAATTGATCTCCTCCTCACCTCTGTCCTTGATCTGAGCCTTAGCTTCTGTAGTGTCCTACTATTTTTAGGATGCTGGTGATGATGTTTGGTTTCTTGCTGCACTGCGTTGCATGGGGCTCAGGCACTGCAGACAACCCCCTTGTTGGGATGACTTCTCTTGGGCTTATGGTTATGTTGGATCATTGCATTGATGCAGTTTTGTACCATTAAGCTCTCCCCGAACCAACGCAGAATGATAAAAATGCAAGTAGCACTCAAATTCTGAAAAGCTAATTGAAATGGTGTGAAACTTGTCTCAAAAGCTTTCTATAAGATTCTGAAGTGTAACTCAATGTTTGGAACAATATGCTGGCATATAAAACACAAGGAAAAACACAGGTAATACTTGGGAACTGTCTACTGAATAGCTTTTAGGTTTTCAGTTAGTTTTCAGTTTTTCTTACCAGAAAGTAAGAAAGTTATAAGAGAATAACCAGTAGTAAAATATCAGCAATATTTATTTTCTTAAATACTATTTAAGAGGACAATATAGTCAGAAAAGTGATTGGTCACGGAATTTTGAATTGAAATAAGAGTCTGATGTGGCCTCTTGCAGATTTTGTGAAGAGGCAATATCATATTTGTTCTTATCTTCTTTTACCATCATTGCCTAACCTGTTTGGGAACACAGGAGGCCCAAGTGTGCAGACCACAAAATATCTATGTAACCATATGTACCTTCAACGTAATGCAAAAAAATGGGGAAATTACTTGTTCCCATGTGCACTAACCATATAAATCTGTCTTTAAGTTATAGTAAAGGTTTTTTTCCCATCACTCATCACCAAAAGTAGTTTCTTCCTAAAAAGACATTTTCATAATCTAGAAAGAATAGATTGTCTAAGTTCACTGTATCCAAAAGGACTATCGTAGTAATTTCAAAAATATTTTAAGTAATTCTTTGAAACCATAGCTCTACACATCAAACTTTCTGTACAGCTCTGGATTGGTGTTTTGGTTTTGGGTGGGTTTTTTGTTTTGTTTTTTTCCTGTGTGGGTTTTTTTTTAAATTGTTTTTTTTCCCTCAAAAATATTTGGAACATAACATTCAAAGCAGAAGAAGAAAAAGATGTAATCCATTATGTTTTTTTAAATTTCCTTAATCTTCTAGCAGCAAGAAGATCAGAAGGAGAGGATGGAAGCTTGGATCAGGACAGTAAGAAGGTAATGATCAGAAAGAACAAAAGAGAATAGTTTATTAGTCCTTCTTGAAACAGCTGCTTTTTAAAACATGTTCATACATAAGGTATTCTTTCATATTACTGTAGTAATCATTACTGCTTTTAAGTCTTTCCAAGAAGTTACAGAAAAGCTTGAAATCTGATTCACAGCATTTAGAATCTATATTCTACAGTGAAGAAAGAAATAGGGTTATTGAGATTGAGCTTAATGTTATAATAGGGTTATTGGTAATGTAATAGGGTTATTGGGCAATGAGCTCATGGATTTTCACTCGGTCTCACCATATACATTGGTTATCCAGCGAAGCTGCTGGACTTTTACTTACTGTTACTATTGTTAACTCATGCATGTTAACATACATGAAAAATGTTACAGAACATTGATAATAAGAAAATTTCATAGTGCACTTTCTAAAATGGGATGCAGCAGACAGCTTAATTAACAGGGGAACTGTTCTCAGCCCAGCTGAAAGTTGGAAGTTTTTGGTAGCTGTGGCTTCTAACAGGGAGTCCCATGATACAGTCAACTCTTATCCTTTGATAAGGAAAGGAACAAGTTGCAGTGAGGATAAATACACAACTAATTCACCAGACTTCCCAGGCAGGTAAAGAAGAACTGCATTCAGATCTTAAATCCTGAATCATGTAACAGGCTTTTACCATTTTCAGCTAAAGACCAGTTGGCTTATTCTGAAAGGGGATATGGACACCAGAACAAATTCCCCAGATTCAGACACCCGGTCCCTGTCTCTTACTGCCAGAAGTGACAGAGAAAACTTCCCAAGGGCACAGGAGGGGACTGCTGGCTACTCCCGTGAGTACTGTACTGGCTTTCAATAGGCAGGGTGGGGGTATCAGGCAGATGGTTGACTTGCACTAATTACTCCTTGATCCAAGCTGTATTTTGGATATTAGTAGAGCCATTTCTTCTGTACCATGGTCAAGCATAAAGAACACCTTGCTCCCCAGGTTAATTTAGATTAGGCATTTATTTATTATTTCTCACAGTTACACCTGTATGTCCACAGAAGCCTTCCACATATTTAAGCCACTGAGTGGAATAGTGGGTGGAATTTTGTCCTAAATACTGGTCTGAAGATCATATGTCCATGTTTGCTGTCAATACTAAGCCTCATTCTAAATGTTTCTTATTCTGATTTTCAGCTAGTTAGGAGGTGAAGGAAATGATCATCAGGATTGAGTCTGAGTTTTACCTTTAGATTACATAAATGAAAAACAATTAGGTTAAATGACTTTTAACTGGGCCATTCGTCTCCCTGCCTCTCCCAGTTTACACTGTACAGCCATAGCAGGTCATCTGGGGTAAACAAGTTGGGGAAGCAGTTTTCCAAAAGAATGCACCCAGTGTGAGGCATGTCTGGCAGCAGGGCTAGGATGTCAGTCTTGTGGGCATTTTGGTAATGTGATAGCTGGCTCCATCAACTTGTATTAAGGAAATTATGGCTTAGCTATGCAAGGAAGAGGGAAAACAGATGCTACAAAGTCTGTCACAAGGCTGTGTCAAGATAAAGAAGAAAAGTTGTTTTGAATCATCAGCCTCACTGGTCTAACCTGAAGGGATTTGATTCCTTACTCTTCATCAGACACTCCATACATGTGCACAGGGTGTGTTGCTGGAATCCCTGTGCAGGGGAAACCAAATCTGACCACCTCACACACCTAATGTCTGTAGGTCATTGCCCAGAAATTAACATGTAAGCCTTTTATTGCAGTGCACATGTTGGGTATGTTTGGAAGTGTTCTTGAGTTGATCTGATGCTTTTCTACACATATATTGAGAGTCTAATCCTTGCATGAAGATTTTCTGGAGAAATAGGGAGACATATGTGGAACACCAAGAATTATGTTATACAGTAACACCATGAGGTGTGAGGTTTTTTTCATGAGAATATTGCTATGCCTCTCCCTCTTCTGTATCAGTATTTCTTTTATGTTGGGTATTTTTTCGTGGGGTCCGTTTTGTGGGGTTTTGTTTTCATTTTGTTTTGGTTTATATTGAGAATGTGGAGCTACTAAAACTAGAAATGTAAAAAATGGTTCACACCTCTTTTAGGGCCAATATCACCTCTGTTAGGGTCAATATCACCTCTGTGTCAATGCAATATAGATTGTGTAGTTAATATTCCATTGCTTTTTGTCAGTGTTTCTCTCTTCCTCAGGAAAGTTGACCATTACCCAGTTAACAGCTACAAAGAAATGACATTTAGGAACTTTTATTTTACTGACATGGACAATTTATTTTTCGTTCCATTCTTTCTGATTTTGTTCAACCATCTGACTTGTTTTATTACCTATGGAAGTCCTAAGTAATTCCCACTCCACTCAGTTTCCCTGTTTAGCCTTGTCTGTCACATGCCCTATCTGCTGTGGAAGAGGAGCTTCTCTGGCTCTTGCAGTCATGGTTGAGAGCAGCCTGATCTATAACTCAGCCATTCAGCCCCATCTCTGTGGTGCAGTCATTAAGCATCACAGAAAACAAACCTTTCAGATATAGGTTTAGTGTAAAAGTGGATACACTGATACACCTTACATCTGAGTAAATGTGTAAATGTGTCTTGTTTCTGTAGGTTTACATGTTTAATAGCTAATAATTTACCATATTTCATGTTTTTAAGGGTCATGTATTTAGGAAAGCGGACATCTGGCAAGGTGCATAACCCTTGCTGTTCATTTGTCCCTTATGTGCTGAGAGGCAACATCAGAATAATGAGGTTAGGGTGAATGATAGCCTGTAAAAAATAGGAGCTGTATCCATGCAGAGAGCACTTGTTGTTCAGATAGTACCTAATTAGAGAGAAAGATTGCTTTATCTTGGCCAGTTACTGCAGAAAATTTGCTGTGATAGCAACTGCTGCAGCTGGATGTGATGAGCACTCTGTGGTTGCTGGCTTTTGATGTTACATTTTTTCTTAATATTAAAAAAAAAAAAACAAAATAAAAACGTGTTTAACTTTGCAACTAAATTCATGGGAAACAGAAGCTAAATGAAATACAGTTCGCACTGGAACAGTAGGTCTTTTCTTGCCAGCTTTTTAAAAGGGGCTGTTGGGCTGTGTGTCGCCTGTTAGGTATTTTCCAGGCGGCCACACGATGTCGCCGGTGCCTGCGATGCGGCCCCGTCCTGGCAGGGGCGGGAGAGGCGAAAGGCCGGGGGGGAGCGGCAGCTCCTCGGCTCCTGCCCGCCAGCGAGAAGCGTGTTTTCGTACTGTGGCCTTTACCTTTTTACCAATTTTTCCTGATTATTTGGTAACACTATTTGGCAATAGAACCAAACCATCCCACCTGTCTTCTCTGCAGCCAAGAGGCTATAAGCTTGAGCTCTGCACTGATGTTCAACACCAGCATCATTTTCCAGGCAGGACGGGAGCTGACAGTTGTTGCAGATCCATTTGCTGTGTCTCAAAGATGCTCTTTGCACTCTGATGTCATGAACATTCAGATAGCAAGCAATGATATCTTTACAGTTTCTAAACTGGAATGGGTAAGCCATCCATCTAATTCAGTATTCCTCACAATGTCCCTGTATCAGACATGGAAAACGCTTCAGGGTCAGCAGCAGACATTCTGCTTGTAGTTTATACCACTCCTTAAATGATGGCTGATTATGTTTTTTAGAAACATTTCTTGCTTTTATAGATCATCTTCATTTTGCTAGCTTAAGTAAGTCAAGCTTATCAAGCCTTTCCTGTGAAGAGCTTTCATTGCCCCCGTTATCCCTTTAGGCCACTCACTTAAACACTTCAGAACAAGAACAGCACAAAAGATGCAGGTAGGATCTCTTGCTGCTATCCTAAAACAAAACAGATATTTCCATGTCTTACATGTATCAAGCCAGACATTTCCAGCTTTTGCCTTTTTTGTAATTACTTTGTACTTACTTCCTAAGAAGCAAATCGAGGTCATCTTGTGATTGAGCTGTTTATCTAAGCCTGTCACCTTTCCTGTTATTTCCAAACAATGAGCTCTCAGATTAAGTCATTGAAGTCTGGGGTATTTCATAGTCCCCAGATGCATTACTTTTTCTATATATTACTTTCCAAACTATCCAAATTTTCTCCCATTTCTATTAATTTAATGCTCAAGGTTATCCCAGTTCTTTATGATGTCCCATTCCTCCTCTATGTTGGCAGTGCTTTATAATTTTGTTTCAACAGCAAAATGTATCAACTCATTGATAATTTTGGTGTCCAGATGATTAGTGAAAACATTAGGCAATTTCAACTCAGCCCCAGTCCATGCTGACACTTTTCTCTGTCAGCATTGCACAGTTCTCACTACCCATTTTTTATTTCATTATTTCCTTACTGATTTTATAATTCCTCTGGTAAACTCCATCTTCTCCAGATTTGCCTTTAATTCCATGTGCGGAAACATGCCAGACACTTTAATGATATCACATTAGATGAGATCTAATAAAATTTATGTTGTGCAGAAGTCATTTCTCTTAACAAAGAAGGCTACCAGCAAGTCTGGCACTGTGTCTTTAGCTTATGTCAAACCAATTAAAATCTATGTGACTGTAATTGATTTTCTGTTTACTTTGATGTTTTCGTTCAGTTTCTCCCTAAGTCTGCTGTTGGAAGCAAACTGATAATTCCTCAGTTTTTTTTCCCCTCTTCAATATAAAAACTATAGTTGCTGTTCTCCAGTGGTAAGAGGTATTGGACTTGCTTATCTCTCCCTGTTTGAGTACAAGAAGTGCTTTGAATTATGTTTCTGTCATGGATGAGATTTATTGGCATACCCTTATTCTGTGAGCTTTCCCTCCTTGCTCCATACTCTCCCTTCCGTTCCTGAAAACAGGGATGAAGTATTCCCTCAGTGCTGAAGCCCTCCCTAGGTTATGTTTCACCTCTGCTGTGTACTGACATAGAATAACTCCCAGTGATCCCATTTCTTCTTTCCTTGTTCACTTTTTATTTGGATAGCTGGAGAACCTTTTGCTATTTGTTTTAATATAATTTTCAGTGTTTAACTCAGCTTGGCTTCTGGCAGTTTTCACTTTATCTCAGCACATCATGAGCTCTTTTCTGATCCATCTTTTGTTTTTTTCTTTCTTTATGCTTATTCCTAATTGTCTCCTTAGGATATTTATTAATCCAGTGGGGTCTGGCTTCCCTTCCTGCATTCCCCCTTGGACACATATTGCTAACGTTTTTGACAGAAAGAAGCATTGTACATTCAGTTCTTTGAGATAACTGACTTCTCTAACTTTTTGCATCAATTTATCAAAGTTTCCTGTACTGGAATCAAGAATATTTATTACGGAGGTATTTGTTCATCTTCTGTTTAATTTAAATGGATTCAGCTTGTGATTTCTGTACAGCAATACTTACATAAACCAAAAACTAATCTGAAACATTTTTTGTCCTTTCACTGACAAAAGGATCTTCCAGATTTCTAATTAGACTCTCAGTATTTTAAATAAGGCTCTACAGTCATTTCATACTGATGGCACACAGTTTCACCACCATATTGTATCCAGTTTGTTAGTGGTAACACCACTTTGATTATTTTGTGTCTCCTAAAGTTTTCTTGAATGTTTGTAATGTTTACATGCCCACTGATTTACTTTATCCATTGCCATGTTATAATTTATGGGGTTTTTTTTCATTAGCAGTAAAAGTAGTAAAGACAGCAAAATCTTTCCTGTTTCTTGTTTGTTTGTTTGTTTGTTTTTAATGTAACTAAAACAAAAAATGGTGATACCTTTAGTCCCCCTCTCAAGTCATTGTTTAACACCAAGTTGGAGGGCAAGGTTTTCACAAGCTCTCAAATCTTCTTTGCGTGTATATCTGCATAAAGTTTCCATAACATGAGTCCCACAGCTCTCTTCATGTCATGCCTGGTAAAGTGAGTGCATCCTGGTGTGGTGTTATTTATAGACACTGTTACACATCTAGAGAAAAGATGAGCACTACTTGGTTGTATTTCATTCTGTTAATAGAATGTACATGCTTATCTTGTGATTGCTTTTTTCTGATTGATTTATTGAATTCTGTGTTTTAGTAGACTGTAAAAGTTTTACAAAAAATATAGCCATATAATATGTCTTTTACAGGATTTCCATATTCCAAATCTGCTTCTCTACCTGGCTATGGCAAAAACGGCTTACACCAGGTAGGCATACATCTCAATGCATTCTCTGGGAAATAGTGTGTCAGAAATAGGCATCTTAGTAACTAGGTGAAAATCTACTCAGTAATAATACTTCAAAGGTGTTTTGGCTGCCAGCCCTGTCTGACAAACTCTTACCCAGTGTGGATTGCAGTTTGTCTGTCTGCAAGAGGAAGAAAGACTGAGGCTTCTCTTTTCGACTGTGTGTGTCATGAGCATTAGGAATCTTGCTTCTCCTCCACAAACAAATGAAGGTCCCAAATGCACAGGCTGCACGTATTAATAGATCACAGTATAGCTTGAATTAATGATAGAAGGGGGGAGGCAAGTACTTGCCTATGATTAGGCAAGTAAAGGTCTTAGAGCAAAGATTGAACAAGCCCGCATAATTTCTTGAGCCATATGTTCTGGTTTCTTTCAGTGTGTATGCGTGTATATACACTTATGTATGTATATGTACACATATGTATGTATATACATGTATGTATGTATATGTACACATATGTATGTATATGTATGTATATACACACACAGGGGAATACAGAGAGAATGGCAGGCAGCAATCTAGAGAGCAAAAAGTGCAACTGAATTATTATCAGCTCAGATTAGGGGTTCTAATCTTTTATTATAAATTTTGCAAGTCCTCAGGAAAAAGGCATCTTTGACACTGTGGTCTCTCTTTCTCTCTGGTATCCAGCATTATGGGTTCTCAGTTCAAGGCTTACGTTTTTAGGTACAAATCCATTACCATTGATAGTGACAACTTGACCATACATGGATGTACCTTTCCTTATATTTGGAAGATTGATTTATGGCTAAATCACATGGACAGAACCTCATTCAAATTCCCTCCTTTCTCTAAAGGAAGATGTGAAAAACTGCAGAAGTACGTGAGCAGGACTAAACATCTCCAGTGATGAGTCAAAGTGCAGGTCAATGGAAGGAGCTACAAGAAAGCCATTGTCAGAGAGTAGCTAAACTAATTTTTAAGTAGCTACTGCAATGTCTATCCCTTTGGGTTAATATTACAAGACTAATCGTGCCTGAATTGCTGCAATACCTGACTGCTTGAATACCCATCTGAAGGAACTGGTGTCACTGTGACATGGTCAAATGAGACAGGGATGGGTCTAGATAAACCTGCCCCCACTTAGGTGTCAACAGGTTTTTTCTGACTTTTCAGAATAACTGTTACTGAAGAGGGTGAGGGACCTGCTTATGTTCAGCTACAGCTCTCCGGGGGGACCAAAGCTGTCAGGAGCTTGCAGCAATTAGGTCAAGTTCAAATGAGACTTTATTCTTTCTCCTTCTCCCAGGGATCTTTGTTTTGTTTGTGTGATACCAGCTGGTTTTCTTTTTTCTCTCAACAATGTTTTTTCTCAACAATGTGGTTTTGTGGTCCATTTTGCTGCTACATTGATTTCTCTTTCAGCCTGAAAATATGGGCCAATATGAAACAGACCAGGAGGCAAGCTGGGGAATGAAAGGTACCTTGCAATATCATTTCACATTTTCTTTCTAGCGGATGCCTGTTAACATACCACCACAAGGGTTACTATTCTGAGATCTTCCCATAGTTCACGTAGTAATGACTAGACAGAGACCCAGCTCAGTGTCATGGTTATCACAGAGAATCTTCTTTTTACCTAACCAAACATAAAAGGCCTGGCTAAAGTCACGCATCATAAGGTGATGCAAGCAATCCCAGTCAGTTCTGGTATCCTCAATAAGTGCCACAGCCTCTGTGGCTGTGGTCTCATATCAAAGAGATGAAGAAATTTAAAATAATCACTTCAAGACATACCAAATTAAAAACCAAAGTCCATTGTCCTACTTGTGCTGTGATGTAGTTTGAATGTACAGAATTTAAAAAGCAGAATTTATTTGAATTCATCTTTTTTATTGCAGTTTAAATGGAATGTGAACTTAATATGGAACTTGAGCTGGATATTCCAGAAGTGCTGAGCAATTTAGGAACATGCATCTACTCATGGGGAAGAGTGGGATTTTCTTTCCAAGACATTTAATCTCATTTAAAAAATCTTACTATACTGCTCCACTTCATGCTTCTGTGATACAAATCTTTGTCTCTATGTTTAAATAGTTTGAAGTACAGATTTTGAAAAGTGAGACTGATGTCTGATTTAATTTCAGACTGTAAGAAAGTCTATGAGAATACTTATGAGAATACTATGAGATACTGGCTATCCTTATTGCATTTAATCATCAATGTGATGAATGCTCTTGTGGTATATGTATCATATATAGTTATATGCTGACCTAACTAGAATATTCTTCTGCTAGTTTAGATCCAGGAATCATTGTCACCACACCCTACATAATCTTTTCTTCACTACTGTGACTGCGGTCAGCCTAATTGCAGGATGTTGGTATCTTGGAACACTGTATTAACTCAATGAGTGTTATGTATTTTCCCAAACAAACATCCCTGCAATAATCCATATATTTTAACTGATTTCAGTAAAGAACAATAAGCGCAGGAGTTCTGCATCAGAGCTGACTTCACTGTGCACAAAAGCCTCCACTAAAAATAAACTTCCAATTTTGCCAGACACACATGATGTGTAACCCAATGGCATCAGGAAATGGATTTTCTGTAATGAGCATTTGATCTCAAGGACTATTGCTTCAGTAATAGACAATGTTATAGGCTTTCAGAGCACAGGGGTCAAATGCTTACTATGCATGAGTTATCCAACAACTGTTGAGAATAGGGAAATGCAGTAGCATAACAGATTGCTTATGTACCTAAATGTTCATTACAGTGATGCCAAAAAAAGCCTACAAATTCTAAACTGTGAACCTGTTCTCCTTCTCTTGCAGAATACAAGGTAAGAAGGGCTTTTCCAACACTGGAAGAACAATCAGATTCAGCACTTCCTAGCAAGGTTACATGTGTTCCTTTTTTAATTTTACTTTGTTAATTTTTATCCCAGTGAAATATTTATCAAATCAGGATGCAAGTATGTACCTTTTCAATTAGTAATTTCCTCACACTATCATTCCCATGCATCAGAATCTGATTTGTCTGGAGTTCATATCCTCTTGTCTTTTTAACAGATTTATCCTTATGAATCGCTTATTGTAACAAACCGAGTTCGTGTGAAATTGCCTAAGGATGTGGACAGGACCAGGTTGGAGGTAGGAATGATATTTACTTGATGCCCTTGCAAATCCTTTTCTTGTTTATTTGCCATCTTATCTATTTCTGTGCCCAAGTAATAGCAATGAAAGAAGAGAGGAATAACATTAACTTTTATTTTAAAACACCAGCGTGTAGGCAATTTAACTAAAAAAGAATATCCACATGTCTGACCAAATGGTGTTTTACAAAGATTAGTTTCAGAAGATTATACAGGATATTGAAAGTCAGAATGGGGCAGGTAGAAACTTTTTTTTTTTATTCCTATCAAAAAAAACTATCCTAGAATAATGTGAGTATTCTAAAATATACGTACCGATGTTTCTAGTCTGTTATCTTATAGGGCCTCCCAATTGCCTATGTGACCCGTGATCACTGTGCAATAGATTTGCTGTAGTATCCACCTCTCTCAAAGAGCTGTTGTATAAGCTGGAGAAATGCAGCTGTGGTTTGTCATAAGCAAAAGCTTCATTTCTAAAGGCCAAATACTGAAGCTGATGTTCAGGCAAGATTCATGAGGTTCATTTTTATTGACTGAGTTATGACAGTACTGAATAAAGACTCGCCTTAATTATTAAACTGACGTATCATTGTATGAATCACTATTAAAAAGAAGAGAAGAGATAGCTGAAGGAAAATTAAGTGATTAACAATATTGAACCTTTGGGAAGATTTATATTTAAATATATAGATATTGTATTTTTAGCTTGATAATGTGAGAAGAGGAAAAAAAGAAACTATAATCCTAAAGCAAAAAAGAAAAACTATGAGGTGACAAAGTTCCTCATTGAAGATTGAGGTTTTAAAAAAAAATGCACTTACCGATTTTTTCTACGTGTGCTATATTTTGGCAAATTGTATGTGTTATTAAATACTACAATGGCCTTGTCATTTGGTTACCCAGTGAGTGGTATTGATTTGATTGTGAGGAAAATAGAGCCTCAAACATGTGCTGTTCTAAGCCTGGAGGATAGTGAGGTATGGCAGCAATAACAAAAAGCATAAAGAGTCCAGAAAAAGAATAGAATAATAAACAGAATCTGCTTCAAACTGGCAGCAGGAAGGCGATAAAAGGAGCAGGCTGACCCTGCTGATTGCTACACCATGTTAAACATGTGCAGCTGCAAGAACGACTCCTTTGGAAATGGTTTTATATTTTTTAGGGATTGGTAGTTTTTTTAACAATTAAATTAGTAGTGTTTTAATAGGATTGTAACTACTGGAAAAGCAGAGGCAGCAGCTCATCTACACATTCAAAACATGTGCAGAGTTGAGTGATAGGCACAGACTTTTGCCTTCCCTGCTCACCTCTTCTCCTCCTCCCCACTCTGTCCTCCTGCACTGCAAAATTGCTGGAAATAAATAGCTTTGCAGTTCATCAATATTTTCTCGTGTGGTAGAAGAAGGTAATGATTGTAACTTAAGTTGCTGGCTGCATTCAGATTTCAGGGTTGGGCAAGACCCAAGGAGAAGCCCAAGACTGTGGGTTTATAGGTTTGCACAGGAACAGACCAGGATTAGACACACCTGCCATCTGTTATTAAAGAGTTTTGCATACTTACTAGAGACTTTTGCATATTTTTGTATCTTCAAGCTTTTGGGGACAACCCTCAGAATACTGGAAGTAATCTAAGGTTAGATTTCACCTTTCCTTGACATCAATTTCACAGTTGCTGGAGGGTATGACTTGATGCTCACAGAGCTTGAGGAGGCAAGGGCTCTCTCCAAGCAGGATGGGTTGCTGGTTGATCTTCTGTTTTCATCCCACAGCCAGTGTCACTCCTGAAAGGGCTGGATTGTGCCTACAGAAATGGTGAAGGTGGTAGCACTACTAAGCCTATGGTCTTATCCAAACTGTGAAGTAATTTGTCTTGGAGAATCTGTTAAGAAATGATCTAACATTCCAGTTTTGTGACACTCAGTTCTGTGGGCTGATATCTCAGGTTGGTCTCTGTGCTGCTAATCAGAAGCAGCTCCTGGGTGTGATGGCTGCAGAGAGGCTGCCAGTGGTGCCAGTGAAAGGAGACCTTGAATCCTTGTGATCTATATGAACTTTCAAACCTGAAAGCAATCTTACCATGCCCAGTACTATTAGAATATCTCACATGTGACACTTATGATTTCCTAGTCTCTCAAGGTAATTAAATTTAAGATCCCTCTTGCAAGTTGATTTCAGGCAGGCTCTTGAGTTTGTGGTGCACTTCGATCCAGCAAAGATGCCATGGAAAAAGATATGATGTTGTTTGTCTCTGATTCCCTCCTCCAAGGGGAATCTCCTCTATTTGAGTGTTCCTGTCATGAAAAATGAGCTCAAGTAAATGGTATTAGCTTCTTGGGTCAGATTAAGGGAGGCTGCAAAGGGCTCAGCTAATGGTCAAAGAGCACAGGAGGGTGGGGTTTTAATGGGTGGTGGTGTTTTCCTAACTTTTCTCCCATTGTGAGTATTTTTTAGCTTATCTCTTGTGTAAGAAATATATTTTAAGGATTATAAAAAATATTTTCTTTTAAAGACGAATATTTTCCTACGCCCAGGAGATATCTAGAGATTAGGAAAGTTCAGCTGGTAATAAATGCACTCAAATAGCAGGAATTCTTTCTTCAAAAGCACATATATTTAAGTGTAGAAGCACTAGGCATGTTTTTGTTTGCTTGTTCTAACTTAGTAGTGAGGCAGAAGTTGCCCAGTTTCTTGTGCTCCTCCAGGAGATGTTTATGCCAACAGTGAACTAATACATGCAACATTCAGAACTAGTTGTAACACACAACCTGCTGATTTTAAAATACATTACTGGCAGACACTTTTGAATGAATAGCCTGGATCTTTGTTTAATGTAAACTTATTAGAAATGTGAGGAATTTGCACTAGATAAGGATTTGGCCCAGGAATTTTTTTAGAAGTTTCTTTCTACCCCAGTGCTGTTTATTCTAGCAGTAGATGAATGAGCAGCATTCCTGTGAGTTTTCTAATGAGAAATGGTGAAGAGCAAGCTAATTCAGAGAATGATCTTGCCAACAAGGATGAGTGAGCAGGTGGATAACATGAAACTTGGGGCAGCCTTGGCTGCCATGACCGTGAAATGGCAGAATTCAGGGTCCTTAGGGTAAGAAGGAGGGTACAGAGCAAGCTCCCTACACTGGGCCTTGGGGTGTAGCAGACTCTGAACTCTTCATGGATCTTCTTGGCAGGATACAAGGAGATAAAGCGCTGCAGGGGAGAGGTGGGCCCATTCCAATCTCATAAAGTTCAATAAGACCAACTGCAAGGTTCTGTACCTGGTCAGACCAATCCTAAGAATAAATAGAGCTTGGGCAGAGAATGGGTTGAGAACAGCCCTGAGAAAAAGGACTTGAGGGTGTTGGCTGATGAGAAGCACAACAGGAACAAGCAATGCCAAATGCTATCCTAAATGCTATCCATGTCCTGGGGTGCATCAAAAGAAGTGTGGCCAGCAGGTCAAGAGAGGTGGGTTTCCCCCTTTTCCTCTTGTGACGCCCGATTTGGAGTACTGTGTCCAGTTCTGAAGCCCCCAACACAGAAAGGACATAGACCTCTTGGAGCAAGTTCAGAGGAGGGCCTCAAAGATGTTCAGAGGTTTGGAATGCCTCTTCTATAAGGACAGGCTGAAAGAGTTGGGGTTGTTCAGCCTGGGAAAGAAAAGGCTCTGGAGAGACTTTAAAGCAGCCTTCCAGTACCTGAAGAGAGCCTACAAGAAAGCTGGTTCCCCACTTTTCACAAGGGCCTGTAGTGACAGTACAAGGGGTAATGGCTTTAAACTGGAATAGGGTAGATTTATGTTAGACTTCAGGAAGAACTTCTTCACTGTGAGGGTTGTGAGACACCGGCACAGGTTGTCCAGGAAAGTTGTGACAGCCCTGTCCCTGGAAGTGTTCAAGTCCATGTTGGATGGGGCTTGGAGCAAGCTGATCTTGTGGGAAGTATCCCTGCCCATGCAGGGGCATTGGAACTAGATGATCTTTAAGGTCCCTTCCAGCCCCAAACATTTTGTGTTTCTATGTTGATAATGTTTAAGAACAGCAAAGCAGTGGAACAGCAGTGGATTGTACATTCTGGGTGAAGAAGAGGAACTGCACCCTCACTGCATCTGCAGGTGACCCAAACTGAGAAGGACAGCAGCTGATGCTCTGGTGAGCAGAGTCTCTGCTCAGAGGGACCTGGCCAGGTAAAAGAAATGGGTCAACAGGGACTTAATGAAGTTCAAAGAAAGTAAATCCAGATTCCTGCACTTGTGAGAGAATAACACAACTCCTCAGCACAAGATGGGGGGAACAGTCCTGCAGAAAAGTACCTGATAATCCTAATGGAAAGCAAGCTGAGCCAGCAGCTCACTTTTGCAGTTAAGGGGTTATAGAGAAAAACCTGCCTTTCTCACAGGTAGTCTCTAGAAGGCCAACAGGCAACAGTCACAGGTTGCAGGAGGGGAAATTATGGTCAGTTGTAACAGAAAAGTTCCTCACTGGGAGATTAGTACAGTAGAACAGATTGCCCAAGAGGCTGTGGAGTCTCCATACCAGGAGGAATGCAAAATTCAGCTGGGCAAGACCCCAAAGGATATGGTCTAATTTTAAAGTTGGCCTTGCTTTGAGGACCTCCGTAAGTTCCTAGTTTGCTTAGGATGTTATATTCTATGAAGAATAAAGCCTTAACACAGTATAATTACAAAACAGGATTATTTGATGCTCTTGCTGCAATGGGATTTGAAAAAATTAATTTGGTCTATCATGTAACATTTTTTCAGAAGAACCCTTTTATTGTATAGGTGCTTAAATGTAAGTGTCCTGGAGAAAAATTCCCTGTTTTGGACAACTTACATCATGAGTTTCCTGAGCCTAAGACATCACCGTTGGATAGGACACCTTAGCATGTTCCTTGTGTACTAGTTTCCCAGTGGTGTTCCACATGGCCTGTTTTGTTTTTTTTTTCAAAGGAACTTGGGCTTATGGACACTTGAAAATCTTGATACTACTTTCAAGTATTTGAATACCTTTTATGATTTAGGCATTGGGCTCCAAAAAGTGGGCACTTGATACTTTATCTTAGATTGGATATTGTTTGCTTGTTCTTCAGTTGCAGTAATGTCATTCAGTGCTTGCACGTCCAAGTGGATGGTTCATGGCCAGCTGCATAGATTTTAATTTTTTTTTCCCCCCTGAAGTTGCTTTTATCACAGAGTATAAGATTTCTTTTGTGGTCACAGGCTGGTAGTTTTGAAAGCCAACATAGTTAAGAGTCTTTCATTTGGAAACCATCTTAGTGTTTTCATTTGATTTTCTTATCTTAATCTATCTTAGTTTCTCTAGCCTTTTCTTTTGAATGCCAGAGTTAAAAACATTATTCATTCATGCCTAACAAATACAGTAGAAAGTATATTATTCCACTTTTGTTTGAGCCAGTTCATTATTTGTTTAGCAAGGACACACTGAAACAATTGCTAAGGAAAAAAATACTCTGGTATGTCAAGTAGCAAACCTTCATCTGCCACCTTGTTCTCTTGTAAACAGAAATGAGACATTTAAACATGGGTGCGGTCTTGTTTGAACAGAGCATTCCCATTAATTCAAACATGCTTTTCCTTCTGAAATTGCTTGTCTGGATTTGTTTTAAAGATGACATTTTTTCCACTGTTTTTTATTCAGCAATCACCCTGGGTTCAAGCCATTTGGGCTGTGCAGCCATCTTAGGACTGGTTTCCAGTAATTGAGCCTGAATTTATAACAGCCCCAGCTCCTAGATGTCATTCATACAAGTCATTTTTTGTGGCCCACCTCCTCTGGAGCTCTGATGGACAAAATCAGAGCAAAACTGGAATGCTATGTGTTTTAACACAGAGAAGTGTACTTTGTAGTCTGGGGCTGAATTTGAGGTTATGGGCTCAGTTCTTGATGAAGTTCATAACCTGAAGTGAAAAATCTCAGTTCACTGACTTCAGGGGAACTTCACACTGTTTAATTTGCAAAACGTTTCTGTGGTGTTTCTTATTCTAGGCATTTGCTTGTGTTGTGATCAGTGCTGATTATCTATATCAGTTTTCAAATCCCTTATGAAAAGAGCTGCTGTACAATGAAAATACACATTAGAAATCACATGGTATGGACAAAGGCTAGTTCCTGTCAGAGTGTAAGCAGTGTGAGAGTGAAAATGAATTAGATGTGGAACATTCATATTTTGGATGCACTAAAGTGGAAACAAAGGAAAACTGGAAAACCTGCTTTAAGGTTTGTACCCAAAGCAAATGAATATGAAAAATTTCATGTTGACTCCAGCATGCATTTTTGGATTAGGCCCAAAGACTATAGACATACCACCTGACACCAAACCTCTGAGACCCAGCTGTGAGTCTGAGAGAAATATCCTAACAAGCTAACCCTCACTTCCATGAACACCCAATAAATAACTTCATTAGATTCTCCAGTTTAATAGTACTGTATCTCTCAGGGTAAAACATCACTTCAATGTCTTAAATGTTTGAAACTCAAGATTCTTGTATTTATAATTCTTTATGGGTCCATAGATTTAATTTTAATTAAGAATTAGTTTCTTAATTATAAAACATTTTTACCAGCAGTCTGTTGAAGGCAATTACTTATGTGAAAGGTCATTCAGTTGAATGACAGAATGATGGTACAGGTTTCCTCAGAATTACTTTACTGTGTACTACTGTGCAGGTGATATATTGATATCCCTGAGTGAAATACTGGTATCCTTTCAGCTTCTTGCATGAGTACTCAGCTGGGGAAAACAGTGACTGTATAGTTCTACTACAGAGTATTTTGCATACGCCTTGTGACATTTTTTAAGAGATTAGATAAAATTAGCCCACAGTGGTAGTGCTGAGGGAAATGCAGCTTCTGTGAATTTTCATGATACTCTGAGATACTAAATGAGAAATACCCACAGGTCCAGGAGTCTCATATAGATGCTTGGGGTTACACTGACAGAGGGAAGGGTTTCACACTCCCTTCCTTGCTGATTCAGTTATGATGCTTTTCCTGGGAGCCTTTTTTGGAGACCCACATTTATAGAATTCCACATTACTATGTGAAAGCATGGCGAGGCAGGAATCTAGACCTCCTGCCGCAGATGGGTTGCACAAGTGCTCCAACTGCTCAATGTTTTGACTAGATAAGTGCCCTAGTCTAGCATGAACATAATTTTAGCTCCTACTGCCTCATCTCCTGGTCAATGAAGTTTCTCTAGTTATCTTTTGATACCTTTTGAATTTCATTAGGTGGCAACTCATGCCATTGATTAACGTTCCCTCCCCTATCACGTAATTACTTAATAGTTTGAAATACTTAGTGAGCATGAAGCTTTATTGCTCTGTAGATGAGCAGAACATTCAATACTCCTTTGGGAGCTTGGCACATGGCTAATTGCAAAGCTGTTATTAGCTATGTAGTAGTTTTAGAAGAAACCTCTGAAAAAACCTGCTGAGCCCCAGCAGTGCAACAGACAAAATGGTGAAGAGGGCAAACCTTTCAAAAGCAAAGTGAGGATTTGAAATTTAGTAGATAAAAGAGAAAACTTTGCATAAAATTATAATTAGGTACCCAAAAGTAATTGTAGTGCTAACTTTGAGAGGCACAGAAGGGAATGGAGGAGAGAGGTGGCTTTGTGGGGATAGGGTGGTGGTGGAGAAAAACTGGAAAAGGGATAAAACTATTATTGGTCAACTGAAATGTGTTTAGTTGAGATATGTTAACATCCTTGAGAACACAGGCAAAGACTGTGTCCCATCAACAAAGCCTTTGCACTCTCAACCCTAAAATGCTAAGATCTGGTTATTTAGATTAATTCTTGCTTACCTGAGGATAAATGTTTTCCAATGATCCCAGTTTGCTTTGATGATACTGTAGTTTTTACTTGTGATATTTTGTGGATCAGAGGTTGGAAGTATTATGAGGACTCTGAACAAAAGTGAATTGGACAGCTACTTAAAATTATAATCTCTAAAGCAGAGCACACAGAAGGGACATCCGGAGAGAGGCTAGCTGAAAGATCTGCTATGGATTCAAGCAAAGTCAATTTAATGCTCAGCTGTCATTTCCTCCAGTATAATGTAACGAAAAGCAAAAGAGAAACAAAGCCAAGGTTTTAAATGACCTCTATGAATTAGGACTTTGATTTTTCTCGTCTTCAACTCATCACCTCCTGCTGTCCACTGTGTTGGTTCATGGGTTCAGTATTGACTTGTGAGGAAGTATGATATCCTCTGACTTTCCTACATCAGCAGGTTTTCACAGGAGGACTCCCATCCAATTACTGACACAGAATAAACATGCTTGTGCAGCATGACCTGGTCACAGCTTACTGCAGTAAGGCTGTAGGTTAATTACATTGTTCCCTTTCTGTGACTTATTCACACTAATGCCATGTTCCTAAGTATAAGTTTTGGAGATCTCTGAATTTCATTAGAAGTGCAATTATTCTTGAGGAAAAGAAAACCTATTGAATTAAATAAACATTATAACTCTATTTAGAATGATTAGTGGCTTTTTAGCAGGCCATAGAAAAATAGAGACAAGCCTCATTAATTTGCAGTGAAAAGCATCCCATCTTTCTGAGATAACACTGTAGAGCAAGTGTTTGAATGTGCAATTAATTACTTTAGTTCTGAGCCCGTATCTGTACCGCTCGTTTTAATGCCTGTTTTGCAGAGCATGAGGCTTTCCCATTGAAGGGGTTGCATTGCAATAGAGAGGTTTAGCTCAGTCCTTGCTTAGTTCTGTGTATCTTAATAAGATACATTTGCATTTTGATTCTTTCGTTGTGTCTGTTATAGAAGAGCTAGGAACCTAACTGCAGCAAGGTGTGACGACCCTTCTTACACAGCACTGTGCCATATAGGTAACATCCAGGTGAGGAGTTAGAGCAGCAGCATTTGATTCCCAAGGTGCAGGCCACCTTCAGGCTTCCAAAAGTATGATTCCAAAGTTGTGATTCCATATCTCTAATCCAAAATGCTGTCTGTGCAAGTAAAAGATTGTGCTTCTTGAATCACAACTCTCCTTTTCATACAAAGGCACCATGGCAACACCTGGACTTGTTTGCTGAGACCAACACTTTACTGAACTTGAGTCTTATTGTCCATTTCTGATTTTTCATGCAAGCTGACATGAAATGCTATCCAGAACAAAGGGTTGGGCACTGTTGACTCTACAAGCCTCAGATTAATGCAATTTTATCAAAACAATATGATGTGGAAGTTCTTTCTAGTGACAGTTTCTTGAATATATACAAAATGCTGATGTTCTGATGCTGTAATGCTCCGGTAAAGCAGTCTTTTTAGTGAACAATCTTTAAACTATTTATCTTTTCTTTTGGCAATGCTTTTGCACAGCCTCATGTTAACATCAGTATGCAGCTTCCAAACTGAGCTGACTGAAATGCAGTGGATTCAGAGTGTGGGCAGAAAGGAAACTTAATCTGGTCATCTGTACACTCAGTGTCTGCAACATGCCCAGTTTTGCTGTTGATGCAGTGTAGAGAAGTAGGTTGAGTTTGGCTGCCTGATTATGGACAGATTGTCACAAAGGGACTTAAGAATCAGTCACTAGTATGCTGTAAAACACACAGACTTCCTCTGTAAACAAGGCCAACACTAGTAAAAACCAGCAATGACTGTTCTGATTACTAAGAAGTTAGGCCATTCATTTAATGGCCCAATGATGCACTATTAACATGGCTAGATAGTTTAAGGTGATCCAGTCTTAAAGAAAAGAAAAAAAATATCCTGTTCTTGGCCTTGTAAAGCATAGTTCTACACACACCTTCTCTCATACCTCAAAGTGAATATTCTCTCTATTCGCTGTGCATAATTTTCAATTTCCCTTCTTTTGTTTGACTAATGACAAAAGGTAACGCTTCAGTTAAGGTAAATTAATATTCAGGTATCTGAGAAAGAGAAATCAATTTATAATATCTTACTGTTGCATTTTTCCTGCCTTTGTTTGGGGGAGAGCTCTAGGTCTTAAAGCTATAAAGTTTATGAAAGTTCTGATAATAGTGCAGAAAAAATTTAACATCACAAATACAAAGAGAAGTGTGAATGTAAACTTCCCACACTGGCCTATTCCCATGGTGTTTAGACCCTTCAAATACTTGTAGACATTTACCATATTTTCCCTTAGTCATCATTTGGCTAAGCTTAGGCATACTTGGGCCTCTTAGTCTTTCCTCATAAATCAAACTGTACAGCCCATGATTACTTATGTTACTTCTATCTGAAGCTTTGCCAGTTCAATGACATCTTTCTGGGATCAAGGTTTCTTCCAAAATTTGCAGACAGAGCTGTAATCATTACTACTTCTAGGGACAGTCCCAAAGCTAGAGCCCGTGTTGTTTAAGAAAAGGATGGTAAAAGTTTCTGAGATGCATGGAAAACAGTAGGAATTATATTGCATTGGACACATACTGGTGTCTTCAGGGAGGGTTAAAGGAGAATGTTCCTTTCCAATAGAATTAATTTTGCATGTGAGTAGTGCATTGATGGAGTGAGCAACTTAGCTAATAGTGCAGTCTGGTTGTTAGTCTTTGAGATGAGGGGCAGTATAATGAAAAAAAATTAAAACAAACTGCCTAGGGAGGTGGAATGGGAGGTGGAAATAAATGAGTGTGTGCTTTCACCATCTCAATTGCTACTACTGCATCCCTGGGCTGGAAACTGCTTTTGGACCAACTGAGAACTGCTGTGAGGAAAATAAACGGTGCTAGTGTAAAAGAAAACCTCAATGTAATTAGCAAATGAGTGCATGCAAGGAATGAAGGTGATGTCATCTGGGTAAAAGCAAAGCAGCAGAACTCACATCTAATTCATACTGGCTTGGATAGATGCAAGCAGATCGAAAGCTCACGAAGCCTGAGGGCAAAGCAAAATCATAAATGGCAAAATATAGCCTTGGAAAGAGGGAGTTGCAGAGCCTGTGCTGAGATTGGAGGTGAGCTTTGTTGGGAGGTGAAGCAAAAAGAGAAAAGAGAACATTCCTTTTAAATTTTTACATTTTGGTTTTGGATGATTGGCAAAGTGGGTTTTCCTGCAGGGTATAGGCTTCCTGATTTCCTCTTTGAGTATGAACTGCAGTTTGTCACTGCTTTCTCCAGAGTGAGGGACATCTCAAGTTTTATCCACAACCTAGAAAGCACAATAAAGTCAAATATGATTCACTTTGCTCATCTAGACTTCTTTTTCAATCTCACAACTTACAGTCATGTTCCTTGCTTTGAGAAAATGCTGAAGCTAAGCTTGCTCACATTTGTCCACTTGATTACAAGAAAAATATGGAAAAATAAAATCAATTCAGTCATAAGTTACTTTTTCTTTCCAAACCCAGTAGAATTAAATTCTGTCAGTGAGAGAAAATACATTGTCAGATGTTGCTCATTTCCATGTGAAACAGGATCTCCTTTGCCAAGTATGCATGGTGTGTTTGTTCCATGCTATGCATCGTGCTTATGGTGGGTTGCTGTCACTTGCTAAATGAAAAATGAAGGCTTACTTCCAAACTCTTAGTCACTGTTGTTCTGAATATGTGGAATCTCAAAGGAAGAAAACCAAGAAGGCTGTCCTTTTTTAAACCACAAGGGCCCATAATGACCATTCAAGGTAATTAAATGCAGTGATTTCTTATAAAAAAATTAGTTACCTTTCCTTGAATAATTTACATCACAAAGATAAATGTGTTGTTAATAAGTGGAAAGTATAAATTTGCTTACAAATTCGTCATAAAAATAGCTTTGCAAGGTAGGCCGATAGAACATGTATCTTGAGAGAGAGTAATGTGGAATAGAGGGCAGTTTTTATTCTCCTGCAGATTATGGGGATTTTGGACTTCTGTCCTCCTGGACTTCTGTCCTCCTGGGAGGTCCAGCAATCAGGAAGCACTGAGATGAAAGGCAAAGGCCTATGTCTGTCCCTTGAAATAACACAGTTGTCTAATAATGTGTGATGAGCCTGATTCTGCAATGTGAGCCACATCCATGAATTTCCTATGGTTATCAGCTTTGGGAGACCTCTTTTCTGGTAGAAGATGGTAGTTCAGCAGGTGCTGAAGGTTCAGGACAATGTTGCTGGGGTGTCTGGAGGCTGCACCTTGTGAACTTCAAGTTAAAAGCTTAGTTGGGAAAGAGAGGGCTAGACTGCAGAGCTGAGGCTTTTTTCTCTAAATCTCCTTTATTATTATTATTGTAATATTAAATCATGAAAACATCAAAGTGTAGTTTTTGTCATTTAAAAAAAAACCCAACTTCATCCAACTTGGACTTCTGATATGAGTCTATCCCCATGGATAAGCACATTTGGGCTTTAGGAATTTAGCAGCGTGCTCTCTGCTTTGTTGCAAGGCTGCTATTAGTGGACCACTGTGGTGTTCACCACTCTCATTAAAGATCAAGGCAAAACAAATCCAACTCTGAAATTACATTGTTATCAATCTCTTCAAAGTCCTGGAATAGCTTAAATTTGTCTCGGCATGCTCTGTCATCAAGCACCATCTTTAGGTTTTTTTAAACCTATCTTTTTCCTGAAGACCACAGCTTCTGTTTAGCTGGAACTGTATTGAAGAGATTTTTTTTTTTTTTCAAAACTCACTACTGCCATCAATAATTGCATTTCCCAGCTACTCTGAGCTGCTTTGGTTTTGATGCAGCCTTTTCCAGAACAAATTAGGGAGTTTAAATGCAAATCCTCATACATTATTTTGTGGTATATTTCAAAACTTAATAAGGATAGAAATATTCCTGTGCACAGAAGAACTTAATGATACCTTTTGTGTTTTCATTTTCAAGAGGCATTTGTCCCCTGAAGAGTTCAAGGAAGTCTTCAAAATGAGCATTGAGGAATTTGATCGTCTGGCACTTTGGAAGCGGAATGACCTGAAGAAAAAGGCCCTGCTTTTCTAGCCCCTCCCGGATAAAATATGTGCTTAATCAAAACAAAAATAATCTTGCCAGAACTATCACATGCACTTGCTGTTGAACCATTGTCCAGCTTCATTGTGTTAGTATGTGTTGGGGGAAACAGGACAGATTAGATGGCAATGCACTGGTATACAGAGAATTTGCTAGTCTTGCCTGACCAGATGGTTTTGTCAGTAACTCCTGGTCCTAACCAGTTTACAGTGTGCAAAAAAACTAGCTTTAAATTTACTGTTGCTTGCAGTTACTGCTTGATGCAAATGGAAATTATGAAATGAAGAGAAGAAGTGTAGCTGTGACAAAGGAAAAGTGTCCAACATCTTGTTCCATTAAGTTTTACCACACAGTTTTTACAAAATCAAGTAAATCATGAATATAGAGCTCTCCAACGGGGGATCACATGCTATTAAATATATGGTAAAAGCCAAAGAAAAGCATGTCCACAAGCAATTATTGCAATTGTCTATGCGTGGTACTTTTTAAGAATGAAAGCAAAAAAATGGAAGCACCTTAAATCTACTTATACTTTAGACACAGCCTACTCTCTAAAAGGTCATATTTGTCTAGGAGGTAACTAGCTATCTTTATTACAACACAAGAGTTTTTATTTTATTAAGAATATATTGTGACATAAAACAGTTATAATGACTAAAAATGTATACAGACCTACTTAAAATTGTAGTCACAATCATCAGGAAGACTGAAGCCTTATAGAAAACTGGTTTAAGAGTGTATTGTGCCAGTTAACTGTTGTCCTACTGGTTCAGGGTGTTTGAAGAACTTTTTTTTTACATTTCATGCTGACAGAAATACCATGTAATATTAATTATGCATAGATAGATGTATCTATCTATAAAAGTATTATTTTAATTAATATATGTTCTAAGTAAAGACAGTCTTACTTTGTCCACATTCTGGCTTTACACAGTAAGCCATGAGAACTCTGATGGCATTTGGTAGGTGTGAAAATAGAACAGTTCGGCATAAAATGTAACAAAAAAAGCTTGGTGTGCTCTATCAATAATACATGCAATTATAATCAAATATATAGAAAACACCTCATGCATTACTACTTGCATGTTTCTATACAAACGAGTTTTGAAAAACAACCTATGTTGATACTGGTGCAGTACCTTGAAACTATCATAAATAACAAGTAAGCTAACAAAATCTAAGTATTTGATATGAGCGTTAGACCTTAAATCTCTTGCAGTGGAAAGACTGTATTAAATTTAATCATTTTATATGGTCAGAGGAATGGTTGCTGACAAAAAATGTTTTAAAGTGAGTTGCTAGTTTCGTGTGATACTAAAAGAGCATTACAAAAAGTACATTTTTCAGCCATGTGTCAGTATTGTGCATTTTTACTGCCTTGAATGTTTGTACTCACTTCCTACTTCACTGTCTTTTTGCATTTCCTTAAAGTAACTGGTATGCACTACAACACACTGTTTCAACTGACCTAGCATTGGAAAAACCATAGCATTGAACATGCCTTCTTCTGACTTTCAGAATCCATGCTGTTGAAAATAAATATTTTCTCATGATCTAAATGTTTTGTCTGATAATACAAATGTTTTAAAGAAATCATTAAAACAAACACCTAACTGAATTACTTTGCTAATGTGTGTATAATTTTTAGATGGCACTGCTGCTCTGGATAGGGGCTTCCCATGATATTAACATAAATAATCTGCAGTCAGTTTTGCTCATTGAGGAGAGGGTTAGGTGTACCTTTGAATGTCAAGTTACTGTAAAGTTGGTCATAATGCGAACAATCCATCTTGCAACTTGCAGATCTGATCAAGCACAAACTGCTTTACTGGTGACGTTTATTGTACAGAACTAAGGGCAAGTCTTAACTGAGAGCTCCTGATCACCTGTAGGCTGCATCCATAATGCTCTGCAGCCTCAGGACAGCTTTTTAGGTTTTGTCTGCATGTGAAAACCAGCATCGCACTGAAATAAGACAATCTAAAACATGATCAGCAAGGTCCATTGGTTCTATGAAAATCTAAATCTGGGAGAACAATTAGTTGGAGAATTACGAAAAGCAAGTTTGACATTGGTGAAGACTTCTCAGCTACTCCTTCCTGGGACATCAGATAGATTACAGACATCTCTGTGAGTATAACAAATTGCAGGTTGATCAAAGAAATCCATATACCAGTGCAGATCAGGTTCAATGTGTATCTTCATAAATAATCTGAACATTGCTTAACCACAGTACTGGTGTAGGATTCAGCTTATGTTGCAAGGGAAATATGCATTAGTAAGCAGCACATGTTGCTGCATTGTATTATGCTGCTGTATAGCTGATGACAAGTGAGAAGAGTGAGAGCGTGAGAGCTGTGTTTGACCCATTAGTGCTGCTTGGAGCCAGTTAGATTATTATAACATCCACAGCCCTAAATGTGGTTCCCGGAGATCCTTGTCTTACCTGAGTTAGAGCAGATGCAACTCTTGGTTTACATTTACCTATGCAGATGTTTTAACTAATGTGAGTCTTATCACAACACACAGCTGTACCTGGGAGTGATACCCCATTCTCTGTCTGTGTTTGCTTACAAGCTGCTTTGTTCTGTGATACCTTTTATGGTCACTGAAGAGAAAAAAAAAAGTGCTGCAATCACATCCTAATATGAATTGCACCTTTCTCATTTCTGTCCACTGAACATAAAGAAAGTAATTCAAAAGCAGAAGTGTACATTGCAAGCTGCCTAATTTGACATTAAATTAATTCCATGCCTACAGTCGGAGAGTGAAAATAAGAAGCCAGATTTTACCAGGCTGGTGGAACCACCGATCTTAGAACCATCGGCAGTTTCTAGACTATAATACCAAATAACTTCCAAGCCATCAGGATAGTACTTTGCACTGCACAGATCTCACAAGTTGCCTCAAGACAGGAATTCTTTGTGTTCGTTATACTATGCACTGATCAGGCTCATATTCAATGCCAAACACACAAAAATGTTTTAGAAGACACTCAGTTTATCAACTTACGTTCCTACTACTAGCCAAAACCAAAAAGGAATTTTGGCTTCCATATACAAAACCTTTGCTGACATTAGATGAACAAGTACTCTTGTGTGCCCTTCTTACTTCGTTTTCCTGAAAATTTAAAATGGTCTATAAATGTCTGTTCTGTGCAAGGGTGGCATAACTCAGTAAGCTGCTCTGTTTTTCAGATGATATGTGCCAGTGTATCACTCTGTATTTAAAGCATCTACTGTCAGATGATGCAGGGACCTCTCTAGTTATGCTTTCTGACCTAAATAGATCCTTTTTACAACATGATATTGTATGCTGGATTTGGCACCAGCCACTGTAAAAGGGCCATAAAGTGAGTAGAGTTCACTTCACTGCTAAGTTTTCTGTACATCACCTGAATTCTGTAAACCAGAACAAGGCATACCAGAGGACACAACATTTCTGTTTCTGAAATTTATATTTTCCCCATTTAAACATTGCAAATTGGAATTTTACCCATGTAGTCTTCTTTCAGGAACTTAAGTGTGTATTATTAAATGTGAATAGAGTAACATGTGCATAATCAATGTTCTGGTTTATTTCTAGAGTTCCATATGGTAATCTTAAATGGTGTTATGAGTTGGAAAATGCATTTCAAAGTAATTAGATACATCTTTGCCAGAATATTCCATCTGATAGTGTGGTCCAACATTGGCCGTAACTGAGAGTCTTGACAAATCATCAGCTTTTTTTTAGATAATGCTTTTTTGAGTTACTAGGGTACTGTTCCATGCCCTGTTTTCAAGGAAATTCTGTCTCACCATTTTGGTAAGTATGGCTATGGCGTTGCAGCTCAGAAGGATCAATGTAGACCTTGGAGGAGTTTTTTTATATGTATACAACAAAAAAGAGAATTCTGTCAGATTTTATTTTCACACTTGGATTTGAAGTGTATGTCTCAGCTGTTCATGACAACCCTGATGTATGACCTAATTCTCATCTCATGAATTTTAAAGAAGGCATGTCTCAAACACAGCAATGAAAGAGCCAACTTATTTCATCATCATAGTCTTTGAGACAAAGGAACACATGGATTTTATGGCTGCTGAGGAATATCTGACCAACAGTTCCAGATAGGAAATCAGGCATGCCAGATTACCATTATAGCTGTCTGAGAAGGCTGGACATTTTTGTCTGACCTTCTGCTATTTCTTTTCCTTGTGGTTCAGGGTAGAACTCTGAAAACTGCAATTGCAGAAAGAAAAAATATACGTAGTTGTGAGAAGCATCTAATAACCCTCTGAGACAAGGTTAATTTTATATGAACAAAATAGATACAGTTCAGACCAAGAAAGATGCCTTGTCTCACATTACTAATTTTGATGAGGAACCTTCTATTTAATATTTCCCAAGTGTGACCAAGCCAGACCATTAATTTTATTAGCCTTTTCACAGAGCTAGGTGAAATCCCAGGCACTGCCATCAGTGTGGTGCATGAGCTTCAGGGTGGCCTTATGTTCTCCTGTTCATTTGTGTGAAGTAAAGGATCTTGTTCTTCTAAGCTTCCTGAGATCTAGAGTGGTCCTCAACCAAAATGATTATTTGATAGAGCAGAGGCATGGCTACCATTTTTCAAATATCTCGAACAGCTGAAAAATAAGACAAATGTTTTTAATTACACAGTGATAAACTGCAATCCTCTTGTACCTGTAAAATTACAGCATTTCTTCTTCATGTCCAGGCTACCTCTGAGGGATGGCCAAATCCTCACAGGTTCACAGGGCGTGCTGGCTCAGACTTTTGGAGCCTTTGCATCTCTTCTTGATTTTTCTGTTCTCTGAAAACCCTTCTTGCCTTGCAAGCTCCTCTCAGCCCATCATACCTTGTATGCAGGAAATGTTCTGACAGAATAAAGCATTGAAGTATTTGTTTTGTATTACCTGCATTTTGCCAAACTTTTTTTTTTTTTTTTTTTTTTTTCCCAGGGAAGAAGAAAGGTAAGGATGACTGACTTTTTAAATACAAATGTACCTCATCCCAAAGCCCTGCTAGAACTATCCTCCCTATTTCACTATTGCAAGCTATTGCTCTTGGGGTTTTTTCTCACAACTGAATGGTCCTTAACTCTGATTTAAGAGTAATTTTAATTTTTACAGTGTTTTCTCTACTTTTTTCTGTTAACTGATAAATAAATAACATCATTGACAGCAAATTAAACAATTGAAGTTGTTAATGGTTGCCTGACTTTTTCTAATAGTCTGGCCTGAAATTCAGTTGTGGAACCAGGTTAATACTCTTCGTGCCACATGTCGATTTAGCCAGTTAGACTTAAAAAACCTCTCTTAAGTTAAAGATCTGGAATACAGACACTGGGGCCTCCCCAGTTTTTTCCAGTTTTATACTAGCCATTTTTCACCCTCAAGCTAGCTCCTGATAGAGGGCAGTGCCTGCAGGACTTCATGAGTTACTGCATAATCATCGGATTATTCAAATTGTGGTTTTCTTCTGAGTTCTTTTTTCAGTATAATATTTTTGTAGCGCACACACACACACGCACAAAAAAAACCAAAAAAACCAAAACGACAAAAAAAACAAACAAACAAAAAAAGAACATAATAACCAAAGGCTACTGAAACAATTTATTCCATTCTAAATAGCACAGAAGATAATACCCAATATATACCTAATAGAAGCTGAAATTAATCTCTTTTTTGAGTAGGGGATGAAATTAAAGAACTCTACAAAAGAATGTACTCCTGTTGTCACTAGGGGGAGGACTCTGTGGCTATGGGTTACTATGGGATGCTAAATTTCAGGGTCTAAAATGTGTGTTTTTTTAAAATACTCTATAAAAATATAAATATCAGATGACGTGCTTTCACATCTATATTTGTACCTCTGAAATAGATTTACATATAAATTAACATATTTCAGGACTTCTGTACACGTTAATAAAACTAGTATTTCTATACTAGCAGTTCAGCAACTATCGTTTCTCTGAAATTAAAAGTATTTATGCAAATTTTCTACAACTGTATCTTGCTTACTAAAACATAGTGAAACTTCTATTGAAAAAAACTGGTAAGAAATAAAGAGGGCTAATACTTGCAAAACAAATCTTCAAAATATATTAGCTCTGGATCATCAGATCTTGATTTCCAAACACTACAGAAGGCAAACATTAAAGTAGCCATACCCAACCCTAACTAAGATCTTTTTCTTTCAAACTCTTTCAAATTAATTTAGTTAAATGGAAATATTTGGAAGAGTTTTGGAGCCCAAAAAGTATGACTTTGTTACTTGTGAAAGTGTAATTAAAAGAAAACCTGGCCAAGCTTTCTTGAAGGAATAAGAAAATTACTCATGTCAAAAAGTGACACTGTGTCACAGTGAGTCAGCTCAAGTGTAAATAAGAAGTAACTTTTCCAGCACTTATACAAGTGTGCTTCTGTAGGAAAAAGTGAAAAGTAATGCACAGGTAAAACAATGCAGAGGGTTTATCTGGAGGGTTGAGATTTGCAGCAGCATTACCCAGGCATTATTTGGACAGATAAAGAACTGGTTATTCACTGATCTTGATGATAAAGGAGAAGGAAGGTATAGAGTTTCATATATTGTTGAATAATGCATGAGGAACAAAGAGGCAGGGAAAGGCTGAGATTTCATTTTGGCCTAATCGTTCTTGAATTCAAAGAAAACAGGGGTAAGAAGGTGAAATTTACTGGAAATCTACTCCCAGTGTGTTTAACCTTGATATAAAAATACAAATAAAAAGATTAGGATATTTTTTAAAAAATCGTACTAACCAAAGGTAGAGCTACTTTACAGTGATGCTGGGGGATTAAATACACAACTAATGAAAGGATGTTAGCATAGCATTTTGTAAATATCAAACACTAAATGCTAAGCCCACTGAAATCACTGTCAGTCTTATCCTCACAAAACTGCAAAGGTCAGGTAATATAGAAATTCTTCTAAAACTGAAATCAGAAGGAGGGGTAGTTTGTTTATCTTTAGCTGGAACAGAAGAATATGAATAGTAATTAACCATTCTTAACTACACATTAAGCTTCTATAAAGCGTATGTTAGCCTTTTGTATATATTCCTGCCTTCACCCTGATTCAAAATCAATTGGCAATGAAATGAAGAACCTAATTTAAGATATTTTACATCTTTGTGGAAAGAAGATGATTGCAAATGTTTTTCCTGCACAGTAAACCTCTCTGTTTAGCAAGTAAGGAGAGGCCCATGCATTATATAAAAGTTGCATAATCCCCCTCTTGAAGTTTCTTTACTGCACACTTCTTCAAATTTGCTTTCTTCAGAAAGGTGAATGGTATTTCTATAGAAATAAGTTTTGCCTGTATAAACAAACCTCTTAGATAACATATATACTAAGCACTGTGGGATTTGTGAAACAAATTTTAAAAGTGTATATAAAATACGATTTTTTTCCCTGGCAAACTTGAAAAGTATGTGTGTTCCAGGAAAAAAAACTACTTGCTCTGAAGAGATAACTCAAAAAATACTCTTGAAAAAAAATCAGAAAGATTCCATGTATGAGAGTATTAATAACAACAGATTCTGCAGTAACGGGGTCACAATATGTAATAATGAAGGAAAAAAACACAACATTTTATCAAGGGCTTTCTGCTGTGAATAATAACATTTATTTCTAGTTTGTTTTCAAGTGTCTGAGACAGCTGTAGAAACACTGATTTTTTTTCCTTACAGAAAAGTCACTGTTTCAAAGTATCAGATTTTTGTTCTAAAAGCTTCTTAACTTGCCTTCTATTTTTGAAATCCTGCCATCTGATGAGAGTCTCAATTACTGTAATATCACTCCCTCTCCTGACAGCCCAGATTGCACAGTATTTTTGCTTGTTTTTCACTGTTCCCTAGGACATTCCATCCTGCCCCTGCCAAGTGAGGGCAGGAGATGCACATGGGAGGCAGCTGAGGCAAGGTTCACTCCAGGGAGCCCTCATCTCCCCTGCCCAACACACCAGGGATTTCTGCACAGGGGCAATATCTGGTACATTAAGTCAGTGTTTTGACAATGGTACTTTTTTTATGTCTACTCAAACAAAAATACCTCATCCCACCCCCCAAAAAAACCCCAAAGAGGCAGATTGTGTTGACAGGCTTTCTGGTACCACACAACAAGAAGATACCAGCTACGATTTCAGTCTCTTATAGCTATGATTTCACTTTAATATATTGAAAAAAACCCACAACCCCAAACAAAAAAACAAAAACAAAAAACCAAACCAAACCCCTCCCATTATATTATTGTAGAAATATCTTGAAAGGTTCTACTGAAAAGTACTGAGCAGAGTTTTGAGGGATACCAATCATCGCTTACATCATCCAATAGCTTTTCTTATGGTTATCTTCTCACCAAGATGTTGCTGAGGTTTCAGGGCCTCTTGCACCAGCAAGTTGTCTGCTAATGGACTCAGTCCAAAGCAGATTTGATGTGGAATTGAATGCATCTTTAAAAACTGACCCATACTTTTAAACACTTAAAGTAGTGTTTTCCTGCCTTTTACGTTATTTGAGTGAGCCAAATCCAAATCTTGGATTTCCTTACAAGACATAAATCACAACAAATGGTTTGACTTTTTTTTCTTATGTCTGTGTTTCTCAGATTTCATTTAATGTTGATTTTCCAAGGGAAAAAAGTCTTAAAACATGCATAGTAACTCTTTTAAGTACATCCTAAAGATATTAATAAATATGGCCTGTCATTGTCATGTCTTTTCTCTTTCAACACACTGAAGGTTATCTGATGGTTAAAGTCCTAATCTTGTAAAAAAATATATGTAGAGACATTACTTATGGGACTACAAATTATTTTTCATTTTTGCTCTGATTTTTATTGTTTTTTTGTGTGATAAACAATACTAAAAAGATTACAGGAAGAAAAGGGCATCCATACCACTATGCTTCATCAAGTCCTGCCTAAAGCTTGACTGCCTAAAACTGTGTAGTTACCCTTGACAGAGAAGGAATTTATTGTGAAATGTTGAGAATAAATACAATATTTAAAACATTGCATGGATGATTCATCTTAACTCTAGAAGATGCTTTGTCAAATGTGGATGGTGTGTGTTTCAAATAGATTTTTACAAAATTGCCTTCTGCTACTTTGTGTTATAAGGTGATTAGTTCTAGTTGTTTATTGGGTGCAAAGTATGACGTACACTTACTGTGAACCACAGATTTCCTATTAATGACATGACTTCAGTTTCCATGCGAGAAACTCCTTGGTAATCAATTTATTTTGATCATATTGTTTTTGAGGTGAATTATTAGCCGTTCCTTTGAATTCTGAAAAATGTATTTCGTGTTTCAGGAGTGTTATTAAGACTCATGGAAAAGAAATTGACCGAAACACTAAGGTTTAGTTTGCAGCTGAAGCAGCTTACAGACTGCGTACAGCCAAACTCAGAATTGGGGCTGGGGGGATGCCATTTTAAAATGCAGCATTTTGGAATCTAAGAGTTCAAGTAAGAAAAAAATGCTTCTGAGCTCTTCAGCTTTAGGGAGAGTTTGCCTTCAAAGGGAACTGTTTGTGCTCTCTGATGTTTGTCTTCGTGATAGGTGGCTTATTCTTTAGTCCATGTGGAGTTACCACCAGAAGACAAGGAGTCCTTATGAAGAACAACCAAAGACCAAACCATTTGTTGTCTCACTTCTCACCTGGCATAGGCCATAATGTGCTTATTTTCTTGCCTGTCTCGTGGTGACAACTTCTCAGATGTGTTTCTTCACTGATCAGCTCCCTAACATCTTCAGGACATCTTTGTGGAAAAAAGAGGACCCTTCAGTATTGCTAGAACCAAGCACTCTGCTTACGGACTGCAGAGGGGCCACACAACACCTTAGGGCAGGCAGAGGCCATACACTGAAGTGTTACTTAATGTAATGTGGGCATTAAAATTCATCAAATGGGTGGCAGAAAGGCCACTGAATCCTTGAAGTGCTCTCTTAAAGCATAAAAATCAGTAGTGCTGTGCACTGAGTACGCAGCATGAGCTGGAGAAGCCATGAGCTGTGCTTTTACAGCAAACTTTAGGATTGCTCTCTGGAGTGACCAAGTTCTACAGGTTGTGATATGAATAAAGTAGCTCAAAGACAGCAACAGCTGAAAGCAATTGAACCATGGAGAAGAGAGTCTAAGGCTGACTAAGCTCTTTAATATTGCCAGAAAAATCACTATTTATAACTATTCCAAACCCCACTCCTGCCAGCTCCTAACAAGCAGAATGAAAAAAGGCAGGTAGGAGCAGGCTGCTGCTGTCAGAAGAGCTCATCTGGTAGACAAGTCCTTCCCTGCCCATACCCAAAGGCATATAAGAAAGAGAACAGCTGAAAGTGAGACCTTAGGCTAAAAAAATTTGATCTATTGTGAATTCAGCACTCATGGTTTGGTCTACAGTGATCTCATGCATGCCCTAGCAGGCCACACATTGTAAATGCTGAATAAATAGAATTTGCCCTGGTTGAACCTGTTACTTTGGGTATCACCCTACTGGAATAACTGAGGGTGATGAGACAGGACAGAAGACCACATTAAACTTGTCCAGATCAAACTAAGTTTTATTCACCAAAAATAAAAGATGCTTAATGAGTTGTATACTCTACAATGTACAGCAACATAAACTGCAAGCTTGTACAGAATACACAGAATGGAGAATTTTTCTGTAGAATGCTTCACACAAGAGAACACCTGTGCAGCCAACTGTTACAGTTGGAATAAAAGGGTACTCTAACACCCAGATGGACTTGATGAAGAAATATTGTTGCCTCAACCAGTGATCTTCCTCTAGTAACATTCCTCTGTGGTCTCAGCTTTCCAGTTTCTTTATGGACAGAGAAGAAACAAAATAAATGAACTTGTCAAAGTTGGAACATGTTTTACCTGTGTTTTCCACATACAAGTTTACACTGGTTCAACCTGCAATTTTGTTAAAACTGGAGTCTGCTTTAAGCTCTCAGAGGGCAATTTTCATCAGTATGAACTTCAATCAGCATGAACTATCTAAGCTTGCTCTCTTGATTTAGATCTGGTTTGTATTGAGCTAAACTAAGACAAGGGATCCCAACTGTAAATCAATGTTGTGCCTGTGCATGATTTTATATCAACAAGAGGGCTTAAATTGTGGCTTTAGATGAATGGCAACATACTCCTCCTGCTCCCGTTCCACACTTTGCGTTATTCCCCCACAGGTGAATGCCAGACTGAAAGCATGTCAAGGGGACTTCAAGGGTATCAAGGGGAAGGGGATGGACCACAGTGGAGCTCCAGTTATGGCATCGCAATATTTCAGCAATTTATCTGTGAAAAAAAAAACAAAACCAGAACAAACCATCCAGGCAGGAAGCCCATGTCTGAACTGCCAACAATTGCCTCTCGGGGGGTGGAAGGGCACTGCGACTCACTAGTGCCTGGGGGGCAGCTGCGCTCCTCAGAGCCCCCCTGCCCGGGAGCTGCCGCACCCCCGACCCCTCCCTGGGGGATCCTGAGCGCCCCCCCCCCCGCCGCCTNGCCCGATTTGTGCCGGCAGCCGCGGCAGGACGGCCGGAGAGGTAAGATAGTCCCGCTCGCTCCTCTCTCGCTCTAGGCAGCATCTGTCTCCCGAGCTCCGTGGGCGGGGAGGGAAAAAAGAAGGGGGAAAAAAAAAAAAAGAAAATAAAAGAAAAAGAAAAAGAAAAAAAAAAAAAAGAAAAGGGGAAGGGCAGGGCTGGATTCCGAAAAGGGCTTTCTCTGCTGCTGCTCCAGGCAGCTCCGTCCTAGCAGTTCAAAACTGTGGGCTTACTGGAAAAAAAGTTTTTAAAAAACGTGAAAAAAAAAAAGAAGTCTCACTCGTTTTCCTGGCCGGGAGAAGCACATGGAAAAAGCTGTGAGGGAGCCCGAGCATCAGGAGGCGGCAGCTCCGGGCGCTGCTTCCCCTTCGGCTCCCCACCTCCCCGGCAGCGCTGCACGGTGCGACCCCTCTCTGGGCTTTGAAAGGGCAGAAATCCGGCTGAGATTCTCAAGGATTAAACCCTCTGTGATCGCGAGCTCATATCCCTTCCCAGGGAAAGGCACAGGCCTGGCAGCCGGGCGGAACCCGGTCTGCTGCTTTTAACAGCTGAGAGTTTCATTATTTTCTGCCTTTTAGGGTGGTAAGAGGTGGTCTCTTTCCAGACTGCCATTTGAACCCGTTTCATCATAGCGGAGGGATTACATCATGTTACAGCCCTGAATTCAGTGAGGGCAAAAGCGAACAGAACCATCCTTGCAAATCTGTCCCGTTGGCTTCCCCGTCCGACTCCCTCCTTTTTATTTCCTGTTAAGCAGAGGTTAGCACCCAGCAGCAGCCTGCCATTGGTAGGCAGCTGTTAAGTTCACAGCGACGTATTTTGATTTCTTCCACTGAGGGTTTTTTTGGAAACTCGGTTGTAACTCTGCGCGCGTTATGTGTCTTCTGTGGGGCGAATTTAGGGAACTTGCCAAAGATTTAGCCGGTAAGAAAATAACAGGCAGCAAAAGAGCCAGATAAACGGCCAAAAGCAGACGTTGCTTTATAAAGTACAAGCTCTGGAGTTGGAGGAGGTGAATGGATTCAGGCAGGAAGCCCGCAGAAACGGAGGCATTCACCTGCCCAGAAAGTCAGTGTAGGTGGATGAATGCACATTTCTGAGAGGCATGACAAGATAGCTGTCAGGAATAGAGAAGTATTTAGATGATCTCCCCTCTGGATCCTATACGATCAGTTTGATGCAAATACTTGGTGTGTCTGTGTCTGTTTTGTCATACCTTTGCAATGACTGATCTTTCCGTCTGAGATTTGACTAGACAATAATACATCTCAAAGACAGAGAGCTAATTAAATCCTGTACTGCAGTACAAGGCTTCCTAAGCTGATGAATTCTGCTGTTCTTTGTGCAGTTCTTTGTTTTGTTTTGTTTTCATGGTGAAAATAATTTCACAGCATGGCTTGGTTCATCTCTCAGAGTTATTTTCCGTAACTAGTGTCTCGCCCTTGCAGGTGTTCTGTCAATATCTGCTCCCAGTGTTACATGGCCACTTTTTTCTTTTTTACGAAAGTAGCAGCATTATGAAGTTCTTTTTATCTTCTCTGGGTTGGTGCAGGGGAGACAAGGCACAGGGGAGACAGCCTGGCAGCCAGATGGATCCATCCATCAGCACTCTCCTATATGGGCGCTTGGTGCCCTTCAGTCATCCCTTCTGCCTCCTGGTGGTTTGCATAGGAAGAACTTCACAGTTACTTGCTCCTTTTGAACAATTCCTTTTTCTTTTTGGAGATGGGGTGGAAAAGAAGCAAATCCTGCATTGGAGCCCGAGGGACAACAGTGGCTCTAGGACACCAGATGGGTTTATGAAGAATTTGAAATAGATTCTGAATAGAAGCATTTACAGTTTTCTTTGTGTGTCTGGGTAGCCAGGGATTGCAGTGACAAGCCTGTGCACAGAACAATGAGCAGATTCACTGCCTTTGGTGATACGGGGCACTCTTTGGTTTTTCCCAGGAAATATGTCAGCAAAATTCAAAGTGGCTTTTGGTGTTCCTGGGTCTCAGGTAGTTTTTTAGATGAAGGGATTTAGAAAATCTGTGGTGTTGAAATTGCAGTGTTTCTAGCAGCAGTGGCAGCAAGGAGGAATCAAGTCTGAGGATACTTCAATAGGTCAGCCACTCACATGATTTTAAAATCTTATAACCTTATTGGAGAGGTTTTTCATTTTTGTCTTCTGAAGCTCTCAAAATTAAGGGGATAATGTTAGAGACATTAAAAAAAATAAACTATTGAAGTCTCAAGAGGAGCAAGCTGTGTTTGGGTCACATATGACTAATTGTGCTATTCCTTTCAGTGGTGCAAAAAGGAGCTGCTCTAAGGTCAGATCAGGAATTGTCTTGCCCTGCTGCTGACTGCAGACTTCCTTCAGAGATTGCTACTGGACAAAGAAGCTGTGGCTCGGGGATGCTTTATGCAGTCTGGTGTCGACTGATTTAATTTCCATCCGTTTAGAAAAGTTTGGTATCTGATGTGTCAGCCAGAGGGAGTGTGGTACCCAGCAGCTGCCTGGTTAACTGCATTGTTCAGAGCGTGCTCTTTGTTTTGCGGGGAGGGGGCGAGGCAGAGGAAGGGATGTGCTTTATATTCATTTGCAAGAGATTTCTTGATGAAGTGAGAAGGTGGGATGCAAGGACTTGTGCTTCCAAACTCCCATTCAGTTCAGTTCATTCTATGTTATTACAGTTTAAGTCACACTAAAGCCTACTGTGTCAACTCTTCAAAAATTTATGCATCCTTTCCAGTTACACAATCCAACTTGGTTCAGATGTGAATGACATGTAGCTACTGGTATGACCCTGAATTTCCTCTGATTCATCAGTTTATTGACAAACACAGTATTTAATCTGTCTGGGCTGGGTAGGTGAATGTGTTACACACTCAGTAGATACTCTTCCAGGTTAATATACTCTAATATAAAAATGTTCTTAGACTTCCAATTGAATTCTAGTAGTCAAACCCAACAAAAAAAAAAACAACAAAACAAAACCAAAACTGGAGGTCAACTAAAGGACTACAGAGTTACTGTGAATTCTGAAACAGAATTGGAAAAGCTAAGTCTTGACTGTACTCCTATTATGTATCCATTAGAGTTATCTAGTGACAATTAGGAGGAGCTAGCTTTTCTACTCTGAAGCATCCTATGCTGGCCATAGAGCAGTTTCAAGCTTTTTTTCACACCAGATGTCTTTTGGGAGAGTATCTGTTTAAAGCAATACTGAGAATAATCTGTCAACACTATGAGCAGGCAAGAAAACACACAGCTGTGGTATGCAGGTTACACCAGAATGACTGTCAGGCTGCACCTACCCATCTACATAGATGTGAGGTCTGAATTTGTACTGCATATGCACCAGCACTGTAAAATAATATGTATAGATTAAATTGCTCTTACTTTCAGATTAAAAGTTAACTCTTGACTCTCCAGGTCACAAAAAACTTGCTGATGGCAGTAATGCTAATGAAGAGTATTGCAGAAACATAATTGGGGGTTTTGGAAAGGGAGATACCTTATAGCAGATACCAAATGAACCTTTTAGGCCATAAGGTCTATTTTCCAGAGGGATGGTAAGAAATGAAATCCTGAGTGGTAGAAAAATAGAGTCATCTGCCATAATTTACCCTTCTGGCACCTTAACAGAGAGTCAGTCATTAGTTATGGCTTGTAGTTAGGTTTGACTGCTTGAGGTGCTGAGCACCCTTCACACACAGCAGTATCCAAATGAGCTGATGTTGATCACCTCTCTTATATTAGCCCTGGGAGAATACACTTGGCTCCGAAAAGGGCCAATCTGTGGTGAAATTGAGGAAAGAAATTCTTAAGAGGACTTTATTTATGGGTTTGACATAGTGGTGGCATTTTTCTGGGGGATTACTGCAGTCAGCATCTTTCTGCCATTGTCTATTTTTGACCAGAGCGATAAAGGCTGTCTTTCTCTGGGAGAGATGTTGGTAATTACTATGCCAAAATCATGAGTACAAACGGTTGAATAAAAAAATTCCCATCCATTAATAATAAGTTCCAGAAAAAGAGTATAGAAGTGGTTTTAAATTTAATCTATAGTGTAGCTGATGTCTCAAAGATAACAGCATTTTACCCCAAGAAATACAGCATTTTGTGTTTGTGAGGTAATTGCTGTGAGTTGAACTAAGTATGTATTATTGATTAGGGGACTGTAATTATATCACGTTTGTGAATTCCCCGAAGTCTCTTATCACTTTTCTAATCACATCTAAACATTTATGGAAAACAAGATTTTGGTGTCCTATTTGACTGGCTTATGTTCTGGTTTGGCTGAATTTATCCAGAGCGTGCAGTCACTTTTAATGAACATGCTTGTTTGGTTTAATTAGAATGAATGGACTATGGCAAAGGAGGTTAATTCATGTATTCTCATCACTGGAGATAATACTCCTTCACAGAGTACGTAGCAGTGTGTTATCTCGGTTTTGCAGAGAAGTAAATAGTAAAAGCTCTTTAAAATGCCGCTTTCATGCTGAACTACTAGGCACTGTCTTCAAATGTGTAAAAGCTCAATACTTGGCCATTTGTTTTGGGTGGATTTTTTTTTGTTCATTGAAGTATGTTTAATTATTTCTTTAAAACTCATCTGTTCTCTCATTGGTTACACATGCTTATGGCATTCTTGTTGTTCAGAACTGGAAGGCAAGGCAAGGAGGGAATTTCCCTTTTATTAGCAATTAGCAGATCCAGATTTTATTTTGCTGTACCATTTCTTACCAGGAGCAGCTGCAAAGAGAGAATTAGTGTGACCTTCACAATGTTTCCTAGTGCTGTCATCAATCAGAACTGGCAGGAGCTTTATCGCTTCTATCAGTGTGGCTCATAAGCCACATGCTGTCTAGTCTGGGGGGAAAAACAAACAAACAATGGGAGCTACTGTAGAGTTTGTTTAAAATAAAACAACCAGGAGTCGTTTTTTCCCAAGTGTGACAGCTTTGTAGGAATATTTCAGTTTTTCCCATGTGCTATTGGGTTGATTGATAAAACATGATGATGATAAAGCAGTGGAAGAGACTTCCACTTCCTCTCATTGGCAAATCATTCACAAACCACTAGAGCCTCAGCCTTTCACAGGCAAGGCTCTCCAGGCTCATTCTAATCCTCAGTGTTATTTTTACTAAGGAGCTGATGCAGTTAGATTAGTTTAAATGTTTTCTGCACACATATGTGTTAGGGAAGGAAGAAATGTTTTCAGACTTATCTGAACATTCTGGCATAAGGAAGCTTCCTTAGATGAAGCAGTTTGCTGTTTTGTGGGAACGTCTGTGCTCTCGCAGTCTACTCCAGGGTTCTTTTGGAGGCAAGTTTATAATGCAGTGCCCACGGTCAGCCTATCAGCTGCAACATCACACTTTAAAGCATGCACAATATTTTTAATAACCTGCATGTGTTTTGTTTGGTTTGTTTCCTTATTTTGTGTTTGTTTGATGGGTTTTCTCTAGTGACATAGCCTGGTTTTGGAGTTTACTGAAATTTAAAACATTTTGTGTCCTTCGATGAGGTGGGGGTTTTTTTGGTTTGTTTTTTTTTTCAGTTACACCAAGTTTATTGCCTTTTCCAAATTCCTTGGCTCTCCCTTCCTTGCAAGCTGCAGTAAGTACAACTTTCTTGCATTTCTTTCCAGGGCTCAGTACAGTGAGAGATTGTCACTTCATCCCTGGCTCCTTTGCAGGCTGAGTCCTGGCTGACAGGTACATGGAGGGCAACGTGCAGTAAGGACAAGGAGAATTGCTAGGGTGTAATTCAGTCCTCTTTCATGGGCATCTGTTTATGTATGTATGATACATACAGGTATATATGTAGATGTAGATAAAGTGTGTAAATGTATAGGTGATACATATTAAAGCTTCCTTTGTCACACATTTTTTTGAGAAAAATGGCTAATGACTAGTATATACATTTACTGTTATATTACAAAGTACAAGTTTAAGATCCTGAACTGGTAATGTTGATGGCCAAGGGTGGGGTATGATCTATAATTTTTGTGGTTTTTAATCAGCCAGTTCTTGGTAAGAAATACTTTGGTACCAGATTTGGGAAAGAAAGCTTAACATTCTGCAAGAAGTGTACCTGGAGTAGTATGTCCAGTTCTGAACAATAAGAAGGACACAGAGCTGTTGGAGCAGATCAAGAGGAGGAACATGATCAGAGGGCTGGAGCACCTCTCCCATGAAGACAGGCTGAAGGGGTTGGGGTTGTTCAGCTGGGGCAAGACTTATCACAGGGACATGTAGTGACAGGACAAGGGGTAATGGCTTAAAACTGGAAGAGAGTAGATTTAAGCTAGAAGTTAGGAAGAAATTCTTTCAGTGAGACACTGAAACAGGTTGCCCAAGGAGGTTGTCGATGCTCCTTCCCTGGAAGTGAACACACCAGGTCAGATGGGGCTTGGAGCAAGCTGGTCTAGTGGGAGGTGTCCCTGTCCATGGAAGAGGGTTGGAACTATTTAAGGTCCTTTCCAACCCAAACCATTCTAGGATTCTGAATGTGCAATACCTGGTGCAAAGAAGATGGTCACAAAATGTGAAATAATTTTAACAAAATGTTTATTTACTCTGACAGGAAAAGAAACAATCACATGGATAGGCTAGCTGGCTATGGAAAGAATGACTTCTTTGATTTTCCTCTGTGTTTGCTGTGTCAGTTTCACAGGTTTTATGGCCCCAGCTGCTGAACTGGTCCTCCGCAGAGCAGTGCTGCAGCACTCATCCCCTACCCAAAGAGACCAGTGGAAGGAAGCCTGCCCAAAACCATGCTGCATACCACATGCTGGGGCTGTCCTTGAGGTTTTTGGCAGCCAAGGGAAGGGTCTGACAGACAGACATCCTTGTGTGGTTTCAGACAGCACTGTCAGCACTGTGTGCCAGTGATGCCCATCCTCACTGTTGAGACAGTACCAGGCCCTGGGTCCCAAGCCCAGCATCTCTGCCCAAGCAGGGGATGAGGCCAGGAGGCCAGGAGGGGATGGGGCCTCCAGCAGCCAGGCACTGCAGCTGCACAACCACCTGGTAGAGGGCTTGTAAGAGGCCAAAGCCATAAGCTGTCCTGTTCCAGCAGGAGGATGAGGAGGAGTAGGGGAAGCTGCCAAAGGACTCAGCCTTGGGAGCCAAGTCGTATCATTATTCAGGGACTCCTGCTTCATGAGCACACAGCAAGCCAGCTGCCTGCCTACTGCTGGTGTAGACCAAATGAAAAGACATCCTTTCAGCCCTGCAAGCAGGGTGGGCTGCAGTCAGGAAATAATAAAATGAGAGGAGCTGAAAATAAGATAGATAATGTAAAAGGCACAGTCATTAGATAAGGAGAAACTGGGCTGCTGAGTGTCACTGGGGAAGTGGGGGCAGGAGCTGAGCTGCAGAGGGGCCATTCTTGGAGGCTGTTCTGCTGCTGGCGCTTAGGATAGATCAAACAGAAAGAAATTGACCTTGTGGAGAGTGGGATTTATTCTTGCAAGCCAAGTTTGTGCTAGGGAATAGAGTGAAATACTTACTGGATGTTGCTGCTGTCTGTAGGAGATACTGACAGAAGAAAAGAAATAGATGAAAATGTTAGGAGGTAACTGATTTCATCTCTGTTAACACACAGCATTATCAAAGAATGCCCTTTGGAAAATGAAAAGATCTGCTGCTTGGAGGGTAAAAAATATTCAGGCTGAGGAGCTTCTGTGAATACACTGGGCTCATCTCCTTGCCTGATCCCTTTATCTGCACCATGTGTGTGCCATTAGGACCACGACAAGCTGTGAGTCTCCTTGGACAGGGGATGATGTGTGCAGGGTGGGTCCTGCAGGAAGAACCGGAAGATCTGAAAGGAGGCAAGAGGCTTGGTCAGGTCACAGCATCTTGTTTTTAGCTTAATAGGAATGAAATCCACCCTGAAGAGTCTTGGGGAAAATTCTGGATGAGAGCCAGCATGAATAATGCTGAGTGCAGAGGGGTGGGACTCCACCTGGTTACAAAAACAATTCTATTTCCAAGGTTAGTTGGTTCTGCTGAAAAAAGGAATATTTAACAAGTAAGGTCAAGTAAAAAAAAACAAACAACAAACAACCCCCCCCCAAAAAACTGGATGAAGGGTGGGCTGCCCCAGCTCACAGCTGCTCAGCATCTTCAATGGATGAAGCTCATCCTGGAAAGAAGCCAGGTTGCAGCATCCACCTTCAAATCAAACAAACAAACAAAAACTCCCAACAAAACCAACAACAATTTGAGACCTTAAAAAAAAAAAAAAAAAAATAAAAAAAAAAAAAAAAAAAAAACCAGCCAGGAAACCTAAAAGTCTCTCACTTCAGAGATTAATCAAAACAAGCCCCCAAACATGGAGACAGCTGAAAGCACACAGCAGAAACCTCAGATAAACAAAACAAGTGTCCTCTGGGGAAAGGAAGAGCTGTTCCCTCTGTGGGAAAGTTTGTCTGTTCCCGTGGCTTGTGAACTTTTCATCTTCTCTGGGACTTTCTGCTGTTCTGGGTTCACTTTTTTCAGCTTCTTGATCTCTCCTGCACTTCTTTCCCTAGAGCTCAAAGGAGCGTTTATGCAAACACTCAGCTTTAAATAAGTGAATCATGTTTGATGTCAGTGAGATGAGTGCTTTGGGCTGTTTGTGTGTTTACACAGCTCTGCAGAACAGGAGCCAACTCTGGGGGTGTGTGAGTGTGCCCACCCACACCACCCCGTCTGACCCCGAAAGGAGCCCTCCCACCAACCTCCACTGCTGTGACTTGGAGCCACCAGGACACCTTTCCACCTTGTGACAGCCGTGTCCTGGGGTGGTTCCAAGAGCTGATCTGGATCAAACAAAAAGATGCCAAAGACATGCATAACATTAATTTTAACCTGACTTAAGTGTGTCAGGTTAGGTTCTTGGTGATTGCTGTTCCTGTTTGTCTGCAGTGGTTGAGCCTCACAGCCTCTCAGTGCTCCAGTTCCCTTCGCATCCCTTTGGATTTTCTCCTTTATTATTGTTTACAAAATGCCAATTCTAGACTTAGTATATATGGAAAATCTTGCTGAGACCTGCCACCTCTTTGACCTAATCTTCTTCAGGTCTCTCGTTCTTTTGTTCTCTTGCTTATAGTCCAACTATGCAACTTGATAAAGGTATTTTCCGTGTTAAAAATAAGCTACATTGAAGGCTTCTCTGTAAACAGTGGCTCGCTGTACACCCTAAGGGCAACTTACATGTAAAAGGCCCATATTACTGAATCCCCCAAGGAAACAACAGAAATATTGATGAAATAACAAGAAAAACAAAAGCTGTCTTGCACAGCTGTAGTGTTTGAGGAGTTTTAGACTTCTTCATTTTCTTTTTATCCTTATTTCCTTAATATCTTTTTTTTTTTTAAGCATTATAGAACTAACTGCTGTACTTGCACTTGGGGATTCCTTTCTGGTGTATGCTGAGTACATCTACAGGCACCAAGATCTAAGTGCAGTCTCATATTGCCCCGGAATTTTTTGTACTTTGTAAGAGCAAAGGGTGAAATAAGTCTTTGTGACTGGGTCATTTGGGCTAGGTTTCCTGACATACCAGCCCTTACAAAAAAACCAGCTGTTCTGGGGTTGTCATTCTGCCAGCTTTAAATAAAAAAACACTGTGCCAAATAGGGATCAAACTTTAGCTTGGCTTGAGAGTGCTTTAAGTAGTCTCAGTCTTCACATTTATCTTAGTGAAGTTCTTCTTTCCTTTCAGGGAGGTGTCTTGGAAGCAGAAGTTATGAAAGAGTCCAGCCCTTCCCTGTACATCACTGGGGCTGGGCTGCTTCCTACTGAGGTCTAAGTGCTTTCCTCTATGAGTCAGGATCTGGAAACCTGGAACACAATCTAAAGGTAAATATCTGAAAGATACATGAAATGAAGGTACACAGAGTTCCTAGGTATGACTGCAAAGCTGTTCTTGGCCAGAAGGCATCACCTGGATGATCCAGTCAGCTGAATGAAGCAAGACAGAAGCTGCCCAGAGAAACATGGCAGTAATGTTTCCTTCCTTGGTCTGTAGCTCAAGCTATATATATATATATTAAAAGGAGTGTGTGCCCTTCTAGTAAGTTGTCTTCAGTGACTTACAGAGCACTTGGGAACCCTGAACAGCGCTTTGCATGTTAATAACTCATAAAATATTTAGGGCTTCATGAGATGTGTTGGGGAATAGGAACTGGAGAAATGGCAGATGTTCAGGGTGCAGAGGGTAGGAGAGAACCAACTCTGTCTTCCTGGATGCTTGAAACAAATGGGTAATAAGTTGTGTGGATTTTGGTATGCTGGCCTCAGCATTCCCAGAATTTCAGTACAACTCTGTAATCCAACTTGACTTCAACAAAGTACACGGAAGGAAGAGAAGCATTTAAGAATCCTATAGCATCTTTCCCCTTTTCTTGCTATAGTCACCTCTGTTTTATAAGCTTGCATCTTAACTCCTGCAACTGAAATGAGTTTCGGAATGCTCATAAACTCTGGGATAAAAAAGTGTTTATCTGCTTTGCTTGGGAGACTTAACATTTGGAATAATGTAGGTGTTACATCCATAAGACCATCTCTTGCACCACTTCTGAACTGCAGTTTGTAGGGATTTGCTCTTTGCACTTTGAAAAGCAGTCTATGGAGTAAACATCTCACCTGCTGCTTTACATCCCTGTACTCCTCATGTGGGCAGTGTCATGTAAAGCTATCCTATATACTACTAAAATTACAGACTGCTCTCGTCTGCCAGTAAGCCAGTAAAGCCATACAAATTATCTCACTGACGTGAGATGAGGTGGGACTCTCTACACAGATGTACACTTTTCTTTGATTTCATTTGCTAGAGTCAGCTATAGCAGGTCATGACCATCCTGGATCAGTTTACTTCTTTGCAGTAGTCTGACAAAATAATTCTTTCCCTGTTGAGGTCATCTGCACCCAGCTACAATGAAGTATCTAGAAGTATGTATATAATTCCTGAAGGCTTTAATGAGCTCTTGGAGGGGTGGCATGAAGCATGGCTCTATGTGTACCTTAGCACTTAGTAGGGTAGTTTTGCTACAATCAGCAATAAAGAGCATTTCTGCATAGGTCAGAAAGGCACAAAATAATACTGGACAATCATACTTGTGTGATAATGGAGGCTGTCAAGGTGTAACTACACAAAAGCAGACAGAGGGCATGTCAGGGTATTTCCTTGAATTGGAGAAATCTTTATTTATGACATAATTCTCAAAAAATGTAATTACTGGATGTTTTTTGAGCTAAGCCTATCTAGGAAAATATTAAATTCCTTTTGTCATTGTTTCTTTTACTTAAGTGAGAATTTCTTCGCAGTGAGATTTTTATAAGGAAAAAACATTCCATGTTCACCAGGGAAGTTGATTTTTTGGGCTCTGCATACATTCATGACTGAATGGAACCCTATCCTCTATGTAGTTTTCTGATTATTTTTTTTTTTTCCTTGGACTTACTCTGTATTTGATTGAGTACCTGTAACTGTTATGAACTTTAATGTGGGAGGAGATTATGATAGAGTCAGTATCCTGACAAATTGCTTTAGAAGACAACAGATCAAGGTGCTTCAGAATGGTGATTTTCAGTCCCTCCATACATAGTCTTGCCAGTGGGAATTTGTTTGGATCTTATTTCTTATCAAAAGCCCATGGGTAGAAATTCTGATTATTTTCAATCACTGTCCTTCAAGGGCAGAATGCAACCTGACATGTGCAACCAAAATCGAAGTGAGGCAGAGGGCAACCAACCTGGACTTTGATTGAAGAGAATTATTTCAAATAGTAACAAGATTTGTGAAATAAATGCATCAGTCCTTATCTGCATCAGGTGTAGAAGAGCAGTGGTGGGATATAGAAGAGTAGTGATGGGATATATATAATTGCACTATTCGGTGTACTGTGGGAGATGAAGCTAAATCAACAGGGCTGAACTTTTGTTGCTAGGTTAGGAAAAGCAGAGGTAGTGTGTGCAGTGCAAACCTTTACCCTGCTAATCCATGGGACTTGAGGAAATAAGTGTGCCATTCCTTAAAGTGATTTTCATTATGTTTGTGGTGGCTTGTCACATTGGGTGTTCTTGTGCTATGAGCCAGAAGTGTTTTCTTTCCCTCCTCCCTTCTCCTGTGACAGCAGGCTGAAATCTTTCATTTGTATGTCAAATCTGTTATGTTTTTCACACCAGAGTTTTCATTCTGGGAGAAAATGACAAGTGATGAGAAGATGGAAGCCAAAGCTAGTGTGAAATAAGAATGCATTTTTTATGAAGTAATTATCTTTAAGGTTAGCATTTGGAAATGTTCTTTCTAATTGAGGAGAAAGTTTCTTTTAATCAATTAACTTATAAATTAGGACTCTGCTACTGGTACTTGCAAGTCACTAAGAAAAGCACTCACTTGGACCATCTGTGTTGAAAAAAATGGAAATCTGACACTAAGTGTCATCATACATTTGCAAGACCTGCCTGTCCCTGGTGTTTGTAACATCAGCCTCATATGCATGCTGGGTGAGTCAGACCAAGGAGGCTCTGTGAGCTTCACTGTGGCTCCCAGTGCTGCCAGTGAATGTGTACTTAAGAAGATATTGGTCTAGATATTTCTCTTACCTCTATAAAACTGGTGGCACATGGATAAAGATGGTATAAAAGTTATGAGTAATAATAGCACTGTTGAATATACATGTGAAAATAACATGCCTATATTCAAACAACTTTTTAATCATATTTAAATAAATCTACTGCAATGAGAAGGTTGTTTTTCAATTTTGTTTTAGTAAACATAGGATCATGTTTTCAAATTAAATTCATATGAAAGTTGATAAGCACTTGGAGAGGGACACATCCTGCCAGACTCAAGCCACACATGGGAGAGCAGGTTTGTCGCTGAGCTCAGTCCCCATAGACTTCCTTTACAGTCAGGGAATAGAAATCTGCTTCTCTAGCATGTAATTAATCTGATCTGTTCTAGATGTCTATTTTGGGAAGCCTAAATTGCCTAGATTTCTCCACTGACTGTGCATTGAGCCTAGGGCAACTACCTCAGATACAGATGACTGCATTGTAAGCATTTGCATTTAATGAGAGGAATGTCACCTCTGAAGCTCAGTCTTGCCTCCCTACTTTCAGCCCTATGGAACAAGTAATTCTTCTGAAGTAAAGGAATTTATTCAGGAAGTTTAAAACAAGGTCCTTGTTCTTCAGATTTGCATGGATAGGTGGATTAGTTGTACTCTTAATTTAGGGTTACTCAGTGCTTACAAACAAGTCTGTCTCAACATCTTCTTGTGGCTACTTCAGTACTTTAAAAGCTCAAGGGACAATGAAAAAACCCTCGAAAAGAGACTGGAAATGCGGGAATGTTGACAGAGATTCTTGGAAAATTGTTTTTATGATAGCTGTATATTTCTTAGAATTAGTGTATAATTCTAGGTTTCTCTTTTATCAGAAATTTGCCAAATTGGTCTCATACAAGATAAGTCGTATACGAAATGTCAGTTCATCCAGCTGTGAAATTTCTTTTAGACTGCTGTGCTCAGTGCCTCACTCATTAGGAAGTCTTGTGTCTGGCTGACTCAGGTTCCTAATCTTAAATAGAACAAAATTAATTAGTTATGTTACCACTGTTTCAAATTTAAAAAGAAAAAAAAAATATACTGTCAATTTAGAAAATCATATTTGAAGACAGAATAAGTGAAAAAGAAACTGGTTGTGTAGTGGCTTGGGAGTCATCTCTTAAAAGTACATGGGAAACTACAGATAGAAATTGGGAAAAATTTGTTGCTTATATACTTGACACATTAGAGGCCATAATTTCTGAGAAGGGGAAGCATCTGGGTTTTACCAGTATTTTACTAACCTATTTAAACATGAATCCTACATTTGAGTAATGTCAGGGATTTGAGATTTTGAAAGGCAGTCCAGGGAGGAGTGGCTTGAATTTCTTGCCAATATGTGACTTTTAAATAAGCGTACTTTGGATTTGGACAGGAACTATAGAAATAGATAATGGAAAAATGTGACTTTCTTTCACAGAAAGCCATGTCTAAAGTATTGTATTGCAAAATGATCTCCTTAAAGACTATTTTTTAACCAGACGTTTAGTTCTCTTGTGGGGTGTTTTTTGTTTATTTGTTTCTTTTTATATATATATTATATTACATATTGAATATATTATATGTATTTTATATAGATGCATCATTCTCAAGTAGTTTAGTATCATTTCCATAGGATTTAGTGAGGAGATCTACTAGAGCTGGCTGGGAGGTGTTAACATGCAGCAATACTCAAATGACTCCAGTAGGAAATGAACACCTGTAAAAAACAGAGGGTTGCCCATGAGACCCAATCAAGCAAAGTTCTTTACACATCTGTTTTTTCATTGAAGCCAATGGGAAAATTCAGAGACTTAAATATATCTAGTAACGTGGCAGAAGGTCATATAAAACTGCAGACCTAGAAGATGCAGTGTGCCTTGTGAAGCTCCTTTGTCTGGGGGTTAACCTCACCCCTTAGTCAGACAGTACATAACATGCTCTGTATTTCTTTTCCTGTTGACATGTTTTTACTGGTATCAGCCTTTGTCTGACTTTCTGTTGCTGCTTAAGTCTTAAAAATTGTTCGAAGACTTATAAATACTTTAAGCTATTTTTATGAATAATGTAGTTCTTCATCAGGCTGAATAATTGCTATCTGGCTACAACTTGCTTGTATTACCTATTGTAGGGGACCTCCCAAAAAGATTCATTATTGTTTGAAACCTGATGATTATTGCTGTATTGTTTTACCTAAATAATCTTTGTTGAAAGAAAGAAAAGTTAAATATTATTAAAAGCTGGAGAGGTAGAGCATTTATTATAAAGTGCTATTTATAAACACATCCCTTTCACTCAGGTGTAGATCACCACATGGCTGCTGTTTAGTTTAGGGCAAGCATGCATTTGTGTTCTTTAAAAGGGCTTATGATTTGCTGAGCATCTGGGGTTTATACATAATCCACAAAGGCAAGATAGACCTAAATGAGGGCATCAAGTCTTGGGAGATGTGTCAATGCAGTCTCAGAAACTGTATCCAGATCCCTAGCAAAATAGCACCAGTGGCTGCAGGTGTTGGTAGGAGTTACCTGTATCTGTAGTACATACTCACACAACCCTCCTTACCCTGCCTGTCTAGAGAACTGCTGACATCTCTTACAGAGAAAGCCCTTAGATACAAAATAAAAACAAAACAAAACTAAAGGGCTGTGCAGGGATAAAGAATTCAAGTGGAAAGAGTGCAACCTTCTGAAGATGCCTCCTTTTTACTACTGACCTTGATTTGCAAGAAACTGGTTTGTACCTGCAACTGTGTATTGTATAGGTGCTTATGCATCTTTGCCTCCTTAGGATATTAATTAATAAATAGAATTTCTTGACTTAAAACTAGTTTGAAACTAGTATTCTCCCTTGGCAAGCAGTGAGGTCTAACTGAGTAATCTAGTAAGTCTATTGCAAGTTTTAATTTTTGAATAAAACTGTATATTATTCAACAAACCAACATCAAGGGAGCACAGGCTCTCATTTTCAAAAAGGTGGATGCATTTCAATTTTTTTTCTTCAAGCTGACTCACTGACCAACTACAAAAATATTTGGGGAAAATTTGGCCTGGCTTCTTATTAAGTGACCATCTTGTACCCATCACTCCTCCCCCTTTTGTTGCTCTTCCACTCTCAGTGCCCTACTGAATATGTCTATGTGTATGTGTGTATACTCCAGGGGCTTTTCTTGGGTCAGTGAAGTTTAGCTGAGAGAAGCCAGGCTGTGAAATGACTCTTGAACCTCGTCTCTACCCTTGTGCTGTAAAGTCTTACCTCTGGCACAAATTTCTGTGTCACATATGTTCCCTGGGTCTTTGGAGTGGACCTGATTCTTCTCAATTACTTTTCGTAAGTTGGTGATAAAGTTGTGGGATTTTGCAGGTGAAACACTTAAGTAAAATTAGCTAGTTGTTGCAGCTTATGAACTGTCTTATTTTAAGCTCTGAGATAGGAAAGATGGTTACTTAAACTGTGTTGGGATGATATAGTCTTATATTTGAATATATGTGTAGTCGTTTGCATTAACATTTCTGCACACATCTGTACTGGGTAACAGACACCTATTGCTGAGCAGCAAGAAATACAATATTGCACATTACTTGCTGCCTTTGTTCAGAATGCCTTTCTGGAGGCATTTCTGAATGCCTTTGTGAGAGTTTTCTTCCTATACTTTTAGATACATTTCCATTTTCTCATATATTGGAAACACCTTTCCATACACCAGCCTGAATGGGTATGGGTTGTTTTTTTTTTAGTTTTTTTTTTCTGCATTTGTTTTCCCTGATGCTTCAAAAACCTTGCCAGGAGGTACTTTAAAAATGCTGACTTCTCTTAATTACTGCATGTCAACACAAAATGAGTGTCAGCTTTTTTTCCAATAAATTTTTCTATTAAATTAATCCTGTAGTGTAATAATATGTATGTATTGTCTACTATTATTACTGCTTCCGTGAGGGTTAAGTAAGATGTGTGAACCATACTTCTAGAAAAAAAGAATGTAGAAGGAGCTATATTGTATTCAGTTTAATCTGGAAACAATATTTTGAGAATTAAAACAGATGAAAAATTAAGTAAGTACTCTTGAAATGAAAGGTTTGAATAACTGTGTGCTTTCCTCCATTATAACATTTGATTATTCAATTTCAGTCTCTTATGTTTACTTATCAGGTAGAGGCACACAGTGAAAAGGATAAAAGTAAAGGGTAGCTGTGGTGCCCAGTGGTTCCTTATTTTTGTAAAAAGAAAAAAAAAAGACTCTACTGCTGTTGTGTTTATTGACATTTAGACAAATTTCAGACAGGAAAATAAACAGTCTCCCTAATGTAAAACACAAAATACTACTGAGCTGTTTAATTCTGGTGTAAATGTTCAGAATTAACTTTTCTACTCTTTGCATATTTGTTTTGTAGTCTTTAAAAGCACAAAGCTGTATTGTTATCAGAGCAGCTAATGCTTTCCACAGAGATGCAGGTAACACCCCTGCTAGGAATGCACTGCCCCAGGCAGCAGAAAGCCCAACGTGAGCCTGCTGCCAGCTATTGCATTCATTTGAAAATAAGTGTAGCATTTAGGCTATTGGTGACATTGCCTGGGGTAATTTCAGCAGTTTAGAGTGCCGGGGTGTATTTCACATATAATGCACGCAAGTATTTTGATATGTGTTTAATAAATACAATTCTTTAACCTTCAAGTTGTTGTTACAATATGGTCTGTGCAGCTCAAAATTTTATTGTCCAAATCATGCATGCTTCAAGAAGCTGAGTATACTGTGGAATAGAAAGATCCTTATTCTTAATTCCACATAGCTACTGAGTCCTGCACATAAACAAATGAAACCCCACAGGAGCAGGGACTCTTCTTTGAGGAGCTTGGGGGAGCTGCAGCTTTCCTGCCATACCCTGAGTTCCTGACACAGGAGAATGAGATGTTTTCTCCCACCATTTTCCCCCAGTAGCTGTCCTGTTCCCACCCACAGCAGCATGAGGAAAGTCACGTATGGTGTGTGTTTGCATATATACACATTCACATATATGTGCCTGTATCCAGGACTAGAGCATGTGCAGAATCCCTTCCAGCATGAGACACCTACACCAGAAGCTGTTGTTCTTCAGTAGTTTTAAATCTTAAGCTGGCTCAGCTCTTCCCTTCCTCACCCTGCAGCCCAGAAATGCTGATGTTGTCCCAAAGGAAGGCATAAAAATGGGGTAGCAGAGACAAGATCAGTGCCTCTGCAGTGTCCCAGGCATAGGTGAACTTAAAGTTTTATAAAACCACTGCTTGAAGGAAAGGCAGGGAGGAAAAAATACAGAAATAACCATGTAATTTGAAATGCAACCCTATTTGCACAGTTGTTCATGTTTCTTTTGCTTGTACAGAGTGTGCTGAAAGCCATCTCAATATCCTAGAAAGTGACTCTCCAGTTACTGTTTTCTCAGCGCACTTGTAACTTGTTTTAAGAGCATCCAGCCTGGCCTCGGGATTGCAAGTTCTCCAGTTAGGAAATGGTTAAACTCAAAGCGCCTTGGGAACATCTTGGAAGGGAAGTGAAAAGAGCATCAACAGATTTTTATTTGTGCTCAATTGCACATGTCATCCTTTCACAGAGTGTAGTATTTGTCTGATGCTAATCTAAAAAATACATTTTTAAATTTGAACTCTTAGCAATGTCACAATTACCTTTGTCTGTGTATTACTTGAGTGATATGTTACAGCTAATGTCAAAATAACTGCTACTCTTTGACGAGCATCAGACAGATTCCTTATGAACTTTATTTTTTTTCTACTTAAAGGGCACTCTGCATTATTATCTCTAAATCATTAATGAGAAATATTTCCTGTGAAAACTATATTGTGATATACTTAAAAGAGAGTCTTAGGAAGAAGATCAGTTATTGAAGGCTTATTGATGAGTAAACCTTGCAAACCTTACTTGGTGAAGATCTCCCCTGTATGGCTGAACTATTTCTGATTCACTTGCTGAACTGCTGTGGCTTTTAAATACTAATTAGAACTAGCCATCTTTCTCAGGAACATGAGGACTCTTTCAGCCACAGTGGCTCATCAGGGAAGGTGAGACTGCTGCACCTTTCATTTATGGGGAGGAGGAGGGGCAATAATCTCGGCAACTGTGCCAAGGGACTTCCACCCCCTTAGATGTCTGTGTCATTCTTTTGAGATGAGCTCATTTTGAAGGGTCTGTATAGTGTCAAATCCTGTACATACTCTGCCTCTGCTCCCTCCTGCCTGAACGTATGTAACAATTCAGCACAGACAGAAAGGACCTTATAGCCTGTTGTTTTCAGTCCCTGATTGTCATGTGTCCCCATCTTTGCAACCTACTAATTTGTCATTAGCAAAGCCATGTTTCCTCATCATAACCTTTTCTACCATGAAAGAATAATGTCACCTGGGTTATGTATATATGGTCACTGTTAGTAATTCAGACAGATGCAGGCTGTTTCTTTGATCGAAATGATGTGCAGGAATATTAGGAGGTGATAGATTATGTCATGTTCTTCCCCCCAGTGTTGATGTGGTTAATCAAACATTGCTTAAATAGAAAAATAGAAAGTCCAGGCTGACGGACGGTCCTATAGAACCCCATTTGTGTCATCTATTTATAGTCCTTCACCTATGAGCCATTCTGCTTCTCATAAAACTGACTTTTACAACATGGAGGAGGTGCTAGTAGGTCTTCTGTAAGATCTTGGCACATGTGAAGGGGTCTCTCAACCAGTGGGCAAATCAGTTTCTTCAGGCAGCTACTGGCTGGGATGTTTATAGCTCTTCTGTTGTCTTGTCTCATTCCCACATTATAAAAATACTTATTATTCTAAGCAACTATAGTGAGTTTTCTCTACTAATTTTTCATTGGTATGAGGAATTTGGTAATGGAACACTGAAGATTTTTTTGGTGTTGCTTAGGCAGAGGCTGAAGGCCAGTATCATTTAAAAAATGTCATCCCTGCCCCTCCTCTCCATGTTTGTAGTTAATAGAAACAAATTAAGGTAGAAGCAAGTGGTATCTTTCATTTTATTGTATTACCTATAGCAAGAATAAAACATGTATGTTCTACAAGATGAGTAGATGTGACAACTACATCTTGGCCAAGTCTGTAGGACTGATATGATTCTGTTGCCAGAAAGACAGAAACATTTTACTGGGAGTGTTGTCTGGGAGAGACATGAAATAATCCCTTGGGCTCAAATAACCTTGGGAAGGTCTCAGCTGGAGCAGTGTGTCAGGTGGGGCACTGCACATGAAGGATAATAGGGACTTTTGGAGAGAATTCAAAAGAAACAGGAAAAATCAGAAGACTAGAAGATATGATATGTGAAAGATTGGTGATGGCATTTCAGTTGTTTAGCTGGGAGAAAACTGAGGGGAGGCATCAACATCAAATATGCTAAGGCTGCTACAAATAGAAAGGGAACATGTTTCCCATGTCTTCTGTGTACAGAACTAGAAAAAAATGAGTTTATATGGATGCCTCTTCGCTGGAAGTGTTGAAGATCAGATTCAATGGAGCTTTGAGCAGCCTGGTGTAGTTGGAGTTGTCCCTGCCCATGGCAGGAGGGTTGGAACCAGATGATCTTTAAGGTCCCTTCCAAGCCAAACTATTCTATGATTCTATGATAGTGCACAATAGAAACACTATTTGTTATATTAGAAATGGTTGAAGTTTGTACTTCATTGCCAGTAGAGGTTAAAGGTTGTACTGATTTCCATCAGGAATGACACAGGTGTAACTGATCTCACCTTAGAAGAGAATGGTGAGCAACATCACTTCCTTGCTGTTTCTTTCAGCTGTATTCTTTGACTGAACAAAGAATGGTGCATGCGTATTTTTTAACCATCTCCCACCCATAAGATTGACTTTTCCTCTGGTTTTAGTAGTCTTTGCTCAGGCTTACACTCAACGATGTCTTAACAAATTAAACTTAACATAGTAAATAATATTTTTCATGAGTATAGCTTGATTTCCTGACTGCTCTCCTAAGACCTGACACCTTTTGTTTCTCCATCTGAAATAGAATATGATGATCATACAGGAAATAACTAATGCAAAATGGTTTTGACATCTTGGAGGAAGCTCTGACCTTTCATATCCATAGTTTGGTCTTTTCAGATCACAGTTTTGTATTCACACAAAGCTTTTCCATATTACTTTATATTTGGAATTACTCTGTTCTTTTTTCTTTTCTTCTTCTATTGTGTTGAAATTGAATTGTAGAAAATTTAGTAAAACTGAAAGACTTTTCACCTTTGGTAACAGCTGCAGGGTTAGTTGCTTTGTCACCTCTTCTTGACAGTGGTACTGTCCATTTTCCCCCATTCCATTTGTGTCTCAAATGGGCAGAAAATGGAGAAAACCATCTGGTGAAGCTGCTGTCAGGCTGAGACATGCTTACTGTCCCCTTCTTTCAGTTTTCATGGGTGGCACTTCTCACTCACTTCATCAGTGTCATCAATGTACTGAATCACCCTTAATAAATGCAACTTCTGGGGGACATGACTTGCAAAAGATGGTCTGTTCAAAGTAACACAGAAGTCTGTGATTATTAAAGTCTATCTTTTTTAGGATCAAAGTATCCAACTGAGCATTTAAAGTCAAGAAAGCTGAAGAGGATCTGGGATGTCTCATTCTGCTGCTTTGGTCTCTCCTTCCCCCTGTGTCTGTTGTCTCGTCTTGCTTCCTCCGATTGCTGCTGCTTTAGAAGTTACTTTAGTGCAAAAAAAAAAAGGTTTTTTTTGAAGTGCTGTGGAAATACCATTTTGAAGAAAACATGACCAGCAAATGTCCAACTTTTTTTTTTTTTTTTTTCGCTATCTTGTCAGAATACATCACTGATATTTGTGGTTTTGTCGCTCTGGTATAACATGAAAACTTTCAGTGACTTTTATGGGTCAATTACTTCTGGCAGGCTTCGGTTCTCCATGTTAGATCCGCACACTTGCATAAACATAACTGGCTTCAAGCTGTGTTAAATACGATCACTTAGCTACAAAAACAAAAAACAGAGATAATGGCTAAGATTAGGATTACACTTTTTATAAACATTTTTGTGCTGAAAAAAGGGATTTGGAATGGTAATCACGTCCTGCTTGCTAGTTTTTTTCCCCTTTAATTCTTTAGCTCTTGCATCTTGTCCAGTTGTAATACTCTTTGCCTTTGCTAAAGGTGCATTTTTCTTAGTCTAAACCCCTCCTAAATAGATTTTGCCGAAATTGCGGCAAATGAGAAATATAAAGCAAAAGCTGGAATATGACACCACCACTCATCAGGGAGAGAATATTGAATAGTAAGTGAAATCCTGAAGTTTCTTTTGCTGCTGCCTACATCCTGAAGTTCCTTTTGCCAACTTGCTACAGTTGGTGAGCCTTAAAAACAAAGTATGTTGTGGAAGGGACCCAGTCAGCAAAACAAGTCGAAGAATAAATATGCTTTATGTTTGTGTTTGAGAGCAAGTATTTGTTTCACAAAATAGTCAAATAAGAAATAGTGAAACTAAAAAATTATTTTAAAAAATCAGTGTGCAGGCAAAAAAACCCTGTAACTGATGGGACAGAAGAGATAGTTTTATTTTTGAAGAGGATCTTGGGGTGTTTGTAAAAACACCTTATTTCTACACAGTCCTCCAGAGCAATGGATCACTTTAGTCTTTGTTTGAAATGTAAAAAAAAAAAAATCCAAAAGGAAAAAAAAAAAAAGTAAACCACACAACCCTCTGCTTATTTGAAAACTGACACTAAAAGCATGGAAGTATTTTTCCTTACAAATGAGGTCAAAAGAGCCTCATCACTCCCCTGGTGCTAGCCAAATTTGAACTCTCTACAAGACACTTGCTGAAATCCCCAAACCCAGTTGCACATTACACGAATATCACAAGCTGTAATAAGAATTTAACTTGCATTATAACTGTATTTGTAGTTCCGTCCTCTAGTTAGATTAAAAAAATAACTATGCCAAACAGTAATATGAAGCCTTGTGTTACCTCCCATTGAGATGCAGCCCTAGGACCTCTCAGACTCCAGGAAGGACGGATGGTTATGAACTCGCTGCTGATTCTTCTGCAGACCACTTCTATTCTTGCCCAGAATGTGAAGTTGTCAACTTCACTTCCCAAACACGCTTGAAAACCTCGGAACAGAGCTTGGTGCTGCTTGCAGTGTAGGCAAGCAGGTCGATGTGAGCAGACAGGCTAACAGCTCAGTGAGTTGTTGGTGTGGGCTGTTGTTCTTGCTGTTTCTCAGTGAGGATGAGGCCAAGCTACAGCCGAGTTGTTACTCTTCTTGTGTGTTCCATGAATTTCCAGTCTGGGCCTGGAAGGACATGGTGAACCTCTGGACCTGTGCTCCTAGCAGCTCTCGCAAAACCCATCTGGAAAGGCAAGAAGTATCTTACATGTACATAGGAGGGCTACAGAGATGATCAGAGGGCTGGAGCACCTCTCCTGTGAAGACAGGCTGAGAGAGAGGGGGTTGTTCAGCCTGGAGAAGGCTCCAGGGAGAGCTTATAGCAGCCTTCCAGTACCTGAAGGGGCTTACAGGAAAGCTGGAGAGGGGCTTTTCACAAGGGTATGTAATGATAGGACAAGGGGGAATAGTTTTAAACTGAAAGAGGGAAGATTTAGGTTCGACATTAGAAAGAAATTCTTCGCTGTGAGGGCAGTGAGAAACTGGAACAGGGTTGCCCAGAGGAGCTGTGGATGCCCTCTCCCTGGAAGTGCCTAAGGTCAGGCTGGAGAGGACTTTGAGCAGCTTGCTCTTGTTGGAGGTGTCTCTGCCCCTGGCAGAAGGATTGGAACTATATAAATCCGTTCCAACCCAGACCATTTTGTGATTTTGTGGTATAATTGATAGACCTTCCACACCTGAACTGAATTACTCTGTCAAGCAGTAAAGCAGATGTTCTTGTAGCAAAAAAACATGATTTAGCAGAGATTTAAGTATGATTCACGATGATTGCCTGGTTGATTATATATATTAACTACTGAACTTCCTCTAAATATTTGTTTAAACTGTAGAACTCACAGAGAACTTCCCTGAAGCACGGAGTAAGAATAAAAAATGCTTCTTTTGTACAACCTGGGTATAATTTAAATTTTAAGTTACAAGTTATCTTCTCAAAGGATAACAATATTCCAAATTTCACAGTAATGTAGCTGATTTTTTTTTAGAGTTCTGAAGGGTCAGTTTTTCTGTGGTCTGCTTTGCTCTGCTGATGAAGAGGAAAGCGTGTGGTGAATATTACTAGAGAAAGTACATGTTTATATTGATGGCACTGCTTTAGTTTATTTGGGTTTGGAAGACGTGGATTTACTTAGGGAAAATCCAGATGGAGATGATTAGATGAAAGGGAAAACTCCCAAAAACAATAGGATGAGACCAAATCTGTGGTGCCACCGTAATATATCTGCGTATCTGGATCACAATTTTCTCATAATGAGTAGCAGGGCCTGGAAACCCTGCAACATATCGTACATTTATGATGAATCAACCCATGGTTTTACTCACATCCTTTTTATACTTTTATAAAACAAAATTTGGATCTGGTTCCACAGTTTAGAAATGTTTTATGGCAACTGAGTCAAAGAATTTGGCAGGTTTTGCAGTTTGGAAGCCCACTGGAATGTTTTGCAAAGGCCATGATAATGTCTTAGTAATAATGAAGTAAGAGTAATAAATATTTCTGTGTTGCAAAAAGTAGGATTCTTTCTGATTTTTATTTGAATATTTGTAGGCTATTCACTTTCTAGGATATTCCTGTAGTTTTTCCCTCTCATATGATAGATGGTCTGTAAAGGTAATGCTGTAGGAGTCCATGGAGAGCCACCTTCTCATATTTACATGGGGATGGGTGGTTTGATTTGATTTGGCAGAGATGCACTGCACTGTTTTGTTAATATACTTGATTACAAAAGTTTGTTTAGAAATGATTGCAAAAATTTGTTGTAACATTATTTCATAGAATCATGGAATTGTCTGGGTTGGAAGGGACCTCAGAGATCATCAAGTCCAACTTACAAAATTTAAAAAATTAATAAGTATGATTTTCTAATACTAAATTTAGTTTTTCAAGGAAGTAAGAGAGACAGAACTTTGTGTGTTTAATGTAAGGTCAAGAAGTTATTTAGTGCTCAGTGGAAGTTGTGGGAGTGTAAGAATGTGAAAAAAAAATCTCACTACTCTCACTTAAATATGTCAATGTGAACAGCCATGTCCAAAGGCATTTTGTATTGTGGTCTACATGATTTTGACATAACTACAATGTTTTTTTTTCTATTAAATTTGCTCCCAAGCTTTTTTCAGTATTTGTGTTTTTTGGCAGTAACTATTAACAATTCCCAACAAGCAGAATCTGTCAGTGGTGCTGCACTTTTCCAGAAGCTCTGAGCTGAGGAATAAAGGCTCACACAAATGCAAAGGGACGTTGCATGGCTTATTGCTGCCACCGTATTGTGCTAAGGATTTTAGGAAAATATCAGGATCTTCTTGAATATGGAGTAAAGCAAGCATCACTGTTAACATTGTGCATCAATGTTAACAAAATTTTATGTCTTCAAAATCAGTGTGTTAAAAGTGTTGGTTTATTTACTCCATGACATCATCTAACGTGGCACATGAGGCCCTGTTTGCCCAGGAGATATTGGATAATTTTGTATGTATAGAAGTTATATTGTCAGTGGCTTGGCTCTGGTGTCCTTTCTGAGAAGCAGAATGCTCTCAATGTTTGATGTGATGGTTCTGAGGGGTAAGTTGACAGTTTAACCACTTCTTGTTTGATCAGAGGACTTTAATATTATGCTAAAGATGGTGGCAATGTGTTAGTGTTTTCTTAAATAAATTACCTTAAATCATTTCAACATAGGCTGTACAGGAAGATGGTTAAGAACCTGAGACTAAAATGCTGCAATCTAAATTTCCAGCCTCTGCTATGTGATCATTGAAACCACTGGTTCCTGCTTTATAGAGGAATGAATCTTGAAAACCCCTGGGAAAGTGGCAGCAGTATTCCATATTGACATCAGTTTAAGTGGAGATGGAGTTGCACTGAGTCTTGTACTCACCCCAAGGGTCTCTCTCCTTACTAGCAGGAGAGAGTAATTTCTTTTTTGGCTTTGTTAGACCTTAAAACTAAAAAAAAATCCCCTTGAGATTTTTACTCCCTTGTCATCTAGTATCTGTCTTGTATGTATGCCTCTGGGACTCATGCAAGATGTCTTTGGAATTCCATGTATCTTGCTCCTTTCTGTGAGCATGTTTATTTGTAGGATAGGAAACATGTTATCACTGCAGCACCGAGGAGGGAATAGGTCCAAAAATAACAACAGACTTTCATAAATTTGAAAAGAAGTCAGGGACAACTGAAGAGCAAAAAGTTTTAGACTAACCTTTAAAGAAAGCTGTATTTACTTCAAAATCTGTCATTTCATAGAATCATAGAATTAGCCGGGTTGGAAGGGACCTCGGAGATCATCAAGTCAATTTGAAGTATATAATAATAGATCATTATGCAGTTCTCTCTTTTTGTTGTAATTTTCATTTTGATTTCTCTCTTTTTGGTGCCTTATCATCTGCAGTTACTTTAAATAGCACTCACATCTTTACCAGTCTCTACAGGTTTTTTCATTCTCACATTTTATTTACCAATTACTGCTTTTTCTGATAAAGCAGTTTACTTATGAATTATTTAAGTGTATCAAAACAGAACGTGAAGTAGTCTGTGTACTTTTTCAGTAGAGGCTCAAGAACAAGAATGGAAAGTTGGACCACAAAGCCACTACTGGGAACTGTTACAATTACAAGTATTACAACTTGCTTTTACTGAATATCTTCTTGATTGGCCAGCAAACCTTTCCTGGACTTTTAAGATTTGAAAACTGAGTCAGGAATGTAATTTGAAAGATTACAGTCAAAATTTGGAATAAGATTACAATTTTATGTGTGTCTGATTTGATGGCAATCCTAATTTTTAGACTGTTCTTCAAGCCAGTAAATCTGCTATTTAGTTCTGACTGTTGCCAAATAAATGGTTTATGCCAGCCTGGCTAAGAATTTTTTCCATTTTTGTTTCTGAATACGAAGGTGACTATCCAGTTAGTGTTCAATTGAAGGGACTTTGTAATTGCATACATAGGTTTGTTCATTTTCAGGCTATTAGTTGAAATTCAGCCAACCTCAAAGTCATTATCATGGCTGAGGCGATTCATAGCTGGTGTGAAATGAGCTGGAAGTCTCATCCAGTTGTTAATAGGCATCTATAGTAAAATGCTTTGTCTGCATCTGATGCAAAAATTTTTTTTCAATTGGGTGTAATAAATACACAAATGATGAAATATCGTAACTTCCTGTGATATTGTAACCTGCTGGGCTTTTAGAAAGACTTCTGTTTTTGTGACTGAGGTACATTTGAGACACACTAAAATAACCTTCACAATAATTATTGTGTCTGTGTCTGAATGAAACCCTGAGATGAGTGTAACCTTGATCCAGAGCAGAAAGATCTGACTCTTCCATCACTAATAATAATAATACTAGAGGCAGATGAGATTATATGAATAAAAAACTAATCTGAACCCTATACTGCAGTACTGCAGTACAGTGCAGGTAGTGGTACTGACTTCTTAGCTATTATGAAACCTGTTAATTTCATCCTATTTTGCAATCTTTTGGGTATTACCATAATGAAAGTAACAGAAGTGTTGTCAATATGCTGTAGCTGTCAGCCAATGTTACTCAGCCCTTTGACTCATCATCAAAGGGCTTGTTGGGAGGACATCAGTCTTTAGCAGAAAGATGTCTGCATGTAACTCACAGCCTATCACTGGCATTCCATTAAAAGGACTTAATCAAATTGAACTGCAAGAAACCCACATGCATTTGTGATTATAATTGCAAAAATGTTGAATTAAATGTATTTTGAAGTTTAGGCTGAGTAACAGGTAGGTTCTTTTACAGCCACAGATGGCAGAGGGAAAGTCTGTTTACAAATTGGATGTTTCTTTCCTTCAATTCACAGCAGTTTTTACATACAGATCCAGTCCAATAGCAACAATGCAGAGAGAGCCTTTTAAGCATGAAGTCTGTGGCATGGGATGGTTGGCCTGAACCATGTGGAAAGAATCTTGCAGCAGTTTTCAACCACCAAGACTGGACGAGATGGGTAAAACCTGTAGCATTAAGCACTGCCTCCTTCCTTGACTGAGCAGGAGCAGTGCTGGGACAACCTAGAAAAGCTTCAGCTCCCCAGCTTTACCCTTCTCTGGAAGGTGGGTGAGGGGGAGTCCATGCCACCCAGTGCAGTTTAGTCTTGGGCTAGAAAGGGGGTTATGGAGAGTTTTGCCCAACTCTAGCTCTGGGCAGTATCTGGTGGCCCCAGGCTCTCTGGGATAGCCTCAGGGGATGCAACCTGTATTAGGATCAGGCCTATAGTTTCCAACAGACAGTGGCCTAATATAAAACTGCTATCAGCAAATATTCAATAAAAGATTGGAGATCAGTTCCAGGAAGTTCCTCTTAATTTTCTCTCTCTCCATGTGAGCAAAACATTATCTTAAAATACGATCTGCTCAGCTGGTCATAGCACAAAATTTAAGTGTTCTTTGTTGCAAAATTCAGGGCAGTGCAATTGAAAAAAATATTGGAGGAATGCACTTTTTGAATACTAAAAAAGTTTTTATTCAAAATGACTACTGAAAGATTGCATTCTCAACTTTAGAGAAGGACATTAGAAAGCAGAACAAAAAGCAGCTGGAAACTGAGTAGCTGCAGAGTAATCGTACAATTAGAGTCAGCAGCCCTGAAGCTTACAGCACCTGACTGGATTGCTTTACCAGTGACTTGGTTGGATTTGTGATAGGTGCACCAGATCTAACAGTTGTGCAACTGGAAGGGTGAGATGGCTCTTACTCAAGAAGAAATCTTTCCTTTTACCCTGAGTTGAGGCAGGGATTTTTTTTTTTTTCCACATGGAACTCTATAAAAGTAGTAAACCATATAAGTAGTGCATTATGGTATTGGCACTAATACTATTTCCAAATTAATATTTTATTTAGAAAATGTTCCAAGCCAAAGGCAAAATGCCCCAAATTAGCTTAAAAAAATACAACCCAAATTAAAAATTGTCTGCTGGATAAAGCCCAGCTCTGGAAACGGAGCAAATTAGATTATCTTCCTAACTGGCCCCAGCTTCTGCATAGCATTTGGCAGATTTCTTAGGTCAGACTTTAGCTATAGTGTTTATGATTAAGAGGAGGGGTTCTGGTTTCAAAACAGATTAAAATATAATGATACTTTAACCAATATTAGGAGATAGTTCTTAAAAGTGCTGAAAACTTTCAACTTTGGGATGGCTTCAAAATGAATCAGTGAGGTAAAATTTTTTAAAAATACATAAAATTCTGATGTAAAGATAGACTTCAGTATCTTTCTATTTACAAAATTACCTAAAAAGCATTGTAATGCCAAAAATTAATAGGCATTTGAAAAGAATGAATTGTATTGCTGTCAAAAAGGCACAAAGCAGCCAAAGATAATACCATAATGTTCATTTTTTTGCCCACCAAAAATACATAACTTCTGTTCATTATAAACACTACAGTTAAGGAAGTAGTGCACGTTACAAAATCTTTTATTTACTTTGTTTTGAAGTACAATTGAGATTGATTTTGGCTTCAGAACAAAAATTTAGAGAAAAAGAGAAGTTTCTTGTGATAGATGATTTTAATTTACTTGTAATGAAGCTGACTCATAGCATACTCATTCTTCTGGACTTTTATTGGAGCCTGCTGAGCAGAAAGTTAATTTTTCCCGAAAAGTCTCACTTCCTTCTAGATGTGAGTAACAACGTGTATGTTTATTTTGTAAATTTTATTTATTAAAAAACAAAACAAAACCCTAAATATAATATTCCTACAAATATACAAGGCTTCCAAGAAGTAGATATTTGATGGTAACCTACACACTAAGTTTCCAGATAATCTTCTGACATTTAATTAACATTTAATAATTAACTATATTAATACTGAGGTGAAATAAAATGTTTTTGTGCCGAGAATGCATGAAGAAATGGCTCTGGAGCACTGAGTACCTCAGTTTTGTGGGGCCTTGCATTTTGTCCTGATAGAAGTCTTCTGAGCAGGACTTAGGTTCTCAGAGGGGACCTCTCACCACCTGCTGCAATCTTGAAAATCTCCTCTTGGTGTGGTGACTTCTCATGCTCTCAAGGAAAAAAGAGAATGAAGGGTGAGGTAATGCAGAATATCACCTGCATCACTGCTACTCATCACAGCATGCAATTCCTGCTGAGAAGATCATCATGTAACCCTTTATAACCTTCTCCTTTTAGTACACCAAGACATACCTCCATTAGAGTGAGATTAATTTAAATTATTCTGAAGCTCATGGCAGTGATGTAGTATGTTTGTGTTTGTATACAACTGGCTTTCATGGGAGGGTCAGACAACTGCCCAGTTAACAGGAAGGAGGTTTTGCAAACTGAGAAACTTTGCATTTCTGTGATGGGCTTCCGCAGTTAAGCTGGTGTCAGTCACACAGTTCAGCTTTTTTTTTTGTTTGTTTGTTTGTTTTTGTTTTGTTTTGTTTTGTTTTTTGTCAAAAGCTTCGTGAACATCTCTCCCATCATGCTGGTATATAAATGTTCTTCAAAATTAAGGTACCTAAATCCTACGATAGAGTAGACTTCTGTTTTCAAGACCATAGCCTGTTCTTTTACAATGCCAAAATAAATAGGTGGTAGGAGGCAGGGATGAAACCGGGCTAACAGAGATTTTCTGCTGAGGGAATGTTTGGATTGCAAACTCTACAGGGGTTTGGACTGTATCCACACTTGTGTTCTGAGGAGGCTGATCTCACAACCAGTGATAATAAATGAGGTTTTGCAGGGAGAGAGAAAGCTGCAACCTGTCCAAAACCAAAAGGCAGAAAAGAGGGTTTTTAAGAGTTGCAGAATCTATAAGACTGAGGAAATGGCCAAGTGCAAATTAGAAAAGAATTTCATAAAATTAAGTGAAATGCAAAATAATAAACAAATAAATCATGACCAAGACAATTCCTTGCACTCAGCTTCTTCCTTGTTTTCTCTGCTGATTCACTTACACCACGGCATGCTCTGAGGATAGGGGCTGAAATAACGTCAATTTGTAGTGATAGAATCAAATACTGCTAAGATGCTCCATGAACAAGTGCAAAACTTTTCCCCTATCTCCCCTTTTCTGAGCACACTTGCTGGAGATCCACCTTATTTGGCAAATGTCCAAAAAGTGGATACCTCACCCCAATTGGTGATCTTGGCATAACCTGCCCTGACAGCAAGTTTTTTCTTAACCCCTGAGAAATGGATAATCCTGTTCAGCCTTTGTCCTACCCAATGAACAGGAATTATTAAAAAACATCATATTCTTAGCATCCTTGCTGGTATTTTGTATTCATACTTTTCATATGACAGTTTTGTTTTATTTCCTTTTATCTGTGTGTTGTCTTTCAGTTTTGCTATCTGTTTGCTGTTTAATAATTAAGAAGAGTAAATAGAATCCCAGTGTCCTGTTTTACATCATTATCATCACACTTTTTTCTTTCCAAAGACAAATGGATTATGGTTTTGATTACTCTCTGAAGCACCTGAAAATGATCTGTCAATCATTTTAATCATCTTGGGCTCCTTAAGCAGCATGTAGCATTATAAAATCAGTGCTATTTCTGGCCCACTGGTTATACATCCTGTGTTCTGGTGCTGGTGGTACCACATGTACCTAAATGTACCTACTACCATGTGCCACGTGAAGAAGATGTGATCTTTCAGTTTTCCTTTCTATCATGAGGGGTGGAGTGTGGAATGAAGATGGCAGGGACAAAAAGATTGGTGGCTGGGGAGGTGCCACAGGACACTGTCAGGAGGTGCAGGGGTGTCACCATGAGGTGTCATGGCTCTCTTTCCACCTTGTGGGCCATGCTGGGGAAGGAAGAGCAAGAGATGGAGGAGCCCACAGCCCAGCAGAGCTGCTGAGAATGGGCATTTCTTGGTTTCTGCATCAGCTGGTGGGTGAAAATGGCAGTGACTTTTCCCAGCAGCATTGTGCATGCCCACAGTTAAGACACCCTGTGTGAAAATGACAGAGGGCTTTTCAGAGCTTTTCCTAAACTTCCTTCCAGATTTTTCCCTTTCCAGACTTAGCATTTTTCAGGTTTCTACCATCTGTATTGCCTCAGTCTTTTTCTTGATTTATTTTTACTGTCCTTAAAGTTCTTATGTTACTTAGCTTCATTTTGTTTACTTTCAAGTGGAAAAGGCTTGAAGATATATATTTATTTGTTCATTTTTTGAAGACATACGTTTATTTGGAAAAAACTTCACCATTATTTAGACCACCTAGAAGATTAAACCCTGCCTAGATACAGTGACCCTTCCTGTGTCCTTTACTCAAAGGAATGTACTGTATAGGAGGATAACTAGCAACTTATATTCTTCTAATGTATGGAAAGTTAGGAATGATTGAACAAATAAGACATACATGTTTGGTTTCTTGCTGGTAGACTTTTGGGATCATATTCTGGTTACTTACATTTGTAGCACTTTTTGTTTTGTCATGTTTTCACTTTTGTATGGCAAGATGGCATACACAAGGATTCTTGTATTGCTTTCAGGTGTGTGTTTTAATAAGCATGATACAATCATATCTAACTCTAATGCAATGTCTTCCTTTAGCAAATATCAAGGCTCAGAACAACAACAACAACAACAAAAATTATTTATTCCAGTGATGTGGAACCTGATAGAGATAGGATAGAGAGTAGATAGCAGTTGCTTCAGTGCACCTCATGTGTCCGTGAAGAAGCAGAAGTTCTGAGTCCTCCTGGATCTTCGTTTTGGGGCTTGCTAGATACTCCCATGGCAAAATGTTATTTTCCAAGCTTTAGATATTTTCTGAAAAATGCCATCTGACTGTGATAATTGCCAAAGAGGAGTGTTTTTGAGGCACTGTTGCTGAACCTGAATTTTATGTCAAGAGCTCAGCCAACCCTTTTCTTCTAGCTTTTAATTTGAAGCTCTGCTGACAGCACTGCTCCACTGATCAGCTGCATGGATCATTGAACTGTGGCCTCACAGAGCATGCTTTGGGGAGCTGTAACCAGATCTCGAAAGAGTGATATTAGCTTATGATTTGCTTCACTTAAGTAGTGCTCCCAAAGGACCAGGGTACTGGACTAAGTTTTCAGAGCTCTTGAATTGATCTCTGGCTTTTCAGTTTATTTTTATAATGGTCTTAGGCAATTGCTTTTCTCCACAGTCACTTAGTTGTTGCTTTTCTTACCTTACAGAAAGATAATTGGTAAAAGATTTGATGAGGCTAAGGAGAAACTACAATCCTCAAGTTGCACTATGCTGTCTGAAGCTGAGCTTTCATGCTTTGTTTTTTGTTCCATAAAGCAAAGATATGAACATTTCAGTATGAAACCTCCTAAGATGGGAGGCTTATTCAATAGTCATGCAGTGCTCTGAAGAATAACTGCCTAAGAATTTTTCAAATAATAATCACACCTGTTAACTTCTATTCCAAGCCCCCTTCTACCCTTACTCTTTCATTATTTCAAAATATAGACTCTTTGTGATGCAGAACTGAGACCATTGCTTGGAATTTTATAATGAACATTTCAGAGTTGCGCCTGTGGTTTGCTTGAGTACGACAATGACTTTCACATCTTGTTTTGCCTCTCCATGTTCTTCTTGTTTCAGGCTTGGAGGCTAAGCTGAGACAATGCAATACAGTTTCACCATAGCTATGGAAATAATTATTGTCAGTGTCATCATGTCAGAGAATTACACCAGCCACATAGGGCCACACTGCACCCTGGCACGTGCAGATATCGGTTGGTGGTATTGGGGGGGGAGATGTATTGGCACAGTTGAACATTTGTGTTTCTGAAACATTTATTCTTTCTCAGTATGGGAGGGTAAAAAGTGCAATCTGAGTAGTTTTAATTAATCCATGCTGCAGATAATCTCTGCCTTGGCTTGAAATCCAGTCCTCCTCCTCACTACTCTTGAATTTAGGTAAAACCATTTGCATACAGACTAGTGCAAGCCAGGAATATAGATCTAGGGGCCCAATGTTGTCTGTGGTTGTCCTCTCAGGCCAGACTGCTTGGATTCAGTGTGGAGCATCATATCCTGAAACTGGGTGACCCCTGAGCCTACACCTCCCTTCTTGGCAGCAGCACAGCATCCTTCTGCTCCATGTCAGGCTAATTAGGTGCGGGGCCCCGGGGGCTGAGAGTGCTGCCAGGATGGCTGTCAGCCTCTGACTTCTCGCCAGCCATCTGAGGCAGTTTGGTGTTACAAATCGAGGAGAGGCTGGAAACGAGATCATGAACGCTTACATGGTTCTGCCATCATCATCATCACTATTATTATTTATTAGCATCTGCACATCTGGTCAACCCATGCTGCAGCGTGCACAGAGGCAGCTCCTGTTTCTGGGATCTGCCTCCATTCACAGGGGGGTGGGACAAGGAAACCTGCAAAGTGGTGTACAAATTTGTTAATAAAATGGAATATTATAAAAGTTACTAACAGTGTAATAGTAAATCTTATAACCTTTGAAAAACATTCTGTAATAAAATATCTAGTAATTTACTATGTAGGAGTTTGGGCTTTTTTAAGGTTTAAGGAAAACTTATCTCCTCTTCTGAAAGGAGTCTTCTGAAAGGAGGTTGTAGTGAGGTGGGCCTCTTCTCCCTAGTGACAAGAGATAGGACAAGAGGTAATGGGTTCAAGTTGAGCCAGGGGAGTTTTGGATTGGATATTAGGAAAAATTTCTTCACCAAAAGAGTGGTAAGGCATTGGAACAGGTTGCCCAGGGAGGTGTTGGAGTTGTAATCCCTGGAGTTATTTAAATATGGGTAGATGTGGCACTTTAGGAGATGATTTAGTAATTGTGGTGTTGTAGGACTGATGGTTAGACTTGATGGTCTTGAAGGTCCTTTCCATCTGTGATGATTCTATGATTTTATTCTAAGTCTTTCCACTGCATCTAGGTCACATGGTTTAGATCCACATTTTAATTACAAAAGGCAAAGACAAAAATAGATAACCCTGTCAAAAAAGGATAAAATTAGTCAGATTATCATGAGAGAGCCACAGCTTGGTTTGGATTTTCAGAAGTGCTTAAAGGTTAGATTATCTTGGCAGTCATTGGCATTGGGGGAGAACTTTCACATTAATGTGAATCATTAGGCAAATGCTGTTTGGACCTCAGATTTTGTCTCAGACATTCCGTGTTACACATTCAGTGTGGATGTATTTGGTCTGTAATGCTAATTTGATGTTATAGCGCAGAAGTGATGTTGACACCAAATTTATAGATTTAGATAAGTGCAGAACATGCAGTTTCCCCCATCTTTTGCTGGTGTCCCCAGGAGGGAAATTATCAGGTAATCCTACTGTAGGATGTGCAGAGAACTTCTCCAGCATACAGTGTGGGTGGGACACTAGGCCTTGATGGTTAGCCCTCTCTCTCTTTGGGATATGTAAGGAAATCAGACACAGAGGAACACCTGTTTTTTTCATACAGACATCCCCCCACGCCTACCTGATACTAAGATAAAAATTATTTCTAAGGAGTCTGAGTTTGGGACTACAGCCTCATGGAGCTCCACAGAGCCTTAGTTTAGATACAAGTAGGTCTTTGTGGCACTAAGCTTACCTCAGTTTCCCAGCTGTAAAACAGGGAGAGTGCTACTTTGTAAATCAAAAGGTAGAAAAATGAAATAGAGAATGTAATTAGTTTCTGAAAGTAACGTGATGATATTTGCTCTTCTGCTTCTATCACTTGAAAATTTGAAAAGTTTTTTTTTTTAGAATACCTGCCTTCATCATAATTAGTTTTTGAACTTGGATATTAGTTTTCATCATTTTGCCATCTGGAATTAAAAGAAGGTGCAAGGTGATTTTGTCTTTCTTTGTATGTGTCAAGAAAAATTTGAGGAAAAATGTGTAATAGTGGTAAAACAGATAAAAGGAGCATAGAAGAAAAAAAAAAAACACAACAAAAACCAAAACCTTTTTACCACAAGTACATGTTTACATTTTCCTATTAAAAATATTTAACATTTTTTTAAGGTATAAACCTTTATGTTTTCCTTCAAGGAACAGAGTCCAATTGACCTATCTCTGGTTTTTCTTCTCATGCTCTTTCCTATCATGGGATAGCCTAGCCTTTTTGAAGCAACTTTCTCAAATGCCACTTGAGAATGAGGGTCCTCACAAACGCCCCAAAACAAAACCTTTTTAAAATAGTTTCCATTTTTCTATTGGCCTTTTTTGCCTTTGCCAATTGTTTGTCATTTTCTTGCTGCTGGGAGGTGAAGGAGGTGATCTTGATTATTTTATTGCTGATACGTGTATATGTCATGAGCCTTTCTAAAGAGGGAGAGACAGAACTGGAAAGTACCAGGACATGGTGGAGACTTGATCCTTTCTTATGTTTTTGTTTGTTTTTTAGTTGTAGCAGCTTATTCACTATAATCATGATGCTCAAACTATAGCTTGTGCAAAAATAGTTGCAAATGTTCTTCAAATTTTCTTCGGTGCATTTTCAAACTGCTTTGAACAGGAGGGAAGTGTTTTGGGGTTTGGGTTGGTTTGAATTTTTTTTGTTTGTTTTTGGTTTTTTAGATATATATGTTTCTCCAGAATTCACCCTGAAAAGTATCACAGTGGATTTGACTGCTTTCTTTCTTATTCTAAATAGTTTCTAACTCAAATGATGAAAAGTAAATTTTTATTAGGAGGCTTTTAAAATAGACTCAGTTTGATAATATTTCTATAAACAGTTTCCAGCATGTCTTTCTTGGGAAATAAGATAAGAGATTTCTTTCTCGGAGTTTTTGCCCAAAGCCCATGGAATTAGTCCTTCTCTAAAACCAGTATGTTATAATGTATATATAGGGGATACCTCATCGAGGCTTCCGCTGGATTAAAGGCCACAGAATTAAGATTTGTATGAGTATGCTATTTTATGGCAGTATATACTCGATTCTTCTCACATTTTCACTTTTCTTCATGCAGTGTAAATCAGATGCAAATAGGAAACTATTAGGAACAAATGATCACAATGATAAAAGGCAGTTTCTGTTGGTTTCTCAATGTACGTAATTGTCAAACAACCCCTAGAAATTGGGCTAGGAGATATAATTTATACAAGCAAGACCAGCACTGAGTTTTTTTATACATTTGACTGTGAAAGACTTTATATGTTCTTTGAAATAAATTTACACTTTAATAATTTACTTTTCTATTCTAATGAAAGTGTAAGGGGAACTTAGAAGAAGGAGGGAAAGTAAGACTACAAGCAGGAAGACTGAGTCCGATCTGTTTCAGGGTCTGCAATTGCAAATGAATCATTTTCTTCTCTCTTGATGAAGGAAGGATCCTATCAGCTTAGAGGCCACTGTCACTCCCTTTGAGTTGCAAAAAGGATTACTTATGTTGTCTAATAATTATCTGTAGTGCTAAGGAAGACAGATGCAGCATTAGTGTCTGATTCAAACAGCCACTGTATTAATTTCCAAGTGAGCAGCAGCAGCAGCAGATGGTGAGATGAGGCAAGGATGCAAATGTTTGCCATTGATAGCTGCTGCCTTTGTGTGAGAGCCATGTCCGATGCTGGGCTGAGCTGCTGGGGCCCAGTTGCTGCCCAGAACACCAGGTGGCCCTTCCCCAGCCTGGCTGCCCAGGGCTGCTGCCCAGGGCTCATCTGCACATGGCTACAGGCGTGGCACATCTTGGTTGTGCTATGATGCAATGGGATAACTTTTATAGAGAGTCAGCACATTTTTGATAATACTGAGGCCAACAGATGCAGCAGTCTGTGGTTTCCTAGTTAGGTCATGAGTCTGTGAAAAACACAGCACGCGAAGTGAGATGAACAAAGCTGAGGTACTTAATGCTGCCTTTGCTTCAGTCTTTAGTGGAAGGACCAGTTGTTTGCTGGGTAACCAGTCCCCTTAGCTGGAAAACAGAGATGGGGAGTAATATGAAGCCCTCATAATCTAAGAGGAGGTGGCTAGCAGATCTGCTGCACCACTTAGACATACACCCAGATGGAATACATCCAAAGGTTTTGAGGGAGCTGGCAGAAGTGCTCCCCAAGCCACTTCCATCATTTATCAGCAGTCCTGGCTAACTGGGCAGGTCCCACCAGACTGGGGATTCACAAATGTGGCTGCCATCTACAAGAAGGGCTGAAAGGAAGCTCCAGGGAACTACAGGCCTGTCAGTGCCAGGGAAAGTTATGGAGCAGATCATCTTGAGTGCCATTATGCAGCACGTGTGGGACAATGAAGTGATCAGGCCCACGGAGACAAAAAGAGGACCTTGAAGGTTGCTCTGTGGAGCTCCATGAGCAAGTGTTAATTCAATTCTTGGATGAACCTCTAGTTCCTGTGTTTGCAGTTGCCCTCCTCCTTTTTGGAGCAGTCTCTGTTCAAGCCTAGAGGCACCTGGACCAACTCCAGGCTCCTGGCACTTTCTGCCAGTTGGCACAGTAGGATTGTGTAGGGGAACTTTTGGTCACTCTTCTTTTGCATGCTGTGGAGATGCACTGGGTTAAGGAACTAAAGGCTCAGCTTGTTTTTTTTTTTTTGTTTTTTTTTTTTTTAAATCAGGAACTATAAATAAAAAGTTCATAAAAGTCTACATAATTGTTATGAAGCAGAACCAGAAAGAGAAGCAGTCAGAGAGACATTGATGTATTAAGAGAATTAACTTGAGGGGCTACAAGGGACAAAGGGAATTGAGAAATCCCCATTTTAGAATTAAAGTTTTCCTCCGTGATCACAGCTAACTGAATACACTGTTGAAATGCATACATTGCTCTTTTCAATAAGTAATATGTTTCATGGTTACATTTATGGATTGCGTGTGTTAGAGGTGGGTCCAAGTGATTGGTATACCAGGGAAGTTCAGCCTAGTGGTATAATAGGTGCATGCGCATGCTGGAGAAAAACATCTGAAGGCATAGTTGAGAAGGAGACCTGTTGTGTCACCCATTGGTGGGTTTGATTCGCCTGGTGTCTCTCCCACCAGCCCAACTTTTGTGCCACCAAGCAGTAGGTCCTCACTTTCATTATCTGCCTGACACCTCAAACCCTGCTGTCTTTCTCTGCAGATGAGTGTCAGATTTGGCATTAAATATTTTTTCCATTAGTATTACACAATTCCAGTGCACAAGACTGCATATGGAACACGATGTTGTTGTTATGCTTATTATAACTTTTATTATATATATTACATGATATGTGCTTTTTGTGAACACTTCATCTACTGCTATTGTCTTGCCTGTGTCTTGGTTTGTGAGCTGCATTCGACCTGTTAATTTTATTTTCTCCATAAAACCACGTGTCCTGGGGCAACTTGTCTAAGACATTGTTCCTTCTTGAGCATCTGACTCTGAAAAGTTGTTAAAATATGGTATAGATGGGTACTTGTGAGGGAGGGCCTGTATTATGTGTGATTAAGATGATCTTAATGCTGGTCAGGACCCAATGAAGCACTCACAAGGTACTGCAGTGCTTTACTTTTACTTCTGTGTGTCTCAGCCTAAACTGAGCCCCTCCTCCCCCTGGGGCCTGGAGTTTGAGGCAGCCTTTCACATCTTCCCACAGATTTTCTGTCTCCTTTTTTGCACTGTGCCACAACTGCTTTTCTTTTGTGGAATCAGAGCCCATTTGTTATTTCTGTAGAAGCTGCTTATCTGTTGTGGTTTGGAGTACTGGAGGAGTTGAGCTAATGCAGGAGGCAGTGAACAAGACCTGGAATGTCTTGTCCTGATGAGATGATGTCAGCTGATGTGTTTGGTGGAGATGGTTAAATGGAAGGAATTTCCATTTTCTGCCCCAGTAGGGTAATGGGAGTCTGAAAACAAAACTCCACCTGACTGCCCACAGTGAGCACACAGAAGGGAGGGTGGGATGCTCACCCAGGGCAGCTGGGTATGCACTTGGGGTGAAACTCATATTCTTTTTATTTACAAGGTAGGTAACACTTATTTTGGTAACAAAAACAATTCATGTGAAAAATAAACTTTTAGAGAAAGCCTTCAGCAACTTGATAAAAGTCCACTGTAAGGTTCTGTACTCAGTTATCAGTATTTAACTTTTTTCTACCATGAGCACCATGCAAATAATTGCTAATTCAATAAAATAAAATGCTTGTAATACTTTTCCCTGTTCTTTATTTGTTCTTTATTAATTTTTCTTCTTTTTTCTTTCTCTTTCCTTTTTTATTTTTATTCTTTTTTTTTTTTTTTTTTTGCTTAAACACTGATCTGGACTTTAAAAAATAAACTCTATATCCATCTACCTTGTTTTAGTAATTACACTCCTGCACTGCTGTCACTCATTGTGTGGCTGAAGCTGATTAAGTAGAATTTTTGGCAGCTTGTTTCTTGTCCAAACATTCCTTAGTACATTCTCACCTCTTGTTTTATCACCCAAGTATTGCAACTGCAGCATTTGGAGCTCTGATAGGTTTTTTGGAAGGCTGGTTTTGTAAAAGGCAATTTATTGAAAACTAAAGCAAAAGGAAGAAAGAAAAAGGTATACATGTGGGTTGTGGCTGAAATAATCCCTTGACAGTCATTGAGGTTGATCATAAATAGGCATGAGACAGGAGGAGTTTTTAGTAGCTGTGTTTTGCCTCTCTTGCCCCAAGCTGTCTGGAAAAGGATTTTGTGACAGTCTGGGGAGCTCCAGATTTTAAACAAAAGGTGATTGTTACAAGTTTTTAGAGAGGCTCAAATATCATTTTTGTGTTAAAGCATTCTGGTGACAATCCTTGAATGTGTTTTACTTGCTCTGGGCTAATTCTTCATCTTTAAGACTTCATCTGCAATTCAGGGTTCACCTCTTTTTTATACACCTCTACCGTTCCTCTCTGTGATACCATGAATCCCCAGGATGATTCTCTCTGCTTTCAGGAGCAGGTTTTTGTACACAACAGGTAGAGTTCATCACACCTCATAGGTTATCCCTAACAGGGCATCAAAGAAGGGCCAGTCCTGGCGTAAAAGAAGGGCAGTCATGAGAAAACATTCGTAGTGAAATGTCTTGTCTTTTCACTTCATGTTCTTCAAACAGCATACCTGTACATTTCTTGATGCATAGGGTTTGGATAGAGTTTTTGAATATGTCTTCTAGCTTCTGGGAGCATATTGAAGAAAGTAAAAAATTTTCCTAGTGCTAAATATATTATTGTTGCCTGCTTCCATATTTTATCTATTCCTGTGTGAAATTATTGTCCTAGATAATGATAATTATAATTCAGCATTGAAAGGAACTTATCATTAATTACTGAACTTCTGTAACTGCATTCTAGGATTGAGTGGAAGCAAGAAAAAATTATTTTGTGAATTACATCATAATTTAAAGATATGTGTCTGCCCGTGGTTCTATTTTCCTCACAGTGTCTCTAATATTGTGAAATACAGACATGGGTTCCCCCATGGTACTCTGTTATGAGCTTTTTTAAATGAAATACTGATATGATGACATCTAAAATGAAGGTTGATGACACTGTTTCAATCAAAATGTTTCGGGCTTTGGTTTTGCTTCAAAACTAGATCATGTGTCTGGTTTCTCCACTGTTCCTTGTGCACCCAAAAGCCAGTGAGGCTTTTTTTTTTGTCAAGTTGGGAGGGTCTGTGTGTTTCAAGAAGTTTTCACATGTTGGATCTTGGTAGGCTTCAATCAGATTTTGAAAATTTTTAATCAATCAGGCAGCCATCAGCAGCTTCAACTTTATTTTTGACTAAAGTCCAAAGTATACTGCTAACAGGATATGGAGGCTTAAATTTTTGAGAGGCGAGAACACAGATACATTGAAGTCAGCCCATATGGTGTATGAGTTAGAAAACATCTTTTTTATTCTGAACAGAACAGCAGCATGAATATTTCTCAGACAATGACTACTATTAGAGGATTATTTAGAGGAATATTTATAATTATTAGTATAGAAGAGTATTTAATGTAATATAGCCTTACAATAAAAGACCATAAAGGCAAGGTTAAGGCTGATTAATTTTGAAAACCTCTTTGTGATTACCCAATATAAGTGTAAACATGTGAACGTGCACACTTGCATTGGGTTGTAGTAAGGTTCAGATACACCTGACTTTCCTAAACAGCTTGAAGTTTGTCATCAATGGTATCCATAAGTCCAACTAAATTTGGTTTAGGAAGTTAAGTGAGATATCCACCCATGAAAGCTGGGCTCAAAATGCTGACATAGTGTTTTTTGCATTCCTGGAAGATGTGCTTAAGGTCTCCCCAGTAGCAGAGGTGTAGCTAGATGGAAGTCTCTGGCCTGTATTCTACAGAAAGTCAGGTTAGGTGATACGTTCTAGTGGTTGTCATTGACCTGCTCCTTTCTGGCATTTACCATTTGTAAATGACAAACTAAATGGAGAATAGAAGATTTAAGACCAGAGAAATTTGATTCAGCAGTATGCAAGGAACTGATCAACAGGATCTTCTAAAAATTTGAAGTTCAATTTTAATTCCTATTTCTTTGCAGATTTGTACACTGGCATTGTTGTACATCTATCCATAACAGACATATAAACATGGAAGTGCATTTACTTTGTGTGGGGTTTGTATTATATGAATAAGACAATAATTAATAAAAATTATTCTTGTCACCCTTCCTGGATTTGTCTGACTTCTTTAGCAGTTTTTCAGTAGATATTAGTTAACTGGAAAACACCCTTAGGTCATATGGAGTGTGGCAAGGTTAAGAGATACTCCTATTGCTGTAATTGACCAATTGTTTCAATGATCTCATCTGTATCTTTCCTTCCAGTCTGAAGTTCATGTGTGTGGTATACTACTGCTGCTAAGAATTTTTAAAATCAGTTTGAAGTGAAACCTTTGTATTCTTTTAAAAATGGTTATTTTAATGTATAAATAACCACTATAAATAAATATATAACTATACTATAAATAAATGTATAATAAATGTATATTTGGGATAATTGCATCATCATACTTTTTTCAGTCCCAGTTGGTTTTAGTTCTGGTTTGGAATAAAAACTACAGTGTGATGTAATTGCCTTCCTCTGATTATTTTTACCTTGGTGTATTCTGTTGCTGGCTTGTGTATATAGTTTTATGTGCTGTCATTTGAAAAACTTTAAAACTCTTGAGAGCTAGTCTTGGAAACCCTCCTGGATGCATCATTGTTTTTTATTTGTGCATGGCAATTACAGCAGCCCATTAGGGGCCTATAATTCCTATTGAGCATAGAGTGGACTTATCATCATTTAATATGGAATGTGATGTTGCTCCTCAGTTGAGCTTAAATCTGCTTACTGTTGTGATTACCATCCCTGGGCTCCACCCTGCTTTTCACCACCTGCCACTTACAAGTAATTCCTTTGGCAATGAGAATACAGCCAAAACTGTCAAATAAATTGGACCCTTTTTGAGAGCTTTCTGATTATTATTCTTATTTTGTGGTGATGTCAAATTTCCAAGGGTAATCTCTCACTGGAAGAGTATGTTTTTCTTTGGGAATTGCATCACCCTCTCATTTTGAGTCTCCATTTCAGAAGTAATGATTGCTTACTGAAAATATGCATTATGTGGATTCTCTATTATTCAGTTCCATTACTTTTTTTGAGAACATCATTACATTTCTGAGAAGGAGAGCAGATGTTTTAATTCAGAAAAACGGGCCAAGGATTGACAAGGGGCACACTTGTTTTTTCCTGGATATATACAAGTTCATTTGTTGCTATCTTAGTCCCTTCCCTTCCCTTCTAGCAAAAGTATTAAAAAAGTGTGTTTTTAAGATAAGTTAAAAGAGTGTTTCGTATAGTTGGGAACAGTGTTTCAATTCTTTCATTTTGGATGCTTGACATCGTTGCATATGTATAAAGTGAAATTCAGGATTTCCTTCACCCTTTAATGTTTCTGTTACTATTAACTCCCACAAAATAATACAAAACCCCAATTTAATACTAGTGGAAAAATAAGAGAGAAAATGTATTTAAGTATTAAGTATTTATGCCTTGCATTTTACAACAGCTGCTTAAATTTTATTCTGTTTTCATTTTACCATTTTAAGCTAGTTTTTATGACTGCTTGCTTGAAGTCAGTGTCTTCTAAAAGTAAGTTTACCAAGACAGGAAGGGCAAGTCTTCTCATGCTCTGCAGTCCTTTATGATACACTGCTGGATAATTGAACCACAGGGCTGGACACAAGGTTGAAGGTAAATGCAGTTACAGTGACTGTGTTACTAGGCAGTAGTTTTGAGATTTTTGTAAGCATTTGTCTCACTGGTATGAGCCTCATCTTATTATCCTTCATCCTTGGCTCCAACCAAGGTTTCTTTGAAAAAAAAATCCTCCACTTTGGTGGCTTGGCCATTGTAGGTCAAGGGCCTGTGGTCACCAGTGACTGTGATGCAGATTTCCTCCAAAGACATGGAGGAAGAGCAGAAGACCACATATTGATGTAATGAGGCCTCAGGAGAGATCTGGACGGATGCCAGTTCCCCAGAGTCTCTCCAGCAGTGATTTCCCATCTCCTCTTCTCTTGTATCCCGATCTTTTTGCCTCCTAACTCTTTCTTGGTCTGATTTAATTTCCCATTTTGCAATCTGTTTTTTTATATTAGATTGTAAGCTCCTGAGTATGAGGATCTTTAGCATTTTTAATACTGAAAAGTTACGCAAACTGTGCACATTAATGGTATCTGCTGCTTTCATCCATTCTTCTCTCAATTTTTAGAAGTGGAGGTTCTCAGTAAATAAATGGGGTTCCTGTGGCACATGGTATTCATTGGTGAAGAGGATAAGGGAGACTTCACTTTCAGCTTATTTACTCTCTGTTGCCTAAGGAATCCAGAAAATCCATGGCAAAGAAAGTTTAGTGCTATAATAGGTTCAATCATTCACAGTAATTTGTACGGCTGTAGAACTCCTTGAACAACTACATTTCTTGTACTGTATAATGATTAGATTTCACAGTGACTGCCTAGATTACATACTAATAGTATCTTTTGAAATGCATGTGTTATAATAAATATGTAAATATTAAAAGATTAATATACTCCATTATTTAAATAAAGCTCATAATAACAATAGTAATACATGTCATAATCAAAGCATACTTAAAAGCCAGAGACCACACTACTCTTAATGAAATATGCATCTTATTTCTAAAGCTTACAATTTAAAAAATATTTAAAAGTTTATTATTTGAGTATCATGGTTTTTAAGCCCTCTTTCTCATTTCTTCCTTGAGCCTTGTGATCACTTACTGGTTTGCAAATCTGAACTGGTACTTTTTGTTTCAGAAAGCTTCTATGATTTTACGTATGCTGTTCTTTCATAATGTGAGCAACACTGCAAGTAATATGGTTGTGGAATACTTTGGATTTCCTATGGACTTCTAGAAAACTTCTTACTAGAGCAGCTAGAGCATACGGGCAGATGCAGTCTGCAAAAAAATGAGAAAATCTGCATTCACTGGAAACAAGAAGGGGACAACAGCCTCTTGTAGGACCATAGCTGACATTTGCAGATTTCCCTGTGCAGTGGTGTGTTCAAGTGTTGGATAAAACAAATGCATCTGCACCAGGGCTTGTTTAAACATCCAGATTTATTCTCAGAAATGGAAAAAAGGATTCCAGGTGCAGTTGGGTAAACAACCATATCAGAAAAAAGTTTTAGGAGTAAGGAAGAGCTGGTAATGGAATAAGCAGTAAAGAATGTACCTGTAGAGGTCTGAAGAGGCCTAGTAGTGGGCGCCGTGTTATGCCCTGAAAAGACTATAAAAACAAGCATGAACAAGTAGAGAAAAATTTAAGTAAAGAAATTTTTTAAATGAGGATAGAACTGAAATTAATCCTAGGTGCGGCCCTGAAATGAAGTGGGTGTTTCTCCTCATCTTTTAATGAGGATAATGTCATCAAATACAGGAAGCATCGACATGTGAACTATTCTGTTCAAGATGAAACTTAAACTAAAAAGATTAAGTCCACTTAAGCAAGGAAAGCTGAGAATCTTAGAGTTCTATGAGAGAATTAAAGCATGAAAATGAGGTTCAATACCATAGACTTCTCATGAACCTGACAAATAGGTATTGTATGATTAGGCTGTAACAATTATATTTGTAAGTATGGTCTGAGCAACTACCATCATTAAGACCTTTCAAGATTTTAGAAGTTATTTGAAGGGACAAAAAGTAGAAATATGCTTATGAAGTTTGTGGATTAAAAAAAACGTGAGAAACATTGGGATTACAGAGGAGGAATGTCACTTTTTGTAGAAAAAAATATCTAGAACAGAAAAAGATCTAGAACAGTATAAATAGGATGAAATACAAACCACAGTCATGAAGAATCTGCGGAGTAATAAGAAGTTATGTGACAAATTATTGTCTTTGGAAGTTGTAACAAACAAGCATCACTGTAAAAAAGTAAAAGTACCTTCTCTCTTTTCCCCACAACAAAAAGAAGAAATAAGATGAGGGAGAGACTTTCCATAAAGAAGTTTTAACAAACTATAGGCTTCTTCTGCACTTTGAAATTGTTTGTTGAAGGGAGAGGAGCCAAAGTGGCACTGCTGGAAAAGCAGATGGCCACTACTTCTGCCCTTATTTTTTGTCAAGTGCTGTCTTGATGATGTAGTATGTGAAAAGAACTGTCTTTTCTGCATCAGTTTTGAAGTATGTGCTACAAGTGCCAGTAGTCCTCACTAAGGGACTAGCAGGTTGGCTATGCTAATGAATACAGTCCTGTTTGTATCAGGGAGGACCGTACATTTTTAAGAAACGCTAGAAAATAACTGAGAATGTGAATAAATCAATATTAGCCCGGTGTTTTCTAAAGGGATTTTTTGGAAAAATTATTTCTCTTTTTTGTCTTTCAGCCATGGAAGAGTTAATAGTTGAACTGCGCCTGTTTCTTGAACTTTTGGACCATGAATATCTAACTTCTACTGTCAGGGAGAAGAAGGCAGTAATAACTAACATTCTCCTGAGGATACAGTCATCTAAAGGTCAGTGTCAGGGGTGGGTTTTCTCACTTGCAGAATCCACAAAGTAAATCTGTGTTCAGTGAAATAGCTTTAAGGGCTAAAGACATGCCTTAAACTGAAGGAAGAAAGAAAGACAGGGTGAAGCCAAGGTGTAACTTTCCTGAATACTTTCCCTCACGTTCATCAATAAAATACAGCAAAAGGTATACTGAGAGTACCTTGGGTGCACATAGGTGAATCCAGCAACAAAATTTCATGCTTGATAAAATGTTTTTACTTCTCCTAATATAGTGGTTACTTCACTTAATTTGTGGCAACAATGCTTTTTATGAGTTTCAATGGACAATTAAGCATACTGCATCAGGGAGTGCTGGGCACAGCTCCACGTGTGGATCCTGCATGCTGCATCTTTGTCAAATGATCCAAATCCATCAAAAGGCTTGATACTGAATTGGTGCATGGCTGGTACAGGAGTGCCAAGCATAAGCTAGGAGATGGCTGTCAGCATGTTTTGGTTGCATATTACCATTTTGATTGCACAGTCATTTTTGTCTCCATCAAGAGTATGGAACTCAATGCAGTATGAATGATTCACAGCATAAGACAGCCTGGCCATGGAGCCTATATGAAGGCCATTCCTCACAATTTTTTGAAATAGTATTCATATGTTCTCACAGCACCTTTCTGAATGCAGTGGCACCTGAAATATAAGATGCCTGTCTCTCTTACATTGGACAGAGATACTGTCACTGTGTTTAAACACCCTCAGTGTTTAGATTTTAGAAGAATTGAAGAAAAATGTCACGTTGTGAGCAGTTGAATTTCTTGTGATTTACTTCTTCTCCAGTGCTAAAAAACATGGTTTATTTGGTGCAGTGCTTCCCCCCAGCAATAAAAAAAAAACCCAAACCAAACCAAAACATTTTTGCCACAGAAGAAAATGAGCCTGAAAAGAATGGTTGTCCTCCTTTATGTTGTGACATTCCTGGAGACTTGTCACTGTTTTTACTTTACTACTGAGGAGAGGAGGCAGGTTCCAGTTTCACATATTATGGAAGGAGGCTTCATGTTCCAAAACCTGATCAAAATACACCAAGTTCCACAAAACCAAAATCGGTATCTCAGAACCTGCAATTTGATATGGTTAGAAACAGCTGAATTTTACAGGAATTCCAAATAACCTCAACAATGCTGATCTGACACTGCATGTTCTTGTAATCTTTTCCACTAGGTGCATTAAGAAAAACATTTTACTTCCTCAAGAAGCTGGACAGAATTCTGTTGCCAGCTTTGCAAACACATATCCTTTCCTTCAGGATTGTGGATGGTGTTTCAGGACACAAAAGCTACAGCTCTATTAGTAAATTAAACAGCACTGTGTATGTTTTCGGGCCCTGGAACTCAATTATTTATGCTGTTAAATTACAGGCTGGTCCTTGGCTTGGATTTGGGCTGAACTGACTCATCTCCATCAGTTTCTAGACATGATTTGGGAGATAGCATGGGTAAAATCATCACCCTCCACTCTGTTTTTCAGGGTTGAGAGATTTTTACTCCATGGATATGAATTTCTCCATAGAGGAGCACCTTCCCAGGCTTGCTTAATTTATGACTATAGATGTGGCCAGGGATAAAAAGGACCATAGCTTTCTGCCTTTCAGCACCTGTTATTTAGATTTTAAAGCCAATTACCGGATCTAAGCCACAGGATCCATCCCTCCATTAACAAGATCCATACATGATCCATATCAAGTGGAGGAGCTTGGTTCAGTGCAGTTGTCACTGGAACATTGTAATCACTTCTAACACCTACAGTCAAAGAGATAAAGTTTAGATATTTCAAAGAAAAGTCATAAAAGTGATCAAAGGATCCAGAAGTACACTTTCAAATTATCCAGAGTGAGGTATCATAATTAAACTTGATATAGGAAAGGAATGATTGAGAATGAACTCTTGGACTCTTGGAACTGCACAAAAAAAAAAAGCAGCATGCAGTGGCAGAGTGTTTATTTCAAAATGGAAATAAAGCACATGTTTTGAGCATTGAAGCTATGAACTAAGGGAAGAGTTTTGTAGGGTCTGTATGCCTTTGTTGGCATTTTATCAAGATAGAATATTTTTCAAACAAGAATTAATTCAAGGAAATTCCATAGTTCAGTTAAGCAAGAGGTCATAGGACTATGCTTTATACAAATTCTACTGTATGGATCTGCAGTTTAAATGGAATATGAGCCAGCATGGGCTCTCAAAAAGTATACTGTTTCGCTCCCTATGCTACTCATTCTTGCTCATCATGTATTGCATCATTCTTTTATGACAGCATGAGCATTATTTGCTCTTTTTTTTTTTTTGGTTAGTCCTAACCACTTTCACTTCCCTGGACTGGTTCAACCTGAGGCCACACACATGCTTATGCTGGCACAAAGGAGGGGCTGGTGCAGGGTCAAGAACAAGGCAGGGGAGGAGAGGAGCTGACTCTTTGGGAGTTTCACTGTCCTGTGCCGGCTTTGAGTGGATGTGAAACTACCCAGGGAGTCATGTACTTTACTGGAGCTGACCCTGATGCTTCTTTTAAGTCAGTTATAACATTCTACTCCCATCCCTCTGAAACTATTAATCTCTTCGTTAAAATTAAAAGCAATAAAAGATGCATAAACCCACAGTACTCTGTAACTAAGCTGAACTGTCATTTGGAGTGTTTTTCAAAAGGTTGTTATACTCCACCCACGTAACTCCACGACAGCTCTTGGGTGGTTGGCACAGATTTAGAGGTCTGAGGACTATGCTGAGGTCATACTCTTTGTATGCATTTGCAAAAATCAACTGTGTGAATCCAAAAGGATATTTCAGTTGCTGGAGCAAACCGTTGAAGATCAACAGGGAATGGCAATGAAGGATCTGTGCAACTGGGAACTGACTGGGTTCTTTCTAACATCTGGAAATTGACAAATATATTTTTCTTTATAAAGGTGTGGAAATTATTATAATGGGCTGAATGGCTTTCAGTAAAGCACTGTAAACTCAGTAAGTTCTCACTTGGGGAATTCTTGAGAAATCTTTTGCCTTGTTTTGTTACATCTTCCAAATGCACACTGTTTTCTTAATTTAATATCTTATCAAGGAGAGAGAACTGAGCCAGGCAGATGTATTCTTCAGGTAGTTGCCTGTCCTTGACCTGTCCCTTGTCCAAACCAGTTGTTTCTTTGAATAGCTGGCAAATCTATAATCTTTGTTTTTCTTCTTGAACCTTGGCATGCCCAGTGTATTGTAGGTCTGAACAAAACACTTGGCATTTCCTTCTAAAACTCAGACTTTATTCTAAAAAGCAAAGACACAAACAGTTTAGTTTGGAGTAAGAACTGTTGGTGGATTTAGTCATTTAATATGACTGTCAACATTGCTTGTTTTCCTTAAAGGGACCTAATGCTGTAAACCTGTAATGCTGACTTTGCTGCATAATTTGGTGGGAGAAAATAAATGTTAGAGAAGGTTCTTGCTTAAACACACATAATTTAAAACTGGGGGAAAAATTGTTTTACCAAGCTAATATAATTCACTTGGAATACTTTTTTTTTCCAGTAAAAACCCCTTCATATTTGACTTTTGGTTGTTATGGAAAGTATCGGAGACTTGAATACGGACAGTCATAATATAGATTCATCCTACATGAAGAGGAACAAATGAAAGCTACAGCCCCCAGAAATTATTGGAATGTTTCCCTAGACTAATCCCCCTCTTGATTTGCAAGGAAGAAAGAAGAATCTGTGGCCCTCAGAGCCAGTTTATTTTATCAGTGTTTCTTCAATCCATGACTTCACAGCCAGTGGGTCTGGGTTATTATGAAAAGAAACATTTCATCATTGATTACATTTTTGAGAATTATATGATCTTGACCAAAAGACATCTATTTGACTATGTAAATATATTTTAAAAGCTAAACTAAACACTAAGAGCTCAATTCAGGTTAGGCGTAAGCAGGGTACAATCCATTGACTGAATTTTTGCCAGAACATTGAGGATATGCACCCTAATCTCCCTTTCGATATTTACAAAAATAAATGGTATCATGTTCCTATGAAGTGAGTTCAAGTGGGATTTAAATATTTGAGCCAAAAACTCAGAACAAGTGGGTTGCTTATCTTTTTGCATGGCAGGGAGGGAAGATGCAATACTGATTATGAAGAACCCTTAAAGCAGCTTTTACATTCAACTGCTTTTCCCTTTTCAAATTTGCCTGGAAAATGATGGTATTATATTAAAAAAAAAAAAAAAAAAAAGAGAGGAAGAAGAAAATAGTGGGAAAACAAGTTCAGTGTGCAGTTCTGTTAATGGTGAGCTGGTTAGGGCAATGTCTTCCCCTCAGTAGCATGCTCCAGGTTGGGGTGTTGTAGAATCCCACATCTCCCAGGAATTGTGCACACTTGCTCCATGGCTGTGTGAGCAGTGGTTGTGGAGACAGAGGGAGCATGGGTGCTCTGTGCTTGGCTGAATAGTTGTCACCACTGCTGCAGGCAACATGTTCTTCTGTCCTCTTGCCCATTCTTTTGACATGAGAGGTGGATATGGGACTTATTTCTGCATGATGGTCATGCCCATCCCAAATGTGCCATGGGAACAACTGTTGCTTATCTCCACTGGTAAAAGGCAGCCACTGACATGTGCAGAAACTGCACGTTTTGTTCACTGTATGGTGCCATTTCAGTGTTCAGAAGTATGGTGTATTCCCCCCATTAGTGGTTTTACCCATATGGTGGATGCCTGGCAAAGTGTTGGAATTTTAGCTGTTTTAAGTCTTTCAGTTCTAGATGGATAGTCTGTTCAGAGTGATTTCCTGTAATTTTTTTCTGTGTCTGGTATTTGTTGATCCAAATAGCATGTATGTCATTATCATATAGAGTAAGTATGTGTTTGTTCTGCTTGATTAAATTCCTGAGTTTTCAGCATTCTTTCAGTTCTGCCTCAGTTACTGCACTTGGGAGGTAGGTTGTGAGCTGCACTGTGTGCCAGATTTCAGTGTGTGACAGTCAGACATGGAGTCCGTGTGTGGAAAAAATGTCCTGTTTGTATCCATCAAAGATGTTAATAGATATCTGTTGCTCTTCCACAGGTTTTGAAACAAAAGAACATGTACAGAAGCAGGAAGTTTCCAACAGTCTGCCAGCACCTCCTCAAATGCCTCTACCAGAAATACCTCAACAGTGGCTGGTGAGCATTACTTTATAAATATATAAATACATTTATAACAGCGAATATATTTGTGATAAGCACTAACAGAAATGTTTGCAAGGGAAAGGAGCCTGCAGGTCCAGGGAAATGATTATTCTGCTCAGCTCTGCTCTGGTTGGGGGAGCTGGGTTCAACTTGAAGAAGAAAAGGTGAAAAATTCACTGTGATGATACAAAACCAGGAACAGGTCACCAGCAAAAGCTGTGGAATTTGAGTAGCAGAAGCCTGAGCAACTTAACCCCAAAGTTGATCTGCCTTATTCTGGAGATTGCCTTCGCCAAGCTCACAGGTTCCAGCCAGTTGCTTACAGTTCTAAGGATCAGCTTTCCCTGAAGCGAGTCTTATGAGAACTCATGACTTCCTCTTGATAGCTGCAAAATGATAGTTTTAAAATGAAGGAAGAATACTTCCTTTTCTTAAATCAAGTGCTTAGTGTCCTTCTGTACACATTCTCTGGGTAATTCCCTGCAGGAAATTCCCTGCAGATCAAGTAGAAGTGTATGTGCTCAGAGGTGTTTATAGCAAAGATACTGTATGAGATCTGTAATTCAGTTCCTCCAGTGGGGAGCAGTTGTCTTGTTACTATAAACAAGTTTTAATTCTTCTCTGTTATTGACTTTACAATAGATATGAAGGAAACGTTTTCAGCATTTTTTTTAAAGAAGTGTAATCATATAATGGTTCACCCCGTTGAAAGGCAAACACCATCTTACACTAAACATTGATTGTGCATGGTGATAGACAGTCCTTGGAGAGCTGCATTCATTGGGTGAAGGAGGAACTAAAGACAGCTTACAGGGGCAGAACAGTTGGATGACTGATGTGTTGCTTCAGTTTAGTGTGTAACTCTGTAATGTATTATTCTACATTTGTGCTCAGTTCAATGAGGTAAACCAGTAAGTTTTTATGAACATATGAACTAGTGTATCAGGTCAAACTCTTGGCCAGCCTTTCGTAATAACTTTTATTTGATGGTGAATAATGCTAGGTACTGCAGAACAAACTATAACAAAACATCAAACATGGATTATGTAGACTACTTTAGTCATAGTTTCTCCCTAAATGCTTCCAGATTTTGGTTTGTGATGTGAACAAGTTTTAAGATTTATTCTAATTCTGTGTAATCTAGTGAGATATGCTGAATCACTATAGGATGAGAGTGTTTATGCTAGAAACATTTATATCCAGAGTTGGTATATATGCTGTAGCAAAATTCAGCTAAGAAGGACACTATAAAATCATTATGCAAGTTTAGAACGGACACGGAAGTGGTTTTATTAATATGCAGTGAAACCTGGAGAATCCATTTCATAGTTAACAGTGCCTTATTAAAGCATTATTTTTCTTGAATTCAAGATGCATATAGCATAAATTACAAGACAACAGGTTAATGAGAGGCATGAAAATTATGCAAAATGCATGTCTTTGAAATGCAGACTTCAGGTGCTAGCTTCATAAACTGAAGCCACTTGAGACCCTTGTTCTTTCATATTTATGCAGATTTAGTATAATAAATCAGCTCTGAAGAGAAAAGTTGTTTTTCTAAAGAAAACTGGCTTATTTTTCCTTTCTGCTACACTAATGTGTAAATTCCCTTAAAAGCTGCAGTGAGTGAAATAGTGTGAAGTATGAATTAGGTCCAGGAGGTCAACACTCTTTTTCTGTAGTAGTTTGGATTAGATTTTGGGGTAACAAAAAGATTTCTCTGAGATACAGCGGAAATTACCCTAGAAGTTGACACAGTTAGAGCTGGATGGTTTTCCAATACTGAGTTTGGTAAAATTGAGTTTGAACATGACCCTCCCTGTGTGGACAGTTTCATTTTGTTGGCCACCAAGTTGATCTGTTTTCTCCATAGTGCTAGAATCTGATTTTCGACACTTTTTTCTGTTTCTGTGGCTGCTGTCAGGCAGGGTTTGGCTCAAGGCTCTCTTCCTGGTCTTGGTGCAACACTGAGGTCAGCCAGGAACTGTCCCAGGCCTCTCGGGGTCGTGCATTGTCCAAATACAGATTACAAGTGGCACTATTTTCAGACATTAGCACATCGTAATTTGTGAAAAGGATGACAGATTGCTGTCATCCTGCAAAAGATCAGGTGAAGTGAAGGGAAGGACAAAATCATCAACTGCTTGACCACTGACCACCAGGGGAAGCTCAAACCCAGTCTGACTGTTTAAAAATTTCTCTTGAATTATGTTGAGCTATTGGAACTGACCATTAGCTGTTTTCTGAAAATGTTTCTCTATTAGATGCCTCTTTGTTAGCCCCTCATTCGTATTGGATATGATCAGAGATTGTTGTGTTATCTTTCTTTTCACACCAGGCTGGGAACCAGTGATAGTGGCTAAGATCTTAACTTTCTCTCCCATTAATGCTTCTGCTAGGTGATTTTCAACCTACCCCTAATCAGTAGGATCAGAGAAATTTGTAGCTGAGGATGCAATGAGGTTGCTCAGTGACACAAATGCAGACCTACCTCTTCCAGCCAGTTTTCATGGACTATTCTTTCCTAGTTGAATGGAAAAAATTCCTTTGGCCCTCCAGGGGCTGGGAAATTCTGCTCCAGGCTTCTCTTCTACACATGGCAAGTTGGAAGTTCCGCTGCATGGCACCTCTTTTTGTCAGCCATTCGTGGCAGAAAGTTTTTCCACTTCCTGAAGAACATCTAGTGGTTGTCTCTGCCTCCAGTGGAAACAAAGCTTGCTGCAGGAACACAGGAGTTTACTGGAAGCAGGAATCAATAGCTTTAAATAAACTCTGCACTGTTTTAGTAACTGTGTTTTAGCACAGCAGTTATTGAGTGTGATAGAAATTAAAGTTCATTTACACCACTGTTTCTTTTTGTGGCGCTCAAGGGATTCTGTGTTCAGAAATGTTTAGTCTGAATTGGTGTTTAAGCTTTTACTTATGTAAAGATGTGTGGGTGGGAAGAAATTCAATACTCCTTAAAGTAGTGCCAGGAACCAAAAATATGTGTGGGCAGGTGCTGTGCAAGGTTTCCTTTGTAAATCTGTAAACAGACCTGCCTATTTGCTCAGTCCAAATCTTGTATCAGTTTTGTTATTCATCAGCCCATGAACAAAAGAGTATAAAATTAATTTTATTTAAAGACGTGTTGCTCATAATTTAAACGAAGTCTCCAGTTATTTAAACACATTGAAGCCCAGAGAGTTTTCCTGAGCTCAGTGGGCTTCGGACCAGGTCTCAAAATTGCAGGACAAATTTGGAGCTTGTGTGTACTTGAATAAAGCAAATCACTAAGCACACAGTCTCTTAGTAATTCTCTTATGCTGTATACACTCCTGTGCCTTCATCTGGTCTAGCAGAGTTTCTGTCAGGCTTTGAAAGCACAAATACTTGCTTGCTTCAGCCAGTGTATACAGCTCCTTCATATGGCCATCAAAGTAAAAGCTGCAGATAAAAGATGTGAGCTGAAGGACAAATACAAATCCTCCAGCAGAGCTGAAACACCACTTGCTTGGGTGTATTAACATGTCCTTGCTAGCAGGAATACAGCCCCAGCAGCTGGGGTAGCTTTGCCTGGGTCAGCAGCAGAGGGGGAAATTCCTGTGTTTGAAATAGAGTGGGATAAGTTTGTCCTTACTGCGAGGCCTTGTGCCTGTTGGCCTGCTTTCTGCATCTCTGCATCAGCAGCTATTTGTATGATATTTACCTGTGCTTGACAGGCAAGAAGCAGTGCTAGATGATGGGTTTGGAGGAATGACAGAGGTAATGTTCTGTGTGTGCCTCAGTGCTGCTGGTGGTGTAACACCTGTGACCCCACCACTGCACTGCCACCAAGCTGCCTTAAGTGCATTTTCCACTGAGCCAATAGAATAAGATCCAGTGTGTCCTGCTGCTCGGATGTGCCTGAGGATTACTGGCATAAATTATCCACAGCATGACTGTGACAGAATATGTACAGCTTCCAAGTATTTGCTTGTCATATTACATCTGACAGTCAGTGATTTCAGTGCACTGTGAAGGCCAACAAAATCAAATACAAACAGCACACTTGGCTATTTTGTATGATTTTCACAGTAAAATTGAGTATATGTTTTATTTTTCTTGGAATATTGACAACTTAGTAATTATTTCACCACAACAAGTGTCCTGCAAGATGCCAGAACCCCTGTAGATACAAATCAAAAGAATAGGTCATCTTCCTCCAACCCTTTCCTACAATGTACACAGTCACTCTGTAGGAGTGTTTCATATAAATGGATTTCCTATTGCGGAGAAGCAAATTGACAATCTTCTTTTATCTGTCTGTTTAAAGGTATAGTCTCAGATATTTATTAGAAAACACCGAAAGGAGACAGTGTGCTTGGAGAAGAAAAAAACACATCCTGAAATAAATGGATTTTTAAGGTGATACATCACCTTAATACATCAGTAATTATTCTTTGAACAGCAACCAAAAGATTGCCAGTCTTAAAAGATTCTTCTGAAATGTGTAGTCAGGCTAGTATTGTAACAAAAACAAGGGTCTTATATGCCAGGTGGGTATTTATGAATCTTTATTTTATCTTGGTTTTTCTTCTAATACTAAGAATCTGTTCTTATTTTCCGTTCTTCTTAAAAGATAATCTTAAAATAGTATTAGCCATGGGGTTTCTCTCCTTGCAGAAAAATTCTAAAAGCCACAAAGATAAATTCAACTACAATTCAGTTGTTTCATTTGGAGCTGGCTAGAAGTTTCAGTTTGAACAAATCTCAACATGTTCTTCTGTAATGAAGGAAAGACTAAACTGGCCTTTTTGATTATCCAGTGCAGTTACTCTTTCTGCATACAATTACAAAGTATCAACCCTTTAAGAAAATTACCAAAATCTATTTACTAGCACTTATGTTCATTTAACCCACGATTTCTATTTGAAAGGCTGTTCTACAACTCTGGTGTTCATTGCCAGCTTATGTCCTTGTGTTAAAGTAGCTTTTTTTCCTTACCTCAATATCTTTGCTTCAAATATCCTTTGAAATCACAATCATACTCCTCTTGTGTTTCATTTCACTAAATTGTGTATAAGAAAGGATCTCTCAGTTGCATTTTGAGCTGTAGTTTAATTCTATTCAATGAGTTCTCCTGTCATCATTTCTCCTATGCACATGCTGTAGGTTCATATTCTATTTTGATCAAGAGTGACCAGAACATCAGTCTTCTGGACTGACTCATGGCATACTTTTGGGTGTCATACATGATTGCATAACAATTAAGGACTAATCAGTGTTTTCAAATTCCTTTTTGTGTAGATCTTGTCTTTGAGGACACTGTAGCTTCCATTCCCATTTTCCCTGGCTGGGGTTGGTGCATTATTGTTAATGATTTATTGCATATTTGCAAGTGGCATCACAGAAAAGTTTTAGTTAAAGTAGCTACCTTCTCAATTTACTTAAAATATATTTTTATAACAATACACTATGTTGCAGTTTGCTTCATCTCTTAAGTTCCCAGCTTCCTTTAACTGTAATTCACACTGAATCTGCATCAGCTCAGGTCAGGCTTAGTATGGGATTCAACTGCTGCACTGTGAAGCTGTATGGCCTCTTTTCTGCCTTTACTATATGCTGATGAGCCTTGACCTCCATACAAAAGAGTTGTTGAATTACTAATGCCTCAGACTTGTTAGGATATTATCCCACCATTTTTCATCATATGTTCACACTTTATAGCCATAGGTTTTGGGTTTTTTGTTTGTATGCTTTACTTGTCCATAAAACACCTTTCCTGTGTCTATAGTGAGGGACCAGCCTATTTGCTTTCCTAAACATTCTTATTAATATGCTGTGCAGAAACACGCGGGATGGGAATTAGGCCAGTACGTACCAAAGTCTTCTCTTGTTTCTGTTTGATGCAGTCTTCAGGCCCTTAGAGAATACTGTTCTGTTGGAAATGGTGTTGCCCACATTTTTCTCACCATATTGTCTTGTCTTGTCAGCACTGCTGTGTCTCCTGGATGAACTTATTAACTCCTGGAATAGGAACATGATTTTGTCTTTGCTGGGGAATACAGACACTTCTTTGAGCACACGTACAGTAACCATCTCTGACTGAAGGCCCCATGCTGCTTCAAATTCAGATAATCTTTCTCATGTAATATCCATTAAAGTGCTTCCCAGCATTAATTAAAGCCCATTTCTCTTCTTCGTACACCCAAACCCTTTACCTGATAAGATTCAGCTTTATTGTTTTGTCTGAGTAATGCTTCCAGCTCGCTGTTTAATAAACTTTTATTATAAAATCTGAAGGATATGGAAGTGTCATGGTTTTGTTGCTGGCTCATTCTTTTTCACTTTTTAATTATTTCCCTAGATCTTCTTGTAATTCCATGGAGTTTGGAGTTGAATATTGAGTTGAAATAAACTCACTGAGTTTGGGCTTAACTCCTTCCAGCTCTCCATCCTTTCGGTGGTGCATTCTGAGTTCCAGTCTCCTCAGTTTTTGTTTAATATCTGAAATGCTAATTAAATACAATGACAAGAACTGAGACTTAAGGTTATGTCTGGGTGCTCCTGCAAACTCATGTTGCCATCAGAGCAGTTCAAGAACCAAGCTGGTTTCCTGGTTTTTTGCTGCTTCAATTTGATCCTCTTCATTGCCATCTTTACCTTCCTGTTGCTTAGGTGAAGAGGTTATTGGATTATCTAAGAAGGAATCAGATGTGCTGTGTTTTGTGAAATGGTAACTCAGTGCCTGGTGAGGTTCCTGTGTAAATGCTCTCCAATCTTCAAATCAAACTGTGGAGCCATAATATGCCCTGATTCAATCTCAAAATGCAAGCAAGCCTGTTCAGATCCCTTTCCCATCATCAGGATGTGCAGCCTGAGGCTGCAGTCTGTTAGTGGTCATTATACTCTTGTAGACTAATCACTTTTCCAGAGATACCTTTAATTAGGCCTTCACCCCTGAGTCAGCAGTCACACACAGGCTGCATCAGATCTACCTCCACTTCTTGGAGAACAGCATACAAGGTATGTACCTTCTTTTCTTCTTAGTCTTAAAGACTGAACCAAAGCTTCACTTGTGTTTCTATTCACCCCCCACCTGGGAGTCACATCTCCTAGTGCTTCCTCCTTGCCCTCATCTGTTCAGCACTGCAGTGAAGCTGCTGGGTTACCAGTTCAGCTCTTTGTAGGATCACTGGGCATTGCTGGGCCTTGCATCGTATCTGACTCTGGCTGTTGCTTTCTAGGGTATTTCCCTTTGTTTGTTTGTTACTTTTGTTTGTTTGGTTGGGGTTTTGCTTTTTTCCTGGTAGCAGCAGTGCCCCAGAGGCATGTGCTGTCATTGCTTGGGTGCCCTCTGTGGTGGTTGGATGGGACTGTGCCCACCTAGTGGTGGGACTGACATGAGTACTCAGTTCCAAAAACTGAGTTAGGTGTCTGTCTGGTTTACTGTCTTTTGTCAGATTTGCTTTGAAGCTAAAATGAGAAGTTGTTAGACTTCTTTCACATTATCTGGCTCCTGATTTTGTAGGGTCTAGTTGGCAAGCTGAGAAATGAGTAAACTTGGAATACAAAGAGATCAAATGAAGAATTCTTAGATTCTGATTGCCTATACTCAGGTTAGTACCTCACTCCTGCACAGTGCTGTATTATCTTAACATCTCAGTGCTTTCATCCTCAATAAATCCAAGATGCATCCAAGTCCTCCACAGCTGACAAGTGGTGATTCTTTTTTAGAGCTTTAGGATTTTGAGTTATCTAAAAGCTTTTATGTCAAGTGTGTGGCAAGTACTGTTGCCCAATTTCCAGCCTATACAATAATATGAAGAAGCTTGCTAGAAAAGTGCTGTCAGTAATTTTGCCAGATGTATTGGTATTCAGTTTGTTGATTTATTTTGCTTTCTGGACATCGTTTTTTTTTTTTACACCTAGTCATAACTGTGTTCCCTCTTCTTGGCCAAGGATGCCATGGGATTGTACAGAGGTCAAGTCTAAGGTTGCATCAAAGCAAATGGCATGTGCAGTTGTCAAGGTTTCTTTTTGACAGCTCACATTTGTCTGCTGGCTGCTGAATAGCTTTATTATGCATCACCAGTGTGTGACCACTTTTCCAGCCTCATGCTGGTGCTTTTCAGTGTTGAGGGGTTACGTAGCAGCTGGCTCCACAGTCTGGCTGGATCCGAATTGGTGGTTGATCAAATAACACACGTGTGAGCATGGCCCTTGCAGTGCTGGCAGCATTTGCCTGCAGCCTAGATGTACTGACAGTCCTTGCCCTGCTAAAGTCACTGCTTTCCACTGGAAATCATTGCACAAAGGGAGTTGTTTCTATTTCCTACGTAGTGTAAGTCTTCACTGGGGGTAAAGTCATTTTATATCCTCGGGTCCCCATATGGTGACATCTGTTTTCCTCTGTATTTCACACTCCTTTCCACACTTTCATATTATTAGCAGCTATCAGCTAGACTATCCCTCAAATAAAAGTTTCTACTTGTCTTGCTAGGTACCCTTGGGCAGAAGAGAGAAGTAAAGTATTCTGTCTTGTAGGATAAAGAAAGAGTTTGTGCTCTGTGGAACACACAGGAGCCGGTGAAGGGGAAAACCAAGTGTCTAGTAGAATAATGAGTTTTACTGTTTTACTGCTCAGGTAAATACTGCTTATTTTTGGAGATAGTTGTTTCTTTTTCTCAGCAATCTATCCTGTAAACTGGAGTTGGGCATCATGTGCAAAATCTTTAATGCTCTCCATTAATCTTTAATTGTCTTTAATGCTTTTCATTATCACCCTGTTTGCTTCTTGGTTTCAAATAAAGCATCTTTCATTTGGACTCAGAACCTGACACTTTTACCAGTATTGCTTCAGTATAACTGGTATTATTCTGGGCAACTGGATCTCACTCATCTTTGTTCCTTTTGCTCCTGTGAGATAAAAATAATGTTTGGGGGGTTTTTTTTGTTTGTTTTTTATGAATTAGATCCTATTCCTGTGATTAAGCAAGGTTATTTATTTTGACAGGGAGCATACTCTAGTTTTCTTCCCTATGACTTGTTGTTAAAAAAAAGAAATTTGTTGCTCATGACTTCTTTGCAGGTTGCCAGGTCTCTCCTCCTGATACCGCTCAAACTACACATGTTCCAGGGTTTTTCAGATTTAATCATTTTACACAATATATAAGTTTTCTGTGGTTTATGGCCTTTTTATTTTTCAGGTAAACTAATTGGAAGCTAATGACTCAAGAATTAAGTCAGTTTATAATTCATAACTTTGGCAAAATTCTTCCTCTAAAAAATTACCAAGTTGAAAGAATTATATCATACAGCTCGCAATAGTAAAAAAGAATAAAGCACTGTAAATATTAATAAGTAATATCAGAATGCTCAGATATACTTTTTACATTTCTCTGTGCTTAAACACTTAGGTATGTTGTAGCTCCCAAAAGATGTAGTTGTTTATGGTATAGATTTGAGCAAGGCATTTTTATATTGTATTTAATCAGCTGGATTTTCCTTCAATATTAAGGCAACCTTGCTTTAATCAGATAGTATTTAAAGTTGGATGTTTCTACTTCTCCTCCTAGTAATTTTTCTTGAAAAGAAATGAAAAAAAAAAAAAAGAAAATACTGTAATTGTTTTCAACTTTGTTATGGCAAGCTCTGCAAAATGCATTTCAGAATTGAGGGCCTGCTTAATTCAGCAATGGATTCCATCTGTGTTGACGTTGGCTGCACAGCCCAGCCCGCCCCAGATGTATGAAGTAACTGGTGCTCCAGCAAGGTCGAATTCAGACAAGCACCATTTGTGTTTCATTTCCTTTTTTATTTCTTTCTGAATAACATTTTGTCTAAAAACAAGAATCTCTCCACCCCCTGCCCCTGATCTTTATTGTAACCTTTTACTTGGTTCTGAATAAAAGATAGCAATGAAACCTCACTGCTATGTCAAGTCAAAATTGAAATGATTCTCAGGATGGATATTTCCTGGGTGAGTTGAGTTTAATAATGATAGGAATTTAATCTATCATATATATACCTAATGGGAAAACAGTTTAAAGCTGAACCAAAATATCAGTATCTCTGTCTTGTGAAAGGGGTGGTATGACTATACAGTGTCCCAGGAACAAACCTTGACAACGATTTGCTTGAGCAAGACTGCCCACCTGCTTGAAGAGAGAAAGTACTAACTCTTTGGAGTCAGTTCCCAGTTATGTCTGTCAGTTCAGGCCACAAATAAGTGATATCTGCAGGTGTGCACAGCAAAATGAATAAGGTACAGTCAAGTTAGTTTCCAATATTAAGGAGTGTAGTAATTTTTCATATCCCTTATGTCTGTTGTGCTGCAGCAGCTGACCTGGAAAGACTCTTATTTTGTGACTGTACAAATTTACAATTTTATTATTATTTTTCTTCAGCAGAAAACAATGCTAAAGGTTGTAATTTTTCATTATTTTACTTCTCTGACAGATAATTTCTCTAGCAAAACTGGTCTATGAGAAAAACTTATTCACACTGTAGATAACAGCAATTGCCATCTCTTATCCATAATCGAGTGTGACATATAAAGCTATCTATATCATTTCATATAGAACTAATATCGGTGTAAATTTAATTCGCAGCAAGAATTTCCATGTTCAGTCACATATCTATTAATTGTTCTTGAGGAAGTCTGGGTTTTACTTGGTGCACAAAGAGAAGTCAGTGCTGGATGAGATGAAGGGCAGGTTCTTGCCCTCCTGTGCGTTGGGAATAGACGTACACTTCCCTGCAAGGTGGAATAACCTACTTGATATGAATTAACTAGAGAACACACCAAGGGTGGGACACGTCTTGCTGATGTTGTTAGGAACTAGATTTCCAGCTTAGGAGTGTAATCAGTAATGAGATTTGGAGATGACTGGCTCTGAAATATGCAAAGATGAGTCCAGCCCTTAAAGTGCCCACAGAAGTGGTTTCATTCCAGCTAATACCATATGTTATTAAAGCTCATCTGACACCTGGGTACCTTTAGGTCTATAGCAAAAGAGAAGTCTAGTCACTGTGGCCTCATCTACATTGTATGGAAGAAGGCTCTGTGCCTCTACTAGACTCTTCATCCCATTGAATTGCACCACAGAAGTGTCTGTCTGACCATGGGCAGAGCCCACTCTTACAAATTTCTTACTTCAGTATCTCTGTCTATTCGCTGCGTTTAGACTGGATCAGTCCAGTGCAGACAAACACATCTTTCATTACATGAGAAAAAGAGAAAGATGTGTTTAAAAAATGCTACTGAAGAAATGAGACTCTGCTTGAAAGTTGTATTTTGTAATCATACAATAAACCACCAGTATTGGCAAATTACTTGAGTATTTTCTCCACTATGAAAATATGGAACTAAAAACCTGTGGCAAACATGAATGAGTTCTATAAAATACAGTTGTGGTACTTGTTAAGGAAACAGAACAGTAAAGTCATATGGAAGAAGTCACAGAGTGATAAATTTACTTTGTTACTATATCAACATACCAACAGTCAGTCAGTATTAAATTTAAAACAGGTTTATGTTTAGAAAAGAAGTATTTTAGAATTTGACCTGGTATTTGAAATATTTATTTTATCATATAATTGTTTCTTGATGTTCCAAACTCTTCCTTACTTGTAGTATAGTTTTCACTATGTAGAAATAGCATTTTAAAAATAATGTCTATATTAAGAATTGATTTGCCATTGAAAAACAAAACACATTAAGAAAATATGGTCTAAATTATCTGTCCTTTATCCCTGCCAGCCCAGGCTATTTAGCTTTCCTACATTGTCCTGGCGAACTCTTGTTCGCCACTGCAATACAAATTTTTTTGGATGTAAAATACTAATAAACAATGCCTTAACACTGTAAAATGGTATTTCCTCAGAAATTTCTTTCCTAGATAGACACTTTCTAGTTCTTAAGTAAGTTTCTTAAGTTTCTAGTTCTTAGAGAACTATAACTTTTGAGCATTTTTACCAGTTAAAGCTGTTGTTGAAAGGAATTCTTTTAATGTGGTTTTTATCTTGATTTTACCATCTTTAATAATGACAAGTAAGATTGTACTGTGTTTGTGTCCTCTAAGGACTCACTTGGAGTACATGTAAGAAGGTTCTGTCTCCTAATCATGAATGCTAGATGTTAACTTTTTCTTTTTTTTTTTTTCTCTATTTTTTAGCCACCAGATAATGGTCCTCCACCATTACCAACATCTTCCCTCCCTGAAGGCTATTATGAAGAGGCAGTGCCACTTAGTCCTGGAAAGGCTCCTGAATATATCACTTCCAGTGAGTAATGTATATCCAGACCGGTTTCTGAGCAATTGGTAATTCAAGTGTTCTTCAGCTTTTTTAGTCTTCTACACCTACCTCTGTTAGTGCTGTGGTAACATGTTATAAGTGTGGCTTTCACCATTTGGGGCCAGTGGCTGTCCTCACTGGCATTGCATTGATTTGCAGAACTGTTTTGGTGTGCACAAATCAGGCTCCTTTTAGAGGAAACTAAACCTGGAGCTAAAGTTAGGTGCACATAAAGAATTTCCAGCTGCCACTGAAGACAGTGTCCAAATCAGGCACTGGTCTTTTGGACATCTTTGAGCCACAAACATAGTGCAGGCATTGGACCAGGAGTCCAGAGTTACCAGGAATTATCGTCCAGAGTAAACCCCTCTAAACTGCCAGTACTGTAAATGTAGAGGTCTCAAAAGCTGGTGCTTATCTGCAGATCTACTGGTGTGCCTCTAGTACACAGAATTATTTACTAAAGTAGACAAATAAAAAGAAAAAAGGATTTACTGAGAAGGTGTGGTTTGCAGAACATCTAATGATGGATTGTGGATAAGGATCACTCGGATCACTGAAAGTGACTCCCCCAGGCCATGCTTGATGCACATGCCTATTTTTGTGACTACTTGTTTGGTGGAGGGCTGCCTCCTAGCTGACCACATGAATGCCACTGATATATATTGCATGAGTGAATCTCAGTTCTTTAGTACATTTGATAAAGAACTTTATTTTGGAAAGACACTTAGCACTTCTTCTACACATGCTGTATTTCTCCCCCTTCTGTCGTGTTCTTTCCCACTCCAAGACTGAAAGAGTGTGTTGGCTTGAACATTTGCACATGATGTAGTCACTTTACAGAATAAACAGAAGCTATTTAGTGTCAAGAGCCTGAAAGCCTCGTTTTGGTCATGGTACAGCATTTTGGAGCAATGAAGAACAGACGTGGGATGTGGCAAAGAGCAACAAAGGCTTCAGCCCAAATGTCAGGAGTAATGCAGGGTGGTCATCCTTCCTGGTGTGACTCACACAGCAAATTCTTCTGCTGGCCAAGAGTCCTAGAGCCAAGCAGAAGAGAAGCGTGGGGAGTAGTTAATGGATAGGATATGGCAACAGTTCCCCAGAGATTCCATTTGACTGTGTGAGGAAATGTCAGCCTCAGAGGCTCCTGTTTGCTTTCATCCTCCTACTAACAGATTTGGATGAACAACCTACATCGGATGTGCTAGCAGAGTCCCTCTGCTGTTCATACAACTTACTATAAGCATGAAATCTGCACTTGTATTGCTTGTGAGCAACATGGGCACTAGCAGTAGGATTTGCAACTTGCACAAGGTCAAACTCTACTTTGAAACCTCAATCAAAACTTTCTACCGTTAATTTAATAATATCTGAAGATTTTACCATTTCCCCACATGGAGCTGCCCCAAATCAAACACTCCATAGCCAAATGCACCAAAAATGGCAATTAAATTAAATTTTAAAAAGTTACAAGAGCTTGAGATTCTACTTTCATTTATATAAAATATAGAAGGAAGATAAAAGTATTTTGTAAACTTTTGTCAAAAGAGAAATAGGATCAAAATGTTTAGTCCTGATTTGGGGTCTGCATGGTGAAAGAAGGACAAGGCTGGTGAAGGGTCTAGAGCACAAGTCTACAAGGAGCAGCTGAGGGGACTGGGGTTGTTTAACATGGGGAAAGGGAGACTTAGGGGAGACCTTATCACTCTACAGCCACCTGAAAGGAGATTGTAGTGAGTTGAGAGTTGGTCTCTTCTCTCAAGGAGCAAGAAATAGAACAAGAGGAGATGGCCTCAGGCTGGGCCATGGGAGGTTTAAATTGGGTGTTAGAAAAAAATTCTTCACTGAAAGGGTTGTCAGGCATTGGAACAGGCTGACCTGGGCAGTGGTTGTATCCCCAGTGCTGGCGGTATTTAAAAGACATATAGATGTGATGCTTAGGGAGATAGGTTAGTGGTGGACTTGGCAGTGTTAAGTTTATTGTTGGACTTGGTGATCTTAAAGGTCTTTCCCAACCAAAACAGTTCTATTATTCTGACTTTGCATGTGGACATGTACTGATTTAGAATTAGCAGTCCACAGCAATCCACTCTTTTTTCCCAGCAATCCACTCTCTTGTCCTTTTCCCAGTTTTTCCAGGTGCTTCCCACATCCTAACCATGTCCTAAATACCTAGGTAAAGCAAATGAGATATTTTTCTTCCACACTATGGCCTAAAAATATAACAATCTACTTGAAATATTGTATGAAATTTTAGCTGTTTAAAATATTCCAGTCAAGGCTCCTCCATGACAGCACAACCCAGTGGATAACTAGCATGCCTTCTAGTTCTATTATCTGAGAAGCTGTACTTACACACCCACATAAACAAATAAGTATAGATGATGGAAAATAGGATTCTATTCTAATGGCAAATTAGTTTTATAGGTGACGGGATTGCTAGAGCTGATTGTATCATTGAAAATGAAAGGCCTGAACAAAGACTGTTTAATTAAAAAGGAATTTTGCCATTACGCTGTCAAACTTAGAGCAGGATTAACAGTTTAGGCTAACATAACAAGACTTTTTTGTGCAGAATACCTTTAACTCCAGCATAATCCATAGTTCAAGGAACAGTGTTTTCTATTCGAAGTTAAGTGTTTCAATAAAAGAGCTGTCTTTGAGAATTGTGTGAAATATTATAATAGATAGATAGTGCCCGTAACTTACTCTGGACCTTTGTCATATTCAGTGTTTCTTAATATACTTTCCTAATATTGACATTTCTGTGACTATATTTTGCTTTATGCAGTAGGGCGAGATGAAGATGTAAAAAAATTACAAAAGATTAAGGTGTAAGTAATATTCTGAAGATAATAATAAGGCACCTATAGTTCTAACTATTTATTCCCAGCTAATTTTTTCAGTTAAAAATCCCGTATCAGTATACGTATTCTATAAAATTTCATAATGGAACACTATCTCTTATTCAATTAAAGTAATGTATTGCTATTGGTAATCTCTGAAACAGTAATTTGTTCATGCCTTTCAAAAGCCCTAAGTTAAAATGATCCCTGATGAGAATTTCAGTTAAATAACACTTCACTGCTAAATGTTTTAACTTGACACTTTTATGCTTTTCTTAAAGATTATGACTCAGATGCTATGAGCAGCTCTTATGAATCATACGATGAAGAGGAGGAGGATGGAAAGGGGAAGAAAATGAGGCATCAATGGCCTTCTGAGGAGGCCTCTATGGATCTGGTGAAGGATGCTAAAATCTGTGCCTTCCTCCTTAGAAAGAAACGATTTGGGCAATGGACCAAACTACTGTGTGTTATCAAAGAAAACAAACTACTGGTAATCTTTATTTTTGTTTAGCTATATTTTCTTTATACGTTTTAGATGATGTATTTATTTTTACAGGAATCTGATTTTTTGGAGTATGTTCTGCAAACAGTGGCCAACTCTTAAAGTAACCTTACAAAAGTGTTCAGTCATTATTTATCCAAGCAGTAGAGAAGCAATGAAATTATAAGTGTATCATTTAGCTCTTGAACTTTTACTTTTATTGAACTTAAACTTAAACCCATGCAGTTCCCTGATTATTGGGAAGAAAGTCTGGCTCATTAGCATCTAATATATTTCATTTGGAAAAAAAAATGCTGAAACTCTAAATCCACTCTTTTATTCCCTGAGGACCAAAAATCTCATAGGGAGCTTTGTGTATGAACTCTTGGATCAGACTGCTGGAGGAAAAAGTCCCTTTTTAGACTGAGAATATGCTGTGGTAATGTATACACTCTAAACTAAACCTTTGCCATCTGTTCTGCCATACAGATGCCGTATTCACATGATGCACAGCTGTATTACAGAAAGGAAAGAAACAAGTGGATGTATTTGTTCCCCAAGCATTTCTGTTTTTTTTTTTTTTTCTGCTTGGAGGCACCAGTAAAAGATTCCCTAAGTTAGTAAATTAACTGCTCATAGATGTCTTTTTGTTTTCTGAAAAGAAAGCCTAATTCAGTGAAACACTCATTTCTGCGTCATTATAAGCAAACTAATGCTTACAGTAATAAATAAGTTGAGGTCTTAGGCACTCCCTGCTTTCCTGTCTGGTGCTTCAGCAGTTTTACCTAGTTGTGTAACTAACAATTACAGAAATGTCCCAGGCTGATTCATAGATGCTACAATATTTTCTGTAGAAGCTCATTTTTCTACACTCTTACAGAATAATTTAGATGTGTTCACTGTCCAAGCACCTTTATTCTTGTAGTGGTATAGGAAATAACAAGATATGAAATAGAGGTATCTGGGTAAGAGGTTTCTTAAAATACATCTGGAATTAATTTTCTAGTTTTCAATGGTTTCTGAGGATTTACTTTTTCTATCCTCCTCTATTTAACAGTTGAAAGAACACTGATTCCAGTTTAGGTTGTATTGTATTGTTATACTGCTGTTACGCTTAGTATGTATTTTTATTACTGTATGTCAAGATCATATCAAATTTCAGGACCATCTGATAACAGCTTGAAAGAAAGAAAGGAGAAAAAAACCAGATTTTCTCTGAAGTCACGTTGTATTTCTTCTACAATTATGTTTCTTGTTATGTATACAAATATGTTATTTTTTCTATTTTCATTTCCCTTAGCCTCGTGTGTGGTCTGGAAAGCTTTTTTTCCTTATAGAGATTGTCTTTCAGTAATTCTGTAATGGGGATTAAGAAAATAAAAATCACGATAGGACTCTTAACATCCAAGTTACATAAGATTGATTTATACTTTGGAGGAGGACTTAGACATTAAACTTATGAGACAGTCAAGTAAAACAAATATATGTTCCTAGGAATTAGTAAATATTTGTGTTATAAATGGAGCTGTCATCATAAAACCAAAATACTTTAATGAGAATTAGATACTAGAAATAAACTTTAGTGGGGAATAGTTTTTCACTTAAAATCCTTCAGTATATAAATCTTTCAGTTTTAGTAATGAATCATACTAAAAATATATTTAAATTAATATAAAGGGAATTATATGCTGTTTATTGCATCTTAAAATGACTGCTGTCAAGATTTCATAGCTTGAAAACTTAACATTATTGTAAAGTTAGAGACTTAAAAAAATCTGTGACCAAGCTAAAGAAACTTTGAGTTAATGGGCTTTGGAGAGAGAAGGAGGATTATGAATTATTTGCAGAGGCTGGTTTAGAGTGGCTTTACTTGCTTAGCCTAAATTGTAGTGTTTATAACGTACTTTCAACAGCTACTGTCTTCCTGAAAGCTGGATCCTGGCATGAATTCTCTGCAGACATGCAAAAGTTCGTGTGCTGTTCTCTGTTTGCATTTATGCTTAACTACTTTATGTAGCTATATCCTAATTAGCCTTCCTAATTATCAGATATTTTAGTCTTTGTGCTTATTTGTATGTGTGAAAGTGCAATTTACATAAGGATATAAAATAACTGGACATTGGTATACACAATATACGTTGTTCTGTAGTCTGACTCTCCTACGACAGCTTCATGAACCCCAATTATATTCATGTGTTAGAAGATGGGAACAGGAACCAGATCTATAGGACAAGTTGAGGTGATATGAAACCTTTAATCTTTAGATTGCCAATTTAGACACAGAGCAAATCATTTAGTCATCCAGCATGAAATGTCCATTAACAACACTTACTACTGAGGAAAAAGCCATCAGGTAAGTTCTATAGTTTTTTCCAGGACCTTAAGAATGAACTCACATGACAATCTGTGTGGGTTTGTACAATGACAAACTAAATTGCATTAGCTAAAAAAGGAGCCAACCTGCGACTTTGCCTTCTTTTCACAATATGACAATTTTTTTCTTATCTCAAGGAAATGAACAGCTGAGTAGGGTGTGTGGCTTTGCAGCTGCAGCATGTAGGCACTGGAGTGTGTTTGCCTTGATACACCAGGATATTGCTGGAGGGCAGGGAAAGCATCTAGGCTTTAAAGTCATTAACTGTACAAATTTATTCTGGTGCTACATGTGATTTTTTTCCTACCTGATCAAGGTCAAGGTTGAGTTATGAGGGTAATGCAAAGTTTAATGCTCTCCAGATGTTCTACCTGTCCTGTGATAAAAGATGTCTTAATGTCAGTCGTCAGTCTGGAAGTAATTTTGCTTTATAGAGGGGATAAGGCAGAAAAATGCAAAGTTGGTATTGGCTGAACTCTGTGGTATGTGGTAAAGGGGGGCACAGAAAATATTAAAAATTTAAAAATAGCGTTTCTGTATAACAACAGTTTCCCCCCAAAGTTCAGAAATGGGATGCCTAACTTTTGGACTTTCCTTCCATTTATTTAGTGTTACAAAAGTTCCAAGGACCAGCAGCCCCAGATGGAGCTGCTCCTGAATGACTGCAGCATCACTTACATTCCCAAAGACAGCAAAAAGAAGAAGCATGAGCTGAAGATCTCACACCAAGGAGCAGATGCCCTGGTGCTTGCAGTACAGAGCAAAGAGCAGGCGGAACAGTGGCTAAAGGTAAGGGGATTCCTGACCAGTAGCTTTGCCACCAACAAAATGCTTCCACTGGCTGCTCAGTTGCTGTTAAAACCTGAAATATGGACAGTAACATTTAGGCAAACCCAGATGACTTAAATCCCATCTAATTTGGGACTTAATGTCTCAGTCTTAATGTCTCTCTTGGGCAACCAGAATCTCAGTATTATACAGCTGGGGCTGCTGTTCCAGCACATGTATTTCACTGCCAATTGTTCAAATAATCTGGCAACAAGAGAAGAGGTGACAAATTCCCTTCCATTTTCATCTCCAGCTCAAGCTTTGTGGTTACGGCACACCTGGTTGTGAGATAAAGGTTCAAATTCCTTAAGGTGGAAGGGGTTGGCCTCCAGGTTGCTTTTTGGAGCAGTATATGTGCACAACTGCCATACACTATCCTGCAAAAACTGGGCATGCCAACTTCACAGTCACCTTTTTAAAAAGAAGGGTTTGAATTGCTCTGGATGGGGAAAAATTCTTCATCATCCTGAAATCAATTCAAGTTTGCTCATCCTGGCTTAGCATGGTATCATCTGTTAGGGTTTGTTATGGGAATGGAGACTTTTAAGAAATGGGATTTTGTCATCTTCCACTCCTTTCTGTTCGGTGTCTGTGAATTTGGAAAACCTCAGTGCAAGGGCTGCAGTTTAAGATCCTAACCAGATTATTAGTATTTATGTTGGCCTTTGCTAGTCTCAAATTGAGAGGTCAGTGAAGTAGTGTGGGAAACTATCATTGCCATTTCAGTAGCTTGTTTTAAGACCTTAAAAGCCAGGCTCTCAAGTGCATGTAAAAGTCTGATTGCATAAGACTCATCAGGCATTCTCCAGGCTGTCCTCTAATCTAACCTTATTTGGTACTTATTTTTCTAAGAATAAATTGTTTTTTTCCAAATACAATTGAATTGAACACATAGGAATTTACTAATGGCAGATAGATTTCTGAAGAAGAGGAAGGCATAAAATGCAGCTTAAGAGGTATGAATTCTGATGTATGCTAGTTTACTAAGTGGAAAATTAATCTGCAGTTTCCTGTTTTGCAGTATCTGAGTATACCTTTTTGGACTTTGTGGATTGTATATGTATGTGTTTGGTTTTGACTAGGAGTTTGTATCTGGGCTTCAAAAATGTACTTGGAATTGTCTTTCTAATGGAATCTAATCATAGCCATGTATTTGTTAGGCTTCTTCTAACAGCAGTATCTTGTCTTAAGTTTTAAAATCTAGCAAAATCCAAGTGCCCACTGACTCACTTAGCGTTTCAGAAACAATGGAATGAAAAGAAATTCATAGGTCATCTTCTTGTCCAAGGGAATTCCGCTGCAATTAGATCATAGTAACTTCACCATTATTTCCTGTGTTCTAAACTTGGGTTTAGTAATGCTGAGTTTAATGGTGTTTTATCAGACTTTCTTTCATTAGAAATGTTTTCTTTTTTCTTCTTTTTTTTTTTCCTTAAATTGTACATAACATTTCCCACACCAGCAGACAAAGTAGTTTTAAAATTTCCCATATTCTCGATGCATTCCTACTACTTTAATTAAAAAAAAAAATTAAGAGACAGAAAGAGAAAGATTTTGTACTGTTGCATGTTAACAAAGTTGTGTGTGCCAAGAGTGAATGGCTGGACAGTATGTTATCTGCAAAGCATTTGTAGACAGTCTGACAGCACTTTATTTATTTCCTTCATGTTGCAAAGCTCCCTATTAATAAAACTTTTTCAAGTACATGGCAATGCTACTGTATAATCAACTTCCTCAGCACTGCTGCAGTACTGTTTGCTCTGTACAGGACACATTGCCTGTGCAACATTTAACCAAAAATGGTCTGCAGCTCTTGCAACAGCTCCAGTGTTTTCAAGAGCAATATAGCTTTTTGAGACAAAAAGCATTGGGGTTTGTACTTTTAAAAACACCTGAAAATTTATTCCTTGGTTTTTTTTATTATGAAAACAATTATTTTTTGTCATTCAAGCTTTGCTTAAAATGAACAACTGAAAATCATATGCTGATTTGTGTAGAAAGTTTCTATTCTGAGAAAGAGATCAGTGCTTTGTCTTGGGACTCTCCCTTGGAAGGGCAGGGTCACTCCCAACTCTATCACCTACATGTGTTTTCTGTAGTTGATGAAATGGGCAGATTCAGAGACTGATAATAACCAAGGTCTCTGCAACTACATTTTTAAATCACAGCATACCTTCTCTGTCAAAGATGCTGTACCAATATGTGCTGGTGGAGCCAGGTTATCACTCGGGAACAATGGATTTTCATGAGCTCATGTGTAAGTGTCAAATTAAAGCTTTACTTCTGAGCCTGAAAAACTCAAAATGTCTTTGGAAGCAAGATTTTCCCATGAAAGCTAAACCAGATGATTTTTTTTAAAGTCAGATGTAATTGTTATACAATACATCTACAAAAGCAAATTATATAAAAATATCTATTGGAAGACAAGTGTGAATTAAATGCAGAATATCTTAGACCTTTTTTTGTGAAGATGACCCCAAAAAAACCCAGCTGATAAATTCAGTGAAAATTGAAGTCTAGACTGGAAACCACAAAGGGAGTTTCAGGTTTACCAGTTAAGAAATGCTTGATGAAAAAAAAGACAGCTGATGTCACCAAAGAGCCTGTCAAGCTTTCAGAGCAAGAAGCTCGCTCTCTCTCAGTATAAATTCAGGCTAGAGCTAAGATCATAGGAGTAGTATGGTATGCTGCATAAAGTGGTGGAATTTTCCAGACCCATGTCCCAGAATGTTCCCACAAAAATGTATATGAAAAATATGTTACACATTCAGACAAAACCATGAGCTGCTTCCATGTGCACTTGAGTATCTGTGCATCTGTGTGTGCATTTGTGGTCAAGTAAGGTCTTAAATCTGCCTGTTTGTCTCAGCACATCCGACAGACTGATTGAAACTACCATTTGTCATCATCCCTGGGAAATGATGCATTAAAAATAATAGGACCACTAAGAATATGGCATTACTGGAAGATTCTTGCTTAGTGGCTTCATTCATACAGTTGAATTTGTTCTATGTGCAGAACCTTTAGACTTGGCCACAGAAAACTCTTCTTAATATTAAAAATACATGGATGCCAAGGAAATGAAGCTCTGAAGTAGCTGCTTGTAGAATATGGGTAGAAGAAGTAAATGGTCATGCAGCCTGATCCCAAGGCATCTTAGCATCGCCTCTTGCAAAAACGTGTTTCAGATTTATCATGCATGAGATGTAATCTATCATTTTGGAGTACTGGCCTTATTTTTTGTTTTTCCATAACATTAGGAACCCTTTGTTAACTTTTCTTCTCTTAGTGGTGTGCAGCCATTTTGCAGCAATTTTCAGTTGAGAGCCTGTAATTGAGCATTGAACCTTTCAGTCATCAGACATTTCTTCATCTGTCATTTTGACAGTGTTCAGTCAGTTCTGCACTTGTTCTAGCAGGAGGGACTTTTTGCCCTGAAGATAGAAAAAATCAAGGCTGGGACTGTACCCAATCACCTGAATACCCTGTAACATGCCTCATAGGGCTGTTAATACAGTTGCCCTACCCAGTTTCCACATCTGATGGCTGCATGGTTTCTCTCATAAAAGCCTTTGAAAACACCTTTTATTTCACTGCCCTGAGTGTAGTGAGGGGAGTCAAGTAGCTTCTGGGTTCTGATCTTTATGTGAACTGAGTGTTACTGAAGAATAATCTACTGACAGAGCTCTTTTTTTGCCAGCACAAAACTGAGTTTGTAACTCTAAACATTGTGTGGCTGGTTTTACTTTCTATGGGAATTTACAGCTTGAGATCTCAAAACACTTTGAACATTACTTCTTGGCTTAAGTAATGTTCCCCAAAGATGTTATTATCTCTATTTTGTAGCTGAGTAGAGGCAAGTGCTGAATGATCATGCCCTAAAACTGACTGGAAAAGGTGAATTTTCGGATCCACACTCAATACAAATGATTTCCATAAATTGTTTTTTACTTTATAAGTAACTTCAGGAACATACTCTGTCCCAAGACAGTCAGGTTGGGTTCTTTCTCCACTGCATGTCATCACCAGTGTGAAGGCTTTGCAAAGTAAATTACCTTCCAGTGCTTCTACCCCTATTGTCTGAAAGAGTTGTGTTCTGATACTTTGGTACAAATGATGTCAAGATCAGTATTTTTGCATAAGAACTGTTTAGGGCATGATCTGGAGACACAAGAGACAGAACTGTGTGTGAGAGCTTTGACCAGCCTGCAGGACTGCTGCCAGCAGGCTTCGACAGAGGCAGAGGACCTCATCCTGGATGTGAGCCAGAGTGTGCTTGTGTGACAGGCACCATGGGAGATAATACTTTACTTAAAAAAAGATGCATACGTAAATTTAACAGCAACAAAAAACCCAAACCCAAAAACAAACTGCAAAAAGCCCACTAATGAATACAGAACCAGAAACATCCTATTTGCTTGTTTTCTCATGAATAAGTTTTCATGAAGTTCCTGGCTAAAATCACAAACAAGGCTGTAGCAGAACCCAGGAGGGCTTAGACTCTGTCCTCTGCTTTCACCACAAGATAGTATTCTTCCTCATTCCTACTCACAGTTTTGGATGGAAAATTATGTAAATCATACCTAGCTCAGATTTATGAGCAAAAATGCAGTCTGCAGCTCTGCACTGCCTGGGCTGGGGCTGAAGCTCTCCTTGAAAAGGGTACCTCTGCCCTTGCAGCCACCCTCCCCAGCCACCCAGTGCCTCCTTCCCAGGGCTCTGCCCAATCCAGTGGTCACATATGGCAATAGACTTCATGGTAGTGATGCAGGAGAAAGGATACAGGGGTTGTCTTGGTCAAATACGTCAAAAAAGTATTTTTAAGGGGATATACAGGCACTAAAGAAGGGTAGGCTTGCTGGCTGTTGATCTGCTAGAGTCTCGTCCCCACTTTGCTCAGGCAAACAGCAGTAAGGCAGAAGGGTGAATCTTTTGAGGCTAGCAGGTGCTTGAGAATGATGTTTCCCAGAAGGTAAAGGGTGTTTCTTTTTGAGAAAAAAAGCATAGGCTATGATGTGAGTAATTTCTTCTTTTTCTCTGATTTATCCAGGTAAACTCCTTGGGGTGTTTCTTCTGGAAAATGCTTTGAGGTTTAAGGTCTCTTATGCATAAGATTGATGCTAATGTATATAGAGTGTAAGTGTCCAAAAGAGAGAAAGAGATAATTTAGTCATGCCAAAATGACAAAAAGGCCCCAGAAAGTCAGTACTCCTCCAGCACTAAAAAAGGAGTGTTTCAGGAATGAGAAATACTGAGTCACATCTGGAGCCAAACCCTGTTCCCTCTGCTGTGTTCTGCATAAGGAGATTTCAGCTTTACTGTAGTTCTATCTTCAGACTTACACAGCAGAGACAAGAGGGAGGGGATTCAACCCATCCCGTTTCTAGCACTTGTATCTGTAAAACATGGGGGTAGATGGGGATAAGACGTGGGTTGGCTAGATGGATATCTTGCTTAGTTACATACAGCAGTGAAGCAAATGTGCAATCAGCTTTCTCTATAAACACCTCTGAAACTTTTACCCCAAGTGTCACGTAAAGGTGGGAGGAAGCGATGTGCTGCAGACATCCCTGTGGGGAGCACAGCCCAGAGCCTGAGGTCTGCAAGCTCCTCAAATGCAGGAAGACTCCCTGTTTCTCTACAGGAGTCCCAAAGAGATCAACTGCAAGGAACCATCTACATAAGCAGTACTTTAACTCAGAGTTTGTTGGGTTTCTGTGTGGCAGGGTCTGGCTTGCAAGCAGCTGACTTTCTGCTTTTACCACGTAGTCTCTGCTTTCTCTCTGAAGCCTGGATCTTTGAAGAAAGCTGGAAAAATCTGATTGGATTCTTGTAACTTTGCATGTAGGGTAAGGATTTTGCCTCCAGTCATAGTGTGTCACTTAAAATTAGATAAAATAACTACAGAAACTTACAGATGATGGCAGGTATAAAGTTTTTATAGTAAATGTTGTGCTTGTGTAGTAAGATAATTTTAAAGAGAGAAATATTCAAGGCATACCATGTGGCAGAAATTCCACCTCCTTCACCCCACACTGTCAATCGCCTGGGGCAGGGAATATTTCCAGCTTTGTATTTGCAAATATTTTCCCTCTATTCCTCATGTCACTTCAGTCAATGTGATACGCTGATGGATATCCTTATCCATCAGCTGGGGATTCAAGAGCTTTCTATAACATAAAGAAAGAATAATATCATTGTTGAGTCTGAACATGTTTTTTCCAGGTTTGCATTTGAAAGAGACAGTTCTGAAGTCTACTAATTGTAACATTATAATGGTGATAGTGCTATTTGGGCAATAGAATAATAGAAGATTATTTTCAGTTTATTTAGTTTTGAGACTCCAAAGAAATGAAAGATCTTCAGTTTACTGATTACATTTGCTTCTTTATTTAAAATATTTGAATACATGGTCTGTTTATGATCTCAGTTTGATTTTCCTGGCAGATCACCCTGTGTGTGTGTATGTAATGTGCAAAAGCATTTGTGGTGAGGAAAAGGGAATTATTTCCCTTTTCTACTGTGTGGGAAAATTTAAACTATTATTGGAGTATGTACCCTTATGAAGTATTCTCAGCGCAGCCTTCCAGATTATGCCTTTTTATTAAAAAATAACACATTGGGGATTCCTTTTATTTGCTTTCCAGTTTTGGAGCCAATAAGATTCATTTATTTAGATTTTCGCACATTTCATTGCAATGGATAAAGGTTTGCTGACCTCCTTTCCCTGCTTGTATTCACAAGTATTTTTTAATGAAGATAGCGATCTTTTGTTTTCATGTGACTCGTGGACACTCCACAGAAAAACTGTCAAAAAAAGGCTGAGTCTTGTGATGGGAATTATGGAAGTTGGCAACACTGGTGGAATGTTTTACCCTTAAAATTTTGAGTTAAAGCTATAAGCAAGTGAAATGACAGCTGTCTGCAAACATAATTCTAGAGAGTGCATCAGGCAACTATTATTTATTGAAGGCATTTCATCCTGGTGAGCTGTGGAAGCATGTTTTAGCTGTTCAATGAACACAAATATATTGCACATGAAAGGTGCTGGGCAGGTCTGTGCCAGAGAATGTCTTGAACCCAAGTGAAGTGTTGGATCCTTGAATGTGCATTTACTTCAGATCTTGTCGTGAACTTCCATTTGACAGTGTGTCTTTTTTTAGTCAAAATTTAATTACAAACCAATTAAACACTTCAGCTTTTCCTTAAATATGTGAGGTATGATAAGAACCGGATTTACTTGAGTGCATGACTTTGCACATATTATTCAGCTAGTGCTGCCAAATCATTTCCCTCTGTACTGTCTGTAACTCCCATTACTATCTGCCTTTGCCAAAATTAACTAACTGTGTGGTGTGAGCGGATGCTGAAAACATGAGCCATTGAATCAGGGTCATACAGGAGACAGAAATGAATGTTTCCAGAAACTGTGTGGTCACATTTCTCTAGGAAGAAAACAGCACCATATTTACAACATAGTGAGGACCAGAAATTGAAAATAAACAAGCACATTTAAAAAAACTCTTAGGATTTTGGGGAATTTAAGGCTTCATTTAAATCTGATGTGCAAGTGTTTTGGAACAGAAATATCTAAATTTTCTCTTACAAAGGACTCCCAAGTGCCATGCAATACTGTGTGTTGGTTTCTGAGACAAGTTATAGAGAAGTTCAGACAGTCAAGAAAGGACGTGGAAGGGTTTTAAATGCTAGCTCAGAAATAGAAGTGTAGGTTCATTTCCCCACTCTGCTTAGATTTTTTTATGTGAGAGTGAGTGCATGATTTAATTTTTTTGTTCTTGAATTCTCCATCTGTAAAAAGGGGCTGGTGTTCATTTTTTTATTATGGCATATGGCACCTGTAATGTATGATTTGCTCATGAGTGGCAGCAATAGAGGCTTTGTAAGCTCATAAACACTGATTTATTCCCTTAATCCTTTAAGGGTTAACTTGGGTGGTGTGAAAGGAATATTTGGTTCCATCCGTAGCTCCTTAATGGTTTCTGCATCAAAATTGTTCTGTTCAAGCTGAAAAGATGTTTGCTGGTTTGCTTTTCCTCTTCTTTAAAGAAATCTGCATTTTGACGGTTAGCAAATTGATATTTTCCTGGAACTGGAAGTTCTCAGGCCAGATTCTCCTCTCTTGCCAGCTGGGCTTGCTGTAAACAGTGTGAAGGGAGGAGCTGGGTATGTAAACATGTACATGGAAAGGGGAATGTTTGCATGGCTAATGGTAATGCTTCCAGCAGACTTGGATGCCTTTCTTTCCTAACTCGCTTTGCTCTGTGATCCTTATGTGGCTGCATGGCTGTAATCAGTAGTGTGGAGCTCAGCACTCCCTTGGCTGTCTGAATGGAGAGCTAGGACCTATTCTCATCAGAACAAGCAATTTCAGACTGATAATGGGCTCGTGGTAGCCTCATGAGAGATAAAAAAAAATTAATTATGCCCATAGGGAGTCATCAAATGTCTTTATTCATTGCATATTTTTACATTTATATGCTTTCAGGTTTTGAAATGCTTCAAATCGTATCAAAATATCAGTGAATTGAGTTCTGGATTTTCCTTAAACTTTTTATTAGGAGACTTAATGCCATTGCCATTTTTGAGAACACATTTACAATTACTTTGACCTATACTTTTTTGTCACTGTGCAATTATAATGCAAAAATACCACAAAATACCACTGCACAGTATTAACTGTAAGTTGATCAGCAGTTCATTAGTTCTCCAGTAGCAGCTGGGTGATGTATTATGCAAAACTCTTGTCCTTTGACATTCAGGATCTTGGAACTAATCCCACTTTTTTGTCATCATAATGAAATTCATTTGGCGGTGTCAGCTGAGTTCGTATTTCAAAACTAGCACATGGAAATCAGCAGCACTCTTGGTTTCTTTCCTCAGGAGAGCCTTTGGTCTAGAAACTGAGACCTTCCACCTCTAGACATTGTGTCTCCTCCAGGTCGTACATGAAGTGACTTAGGGAGGCTGTGTGGAGAAGTTGCTGTAGTGGCAGCCTGCCTGACACCTGCCAGGCTAGTAAATGTCTGTGGGATTCTCTTTCCTATCTCCCTTCACCTTCATATATGGTTTCTCTGATTTGTATTTTAAGAATAATTAATAAGGTTTGCTTTGTATCCTAAGGTTATAAAAGATGTGTGCAGTAACTTTATGGGAGCAGTAGACTCCGATGGGCCCTTGTCTAGTTCTCCAGTGCACAAGACGGAGCTGGAAAAGGTAAAGTTACCAAAATGATGAATGCAAAATTTCTTGTGTCTACTTATTATAGAGGCACCACTACATGCTGCAGAGTTTAGGGGATGTTCAGACCTCTAAGCTGAAAATTGAATTTTGGTTCTGGGTTTCATGTATTAGCTTTTTGCTGCTGGACCATTTTCTGGGTCAATCTTCAATAATGATTTGCTCACTCCTGCTACTTTTTTAAAGACTACTAGCCCCTGCATCATCTTTGGGTATATGCACACATCCTAAGGAATTAAACCTGCTGCTATGTCTATTCATTTGGTCATTACCAAACAACAGATTAGCCTGTATCAATCAGCAGCTTCTCTTCACCCATTTAGGGTGCAGACAGTGCAGGTCTGATTTGTGTGCTGTGATGCAGGGATGCTCTCCCTTAAGAGCAAACAGGGAGAAATAGCTTAAGATTATACAAAAGTTTTAAGGGAACATCTTTTATATTTTAGAATTCTGTTCTTGAAGAGATCCCTGGGCCTGCTGAGGCCACTGCTTTGGCAGACCCTTTCAAGTATTTGTGCCTCGACACAGAAATTTGGCTATTCACATATAGTTGTCTCTGCTGCCTTAACTCAGCCAGAATTAGGAAGGAGAAAACCCTGCAGTGAGCAATCAGTATATTGCCAGCACTGATTTAAGCCCCTGCTCTGTAAAGACCTCCATGTGAGCAGACGCCTCTGCAGACTCTACTTAAAAGTCCCACTGACAGAGGTTCCATCACCAAATTCCTGATGGGAAGTTCTACCCTCGTGGTGGAATGATGTTGCTGTGAGTAGTGTTATGTTGCATTGCACCTGGGACAGTAAGAAAGTCCCCCCTGATTTCACAAGGCAAAAACTGTTGTCTTTGCATGCTTGTAAAACCAAAATAACTGGAAGTGTCATAAAATAGCTATTTCCTAAAATGCATGCTATGAAAAAGGGCAGCAAACCTTCTCATTCATTTCTTTTTGCATCTTTCTTCATACTTTATCAACCACTACAGAATAATCTGTACAGAAGGGCTAAATATTTATTTCAAAAGCCAGAAAGTATTCAAACTCCATATAAGAATGCATGATTTTCTTGTAAGTTGTAACAGTAAATGCATATATGAAGCATTTTTTTAAGAAATACTTTTTTTTCTTACCTGATCCATATAATTGTTCATTGCTTTACAGATTAATAAACAGCAACATTTAGAGTCTAGAAATAAATTAAAATTTTTGTTATAGGAAATGCTGAATTGTGGTTAACTATTTTGACTGTACCTTCATATGTACTATATATTCTATTTTGTGGTTTCTGTGCTTTTCTAAAACTTACAGGATAGTGTAAAAAAACCCCTTTAAAGCTAAATTTTTTACTATCTTCTGGTTGTCTTGCAAGTAAATGAGGGTTTAGAATCTCTTTTATTTTGCAGCAAGCATACTTTTAAATTGACTCCTGACACTTCAGTTATCAAAGGTCTCAACACTCTGTGTCAATTAGTTTCTTTGTCCCTGCAGAAGTTGTCATCTGAGAGGCCAAGCTCAGATGGGGAGGGTGCTGCGGAAAATGGAATCACTACTGTGTGCAATGGGAAAGAACAAGGTATGTCTTAGATCCAGATATGCTTGCTGTAAATAGTACGTGCACACAGGGAGTGATAGTTAGTGAAATACTTGGTTTTGTCTTCTAAAATGTGTAGTAAAGTTTTTTAGTATTTTCATTAGGATTTGATGTAACTTGAAAGCTCAATTTTACCAAGAGTAATTCGTTAAAATTTTGCACTAACAAAGGGCATTTGATGTTGTTATTGTGCAGGTAAAATCAATAATTAGTATAAGGAAACAGAATATAGAACCTTTGAGCTTTTGTGTGCTCAAAAGCACTGTTTTTTAGAGCTTGGGTGACCACTATAGGCACCTAGCAGTTGCTTTTGTTAACTGCACTGTATAGTGGCAACATAAATAGTGGGTATATAACTTTTAACTAAAAAAGCTATCATTGCATACTAGAAGGCAAAAAATAATGAGTATTTTATATATATTTCTGTACATATACATATATATACAGAGTTTATATGTGTATGTGTATACACAAATACATGTATGCATAAACTATTATGTATGATTATTTATATTAACATACTAAAATGTTTATAATAATGTAGTATCAGTGAGTCTGTGTTTGTGTATATAATTCTACATATGCTACTTCGGAACTGTGAGTGCTTTGTAGTCCTTGTAATCTAATAAAGGCACATCCCAAACCCAGAGGGAATCTTGTCAGAGTTATATCTCAAACATGCAGCCCCTACGCTCTCTTTCTCACAACCGTTTGTGTTCCCCAAAGCGGAAAAAATGTTGTGACTTTGCTAACTTACCATAGAGCAATGGTATCATTTAGATAAGCCATTTCTCTGCAGCTGTCATGCTGAGAGGTAATGTGAGCTGCAGTGAGCACAGTGTCAATACTGGCCTTGGTGCCACTATTGTCTCGCCTTTGGACTCATTTCCTTTATCTTCTTCCTGGGTCATTTTCCAACACAACATTTCTGGAGTGTGCAGATCTCTGACATACAATCAGTGTATTCTTCAGACTTGAAAAGGTTAAGTCAGGAAGGTCTTATTCCTGCTGCCCCTCAGTTCTGCAAACTGCAGTGTGAAGGGAAGATCAGATAGTAAAACAAAAAATGCAATGGAATGGGTTTGTTTTACTGTCTGTTCATGCTCCCGAGAATGGTTTCTTTGGGCCTCTGTCTCAGAGAGATGAACTTTTCTCAGTCTCTGGCTTTTTTCACTGCTTTTCATCTCACCACTCAACAGCCACGAGCCAGTTGTGGGCTGTTGCTGCATGGGATGGAAACCTGTCTGTGGGCAGGTGCTGCCTTCCCTTTCCTCAGGCAGGGGCTGACATGAGCAGATAGGATGGGTGGTCCTCCTCCCTCAAACACAGGAGCTTGCTCCATGTTTAGAGAGCACAATATAAGTTGACAACTCCCTTCCCTTAGGAAGAGAGAATTGGACCTTTGCTTGTGCACGTGTGTTGCTGTGTTGGACTGTGCTCTTGGTGCCTGACAAGCTGCCTCTCCCCTCAGCACCCTAGGCTGCATGTGTCAGATTTGTACAGTTTTGGCTACAGATACAATTTCTAAATAATACTCCATGATTCCTAAAAATGAAACTAAGTATGGTAAATTATCCTATTTTGAGTCCGAAACTGCTTCTCCATTTTCCATGCATTCTTCTTCCCTTCAGTTCATAAAGTTATTTAAAAGTTATTCATAAAGTTATTTCTCATACAAACATTTTTTCCTTTTTTTCCTCAGTTTATGCAAGTCCATAACCACTAAATGTTCCCTGTTGCAGAAAGAATTGATATGTCAGGGATAAAGTAACAGCAGCTCAATCAGTAACTATCCCAAATGTATTTTTCAGCAAAATAATCTATCAGGGCACGTTGAGGGCTATTTTTGCTGCTCTTTCATTTAGCAGAGACTTTTGCTCTGTTGATGGAATCGAAATTCATCACTGAATGCAATTTCAGAAAGTTCATTTTGTTCGTTCTGTTTTGCAAATAAAAGGCCTTTTTTTCCTGATTTCTGTTCTATCTTTAAAAATCTGTTTTTTATAATTTATTAGGATATTAGTCAAGTAGGCACTTAAAAAAATTATCCATAGTCCTTGCCATGTTAGGTTCAGCAGCTCAACAGGCCTCAGTGCACAGATCCATAGTATTAGTAGTATCATGCTAAGTTAGTGCAAACAGCCTGGGTGTTCATAAAATACTTTTTTTTCAGCAGAGCTCTTTCTTTCCAAGCCATCATAGAAAGTGCCAACTTCTTACCAGTGAATGCTTATAACAGTCCCTCTAATTTAGTTATTTATTAATTCTTAATTTTTAAGTCTTGTCTTTCTAAAAGGTCTATTGTGATAAGATACCTTAACATAATTGTACATGGCAGGAGTGTTCTTGCTAAGCATGCATATTCTTGGTTGAATACTTAATTGTATTTTGAGGTTAGTGTTTAGGAAAAATGAAAGATCATCTGGCTGAATTTTCATTCTTGTGTGTATGAGCTAAAGTTATATGCAAGTATCTGAGTCATACTGATAAATGAGATGGTGGCTGCTATGGAGAGAGACTTTCAAATTATTTGTATCTAGTTAGAAGCTTGATTTTTTTTTTTTCCTTTCAGAATGACATGATTTTTATAGCACAGAGGTTATTTATAGGCATCTGAATTAGAGAGGGCATGTAATGTTTATCTCATTAACTTTTGTACATATGTTCATCTTGCACAGGATTAGTTGTCTGAACTACTGTTTGTTTTATTCTCTCTATTAATTTGTTAATATAAGCACACTAAAATACACACTTTTTCTTTCTTAATAGTGAAGAGGAAAAAAAGTTCAAAATCAGAAGCCAAGGGCACTGTGACTAAAGTAACAGGGAAAAAAATAACAAAGATCATTGGTTTAGGAAAGAAAAAGCCATCAACAGATGAACAGACCTCATCAGCTGAAGAAGATGTTCCAACATGTGGTAAGTGGTTTTTCTCCTTAAGTCTCATATCTGCATTGCAAGTAAAATTTTACAAACTTCTAGCCTAGAAAATCCTCTAAAGACGCTTTTACTGCTGTAATTCTTCCCCTAACATCAGAAGGAAGCACTCAGACTGGAAGAAGAGTAATCGAGAGTTTATAATTTGAAAAAAAAGACTAACATGACTTTTTAAATAAAATGGTAGCACTGGCTCAGAAGGAATACTATTGGTCTTTGAAAAGGTTATGTGATGTCCTCATAGCTCTGGTATTTTCAACCAATGGAATTTACATTCTCCTGTTTTTCATCTGCTGCTCCAGTGTTAAGTAACACTTCCATACATGAATAAGGCTGAACCCACCCTTGTCCAAATCCCTGGCAAAAAAACTCCATAGAAAGAAAGCTAGTGTGAAGTAGTCACACTAGATTCTGAATCTGGATTTGCTTTTCCCCTTAAAAAGAACAGTAATATTTTGGAGAAACCTAGAAATCTGTGATTAGGCAGCAGCTGGCAGAACTCATCACTATGTGAAGTGTGATAGATGCTTGAGAAAGGAGGAGATCCATGGACCACCAGTGACAACTTCATAGATCACAGGTGGCTCTCAAGCCACACTTTGGGAATCATTCACATGAGCATTCTTTGATTAAATAAGTGTGTGTATATATGTCTGTACATCAGTTAAGTACAGATGTGATTTATCAACCTAAAGAACAGCTGGGAAAAGCTGTGTCCAGCCAGATGCATTGTGTGAAGCATCTGGCTTCCATAAAAGCTCAAATTTCTGGGGTCTCAGACTCCATTGATAATTCTGTGTTATGTGAGATGTTAACCACAGCTGTACAATCTAATTCCTAGTATTTCTGTCATTATTTCGGATATGGAGGCAAGTATAGCCATTACTATTGTCTGCATTTGGCTCTACTCAACACTGCTAACAGATTTTATAGGAGTATGTATGTGCCTAAGCTTTGGTCATTGCAGGAAGTCTTTGCAGAAGTTTCTCACTAGCAGATATTTGGCTCAGTGCAATGCCCTCTGGGAGGCTCCTTCATAGTTGAAGGCTTTTACACTTAAAAAGGCTCTACCTCCCATCAACAAAGGGAGAAGCCCAGCAGGGCTGCAAGGGACACCCAGCTAGTGTGGAAATGGAAACCCACCTGCATTCAGTCATGGCAGAGCTTTTCCCTACACCATCACTGGTCTTCAGTCCCCTGGGCTAAGCTCAAGTGCTAATGCCCCAAGTGGGAACACACTCAAAGCATTTTGCTCATGTCAGCTGTTGAAATTTTAAGTAGGGATATGTGGGAGGAAAAGCATGAGGTCCTGCTTAGTTTAAGGGAAGTAGGAGGATTTGGAAAAGCTTTTCTGAGAGGTGCACTGGGAGCAGAGGGGGAAAAAAATAAGTACTGTCTGAAAAAAGGACTGCGCTTCAGAACAGGCCAGCTGGCTTGCACGTGAAGGGTTTAAATTTCTAGGGATTATATTAAAATGCACAGCTACACAAGGTTGTGTTACAGGAGGAGGGAGGAGAGCTGGACAGTGTGATCATTACAGGGAGCGAAAATCAGAGGATTGTGCACGTCCTCCTTTTTTTTTTATGGCACCTTCCAAGATGTGCACAATTTGGATCTGCTACATCCTGTTGGATCAAGTTTGACATTGAAATCATAACGTTGAAGGGAAACCCTGAAAAATTAATGAAAAGTAACACTTTTAATGAAAACTAAAGAGGTAGCTACCCAAAAGTATTAAATGAAAACCAGACCTGAGATAGAAGAAAACTTTTTAACATAAATTCTGGCCTGTGTAAGATATCATTTGTCTCCATCTTCATAGCCTGTTTGGAAGCAGCAACATGCTAAATTTATGTCATGTTCATAATGTGGGAGCAGAAATGTGAGACAGGAGAATTGATCATTGTCTTGATTTTAAGGTTTGAACCTGGAACATGTGTTACGATGGAACAGGCAAGTAAAAAACCAGCATTATAAGAAAAGCAGTTTTTTTAAAAGGCAGTTTATTAAGAAAATTTGGATTTGTTTGTAAGGGCACTGTGTTATCCATGAAGGGAAATCTTTGTTTAATCTTTGCCTTAAAGTTTAGCTCCATTTCATATGCATTTACTTCTTAAGTCTTAAACCAATATGAATTTTATTTTTATTGGCATTGTTAATGGTAATTTAAATTCTGCTTTAAAAGTGCTGCAAACCAAATGTGTATTCTTCTTTCTAAAAGAAATTGAACATCTAACATCAATGCTTAGTTGGCCTTTAAAGCACTGATTTTGGATGTTACAGAAGGTAGTTTATCACCTAATTATCCAAAACGATTTCTGCTCTTCACAGAAAATTTTGGTTAGCCAGTAATGACCAAAGTCATTACACACGGAGAAGATATGTCTTTCATGTGAGCACATCAACTGCATATGTACATTTTTTTATCACTGTCCCTCTGCCATTCTCAAAAAAGTTTTGGGGATTGGTGTGCTCCAGCTCATCCACCTACAGTGGTGACAGGCACAGAGCAGCCACTTGCAGATGAGCAGGATCACAGCTTTATAGGCTTTATTCCAGGTTATTGGCACAGTGAGAGTTTTCATTAGAACTGGGGGAGGATCACTTACTTGACTGCCTAAAATCTATCTGGACTTTCCTTTGTTAGCTGTTTATGTGCTAGCGTTACATTGAAAAGACAGGTTTGGTTTGGTTTTGTTTTTTTTCATTTCAAAAAAAGTCAGGAGTAAAATATCTCACGGTTCATTTTATTGCAGGATACCTCAACGTGCTCTCAAATAACCGCTGGCGTGAGCGCTGGTGCAGAGTGAAAGATAATAAGCTAATTTTCCACAAGGACAGGACAGATCTGAAGACACACATTGTTTCTATTCCACTCCGTGGCTGTGAAGTCATCCCGGGACTGGACTCGAAGCATCCCCTGACATTCCGCCTGCTCCGAAATGGGCAGGAGGTCGCTGTGCTCGAGGTACAGTAGTTGCTAAGGCTATGACTTGCAGAAAAACCCACAAGCAAAATTAGAGAAACACTTTCACACAACCTGGTCATTCAAAAAAATCCACCTTTGGAATAATGGTATTGCAGAACTGGATAATAAATACTGGAAGGAGAAATAAATATTAAAAGTTGTATCCAAAGACAGAACAGAGATTTAAAGCAGTTCAGAAATTCAGAAATCTTCTCAGGAAAATGCTTTTCTCTACACTCACCTTTCATTGATTTGCTGATGAAATATCTCTAATACCTCCCTATACACACTTTTGCATCAAGGATATAATTACTTAGGTTAAATAACAGCCATAATTAAATAATGGATCACTGTTGATGGGAACTCAAGAGCTCTTAGCTCTCATTTATCTGCTACTTATATGAACCACTTCTGCTCAGTCTGTACTCATATCAAGATAGTTCTGCTGTAAGGAAATCCAGTGTTCCAGCATTCTGGTGGGTCTCTTGACACAACCCTTGTGTTCAGACTGGCACAATCCTTGTACTGTGAAGGTCGTGTTTTTGTCAGGGTTGAGTAGGTAGGATTTTCCTGGGGGGCTTTATTCATCGTATTTTGAAAACTGAAATGAGTGGACACTTAGAGACAAGTATGAAGATACAGGAGGAGGCAACATTTTGTTTTCAGTGTCAGGATGGACACTTACATCTTCAAATTTTCAGCTGCAGGTCATGTTAATCTCCTGTCCTTGCAACCAGACCTGTTATATATGAGCAATATATAGAAGCTCAGAAAACTAGTAAGTAGCTCAGGGAACTGTGGAAGGCAATTAAATACGTAAAAAGAATGAAAAATTTGGAAAGCACAGTTTTCTTCTCTTAGCCTTTTTTTCTGGTTTTTGTTTTGGAACTGTTCAATTTTACAATTGGTGTCTTGAAGTAACATACAAAAAATTGAAAAGTATTTTAACAATATTCATGTTAATACTTGTGCCACTAGGAAAATAAATGCCATCATCTAGACAAATGAATTGGAATTTTTCAGCAACTATCACTAAAATTTCTTCTTTTTCTCCTATTTCTTTTATTTTTTGCCATAATTTCTTTTTAGAACTAAAATTTTCAGCTTAGGAGTCATTCTAATTAAAATCTCCCAGCCTAGCATAGGAAAATAATTCTGCTATAGCTTTCAATTTTCTGAAGGCTAAAAAAGGCATGACTTGAATATAAACCCCCTAGCCATATACGATTATTTTTTCTTCTTTTTTGCAGACTTCTCACTTTGTATTACATCATAACTAGTGAGCACATAGCTTGCTTAAAGTGCACCCCTTCTATCAAAGCAGACTTTATAAGAAATCCTGGGGTTTTAGGAGTTCAGGAGAAAGAAACCAGAGCCTCTCATACAATGTGGTAGCAATTTTCTAGCCAAGAGGAATGTGCCATTTAGAAATAATGCTCAGCTCAGTGGCAGACCAGAAACCTGATGTATGCCCTTGCCCTCTCCTTGCAGGCATCCTCCTCCGAAGACATGGGCAGATGGATAGGAATTTTGCTGGCAGAAACAGGGTCCTCAACAGACCCCGGAGCTCTGCACTATGACTACATTGATGTGGAAATGACAGCGAGCGTCATCCAGGCTGCCAAACAGACCTTTTGGTGAGAGGGGTTCAGCTACCTGGGGGCTTCCAGTACTGTGAGAATTTATATCCCTACTTTAAGTCAGTGCCAAGAGATCTTATCAAAATCCACCACCCCTTGCCAGATATTGACCTCCTGAAGTGTTTCAGCATCGCAGTCTGTTAGATGTGTTTCTGATTATCATGTTGGCATCTTGTTAAGTCCTGTGGCAGATGCAGACACCATCCAACTTTAATCAAATCTTTACTCAATTTTTCAGTAAGATGCCTTATCTAGAGCTATCTTTTAATACTTTATTTTGCCTGCAGATTTAGAATATCCCTGGAAGAAGACAAATATGCTGAAAATTGAATAAATGTGCAGCTATGCAGTTCACATTTATCTGTTGGCTTCATTTGCTATGCCTATAGCCAATATGTACAGCATTTTTACCCAATATATGCTGTACACTAAAAATGTACAGCAAATTTAAGTCTTGAATAGTCACTCTCTTTTTGGTTAATTAAAAACTTCATCAAGCCATACCAGTCCAATTAATTCCTGGGGTTTAATTTAGGAGGTGGAAATTGGAAAGTTGTCTGAGGTGCAGTATGGAAACTCTGTTAAAATTGCAAATCAGTCCTGTGAATTCCCTATTACCAGTCCAGTGCTAAGAAAAGCAATGCATACTTAGCATATATAATGATTCACATATTCAAATCAATTTAGGCAATAAGGCAGCTTTTGTTCAGAAGAGACTGTCTTTTTTCCTTGGCTAGATGAGGCTTTGTAGAGACAGGAGTGAAGGAAGCACTGGGACAGGCAGGATGCCCTGGTGCAGATGTACCCTGTGGTTTCTCAGGGTCAGAAAGCGGGTGGCCCGAGAAGACAGCTGGCAGAAGCATCATCCATCATCTTGCTGCAAAATGAGACTTCCCACACAAATCTGGAATTTGTGTGACTTAATGTATTAGAAATTCCCGCTCCATCTGCCCATCATAACTGAACACAGACTGAAAATGCAAAACAAGAAGGCAAAAGCTTCAGAGTTTTCCGAAAGAATACTGTCCTAACATTAGTGAGGTGTTAAGAGGATTTTAATGAGGGAAAAAGCACAGCTTCATTCACAATCTAGTTTGAATGACTTCTGGTAGAAATCAAAGTGATTCAGTATTACCACAAGCCTAGTTTTGCCTGATAATTTTGATAGAATCAAAATGTGCTTCACTTACACACTTATGTTAATATTTGTTTGGAAGTTAATAGCCTTCAAAAAGTTTATCCTGTGTTGACATGTATTTTTGCTTCAGTCAGCATCTACCAATAACCACATTTAAGAAAGCAATAGAATGGAAACCTTTTCCTCTGAATATTGCTTGGCTTTCCTTTTCTGAACAAATGTGATATTAATTGGAGCCAAGTGAAAAAACATGCAACTAGACCACATGTTAGAATGGAATGTCAAGCAACTGGCAAAATAGCAGAATTCCCCCATTAAGAATTAGTTAAAATTCATTGGGTGTCTTTAAAAGTCTGTAAGAGCTTGTTGATAAGTAACTACAGTAGCTCTCTGCTGATTTTCAGATCCTCTTAGAAAAAGAGAGGAAATCACAATGATACTTAAGTGTTAATGAAATAACAGACCTTTATAGAATGAGAATCAGTATTCCAAATTAACTGCACTTTAGATTAAAGCTTTGATTATTGCACAGGTTATTGTTAGTTCGTTTCCTGAAACTGATGCTTTGCAAAATGATTGGCTCTTCAGTACCAGTCCCATCAATTCTTGCCATCTAAATCATTAGCTATCTAGAAAAGACTAAAGTAAAAATTATTCCAATCAGGTTTTTCTCCATTTGCTTTTCCATGTTTCGGAATAAAATTTCCTTGCATGAATGCATCTGTTAACAGGACTAATGAGACTTAGTGAAATAATGCTTATAAAGTGCTTGCAGATGCTAGCACCTTCGTTTGGTGGTGGAAATAATTACCACAGGTGCACCAGATGTCTGTAGAAACTATCCCAGTCTATTACCCATCACTCTCATTGAAGCTACCTAAATAGAAATACAGTAATAGCTCCAAATGGAGTCTTTCAGACTAACCAGAAACACTTGAGTGATGTTCTTTATTAAGAGGAACAGTAATATATAGCCTTTTGAATCCAATAAGTATGAGATATGATAAAGCAAAAAACATCTTTCATTGAATATATCTTGGGCTTTTTGTTGTTTGTTTGTTTGTTTGTTTAAAGTAAGAGAATATTCTGTTTAATAATTATTCCCCCCCTTCCTTGCCCTGAAAGGTTCATACTGAACCAAGCAGGTTCATCCTTGTGAGCTCGGGTCTTCCGTGGCACAGGTGAGCCACAGTTGGGTGAGGTCTGTCTCCCTCTGAATAAAAAATTCAATGGACTCCATGTTATTCCTAAGTCAAACAAAAGCATCTGTTGAAACCACAGCATTCTTGAGCTCCAGCCAGCACTATAGAAGACCCTCTGTGCTTTTGTAGGTCTTTATAATATTTTATAAATATCAGCACAGAGCCTGAATGGTTCCATTGTTTGGGATGGAAAGCTTTGTTTTCCCACTTAGATACACCTGAAATGAAAGAAATTATTTGGGATCTCATTCTGTATCTCATTCCATTTCAGCAGTTGCTAGAAAGGACCCTTTGGGTCATCACTGTTACTGATTCTGCCATTTTCTGCATTTGGAGATCTTTGCTCCCAACACAAAGGCCATTGCAGCCTGTCATATCTTGCATATATCTTGCATGTGTTCTGCAGAATTCCACTAAAACAAGCTACAGTGTTTATTTTGGAGAGAGAGGGAAAGAAACAAACAAGCAAACATCCATATACATATATACATATATGTATATATGCGTGTGAGTGTGTGTGTGTGTATATATATATATATATATACTTATTTCCATTCTATTTGAAGTATCCAGGGGGCTCAGATCCACGATGTGAGACAAAGCAAGATGAGCTGCTTAGGCACATGGGAGTTATCAGTGTGCTAAGTTAGTGGTTGGACTTACTGATCTTAAAGGTCTTTTCCAACCAAAACATGTCTGTGGTTTCTATTTGCATGCATAATTACCCAGACAGAGAACTGGGAAGCATAGTGCCATTGTCCACTCTCTACCTAGCCAAACGTTCTGACATGGAAATGAAAAATTCCCAGATTTTGAAGAAGAAAATATTCAGCAAATTTTGATAGATATGTGAACCTTGAATTTTTCAAAGTTCTGAGGTTTTTTCCAAATTTTTTCTGCATTTAATTCTTGTTTTGCCCAATTCCTAAGTTTGCATCCCCCTGAGCATGCACCCGGCAACACCTGCTTCTCCCCAGTGCAGACAACAAGGGAACTTTTATAGGACACTGGCAAGCTGGTTTATAACATAGAGCAGCCTGTTCCCATGTAAACATGCCACTGAGCAACTACAGCTGTTGCCCTCCTGGCTTTCACACTGCCTTATCCTCACTCTAAGCATGGATTACAGGAACATGTGTTGTAATGTTGGCCGCTAGCAGCAACATGTGAGTAGCAAAAGAAAGAAAACTGTCTTCAGCTTTCCTGCAGAAAGCTGGAAGATATGTGTTTCCAGGCTGCATAATCAACACAGGGAACAAACCCCTGAATTGCCATTTAGACTGAGATTCAAGCACTGTTTTTTATTATTTCTATTTTGCTTTATTTAGTTTTATGAACAGGCGAGTTATATCTACAAATCCGTATCGGGGAAGCACTGCCAATGGCTACGCCTGTCCGAGTGGAATGGCACTTCATTATGATGATGTTCCCTGCATAAATGGATCGGTAAGAATTGAATTGGCACAGAACAAATGGTTTGCATGTGTTGAAAGCATGGACATCTGAAAATTGTATTATCTAAAAAGCTTCACTGGGCAATTTCCAAATGAAGTTCTATATTTTTTTTTTTTTTTTTTTTTTGATTGGAGACTGCAAACTTCTCTCACATCTACAGAGTATTTGGGGTGTGGGACATACTGCTTACATTAACCTTCACATGAGCCAATGGGTTTTTAGAAAATAGTTGCCTGTTGGTGATTTGTTGCCAAGCCCTTGAATATAATACTCACTTGAGGGGGTATTTTTTAGATCACACCAGACCTGGCAAAAATTAAGGACTCAGTTACACCAGGCACTTTTTGTGTTTGAAAAAAATCCCAAAGCACTTCTCCGTTCCTAGGACTACATACCCCTTGACAGTCAGTACTGCTCATCCCAGAGGAGAACCACAGTGGTCACTACCAGCTTCATAATTTACAGAGCTAAGTGTAGGCAGATATGCAGTAGGGTTTAACACATATATATGGTCCTCAGGAAGATTTGCAGGGGAGTTAGAGCTCATGTCAGCTCTTGATTTGGGCCTCCTTCATAAAGGCCCCCAGTAAGGCTGGACTCAAGTAAAATTTAGACTTTAATGACTTTAGACTTTAGTGTTAAGTAGACTGCAAGTTCAGTCTTCCATTGTGTCTTAGTAATGTCTGAAAGATGGTAGAAAGCTCCTTCTGGGATCAACACATGGCCACATGTGCTGAATAGTCTGTATGTGTAGTTCTGGGATTTGCTGAAATGTCTGTATAAGTAATGAATGTACTGCCACAGCCAGGACGGATTCAGGAAAGATATTTGGCAACCAGTTTGTTTTCTTTTAAGATCAATTGGATGAATCACTCGGGTATTGGGTTTGAGCTTTTAGTTTCTCTGGGAAAGAAAGAAAAAGAAAAAAAAGAAAAAGAAAGAGAAAAAGAAAAAGAGAAAAAGGAAAAGAAAAAGAAGAAGGAAAAGAAAGAGAAAAAGGCCTGTAGGTATTTTAGCTGCTTCATTCAGAATAATAATTCTGACTAGTAGCCTGTGAGTATCCCCCTGTTAACATCATCCTGCTTGTGCCCCTAAGGGCCAGAGCAGTGTGTGAAACAGCAAGGATGATGGGGTAGTGCTGGCTTGCCCGTGCTAGGGAAACTGCAGAGGGCTGAGGCTGTGAGCCATGTAATGCCAGGATTCCTTGTCAGACTGTGTGCCCCTACTTTCTAAATAGTTAGATTCAAGTGTAAGCGATAAGCAGACACTCGCTTACAGAATTACTAATGTCTGAATTTCACTTAGGAGGTTCTGCATGGTGTACTGTTTACTAACTGCCAAAGTGTGTGTGTTGCAGTGGGAACCAGAAGATGGCTTTCCTTCTTCTCGTAGCAGGAACATTGGAGAAGAGATACTTTATGATAACGCAGGCCTGTACGATAACTTGCCGTCTCCAAAAATCTTTGCGCGCTATCCGCCAGCTGACAGAAAACCCAATAGGCTATCCACTGACAAACTCTCCTCTAACCATTACAAATACCCTGTCTCATCCAATCTGTCTTCTGCTCAGTCTGTCACTAATACCTCTGCTGTGGGGAGGGGATCTGGCTCACAGGTACTGTATTATTTAATACTTAACAAGGCTTTATATTATTGGGCGTTCTGTTTATGTGGTTGTTATCTTAAGGTCCTTGGGCTATTTCAGTCCCTGAGTCTTAGGACGGAAGGGCTTGAATTTTAGGCATGAGCCCACTGCAAATGAAATGTGTTTGCTGAGTAGTAAATTCTGCTGTGGAAGTATTGGCACCTGAGAACAGCTTTCCTCACAGGTTCTTGATGATTTACAGATTGTGTAGCATAATTTTAAAAATAGATATGACCTTCCAAACTTAATCTGAATGCATAGCCAGCCATATTCTGTCTCCATAGGCAGTGATGACCTCAAAAAAGAAACAAGAACAAATATGATCTGACCGTGACAGCAATTTTGCCTCTTGTATATACTATGGTTATATGTATTGGGAATATATATATCTATCATAACATATATTATGTATATATGAAATTATAATGTGTATATACCATATTTAAATTACTGTCTCTTATTTTCTTCCCTGAAAAAAACCCTAAGCTTATGCGTGTGCTACTTGCTGAGGATGGCCTCAGGCTTCTGCACCTCAGCTGAAATCAAAGTGAAGCTAAAGAGAAATGAAATCCTGTATGCTCAGCCTCAGTAGCAGACAGGCAGACCCCAGCTGAGAAGCAGAGCAAACCTCACTCACAGCCATGCCTGGGACTTTCCCTAGAGCATGTATTGCCCTGACTTGAGGCTGCAGCAGCAATATTTCCCCAATTCAGTCCATAAGAGCTTTTGGAAGCAGGTGACCAGAGAATGGCACATGTAGGCCCTGAGCTCATCTAAGGCATCCCCCCTGAAACATTACAAGGAGCGTATTGCTTTTCCCAGGGTTCAGTTCAGCACAGGGCAGCCTTCAAAATGGAAACCCCTTGGACATGAAATGTACTGTTTCTGGTTATCTTGTGGGATTGTCTGGCCGTTATAAGAGGGGTTTTTTTGAATTAGAAGAACTTGTCATTTGTAGCTAGAGGTTATATAAGAGGAAATTGTTAGGTTAAATCCTAATTTTTAAATGTATAATAATTATATTGCTTTGAAAAAAAAATAATCCATGTCCCACAAGGATGGCGCAGTCATAAGTAAATAAGGAACAGTGTTGATTTTTCGTGTGACAAGCCCTGTTGGGTTTTACTGTGTGAAATTAACTCTGACAAACCTGGGTTTCAAGAATCTTTACTGTATAAAATTATTCAAAAGTCTAACTTTTCTGTCCCATGGTGGCTTTCTTAACATAGTAAATGTCACAGTTTTAAATAACTTGAGATTGTGCTGCCCCCAGGGATGAGGAGTTCATCGCTCTGTTGTCCTGTGCTGACCAGTGGAGAAGCGCCGTCTCCAGCCCGATCAGTCTGCTCTGCTAGGGCTCTCTGAGCAGGCAGCTTTTTGTCAAGCTTTGCCCTTGATGACAGGATGACCGTAATGCCAGTGGCATAGGAATAACTGGAGCCAATTTGTGGTTTTGTTTCCAAACAGTTTAAAGGCAAGAAGCCTCCTGCGACTGCCAACGGGATCACCGGGAAAGGGAGAACATTAAATAACCAGCCAAAGAAAACCGAATCCGTGTCATGTGTGAAGCGTACTGCCTCCAGTAAGTATGTCTGCTCCCTGCTGCCTCGCTCACAAATGGAGTCATGAGGGTACCCCAAATAGCTGTCTTCTTGGCAAACAAGACAAAACAACTACTGTGGTTCTTCTGTGTGGGAGATGCCCACCAAGACTTTGAATAGAGATATTGTGTGCACTGGTGCCTCATCAGTACTCCAGCCATGTCATGAGATAAAGAGTTGTCACACGGAGATGATAAATCTGAGATGTTGGCCTGTGGCTGTGAAGTCATGAGGGCAGCAGGAAAAAAAAAGTTAATGATTCTTCATTTGGGGCACAGAATAACTCTATTCCTGTTAGAAGAGGCATATGAGGAGCTGAGAAGGATGTGAAAACACTGTATTGGTCAAAAGTGGAAACACTCTTGCCACTAATGAAAAAGAAAAGTTATAACAAAATTATGAAGACAGCCACACAGCTCAAAATCTTTCTTAGAGAGAGGAGAATTCAATTGGTGAGTGGCACCTTCAGAAAGAGAATTCTCCTGGGCGGGTAAACTGCCTCTAGGAAGTCTCTGACAGGGATTGCTTTTCTTGAAGAAAAGACAAATAAGAAATAAAAATAATTTTAAAAAATCCATATTTAGAAATGCAGATTCTGCTAGAGAAAAAATGTGGTTATTTTTTTAATCCTAGTACCAATTTTTAAGAAGTCATGGATTTAATGGCAACAAGAGAAATTTTGGTTCAACTTCAGCAAAAAAAAGTATTTTTCTAACTATGCAGGCCAGTTGTTACTGGAATAGATAACTGTAGGAGTAAATGCATCTTTGTTACTAAAGACTGACTAGACCTGGTATTACAATTAATTTTCAGGAATGGTTTAGTTGTCTTTGTCTGTCTGCATATCTGAAAGCAAAGTGATCTGTTAGCTGACTAATTTTTCTTTGAGTCTTCAGCTGGAGCAGAGGGATAGAAGGAGATGTGAAATATAGTGTGAAACCCACAGATATATGTGAGCCATGAAAGGAAATCATTTAAATGGGAATTAAAAGCAAAAAAAAAGTATCAAGTATCAAAAAGGAAAGAACATTTTTGTATTCTCTTATGTACTTGAAGTAGGAATGGAAACCAAGCAAAAAGGGCAAACAGGTAGCTTTTCCTCTGACCCCTTCCCATTAAAAATCAAGAGCTGAGAGATAAAGAGGTGCCTTCTTTCCCTCTTCTGAACTACACAGAAAGTCAAGGCCATTTTTCAAAACCAATGTACTTTAAGGTGACTGGTATTTCTCATCTTCCTTGTCTAAATGTAGAAACCATATAACTTCCTGTATCATTTCCAAATCTGTGCTTCAGAACTCAGCAGGAATCACAGAACTTGAGAAAAGGTTGATGGAAGAGGGATGGTAAATCTGTTTCTCAAACCATGAAATACTTCACGTGATGTTTGCTGTCAAGGAATTGTTTAGAGTTTTACTGTTGTTTTAACCACAATATAATGCATACAGATGCAGAGCAGTACAAATATGGCAAGAACCGTGTGGAGGCAGATGCAAAGAGGTTACAAAGCAAAGAGGAGGAGCTGCTAAAGAGGAAAGAAGCACTGCGGAACAGACTTGCCCAGCTCCGAAAAGAAAGAAAAGATCTACGTGCTGCCATTGAAGTCAATGCTGGTATGAGGTGCTTTTTCGTGCTGAATTCTACCTGGGGGTGGTCAGGGATAGGGGCTTAGTTATCCAAATAGCTTTGTATTCTGTGCTGTAGACGAGCCACAACATGAGATTTGGTTTTGATGTTAAACAACACTCTGTAACGTCTGTATCTGCTTTCTCTATAGATATAAAATATATAAGTATATTTTTATATATTTATAGGTGTATTTACTTATTTTCTATAGGTATTTTAGATATGCTTGTATGTATGTATATATGCACACATCTATGAATTGACACTGATCAGAATTTCAGGCAAGCCCAACATGGTAATAATTTTATTGTGACTGTTTTTTCATGACATAGAAAAATAACAAAACAAATACTGATTTAAGACTAGACTCAAAACCTGGGGAAGGCACCTGAAAGAAAGTACTTCATTTGACATGGAAAAAGGGGGTTTTGCAAAGTATGTAAGTTTTTTGTGATGTCACTGATTTTTAGAGACTTTGTTTCTTACTTTTTGAGAAGCAAATGATTTCTGTAAGTGTCAATGTAAGTTTTGAACTGAAATGAAAACATTCGTGTGGATAACAGGCAGGAAGACCCAAGTGATTCTTGAAGATAAGTTAAAGAAGTTGGAAGAGGAGTGTAAGCAGAAGGAGGCTGAGCGTGTAAACCTGGAGCTAGAACTGACCGAGGTGAAGGAGAGCCTTAAGAAAGCCTTGGCTGGTGGCATCACCCTGGGCTTGGCTATTGAGCCCAAGTCAGGAACATCAAGCCCACAGGTATGTAAAGCCATTAACCACAAACATCCCAATCCCAGTCAGGAAGTGTTCTCCCTTGTCACCTCTACTAAAATGAGTGGGAACTGAGAGTTTTCAAAAGGTTTATTAAGTCCTGGAAATAAGAGGGGTACTTAGTGCCTTTCTGCATTTAGATTCTTCACCTACATCTGGTTTACTTTGTACAGCAGTGGGGAACATGTAGATGTGGAGATCATAGGCAATATGTGTTAGGATAATGCGCAAAAGCTGACACCTCATTGTCCTCAGTAATTCTAAAATTCATAAGCTGAGACATTGCTCCATCCTGGGGAGACTGAAATACACCAAAATCATCATGCAGTGAATGAGACCTACTTGTGTTGGTCCCTGAGCAGTAACTGTCACCCTGTCACCCTTTGCAAGGGCTGCATCTCTCATCATCAGTGGTCCTGGCTTATGCTTTAGATCTGTGTCAGAAGCAGCCGTGAGGAAAATCAGAGAGGAATGTGTCAGTTCCTCCAGATGACCCAATGTTTTTTAGTCCCAGAAAACAACCTTGAATTTTCATCACAGAACACACTTTTTTTGTTGTGTTTTGTTTTCATTTGTTCTAACTTCTTTGTCATTTTCCGTTAATATTATGAAAACAAAAATCAGAAGTGTGAAGTTTATTTAGAAAATACTGCTTATTTGACTATTTGGATCAAACTTAATGGAGTGTTCTCCCTCTATTAGTCTCCAATTTTCAAGCACCAAACTTTGGAAAACTCTCCAATCTCCAGTTGTGATACCAGTGATACCGAGTGCTCAATACCCGTGAACAGCGCAGCAGCTCTGAAGCGCCCTCCCTCATCAAATAATTCTCCATGTCGAGGCCATGTCCTTCGAAAAGCAAAGGTGAGAAGTCATGTCTAGTTTTCTTTGTCCTTTTTCTTTTTTTCTTTTTTTTTTTTTTAAATCTTAATTGCTTGTGGTGAGACAGAAGAGAGAAGGAAAAGTTGGTGCCTGCTTCTTCAGTGAGTGAAATTTAGCTTTAAGCAGAAAATGTGCCATATCTAAATTATTCGTATTACTACATAAATTCTGCTGCTTTGGGGGGAAACGTTTTGCAGAAGAATTGGTAAGCAATTTGGGAGACAGATTTGACCTTCCCTCTCATTCCCTGTTTTATTCTGTTCCTCTGTAGATTTAACTTGCAAGGTAAGTAGTCTGTGGTGTAGATGGTCCATCTAAAATTGATAAAATTACACTAGTGTAGGAGACAAGTAGTTTAAGGAGTACTGTTAGAGTAAGTGTTCTGAAACAACATAAGAGCTTGTCTGATCTTTTCCAGCTGATGCAAGGAAAAAATGTGGCTATGTTATAATAATGGATGGTGTGCAGTGCAAGTATCTACTCTTCATGGCCATTTAAAGTAAAAAAATAGAATTAATTTGATTTAGTGCCACAAATACCATTCTGAAGTTGACTGTCCTCTTGTATTCTTAGTTTTCTAATTTTTGTCCTTTAGTTTAAACGAGATTTTAATGACCATTCTTTTGTGCTAAATTTGGTAGCAGCATAAGCATGTGGGCAGCATCTAACCAAGGTTCACAGTAATAGCATTAGCCCAAGCTTTTGTTGGTTAAGTAGTTTACTGCTAATTGTTATTACAAACATATATTTGTTATTACAAATTAACATATATTTGTTATTACAACATATATATAATAATCACAGACATTTGTCTTTCATTGCAGTCTAGTTTTTTTCAAAAATACTTCAGTGAAGTATTCTTTATAGGGAATTTTAAAAATAACTTGTTATGTTGTCTTCATTGATTATACACATTTGCTGTGACTGAGTGTGTGCCTGGCACCTAAATGTAGCAGAAACTAAAAAAAAAATCATCTCAGCAAATTATTTATTTCTGGCACATTCTGATATCTCAATTTCCTTCCCCCCAGCCCCCTTAAACTCTCTACATTGATCAGGCCATGATTTACTTAGCTCACTGTACCTTATATGAGAGTTCTCTGACCCTTCTTATGCCACCATCTCCTCAGTCCTTTCCATGGACATTAACTGCTTTTTCTGCAAGCTAGCCTGATTAATTTAAATTCAACTAATTCAAATAATTAAACTTTACATAAAAGGTTCCAGTTCTTTTTAACTTTGTACTTTGAAACAAACCTGAAGAAAGATTCAAGTGCTCTAAAGCTTACCTGTGTAAGCTATACCCTACTTTGTCTCATAAAGATAGAAACCTTTCAGTATCTGAAGGGGACCTACAAGAAAGCTGGGGCAGGGCTTTTTACATGGGTGTGTAGTGAGAGGACAAGGGCAAATAGTTTAAAGCCTGAAGAGGGGAGATATAGGTTAGACATTAGGAAGAAATTCTTTCCTATGAGGGTGGTGAGACACTGGCACAGGTTGCCCAAGGAAGTTGTGGCTGCTCCCTCCCTGGCAGTGTTCAAGGCCAGGTTGGATGGGGCCTTGAGCAACCTGGTCTGGTGGAAGGTGTCCCTGCGTATGCAGGGGGGTGGAACTAGATGATTCTTAAGGCCCCTTCCAGCTCTAGCCATTCTATGATTCTGTGATCACACTTTATCTCTTAGGTTTGCACTTTACCCTAGTGTTACTCAGGAAATGTGGTCTAACAGAGCACAGCCTTTAGGAAAGGGAGCATGGATTTTTTCTGCAGACTGTCCAGGCAGATATAAGCCAGCCATTTAATGTTTAGAGCCAGAGAAACAAGGGCACTGTAAAAACCTAAACATTTTTGGTGTAAAGAATACCATCCAGCTGTAGAACATTTTTTATGCTCAGCATAAACCATTCAGGAAAATCCCTGCTGTGTTGTTTGATATCACTGTGCTTTTGACGGCATGAGAGGTTGGTCAAGTTCTTTTCTAGAGGAATCTTGGATAATCAGATAGCATATGGTGCTACTAAGCATATTTCCCACATGTGGGAAAAACAATTCAAAGTATCCAATTCAGCTTCAACAGCTTTTTCCTAAAACCTCATGCACTAAACATTAAGAGTGAAATTTTGCTGAATTAGTGCAACCCAAACTGCACTCCGCCTGTTCTCAAAGAGCTGCAGCCAAAGCCTTCCATCAGGTCCACATCTGCAGCACACCCTGCATCAGGGGGATTACCTCTATGTGTGCAAGGGGGGAATCTGGTTCTCAATCCTTTTTGGCCTTTTGCAGTTATGCATTAGCCCTAGCCTTACAGGTGTGGCTAAAGAAAGGGCTTCATGTGTGAGTATCCCAGAGCAGAACTGAGTGCAGTGTGTGCGGATGAAACAGATTTTGTGTCTGTGCTACAGCTTGCATCTTCAGCTGCTGGTGAATCTCCCAATTTTATGAAGGAGTTGTATAAGCATTCAAAATATGAGATTAGCTGTCTTTATTCCCTCAATATTATTTTAATGCACTGAATTCTTCCTTTCTTGCTCTTCCCTTGCACAAAAGATGCTCTTTAGGATGTGCACTGTACATATACATTGTCATTTTTGTAATTTTTAAAACTTTTCTCTTTGTAAAGAGTTTAAATTTTTTTTAATAAAGTAATAATGAATATTTTAAGGAAGTCTGAAAAAATTTTAATTGTGATTTTGCTCATCTCCACTTGGCTGGGAATAGTGTATTAAAACATGGGAACAATAAACATGGAAAGCAATATTCTGCATTAGCATTCCTAGAGAGGTAAAATACACCAAATATTCTTGCTGTACAAGAAAAAGAATTATTTAAATATTTCCCATTTCAAATTAATTTCTAAACCCAAGCTGTTATGTGCAGCAAGGAAATCTCAATAATTATTTCTGATCTCTTTTCAAAACTGGTGGATTGGTGAATGTCAGCAGTTTACTTTTTGCTTATATTCAACGGCTGGAGAAGAAAAGGAGCTCCCAGTCAGGCTGTCAGTGTTGACTTAAACATTCTTTCATTGGCATGAACCTGCTGGGGAAATGGAAACAAAGACAAGGTTCTTTTTGCACCTGCAAAAGAAGCTACTGTTTTCAGGGCTCATTTAACACTTAGAAAAATTCTCCTCCCAGTTGCTTTGCCAACAACTTCCTTGAGATCTTTGGCAGTATACACATAGAGAATATAAATTTACTATCCATTTTAAAGTAATTTAGGTTTTAACCAATGGTGTGTTTTAAGTTTAGATTTACAATACAGTGAAATGTAAAACTAAGTATTTAAAATATATTGTATTTTTGTAAAATTCAAATAAAGGGAAAACCCATCAAGTTGTTGGTTTTTTGTTGTTTTTTTTTTTAATAAACTATTGTCTACCAGCTTTAAACCCAAGGTTTTTTTCCTGTATTGTTAAAGCAGCCACCAACTGTGACCTTTACAATAGTTGAAGAGGTGTCATGGTCATGCAGCTGTTTAGCCAAAATAATGCTCTTACTGCTTTCAGCAGCAGAAACAGTTACATGGATAAGTAACAGGTTTCAGTCAGAGCTCTTAAACATTATGGAATGAGTGTTAAATTCAGGAATTCAGGTTGGGAGCCAAGTCAGCAGGCTGCCTGCAGAATGTCTCCGCTGCATAGCTGGGTGGGAGAGAAACCCATGGAGCCCAGTGCCTGGCTAGGAACAGCTGGGAAGTTTCTCCTCAGCAGAGGAACCTCAGCCAGAGACCAAATCCTTCTATCTTCATTAGTTCCCAGTTGCTGTAAGGGTGTGATCTGGGGAGTAGGTACAGTGAGTGTCCCCTAGGCTGTGCCCATCTGTCTCCTGCTCCTGTGTACTGGCAGGAAGTGTTGTAGATACCGCTCAACACACACGTTTGATTTAACTTGGTGTTCAGCTGTAGCAATCTCACAATTTTCAGTCCTGTGGCACAAGAAATGCCATTACCGTGCTCTGAGGCATATGGATGAAAGCATTATAGATTAAGTGCTTGATGTGGATGGTAAGTGATGATGTCCTCAGCTAACAGGTGGGGAAATTGAGGCACAGAAAGGCAAAGTGATTTCTTTAATCTGCCGAGCAATAGTTCAGCTTGGTTTTGTATATGAGAAAAAAATGCAACATAAGCTATCTTGTTTTTCATGACCCTGGTTCTAAGTCTGTCTACCTTGGTAAGCTCCCCTTTTCAGCTATAGAAACATGGTCTGCTATGAGCTTTATAATAAAAAAATTGCAGAGTAGACAAGCAATCACTTTGTGTTAGCTGTGAGGGGCACTGCGTGCTTCCTGCTGTTTCATGCAAGTCAGAAATCCCTACAGGACAAAGCAGCCTTGCTCCAGCTGAGTGCTTTAGGCCAACTGCAGTGTGTGAATTTGCTCCATAAGTATCCTTTGCAAAAAACAAACATGGCTTATTTGCACTGTGCTTGAGAAAAAGTTGCCATATATAGTTGTGGAAGGGTGGAAGCTGCACAGAGAGGCCATCAGGACATACTTGTTAGCATTCCCTAACTAATTTGTGGGCAGAAGGCTGGATCCAGTGAAACTAATGGAAAAACTATTACTGACCTCAACTGGCTTTGGCTTAACAGATCAGATGACATCAGTTAAATATCCTGATTTCTCTAACATTTTCTGTATCTTTTTTTTTTTTTTTTTTTTTTTTACCAGGAGTGGGAGATGAAAAATGGAACATAAATATATCAAAATCACTCACTTCCCATAAAGGCCTTACCTACTATGGACCAAGACATAGGCTGCAAAAGACTCATCTGAAAGGTGGTATCATGTGATACAACATAAGAGGTTTTGTAATTCTGTTAAGTGAATGGTAGCTTGCCGCTATTTGCCTGTACTCCCTCTACTGTATTTCTGTGTAACTACGTGTGCCCCTTCTTTTTATTAACTGTAACTTTATTTCCAACTTCACTGGCTAAGAAAATGAAAACCAAAAAAAAAACCCAAACCAACCCTAGGAAGAAGGAGCATAAAGTCACAGATGAAAGTTTACTTGGCTGAAATAACATGGACCAGCAGTGTTAATTATATTGGAGTAGATGCCCTGAACACCAGTGAAGGATGGATTTAGACAAGAGGTGAAATCATTACGGATAAATCTGGCTTTGCAAGGTCTGCCACAGAAGTGAAACAAAGTCTTGCTCGTTTGCAGTTGCTTTGCTGTTAGCTGTTCATGTGGCAGAAGAAATGTATTCACAGACATGGCATGAGTTGCTCAAGCTGGGAAGGCAGGAGCTCTGTGGGATGACATGGCTCAGCTTGCAAAGCATTTTTGGATATGTCTTAGGCAGATGCTTTTGTCATTGGGGGATAAAAAGCTGCCATATTTTGAGAAAATGCATTTTAGTATATTCTCTTCATTACTATTCCAAAGCACCAGCCATTTTCAAAGGTCATGTTGTCAATCTATGATTTGTTGCTGAGTTTTTTAAAAGGGAAACAGGTATCTTTAGATACCACTTTTTTCCTATACGTTCTGAAAAAGAAAACGTATTTGAAATTAATCCTCAGCAGCTAATGTCAAGTCAGAATAGCTTATGCAGTCAGTCATGTTTTGGGTTTTTTTGTTTGTTTGTTTTTTATAATATAGTATTGTTAAACTTGAGATATAGAATACTGCTGTATTTAATTTCCTTCATCTTTTCAGACCTCTGCTATTATTTTTGAGGAAGATGGACTGAAGAGATTATCATTTCCAGGCCTTATTTTATTAACAGTTTTACAAATAATTGGGGATTTTCTCAGACAGGAGTCTATTTCAGCATCTTGCATTTTAGTCTGTAAAATTTAAAAAATCTTGTCTCCATCCATGTCACTCCTGAGAACTTACATTGCAGTAAATTGCCAACTAAAGTCCTTCAAAATCTCAAGATTTGATTTTAAAAAATCAGGAGAGAGACAGAGAGAAAGGGAAAAAAAAGCATATAATGAGTTGTTTTTTTTTTTTAAATTATATTTTTTTTTTAGCCTTTGGAGAGCCTTCAGTCACACACAAGATTTTTTTCCTCCTCAACTGTGAGGAATAGAAAATTACCTTAATTTTAAAAAAATAGTAATTGAACAACTACTCCAGTGTTAAGATAATCACAGATGTTAGGGCTGGAATCTTGATAATTTGTCAAGATTTGCTATAAAAAGCACAGAAGTTGGCAAGACAGCCAACTTATCAAGGATCACATGCCTTTATGGCCCAGCCCAGCCCTGGTGGCTTCTAGGACACAGGGCTGTGTCTTGGCATCAGTTGCAGTTTGTGCTAAGGATCCCATTGACCTCAGCAGAGCAGAAATGGGGCCCAACATAAGAAAAGGCTCTTTGCTTCCTGGGACTGTGCTTTGTGCAAAGTGCCACAGGAATGCAGATACAGTAGCATAGCAAGTATTTTCACTTAAAACAGGATTTAAAAATACAATTTTAGGTCATCTGCTTGCTTGCTAACTCTATAAATGAAGGGCACATTCTAATGCTGTATGACCATGGACTAAACACTATCAAGTTCCCATAAATATTAGCAGAAACAAATTTGAAACAAAAGTAAGTTCATTTAGGCTTTTTATTTCAAATTAAGTTATTTATTTGTATATTTCAATAAATATTTAATTTATATCTGTACATATTTATGATGCAAATTATGCTTCTAGTCAGTGTTTGCAGTGATATAGCAGTTGCCATCAAGAAGCAATGCAGAGTAGTCAAAAGCCAAATCACTTGTCTCGTTTACCCAGTATTGGGATTGTATCTTCCATCCCCTATAACCCATGGAAAAACAAAACAAAAAACCTTGGCAAGGGCAGGTTTTAATACCTGCCTGAGATAGAAGTACGCCAATTTCTGTCCAAGGAAACAGTCGTGCACCCAACCCCAGCCCTGGTGCTGCAGCCTCAGGCTGTGCTGTGGATATCAGAGCCCTCGGCACCTCTTGCACCCACCACAGCATCTGTCACCCTTTCCCCAGCAAGAACTCACAAAGCCACCACTGCCCCCAGCCTGACATGTACTGTAATTGTAGAAGTACATTGGTACCATCACACTTTGCATTAGTGACATGTCTAGTCTATAAAAGAGCCAAGGTTTTGAAAGGAAGAAAACAAAAAGCCTCGGGAAATAACCTCTCCATAGACCACGTTTGGTGCTGTGAAATAAACTTAGTTTTGTTGAAAAGTATTACAATTTTTTACAAAAAGCAACAAAAGCAACAAACAGCATTTTTCAATTTCAGAATCACTAGGCAAAGTCAGCAATAGAGAAGCATAGCTTTTGTTTTAAAGGAAAACTTTTGTACTTTAAACCATTGCATTTCTATGTCTTTTGAGAAAATGTTACACTTGTTCTTCCTCAACAAACTGCTGTTACTCCAGGTGCTTTTTTTTAATTGTTTTTTAATGGGTGATTCTTTTTTAATAATAATAATAAAGAAGATCATGACTTTGGGGGATAAAAGCTGGTTGTTTTTTTTTTAATGACATGATTCTGGCAATTTACTTAAGTTAGTATCAATTTGTGTTAAAGACACTTTCAAACTAATTGGCCCAGGCTGTACGATGTAAGATAATGTTCTCATATTAAGAATGTAATTATTTCCTTATTGTATTTTTTAAAAAACAAAATCATATTTAAAAAAGTCTGTGAAAAAAAAACCATGAAAGAAACATGAAAAAGTTTTTGTTTTATTTTTGTTATTGGATATGTTGGTGGTGCCCATTCTAATTGACTGTAAATATAGTCTTTCTACTGTTCTTCTCAATGTATTTAATTTTTGTGACACATGTGTCTTAGTAGCTTCAACTACCTTTATGCCTTTTTAGTTTAATCTTCAGGAGGTCTTGCAGAGTGTGAAAAAAGACTGGCACCTGGTAGGTGTGACAGATCCAAGATCATTATTAATAAAGTTACCTGTCAAAAAAAAGAAGCCTTTGCATTTTTATTTGTCATTATAATAAGTAGGTGGTACCTTAGCAGGACACCCACAATAGTTCTTCTCAACCAAGTACCAATCTCCTGTGCCAGTCAGTTGAAAAATACTGGGACAGGTTAGAATTAAAATTTTTCTACTATTGCTTCTGTCTCCATTTAACTGTGTGATAACTTTGTGCAGCTTGAATGCAGCCTAAGGGACAGTCCACCACTGGGAAATGCAAGTTCAGAGTATTCAGAGCTCATAGCAGAAGTTACCACCATTCAAATGGACCTTGACAGACTCGAGATGTGGGCTCATGCAAAATGTATGGAGTGCAACAAGGCCAAGTGCAAGGTTCTGCACCTGGGCCAAGGCAATCCTATACATGAATACAGGTTGAGAGGAGAAAAGATTGAGGGCAGCCCAACCATGTCCTTGGCTGCATCAGAAGTAGCACAGCCAGCCAGCTGAGGGAGGTGATTCTCCCCCTCTTCTCTGCTCTTCTGAGACCCCACCTGGAGTAGTGTCCAGTTCTGGAGTCCCCAACATAAGGACATAGAGCTCCTGGAAACTGTCTGGAGGAGAGCCATTAAAATGATCAGAGGGCTGGAGCACCTCCCCTATGAAGCCAGGCTGGGCTGAAGAAGTTGGGGTTGTTTGACTTGGGGAAGGCTCCGAGGTGGCCTTAGAGCAACCTTCCAATATCTGAAGGGGACCTACAGGGAAGTTGGGGCAGGGCTTTTTACATGGATGTGTAATGAGAGGACTAGGGGATACGGTTTCAAACTTGAAGAGGGGAGATTCAGGTTAGACATTAGGAAGAAATTCTTTCCTATGAGGGTGGTGAACCACTGGAACAGGTTCCCCAAGGAAGGTGTGGCTGTT